>JAREYC010000001.1:5412500-6012500 GCA_030015325.1 Cryptoblepharus egeriae
ATTACAGCACACATACTGACAAGTATTGCACAGTTTGATATGAACATTCCCTTTTAAGGTTTTGCCTAATATAAAGTGTCTACGTGATCAGGAGCCTAAGAGATCTGAGACAGACATGCTTGAAGAAAAGCTTTATTACTACAAGAAAACTTTGGCCATACACTGAGACTGGCGGTTCTTCAAATGGGCAAAAACAATCTTAATCTATATGCATATGATGCACAGAGTCCCATTCTTGTAAAAATACTGCATGTTTTGTAAATTGAAATCTTCATTAGGATGAAAGAGTGAGTTTAGCCTTAATTATCTAAAGGGTTTCCCTTTTTTGAATCTAATTATTTTCTCATGAGCATTAACGCACATAGTTAGCTGCAGTTGTCTGTCAGTGTCATTTACACACTTGGTAAGTATGATCCTGCATTTTTAGATTCACAGCAGAACACATAGCATAGACAGACTGTTAAGGGTTCACGATATTTAAAACACAAGATCTATATAATACTAGATTATGGCCTGTTCCTTACAAAAATTCATTTTCCTGAGCTGAGTTTGCAAAAAACAATTGGGATTAAGCAAAACAGCAAAAATCCAAAAAGATGATTATTGGAATGGAAAATATGTTACATGGATATATAGAAAAAGAAAGATGTATCTATCTAAATATATGCAATGTTAAAAAATTGACCTGTACCTTAAGACAGTTGTTACAATTAGATGCATTAATGATTATCATGTGAAAGCATAGACACTTTAGAAGTATTGGCTCGAAAGCATATATAAGAATTTATTTTAAGCCAGAGTTCTAATGAAAAGTCTGTTTCATAAATATAATTTGTTTTTAATTTAAATATTTAATTCGTAATTTACAAAATTAACACCTATTTTTACTTTTTCTGTTTTATGGAGGGAACTTCACCTCAGTTCAGCAATTTGTTCTGAACACAAGTGCTCCAATGTGTACGTAGTGAGTCCCAATTCAAGATGACTCACTTCCCATTCTGTTATGTAAAGGAAGCAGATTTGATGTGCACATTCTGTGTCCTGTGCATGTGCATCATTCTAATGAACAGGTAAGCTTGAGTAAGCAATGGCCTACTTGTTCTTTAGAATAGAGTTGAGAGTCATGGTTCCCTTCCTATAAAACTGAATAGTGAAATCTGGTGGGTTTTCATATTTGTTTGAAACAATAAAAGATGTATCACTTTTCAGTATTGCAACTGAGGGATGTTTGCTTTGGAACACCAAATGAAGAGATAACCTGATTCACTGGAATCCAAGAGTGATAGGAAAATGTGATCTTACACATAGAATGTCTTTGCTAATGTTCTGCCCATTACAGAAACACGATGATTAGGAGTAATTGTTTGAGTGTTTCCCTTAATGATCACTTACTCAAAGGGAGCATCCCACCCAAAACAAAGGAAGAGTACTGTAAATGAAAATTATACTCAGTGTCAAGAGGGCATTGTGCAATATAAAACCTATTTGTAGTAAATTATTAATATAAATGAGTCTTGCTATTTTTCTATATCATATTAGTAATATCCTAATGAATTAATTCTTTAACATGCAATGTTGAAGCGCTGCAATTTTAAACCATGTCTATGTTATGTAATGCGACTAATATTAAAATTTGCCATTTGCTTGGGAAGGGAAATTTAAGTGTGTAACTGATGGTGGCAGGACTGTGTGGCACTTTTAAGCAGTGATCATTTGTATGAACCTACATATTAAAATAATCTTTAATACGGATGTTGCTTGTATTAACTTTTCTTTTTTCTGTTTGCACAGGAAAAGTATGTTAAGTAGTCATATGCCTGCTATTGTAATAGAGCAGGTTCACCCTTAGAAAGATGCATAATGTCATGAAACATGTCAATCAGAATTTTATTGTCATCCTTTCAGTCCCTCAAGGAAAATTCTTCCTCCTGGAAAGCAATTCTCAAGCTCATGCATGTCACAAGAACCTCCCACTGGGAATGTGCTTATCTGTACATTATATCACACAATATCCCATACAAGTTGATAAATTAGTTTACTGGACAAGAACATTCTTATAATACAGCAGTTATTCTTGTCTTCAGATGTAATTATGCTACATAATGTTAATGTCAATAATATACAAATAATGAAATAGTAAAGGAAATCATATATCATTTAATGCACATTTATGTAAAATGTTAGAAATTACAATTTTTAAAAAAAATCTGGATTTCTAAAGATGTGAAAATACTATTTTCCCCCTAATTTTTTAAAATAATTTTTAGCTTGGTTGGAGTTAAAATTGCTGGAAAATTTAAGACAGAAATGTCAAAATAATATATCCTTCGGATTTAATAACTTGCAGTCAAAGGTTGCATCATAAAACTTCTCATCCAGATGTTTCCTACTTTTTTGTTTCATGCAAGCAAATGCAAGGTATTCATGAAGGAGGAAGGAGTTCCCTTCATCCAAGGCAGGCGTCTTCCTCCAGGTAAAGCTTCTTCTGTTAGAGAACGACTACATGGAGGGTTTTCTTTCAACTAGAGAGCATTGAAGTTGCTATGCACACAAAGCTCCCAAGCCATGCTCAGAAATGTCTGGTGTCTTGTGATACTAATGTCATGATAATTGAAAAGCAGAATATTACAATGCAATACATGGTGACAGTCATGGCTATCATGAATTTAGATAGCAAACATGAAGTTAACTGACAGCCCAATCCTATGAGATTCAGCCACCAAAGGAACACACTTGCCACTGGTGGTGGTTGCTGCTTTCCGGGACTGCATTGTCAAAGCACTGGTGGGTTGCCAGACTGCAGATACCCACCATGGCAGGTAAGATTATTTTAAAGGCTGGAGGGGAGAAACTGGATGGAGAGGAGGGCATAATGGGAGTGGAGAGGCTGCAAGAGATATGGCATGCTCCTGGTCCCATTCCTTTTCTCTGCAGCCTGCCCCCTTTCCTGCACCACCAAAATCATAGCACAGGTCTGAGATTTTGAAGCAGGAGGCATACACAAGATGGAAGGGATTTAAATTCTTCCCCTTGCTGAAGCTTACCAGTCTGCCGTCCACTGCTCATCTTTGGTACAGCTGCTCCAGTGGGGGCAGGGGAGAATTAGAATGGGCAGTGAATTTATTTAAAAATGGCAATGTCTGTGTAATTGTACTACAATAATTTTAAATCAGCTTCCTCACTAAGGCTGCAATCCAAACCCTCAGTTATGCCGGCATAAGCCCCAGCACAAATCACATGCTGACCTGGGAGAGTTACAAAATTGCCCTAAGACACTTTTGTGTCCCTCCTGGGGGAGAACGTAAGCTAGTGCACAGATATGTGCTTGCCTCCCTACATCATCATGGGCATGGGAAGACCACTGAGGTGTGCCAGCCTAGGTTAGGATTGCAACCTAAGAGATTGGAACATAGTCCCTAACATAAAAATTGGATAGATTATTAATCTACATCATGTTTATGGTTATGCCCATTTGGTTATCTGGAAGATGTGACTTCATCTTTTTTACATGCAAGCAAAATATCCAATCCTCGCTAACTCCTCTTGCAACAAAGCAACCATTCCAATGGTCCACCTGCTGTATCCCACAAAGCAGTTTCAGACCCCAGATATCTCATATGTAAGGAAGCAATTGTTACCTTGATGGGGGGATAAGCCACCATTTCCTGCCTGGGTCTATTCAGAACTTCACCAGCTTCTTTGGTGTCATAACTCTGAGTACATCCAGGAAAGTTGATTGAGGATGGGTTCTGTCGACCCCCTTCCTACCTTGTTATCGTTTCTGTTCTGCCATCTCCCCATTCCACTTGTCCCCACTGCCATCAGACCTTGACTGGGTTCCATAGCAGTTGTCCAGTGCTGCTGCTCTTGCAGGAACACTACTAAAATGGCATGCCGCAGGAACCCATTTAACAATAGCAGAACACAGTTATACTGTCATTGGCCATACAGCTATGGCCAACACTAAACATTTGCATGAACAGTGGCTCCATCATTGAAAGCTCCTTCCGCACACAGGGGGATCATTTTCCTTTCATGAGGATCTGTTCTAGTTGGAGTGTGAGTACATGTGAGTACATGGTCCTTGTGTGAGTATATAATTCTCTTGAAAATGAATGGATCTACTGACAATAGATTGAGTCTGACTCGGTAACTCAAGATTCTTACATCACAATCCTATTGGTGCTGTAAGCTGGCAGAACATGTTTCGCTAGTCTTGGCTACTCAGCTGCTGCTTATGGATCCATATGGATGTGTACCAGCTATTTTGCTAGCACAGGTTATCCTTTGTCCAATTAGACTCCTTCACACTATGGTTTACCTAACAAATATGAGATCTTCCTTACCTTCTCCTGGCAGGTTGCAGCAGTGGAGCAGTGGTGGAAATGATAGAATTGTTCATTTTGTGCTTTAATTGTTCACGAGAAGCCCTGTCCTACTCTGTTCACTGCCACAGCATGCCAAAAAAGCCTGCTCTGTAAGTTATGGTCCAGTGGGGCTTATCAGAAGGCTTGGGTGGGAAAGGGAAAAAATATTTTCCAATACCTTTTGGTAATTACTCTCAATCACCAATGGATTTCACCAGTGGCTCTTTAACTATAGCAAATTTGAGTACACAAAGGGAGCATGTAAGGGAGCTCCAGAGGGGATAGTATCTGATGGCAAGTCTCACACTGGATACTACCCCCACCACCAAATAATGTCCAGCCTTCACCTAAAACACTCTGATCTTCCCCCACTGCCTTCTGCCTACCCCATAAACTTACCAGCATCAGCAGGGCTCATCTTTACCTCCACTTTGTGCAGGTCCTCCCTTCTGTCTCTGGACACAGACTGGAAATGTGCAGCTTTCATGGAAAACTGAATTGTGGTGATATGGAATAAATTGATATATTTGGATTGGAAAGCACTACAGTGCCATGTTTTGCCAGTACCTGTTGCAATCTTTAGCCATGTTCTCACAATGCATTCAGTTATCGGCCATAAGTGCACAGGGCATACATGATTAAATATATGGAAACACAATTCACAAATTATGTCCAACATATGCTGTAGTACACACACCCTGTACTTTTCCTTTTTTAGGAGTCATCCTGTTGACTTTGAAATGAACGTATATATAATTGTTCACAATAAAATCTGCACAGAGATGTGTAGGTTTACATAATGCGTCAATAACCATTTTGTGCAGGGCAGCAGTGTCAACTCAGATGTCTGTTTAACTGATGAGCATTGTGATAATCAACAAAAGAAAGGGTAAGACTTGCCTCTTCGTGCATCAAGTGTAGGAACTTAAGAAAATTGGAAATGCTAAATCTATTTGCAAATGCACATATAGAAAGTGTGTCTTCAGAAGCACACTTCTAAAGGTTCAAAATACCTTTCATTGTACATCAAATGGATTGAAAAATAAGAAAAGTATAATCAAGAAACAGATAGAGGATTGCCCTTGAACCCAAGCACCGACTTTAATGAACTAACAAATTTCCATAATTGCAGGGAAAGTTTCTAAAATAAATATATTCTGCCAGGCCTGTTTCATCAACAACTTAACAGCAGAGCACCCAGCAAAGCATATTGATTTTATTGCCTCCAAGTTTATATTGTGTGTTCCTCATTCCAATCTCTCTCATATGGTACGTAATGATGGGTGGGTAAGAATCTGTTGAACCCTTTGTAGTTGTTTGCAAGGCTGCTTTGTTTTGATCTCTACCCAATAAAATTTGACTTTATGCTTCTGCTGCACGTGACACACTGCAACATGTTGCATAAGATGTTACACACCAAACTCGCACCAAAATGGCAATGGTGTCTGCATGCGCTTGCAAAACAGCACACAGAACAGCTGAAAATGCCACCTAACTTCCTTTTTTATGCTCCTAGGAACTCACATTGTCATGTTTTTCACCCACTTTTTTTTTCCCAGGACAGGGGAATAAATTTTATCATTAAATCAGAGAGCACAGTTTTGTGGCATCAAAATATGCAAACAGTGCATGGTAGCATTTATAAACACCCTGTAGAGATTTAGATCTTCAGATCCCTTGCTTAGTAAAGGGATCAATCTTAAGTATTGTAGTTCTGAGAAAATTATCTCTACACCTATAATCAGTGGTTCCCAAAGGGTAAGACTTGCCTCGTCCCAAAGTTAGTTTCCAAAGTTAACTCTCTCACAGTGTTCCCGTAGCCTCTTCCTGGCTCACCTGGGTGCCACCACCTTGAATCTCTTGAAATCTAGCAGTACCAAAATCTCATGAGAACCTGTGAGATCCAAGATGGTAATACCCCAGGGGTACATATAGGAGCGGTCACTGATGGACATTCTGTGGTGCCCCTGTAACAGTGTGGCAATACTCCTATAGTATCACAAGCAGACTTTGGGAACTCCAACTGTAATCATAAGTGTAATAGGAATCATAGTTGGGTCGTTTTCAGATTCAGATGCTTATGATTCAGGTGTTTGAAAGATGAAATTTAAAAAAATGTTAAATATGACAACTTTGTATATTTGTCATATATACAAAGTTTGTAGCTAAGGAAAACTAAGCACTATATAATGCACAGAATTTGGTGGTACAATCTCACCCATCATTGACAAGCATTCTCAGCTGGCTTAGAGATTTTAGAAGGATTGGCAATTAGTCCAGCTCTAAAGAACACAAGAAGAAAATAAGTTCACCACACTTTTAAACATTCTGAAGCAAAAAAAAAAAAAAAAATTAGGTGTTTAACACCTGTGTAATGCACGAGAGTTTTGAGCCCATATATGACAAGCAGGTCACACATTCCCTGAACCCTGAATAGATTTACACAATTGGAAACTGGAATTCCTTACTTCACCTGAAATGGACTTGCATCCCAGCCAAGATAGAAATAAAAATTATATGTTCCTGAGAACGCAATCAACCTATAGCAAACATGCACCACCCATAAAACACTTTGGGTCACCCTGAAAGTTAGTTCTACTTCTTGCGGCAAATCAAAAAGCAAATCCCCTTCAGCATGGGAAAAAAAGGGGAGAAAAATCAGCAAACACAAGGGAACCAATGCATTTTAATGTCCTTTTTGCTGAACATTTTGCTCTTGGCTCAGTGTTACCTGCATATTATCTAGCAAACTATTTTTGTGAGCTGTGTAGTGAAGCACATTCAAATCATGATAACTGTCTTATGTTGAAAGACAAAAAGCAACTTATCTTTTGCAACTGGTCTAGCAATTAAATATTATATTTCAAATACTTGTTCCTGTTCATGTTGTAACAAGAATAAACTGTGAGATGTGATTGCTTTATTTCTATTTGTGCACTGTTGTTTCAGTTGAACAATATGGAATATTTGTCAATGTGCTATATTATGTTGTTCTGTGGTTTCAATCTACTGTAAATGGAATTCTGAACAAAGAAGTGAGTTAAGATCTAAACTGCACGTAAGAGAATGTCTGTATATGTATAAAAATGAAAATTAGAAAAATTTACTCTGTGGTCCTTTTTCCATTAGAAAGACAATCTAACTCATACATGAATGATCACATTGACAAGAACAGGAAGGATTTAATAAAGCCTTACCCTACAATCCAGAGTAACTACGGGAGCACGCAAGAGACATTACGTGCACCCATAGTTACTGCACCACCCAGTGAAAACCTATGGGAAATTCATATTGCAATCCAGAGCAAATTATTCTTACACCAGAGCAAGGACTCCCCGTAGTTACTCTGGATTGTGCCCATAGTCTTACGCTTACATGCATACCTCTGGAAATTTCTCTGGGTTAGACTAACACTTTCAAACAATGCAATCCTTTCCTTGCTTAAGCCTCAGTTAAATAAATGGGAACTGCAAAAGTTTGCTAATATTATACACATACCCTACAATCCAGAGTAACTACAGGAAGACGTAAGAGGCACTTACTCTGGATTGCTCTATGCATTTCCCATAGGTTTCCCGTAGGTGGCACTGTTACTATGTCAGTGTAAAAGGTCTCTTAGGGTGAAATCCAGAGTAACTATGGGGAGACCTTGCACCGGAGTAAAAGCAAGTTACTCTGGATTGCAATATGAATTTCCCATAGGCTTTCACTAGGAGGTGCAGTAACTACGGGTGCAGGTAATGTCTCTTATGTGCTCCCATAGTTACTCTGGATTGTAGCCATACTCTCAGTACCTCTGAAAATTAACTGGCACAGAGTGTAATCCATGAAATAGTTTACCTACCCAATCCTAAAATGAAGGGTAGCTGCAAAGTCACATAAGTTTTCTTGCACAAAGCAGAATTTTTGAATGAGACTATGGCTGCAATCCAGAGCAAATTCAGCCTGCTCTGACCTAACTGCACTCTCCTAACTATTCTGTATCCAGAGCAGAAAGTTATGCTGAATCCAGAGAGTCAGGAAGCCTGGGCTGCCCTAACTGCTCCAGAGCATGCTAAGTAATTGACACAAGGGGAAGACTTGCTCCTGAGGAGACACCCCTCAGATCACACTGAACAAGGAACAGCTGTGGTGCCTACAGTGGTGACATGACTCTGCATATCACCTGGGATGCGCCCCCCCCCCCCCCACCTGGACTGCACAGTCACCAAAGTTGGCGCCTGTGCAGTTGTTTCTGAAGCCAACTGGCTTCAGAAAGAGTACTGCGCAGGCACCATCTCTGACACCTGCGCAGTACTTTTCTGAAGCCTTTTGGCTTCGGGGGAGACTGTGCAGGCGTCAGAGTTGGTGCCTGTGCAGTACTCTTTCTGAAGCCATTCGGCTGCCGCTCCGCCTCCTGAGTGAGGCCGAATGGCTGTCCAGAGGGGCGGACTTTCTCTGCTCTAAGGAAGTCTCCTCTGAAGCTGTTCGCCATGCTCAGTGTGTTTCTGCGCAGTGCACCTCAGATGGCCGTTCAGGCCAGCTCCTCAGACAAGTGGCAGCTTCTGACTGCTGCTCCGCCTTGGAGTAGGCCTGAATGGGGGTGCTGACGTCCGGGGCCTGCCAAAGGACAGTCAAACTCCGGCACATCACCCCATACGGAGCGCATCCCCAATGCAGCCCACACCAGCCGCACCAGTCTGGTGACGCCACTGGGTGCCTGCCTTATAAGGAGTCCCTGATGAGATGCCAGTACATTCTCCAGTGAATACAAGGGGCTTCTTGGAGTGGCCTGCTGTATCCTGAGGTTTGTGGGCAGCCGTAGTTTGTTCCATATCCTGAGGTTGAGAGGCAGGGGTTGCAGCTAGGCTGGCCAAGAACTCAGATTTTTGGTCAGCACTGCCATTCTTACTCGGGCCTTATCATGGACCCCTATGGGTCTACTCATTACTATACCTGCTCCTGAGGTGGTATAACTCTGAGGGCTGGAAGAGGGCATTTCTGCCTTGGAAACAGGCTCTGGATACAGAGTAACTGCTCTGCCCTAGGCAATGCTAAACATGCCCTCAACTTGCCTCTCCTGAGCTGCTTAGGCTGCCCCAGTTAGGGCAGAGCAGGTCCACCTCTCTTAGGGCACCCTATCTTGCCTTGCTCTGCCCTAAGCCTCCTTCAGAGTAACTGGGCTGGAGCATCTTGCAGTTGCTCCACCCTAGTGATAGATAGGGCAACCTAAGGGCTCTTATGTGGACAGATTAGTTGCTCTGGATTGGGCTGAATATTAATGTCAATATTAATACCTTCAGAATGCCACATGCAAGGGAGGCACGTTGTTGTCTTCTGTGCTCCTTGAGGCATCTGCTGGGCCACTGTGAGATACAGGTGGACTAGATGTGAGATAAAGATTGACAAGATGGGCCTGGGCCTTTGGCCCAGCAGGACTCATTTATGTTCTTATGACAAGAACATCATCATAATAAACAATATTAATGCTGTTTCTTTTATTTCTTTTATTTATTCTTTTTGAACCTACCCTCTCACCTGTCTCTAATACATGAGACTTTTTTTGTTACAGATCCTCATCAAAAGGCATGGTGTTCCATCTTTAAACCAAATGTGTTATTGTGAGCTTCATGTGTGCGGTCGCTGATGCTTAGCTATTGGCATGTATAGGAATTTAATTTTTATGGGCTTTTATTGTTTTACTTTAATCACTTCTGAGATTTCACCATTAAAATAAATAAATTACAGCAGCCAGTAAAAGTCTTCTGACTTGCAATCCTTTTGGGCAATGATATTCTCATAAATTAAACTGTGGATTGGTTATGATAAGGTTTAGCTCTGATCAAATAGGGCTGAGAGTGAGAGGCAGGAAACATGCACTGTATGGTATGTTGAGAGTCTCGCCTCTTAGCCTTATTTTCGGGTCCATGCCCTGTTAGAGTCCAAAATATTCTACCTTGTTAATTCCGTTAAATCAAACTAGCATGAGGAATGCAGGATTTTTTTCCTCCTCTTCACTGACTCCTATGCTTATTATATGAAGAGTGCTACACAGTGGTGGGCTCCAGCAGGTTCGCACCTACTCTACAGAACCGGTTCTTAACAAGAGATAGGACATATAAAGTTTAAAAATAGTCATTTAAAAGTGGCTGCCAGATGGGCAGAGAACTGGTTCTTAAATTTTTTGAAGCCCATCACTGGTGCTACACTTTATTTCCATCTGTTGTGTGAATGGGCTTGGATCAAATCACACCTGGAAGACCTGTCCTCCTTCAAACCAACCGTGCCCCGAATTAAACTTACTATCCTGTGAATCAAAATTTCAATATGAAAACTACCTCCAGCTTCAGATTCTGAACAGAGAAGTCCACTTGCAAGACTGAGTTCAATGATTTATGAGTACTCTGTGACCAATTCTAGAACTGAACTTTGCTATATGTTGTTTTCTACCAGTTTGATGAAAGAAGGTCACTATTTGGCCTGACCAGACCCTCTGTTGAACCATTGCTATGTCTATATTTATTGGCAATCATTTGTAATAAAATGAATCTAATCATTAAATGAGCATGTATTTCAGCAAAACTTGTGAAGACTCTCACTTTAAAGAACAAATACTGTATATACAATTCTAGCACTCCAGTCTCACAAAGTTGCGTTGCTTAGTTTAAGGAAGATGAATGAATTAATCAGGTAGCTGTTTTCTATCTCCGTAACAAAAAAGAAGATATGGTGATCAATTATAAAGAAGATTAACTTGGACTGGTCTTTTAAACTATTTTATAGAAAATGGCATTCTTAATTACCCAATCACTGCAGTGGAAATTGCAAACTTAGACGGAGGGTTCTTGGTTACTTTGTTCTTTAATAGGACACAGTGGGAATGATTTTTAAAATATGGTTTTGAACAAAAGTGCACACAAGATTAGATCTTACTGTTAATCAAAAATATCTCCGATAATTCTGTGGTTTGTCCAGTTGATGCTATGAACATGCTTTGATCAAAACTATGAAGTTTTGATGCTCAATTTTTCTATAGAATGATTCCTAGACGTCTCACTTCTTTATAACTCTCTATGAGAAGGCAATCCTGAGTTGTGCTGGACCAGAATAACATGAAGTTGAGAAGTGGAACCAACATATGGATCCATCATTATGTTATGTGTTTTCAATTCTCTTGGCATATTAAATCTACTCTAATTTCCCGATACATGTGGAAGAGAAGAACTCTAATTCTTTTCAACAGTTTAAACTATATAATTTACTCTGGCAGATTTGATTGTAATATAAGGAGACACTTAGTTTCCAGTGCTGTGGTGCATATGACGCAGTCAATGAATGATTGTCGTAGTATAATTGGAACAAGAATCAATCTAAAATTGATTTCTATTTAAATTTCTATATAAATTTCTATTTAAAAAGTAGAATCTCTGCTGATGAACTTTCAAAAATTATCAGTGCAATCCTAAGCATGTCTACTCAAAAGTAAGTCAATTTTTGAAAGTTGTCTTCAATAGTACTTACACCCAGGAATGTGTGGTTAGGATTGCAGCCTTTATTTTCAAGTGACTTGAAAAATATAAGGTTTTGAAGAAGGAATCCATCTACAGCTACAATCCTAAAGACACTTTCCTGGGAGTAAGACCCACTGAACACAATGGGGATTACTTTTGAATAGACATGGTTAGGATGGTGCTCTGAACCTGAAATTCTTTGATCAATTCTTTGATCATAACACTGAATATATAAACTGAATCATTGGAGAAGATGTTGGTTTGTTCCAACTCTATGTATGACCAAATATTATTTGCTCTGGGATAATATTTAAATAAAAAAATAGTTGTGTTTTTATATATGAAAAAGTAATGTATTCTGTGTTCTAATTACCGTAGCTTGATGATACACTGAGCTCAGGATGCAATCCTAACCAATTTTGGCCAGCATAACTCACCTGGCATTTCATCCCATGGTGGTGTAGGGAGATTGCCATATGTCTGTGCACTGGCCTAAATCCCCCCTGGCGGTGGGTTATGGCACTTTTTGACACCCCAGGTCAGTTTGCTGACCTAATTGGGGTTTGGATTGCAGCCTACGGCTACAGTCCTAGACACAGTAGAGAATAAGCCCAACTGAGATTGATGGAACTTATTGTAGAGTATTAGTATTGTATTGTACAGCAAGCCTTTCTGTGGTTCTTACAGTTGCAAAGTGCATCATCAATGGGACAATCACAAAAAATATTACCATTTTCATTTGAGCAAACACACCTCATTTTGAAGGAAGGGCTAAAACAATTTCAAAAATTTTGATGATACTTAGGGCAAAATCCAAAGTAATTACGGGTAGTCCTTGCTCTGGTGTAAGAACAACTTACTCTGGATTCCAATATGAATTCCCCATAAGTATTCACTAGGTGGTGCAGTAACTACGGGTGCATGTAAAAGTCTCTTACATGCTCCCGTAGTTACTCTGGATTTGGGGGTAAGGCAGAAAAGTTGAAGAGGTAGAAATAGGAGAAGAGAAAAAGTGGAATGGTATTTGATAAAATATGGAAGTTACAACAGAAGGTCACTGCCCACAAGTAGCAAGGTCTGGTTTTGGTGAAACAGGACAAAATTTATTAATTTATAGCAACATTTATTTTGCAGGAGGTCCTAATGGTACAAAACTCCTTGAGTGCTTTAGTGCTGACCTCTATCCAGTGCTGCCTCTTTCTTAAGCATCACTACCTGGGCTCCTTCCAATAACCCCAGCATTTCAATGTCAACCACCAGAAAAAGTGTTCAAGGCAATCCACGTGTATAGGATTTCTCCTGTCTGATTGGGATTGACTTTGCAATTCAAGCTCAAAGGGCCTTCAAACTGCATCCTTCAGCCAAACAGGTTCCTGAGAATTAGTTGAGACTGAATGTTCCCTTATATACTTCCTTACAGAGAAAATCCCTAATCTTACTTATTGTCCCATACTACAACTATCCCCATTAGACTGTATATGTCAAGGGCAGTCTGGAGTAGGTGAAAAATTCTCTGCCAAAATCCAATCAGGTGAGAAGAAAAAAAATTCCTTCCCATCCCAAAAAGCAACCAGGTAATTTCAGACTAAGGGCACAATCCAGAGTAACTACGGGGAGTCCTTGCTCCGGTGTAAGAACAATTTGCTGTGGACTGCAGTATAAATTTCCCATAGGTTTTCATTAGATGGTGCAGTAACTACGGGTACATGTAATGTCTCTTACGTGCTCCCGTAGTTACTCTGGATTGTAGGGTCTCTGAGCTAAGTTGTAGGGTCTCTGAGCTATACCCGTTCTCCAGACAAAATTAATATGTTCTTAGATATAGGTGACCCAGGTGACTATGTAAATTTATAGCAGGGATGTTCTTCAGGTCACTGCTGTCACAATGACTCATGGGTTGGAAAAGTCCTGAAGAAAAGGGAAACTGAGTACCTGTAGGGAGTTATGGGTCTCATACATACAACCTGGAAACCCCATGGAAGAAAACTGTGTTACATACACATCCAGATTAAGGGCCCAATTCTATCCAGCACAGCAGCAGCCACTCCAAACAGCAGGATTCTGTCTGGGTCTAAGCAGGCAGGAGGTCTTCGTAGGGAAAAGGGACATTTGTTCCCTTACCCGAAGTAAAGTCCAGTCATCTCAGTGGGGCTTCTCAAGTTTGTCAGCTAAATCTGGCACAGAAAGCTTGTGCTGATCTCATCCTCTTCCTGTTATGGGAGCCCACTCTGTCTTGGATTGTCACCAGATTGTACCTCTGTTTTACATATGGGCACATAGTCCTGGTGAAAATGAGGACTCTGCCAGTGCTCACTGCTTTCTGTCTGCAGTCAAGCTTCTTCCAGAGGCATGTAAAAAGCTTTTCCTGTGCACTGCAAGAAGGCTGCAGGATTCCTACAAGTGTCCGTGGATCATCGGACAAGTCAAGGCAGGTAAGAGAGCAGGGGAGGTGAAATGGGATGGGGAGGATGGAACAGGATGCAAGAGGGAAGATTAGGGTGGAGAGGTGAACCTAGGAAAGGACAGTAGTGCCACCCAGATTCTAGCCCCTTTCCTGGATCGGCACCGGACTTATGCCGGGGCTTTGGCTGACTCCTTTTAAAAGACAGTTTTCTGGGAATAAGATCCATTGAACACAATGGGGCTTGCTTTGGAATAAACATGGTTAGGATTGTGCTTTTATTCTCCTTTATGTCGCAATGGTTACAATGCACAGTTAATGAACAGACCCTTATATTTCTGTTTGAGCCAAGCTTTTCTCATTATTTAGTGGCAGGGAAATCTAAAAGAAACAAGGCACTATCGTCTACTTCTGCCATCATGTCATTAGGAACCATTTGTAAAATAGGTTGGAAGGACGGAACTTTTCATCGTAAGTGGTTTCTGAACTGCACAATTTCATCAATTTACTCCATCAGTCAAGGCCATATATTTTAAATTTTTGTGTCCAACATTAATTTTAAAAGTCAGGTCTGCAGAGCAGATTCTTGGATTCTGTATTGGCACATTAATGGAACTACAGCAATGCTGGAAGTTCCCACAGCAAAGATGGAGACTGTTAAGTGACAGGCAAACCATATTTCAGTTATAACCTGCTTCCCATAACAGGCACCTCAAATAACATCAGTAATCTTTTAAAGAGATTTTTTTTTTGCATCTGTCCTCGAGCAACAGCTCAGACTTTGCTGCTTGGCAAATGAGAAATTAATTCCACCCCGCCAGACTTCCTACCGATCCCAAATAAACCCCACGCAGATTTCTTAAATAACTGGTGCAACTTTTTATCAGTTATTCCAAGATGAAAATAGTAGATAGGCGAGTTCTCACAATCAGATTTGGAATTAAGTGTGTGTGTGTTGGGGGGGGGGGGAATGAATATCCCCATTCAATTTTAAAAACAGCTCATTTTTCCCCTAATCTAATTCCAAGCTGATTTTGGTTTCTGTTGTGCCAGAACACAGTTATGTCAATTGGAACACAACATGATATGATCTCTCCCCAATGCCCACCCCAGTGGTGTAGCTAATGCGGCCAGAACTGTCAGCCATTGCAGGCAGTGATAACAAAGAGCTATAACTAGGGTTGCCATAATTCTGCAAAATCAGGTTTGGACCCTCTGTCCTATTTGCTAATACGAATGTGAAAACACAATCCCCGCAAAACGGGATTGTCCCTGTTTTGCGGGACTTATGGCACCCATAGCCATGTGGTATTAGTAAAAGAATAATAATCAGAAGAAAGACCCTCAAAACCTATCTCTCTATATTTACACATGCTTGGAAATTGCAGTAGCTCAGGTTCTTGCAGGAACATTAGCAGCAGTCTTGCAAACTGCAGGAGCTGAACTCTTTCCAAAACAATTAGCAACTACAGGAGCAATAGAGGAGCAAGAAACCTGGAACTGGGTCTTTAATTCTATTTTGCCACATTTTGTATCCACTGATTATTATTTTTTATTAGCGGGAGGTTCTGGAACAAGGAACCTCCCACTTGTTCCAGAACCTTGTTCCTTGTTCCAGAACCTCCCACTAATAAAAAATAATAATCAGTGGATACAAAATGTGGCAAAATAGAATTAAAGACCCAGTTCCAGGTTTCTTGCTCCTCTATTGCTCCTAATGAAATAAGGTTGTGCCTCAATATCTGGAGGAGTTTCATTCTGGGACTCCCTGATGATACCAAAAAATCTGTAAATAAAAACGATTTTTAAAAAATGTGTCCCTTTACAATTGTTTAAAAACAGGTTTTCTTGTTTAGTAGAGAGGTAGTCAGCAGTTATAAAAGCAGGTTTCTGACTTTGCCTGACTCATCTGAAGAATGGAATGACTGCTTGCATGACAGCCTCTCTGCAACAGTAGAAAAGCAGTTTTTAAAACTGATTTTCAGTGATCATTTGTGTTGAGACAAATCCATGTATAAAAAATCTGTGTATAACAAGGCTGGACCTGTACTATATCTGATTTTTCAGTAGCTTCAGGGCTTGGGGCAATCAGTCACCTGAGCTTTCCACCACCCTTTGGCAACCCAGCAAAATTCAGGTCAGGACCAACTTGTGATTTCCTACCCACACTTTGGGATTGCTGTAACATCATTAAAATACCTATGAAGAAAAAGGAAAGTGCTATTGATCGTGTCTCCGTGCAGAAGCCCTGCAATGCACTTTTTGCCCCATATATAAAACCCAAGAATCTAACATCCTTGATGGCAAAATTAATTTCCAGGCAAGCTGCAGCTTTGTGAAATGTTTTGGAATGCAACGATGCGAAAAACTAAGTTGGATGACTTCAGAGGAATTGACCCAATATTCTCTGGCAGTTTACATTCAAAGCCATTGGCTGGTCGAAAGCAGCATGAAAGATAAAACAAAAAGGCAAAGAAGCAGCAGGGAAAAAACCCACCCTTTTCCCCTTGAGAAGAAGCGCTTGGCAGTCTAGTTAAGACTACTGAAATTTTACCTACTGTACAAATCAGAGTCTATTCTTCCCGAGCCTTTGAAGATTTGCTTTGAGTAGGCTGGTGCCTGCTCCAAAAATGTTATATCCCAGTCCCCCCCACCCTTCTTTTTGTTCTTTCGATCCTGGGACTTACCACAATGCAAACACAATATAAATTCTGCAGTCAAATTAAGCTGCATTCTGTACAGAAGCCACTGTGGGTTGCAATCACTTCATATTTTAAAATAAAGATCTTCCCCATCCAGTAGTTTTGAAGGAATATAAATAATATGATGGAATGGGGGGGGGGGGCTGACCTAGCCAGAACTAAAACCAATAGTCTACACTATTCTGACATTTCGAAAATCTAAGTGGAGACAGTAATCCCTGTATTGTGAATGATGTCGACCATTGACTGTTGGACCAAAATAAATCCAGATTCAGTCTGCTCTGAAGATTGAATATAGAGTAGATTTTTTTCTTAAGGAGATATAGTAATAAGAGAAGGAGAGGGTTGCCTCTGGCTTCTCACTGTCATAGCTCCCGATGAAAGAAACACTTAATTTGGTCAAGGACGTCTGTTTTCTTCTGGACATTTGGAAAGATTTCAGCCCGTGGAGTAGATTTAAAGCCCCCTGGTTAGTCCTTCAAGCCGATTTTTAGCATCTGCTGAATTTATGACTTAATTAAATGAAATATAACTTGCCAGGTTGTTCTCTGCCAGCTCTCTACTCTATATTCAGCACCATGTATCCCATTCTTATTTTTACAGCTCCACTGGACATTGAGTTGCTCACCATTTTTTATGCCCCCCTCCTCTTTCCACTCACAACTCCTTACTTAGCTAAAGTGCATCCTTCCTTTGGCACCCTGACAAGGTGCCCCTTGCATAGTCAGTGACATTTGGATCATCTCCTCAAATTCTTTCTTCCCGGCAGAGCTGATTTCCCTCTTCGGAGACTTTTTTGGCACAGCCGAACACCATTTTCAACTTCCACAAAATGATCAGCACCACTTATTTGACGTAGTGTGTCCAGGAAGGCTGAGTGTTATAAATTGTAACTGACAAGGAAATAGGTTTGTTGGATTCCAGCCTGCTGGAGAAGGGAAACTATAGGCATACGACACAATACGGTACTTCGATATTGAATATTAGCTTATTTATTTCTTTTTAAATTGGCAACCCTTCCACATTGAACTTCATGCCTGAGTTTGGCAGCGCAACCAGGTCATTACGCAATTCTTAACTCTTGCCAAAACTATTAGTCCTTTGTTCTCATGGGATCACTTATTAATTTTTCCATGAATACTTTTGTAAAAAGAATTAAACAATAAACGCTGGATTTTTTTTTAAATGACAAGACGTCTTCCTGGTTTGGTCCCCATATTTAATAACTGTATTGGAAGCTGACACATCAGTTGATCAAATGTGATTGATTTCATGTCAACCTAATAAAGTATGTGCTCTTATTTCGTTGTATTCATTAGGGTAGGAAAACTCCTGCCAAAGACCACGATAGCCTTCCCTTTGACAGCTTGCTGAACTAAGAGCATCATGCAATGCTATTTGCCTCCCAAGAGATGATTTCACTGCTTCCTATGATAGTTCATTATCTTTCCAATTACATTATGCTCTCCGGTATATATTGCAGACTTTTAAGTACTGAATGTAAGTGAATTGTAGGAAGCATTTGGCCAAGAACACCATCATCACCCCACTTCAGCAAAGTCCATTTTTGGAAGGTTAAATAGAAAGCATACAGGAGTATCTGCAAGCAAGCTGTGCATCCTTATGTCTTTCAAAGGAAAGACATTGGGATCAGCGGCATGGCTAGAGGGGTTCAAAGCAATAAGTTTTGCAGGAAGGCTCACTAGGACAGTAATTAATTTTTCATTTTCTTTGTGAACTTTTAAGTTGAAAAGTGGTATATAAATACTAGAGACATTCTGGATGCTCTGGAGCATAATGGAGGCAAATCCAAATGGGAGGGCAGAGGATGATTGCATGCGGTTGTGAGACTCCCTTCAAAACCTACTTCTTTGCACCTCCTCTAGCTATGCCACTGATTGGAATCCTAAAATGATTAACCGTAAAGGTTGCTGGAATTCTCTTCCACAAAACCAGGACAAGCACAATCTCTGAAAAACAGGACAGTCCCAGTTTTCAGGGACATCTGGCAACCCTATTAACAGTGCAATCCTAAAATGATTAATAGGGCAATCCTAACATGCACTGGAACAGGAAGACATGTTGGCCAGTGCTGTGTACAGTGCACGTTCAGGGCTGCTGCCATGCCATGGGGCAAGACAAAACTTTTCCCCTTGCCCTATATGTCCCAATAAACAGGGACAATCCTGATTTTGGGAGACTGAGTTTACATACTGCAAAAGGGACAGAAGATCCCTTTTGTGGAAGAGAATTATGTCAGCCCTACCTTTCCTAGGTAATGTTGTGTTATCCCCAATTGTTCTAATACACCTACTGCTCCGTGCCACCTGGGGCTAACTGCCAAGCCTCTGCCTGGGGCTAACTGCCAAGCCTCTGCCTGGGGCTAACTGCCCCACACGTGTCTGTCCCTGGAAACTCCCTCTGTCCACCCTCTCCCTGCCCTGGAATGCCTCCCTCCCATCTTCCCCCGCCTCTCCCCAGACCCCTGTGCTGACTGAGATTGACCAGCAGAATTTACTGTGTTGTAGAGTCCAAAGTGGAACATTGAAGCTGGCACAACTCCCTGCACCAGCTGACCAGTCTCACCTGGTGTTGCAAATGTGTTTTGTGGCACATGTGCGACACCCTAAGGCCTGCACAAGTGCTCTACACTGGCCTAAGTGGAGCTCTAGGATTGCGCTCTGGATGTTTGAAACTAGTTAAGAAACTAGAAAAAGAGAAATTAATGAGTATAAATTGCAGGAGGGAAACTGTCCCTGGTTGACTAAGGCCAGTTAATAAGTTGAGCACAGAGTAGGTGTGGGCCACATCCTAATTCACAGCTTAGGGTGCAATCCTACCCAATTTAGGCCAGCTTAATTCACCTAGCACAACTTCCCGCAGTGGAAGGCTGGTGCATGTTCTGCCCCACTCCTGGGGGCATTGGGCCAGTGTACACCACGTGCCGGCCTTTCACATCACCGCAAGAATATTTCCTGTTAATGCAATTGGAATGCTCACCTGGGACTATACCTAGACACAGAAACAAACAAGGTAGACAAGTCTAAATATGGCTGTAAAGGCTTTTGTAATCAATATTGTAAAATATTATTATGCTTAAAATCAGTGCATCAGGTCTGATTCTGGGCCGGCACATATTAGACCTGATAAGCAGGTCTAATCACGCACAATGGGAATGAACCATAATTTATTCTATTTATAGCTCACCTTTCTTGCAGGGACTGGGAGGGTGACATACATTATTCTTCCACCCATAGTAAACCATCACGGCAGCCCTGGGAGGCTGACCCAGTATTGGCCAGTGAACTTCATGGCCAAATAGGAATTTGAACATAGGTCTTCTCAGACATATTCCGGCACACTAACTCCTGTACCAGATCAGCTTCCAATTAGGTTTTGGTTATTTTCATTAACAAACTGGACTAGACAGCATATTATAAAAAAGACACCAAGTAGTGATCCATTCCAAGACACATCTGTTTCAATTATGCTCATCTTCAAAGGATATCGTTGTAATTCTGGAGTGCCTCCCTCTGCTTCAGTGGGATTTTCAAGTTTATGGGAAGAAACTAGATGAAAAAGAAATCCAGAAACGCAGGCGAATAGCTAGACCAAGGAACTGCAGATCTGCATGCTATGAGCCCTTGAGGAGGGGCTGGCACTCAGTGGGAGACCTGATGCCCAAGGTCCCAGGTTAAATTCTTGGCATTAACCAGGGAGGGTTGGGAAGGATACCATTGGGACATCTGGAGAGCTGCTACCAATCAGCACAATTCAAGGTAGGTGGGCCACTGCTCTGCCTTTTTATGATATTTTAGCAGCAACTTTCACAGGTAGGTATCCAATGGTCTGGCTTATCTTATGACAGATTTGTATGGCATTTGAGCAGGAGCATTCACAGATGCCACCAACTTTGATAATCATGCTGCAGGGTTTCAGACTACGACTCAGGACTAGGCAGTCCACGGCACCGATCCTATGCCGGGCTGGGATCTGTGCATGCAACTAGGTGTTGCACTTTGCTCCCACCACCTGGAAGGGCTCAGAAGAGAGGGTTGCCCTAATTCTAATTGGGATAGGACCCTCTGTCACCCTTGTCAGTATGTGAACACAATCACCCCAAAATTGGGATTGTCCATATTTTGGGGGACTTACAGCAACCCTATCAGAAGAGGAATGCAGTGAAGCTTTTTGCAAAACCTAGTGCTTTGAACCCCGATGGCTACACCACTGCAATAAATTATGCCCTCTACTGTCGACCCCAGAAGATCTCCTTGCTTATTTCTTTGATTTTTCCCTTATTTGTGTGTAAAAATATTCACTTCAAAAGTATTCCTCAGCAAAAAAAAAAAAAAAAAAGGAAAATGGGACTAAGAAATAAAAAGAAGACTGTCTTGACAACCCTGGAAACTGGACTGCGTTTGACGACTGGAAAACAAATAGGTGTTTCAAGGTAATTAATTCAAGAACTGCAACAATAATTGCTAGACTGTTAATGTGAATCCCTGCCCTAATTATCGGCATCAATTTGGTAATTATGTGAAGTAAAAACAATCATAATAAATGATAATTTAGGGATGAGCAAAACCTGTCCATTTATTTGCATTGAGTTTCTGCTTTGTCTCTCCACATTCTCCTCCACATATGGTTTTCCAAAAGGCATCTGCACATGCAAAGCTCCTTGAGTGCGGGAACTAACTGACAAAAGAAAATATTTCTTTATCCAGTGGGTAATTAATCTGTGGAACTCCTTGACACAGGAAGTGATGATAGCTTCTAGCCTAGATCTCTTTAAGAGGGGAATTGGACCAATTTTGGGACAAAAAGTCCATCATGGGTTACAAGCCAGGATGGGTATGTGCAACCTCTTTTTTTAGGGCAGATGCAGGGGAGGGCACCAGAATGTGGGTCTCTTGCGGTCTCATGTGCTCCCTAAGGGAAGTGGTGGGCTGCTGTGAGATCCAGGAAGCTGAACTAGATGGGCCTTTTGCCTGATCCAGCCTTCTGGTCTTCTGAACTTCTTATGTTCCTCTGTTTGCAAAAAAATGCAATTATACCTGTCAGAGTACCTGCAATGAAAGTTTTTTAAAAGTCCACTTAAAAGGACTTTGGGGGCTAATCCTTAGGTCTCTGCATAAACAAGTCTAGGATCATGAATCCTAAGTTTAAAATGCACATACTACATTCACATGGAAAAATTAGAGAAGCAAAAATAAAGGAAAAATAAGAAAAAGAATAATTAGAGCCCTTTAGGGTGTTGTCAGCTTGATAGTACCACAGAGACATAGGGCACAATCCTAACTAATTTAGGCTCGCCTAACTGACCTAGCATAGCTTCCTGTGATGTTGTGGAGAGGTCGGTGTATGCCTATGCAGTGGGCTAACTCCCCCTAGAAGTGGCATAGAAGTGCCTTATGGCAGTTTTGTGACAAACCCAGTTCAGCACAGGAGTTATGCTGGGACTTATGTCGGCCTACGTGGAGGTTAGGTTTGAAGCCATAAGGAACAAGGGGATTTGGAGCCAAGAGTCAGGCTTGCCAGAATCCAGGTTTACCAATGTTATCTCCTGCTTTGAGTTCAAAGAGCTACAAACAATCACACATGCCAAGACCAGACATTCCCAGTTCAAAGCAGGATTTAGGTGGAAAAGAGGATTTAGGTTGAAAAGGAAATGCTGGAGTTTATGGCAGTAGCTTTATCTAGTTCCAAGGAGGTTGCAAGATCAGGGAGTTGAGATTGCGGTTGCAATCCTAAACTCCAATTAGGCCAGCCTAAGCCCCGGTATAAGTCCTATGCTGACCTGGGTGTCTAAAAAACACTGTGAGGCATTTCTGACTCATTCATGGAACTGGGGTTTAGTCCAGTGCTCAGACATGCACCAGCCTCCCCATACCATCATGGGAAGATATGCCTGGTGAGTTAGGCTGACCTAAATTGGTTAGGATTGCACCCTGTGCATAGAAGAGACTTTTTTGGCCATAAGCAGGCAATAAGGAAAAGGCAATAAGGCAATAAAAGGCAATAAGGAAAATAGATGAAAAGAGAGCAGTCTGAGATCTGTCCAGGGGGCTCACTGGCACCAGTGGCGTCTCAAGGTAGTTGGGGGGGCATTGGGTCCTAGGTACCACCCACTGGGGGGTGACATACAGGGATGACCAAAATCACAAAAATTGCTAAAATTGCTAGAATCTTTTGAAGTAACTCAATTCAGTCATATACTCTTGGATGTGTATTTTCCAGCAGAATCCAATGCAAAAAAGCAGGCCTCCATCAGTCTTGGAAGACTATGGTATCGTGCTTGGCGCTGCATACACTGCATGCAAAGCATGAAAGCCTGGGTTGGATTGTTATGGAGGGTAGGCTGTTACCCAAGCAGCAAATCCCCCCTCTCCACGCCACTGAATTAGTCCAGTGGAAAGGCAGAGCCAATACAATTGGATCCAGCTGCAGAACTGGGCTAAGGACAGGAGCTCACCCTGTCTTGTGGGGCCGACCTGGGAATCAAACCCTGGCCTGCTGGTTAACAGGCACAGCGTCTTTACCGCTTGCGCCACCCACAGCCCTATGCAAAAAACAGCTTTGCAACATCTCCTTCCTATCAAAAATTATGGCCAAATAAAAAATAAAAAATGCATGGAGCCCTATGGAAAGTAGAAATGTGCCATATTGCGCCATTACTCACAAGTAGGTAAACGCGCCCTAGTCTGTTGGAAAGGGCAGATTGAGATGGATCAAATGCCCACAGAATTGTCCTGATCTATTGAATGCAGCCCCCCAAAAATTGACCCAGAAGGAAGTCTCTGATAATTGCATTGCACTCTATGGAAAGTTGAACTGAGATTTTATTTATTTATTTATTTTATTTAATCAATTTATATCCCGCCTTTCCCCCCCCCCCCCGCAAGGGGGAGCCCAAGGCGGCTGACAACAGGGAATAAACATCATTAAAGTTAAAAACATCATTACTCGTGAGTAAGCAAAGGTGCATCGGCTCATGTTCAGGGCAGGCACAGACAAATGGCCACCAGAATGGTCCCAATCCACTGAAAAGAGAGCTCAACAAGTGCTCCTGAAGCAGCCTTAACCTCCCAAAAAAGAATAAAACAGGCCTAATTGGTAAGCTGATTTTCTAAATATGAAAATATTAATTAATATCTAATTTAGAGTGCAATCCTAACCTAGGCTGGCACAACTCCTGGGTGATGTAGGGAGGCAAGTGCATGTCTGTGCACTGACCAAACCCTCCCCAGGAGTGAGGCAGAAGTGCCTTATGGGATGATTGTGACACCCCCAGTTCAGCACATGACCTGTGCTTACGCCAGCCTAACTGCACATTTGAATTACATCCTTATTGTATTAATTATTAATGATAATAATTAATTAAATAATTTTGATGTATGGGGATGTCAAAAAATGTGTAGGCCCTGGGTGCCAAATAACCTAGATATACCACAGGTTGGCATGGCAGTTCTTAGGTCATGGAGGGGACAGGCAAGAACTAGTCAGAGGATCTTGTGGCCCAGGTTTTAGACCCTAAACTTTCACAGGAACATGTGAGAGTTCAGCAAGGACCCTCTTTTTTGGATTTGATGGCTCATTTTGTCTCAAGATGGGTGCCTTTATCATTCTGTCCCTCCTGCTTCAATTCCACCATGGAGTTGGTCGGGCCAGTTGGAGTTGTGGACTTTCTGTTTTGTTACTAATGACTCTGTTTACTCTCAGCCGGGAAGCTCCCAGAAGGTGGCTTTTTGTTGCATTTTCCAACATTGCCGTGCAAGCAAGTTGTGTCATGAAATTTTCCAAAGAAACAAAAGAAAGCCAGGAAGAAC
Source organism: Cryptoblepharus egeriae (assembly GCA_030015325.1). Taxonomy (NCBI): domain Eukaryota; kingdom Metazoa; phylum Chordata; class Lepidosauria; order Squamata; family Scincidae; genus Cryptoblepharus; species Cryptoblepharus egeriae. Next base: position 5,437,290 of record JAREYC010000001.1, read on the forward strand.
ATAAGGTGGACGGTGACTGCTCTTTCAAACCCAAAGTTGTGGTCTTCCTTGAAGAATTGGAGGTCTCCTGGCATCCGTCCAAAGCCATCAAGCTTCCATTTTGCTCCACCACTACCCAAAGGGGAGGCACACCATGCATACCCTGGTGCGGCATTGCCTTTTGTTTTTGTATTTCCATATTTTATACTTAATACTTAATTTATGTCCATTTCCACCAACTCTTTCTAACCCCAAACCACATTTAACTGAGAGAAGTTTTCCTTCTTTGTGGAATAAATGAACCTTGAGCCTCTTTGGTAGATGACTTTCTTTCATCTGGGTTCATTTGAACTGTTTACAGTCTACTGAAGAAACTTAATTGATACTTCACAACATTTTCAGTTTCATTGACTTGTGGGGTTCTAAAAAATACATAAAAATCTGATATCTCATTCCCTGGCATTGGAAGGTGGAGAAGTGCATACAAGATGCAGATGGAGCCTTGATTGCCTAAATCAAAGTTTGCTGTGTTGCACAGATGAATGAAATCTGTTACGCGAGGATGTCTTTTAATGTCCAAATTAGAATTTAAGTACCAAATAAATCAATGGTTGCAGCCCCTCAATGAGCCACTGTATGTTCCTATTTAACAGAAGGTAAAGGGACTCAAATAATTCCCCAGACCTGAAATATGGTTTCCAGCTGCACATTTCTGGAGCAAGAGGCAAGGACTTGTAGACATCTGAACCATTCAAATAAACCAGTACGTAATCTGTATTCCTGTAAAATATATATTATATCCCCTCCACACACAGCAGAGAAACGTGATCACCCAAACTGATCTCCAAAATTTCAGTGATCTCCAAAATTTGGGTTACACTTTGGATTAAGCTCTGATATGCATGCTGGTTGCACTCTGGTTCCTCCAAACTTTGGGTGAAAATTAAATGAGTGACATTTGTCAGTGCAGCAAGCCAGACACAACAAAATACTTCACCACCTGACCTCTAATTTTGTCTCCAGTGAAAGACGAATGGTAGTTTTGAACGAAAACGATCACCAAGGTTGGTGTTATCAGCCAGGTGGTGCAAGTGGCTAAGACACTGTGCCTGTTAACCAGCAGGCCTGGGTTCGATTCCCGGGTCGGCCCCACAAGACAGGGTGAGCTCCTGTCCTTAGCCCAGCTCTGCAACGCCAACTGGATCCAATCGTATAGGCTCTGCCTTTCCATTGGACTAATTCAGTGGCGTGGAGAGGGGGGATTTGCTGCTTGGGGAACAGCCTATCCTCCACAACAATCTAACCCAGGCTTTCGTGCTTTGCATGCAGTGTATGCAGCGCTGAGCATGATACCATAGTCTTTCAAGACTGATGGAGGCCTGCTTTCAGATTCTAGTTCAGGGTCTTCATTGTATACAGGAGTATACAGGAGTCCAGTTGGATCTTTCCATCGTTGGATCTTTCCTGACCACAAGCCACAGAGAGAAGCAGCAGATGGAACAGATACTTGCGCTGACTTGTCTCCGCTCTTTGACTCTTCAATTTCCTGATAATCAAAAAGAACACCTTGAAAGGCATAAGTCAATCTGAAGCTTTCTGATTTCCATCTTGGTCTTTGGTTTTGATGATGATGAGACATGGGCTGGTGGCCCAGAAAGGATGCACGACACAAAGGAACATCAGTTCACACACAGCAACCATTATCTCTTACTATGTACATATGGCATGAAGTTTTCCACAACATCAAAATGGGGCCCAAGGTGAGAAATTCAGTGTACCCTGAATTTTCAAGGTATTCAGTGTGTGAATTTTCAGTCTTCAGTCTGTGCATTTGAAATACACATACTTTCATCGCACAACAAAGATTTAAGACCAACAGATGCCACAGTGAAGTACCTTTGATGGGAGTCAAAGCACCCCATGAAGGTAGGTCCTTCACCACGTCTATTTCTTAGGAGTCTCCAATCCAAATCAAGCTCCAAACCACGGTTTTCCTATTGATCAGTCAATGTGCTGATCACACGACAAAGAAGAGGAAGAAAATGTTTGCAGAAAGGGAGACAATATTCAGAGTGATTATAGACACTGCGGAGGAGCGGATGAGAGATGTTGTAAATCCATTAGCCAGGCACTGCTTGCCTTCATTTCTGTTTAATATTCCTTTAAGCTATAAAATTGCATTATGTTAATGTAATGTACAGTCCAAGTGATAAAAGCAGCTAATGTGATTACCTCTTGCTGTGCTATAAACCTTTCAGTAAAACCCACATTCAACTGTTCCTTATGACGGTGGTGTTATATGCTGCGGATTACATGTTGACGACCCTCTTTAGATGCCAGAACATGCCTACATGTCAAAGAATCTACCTGGGCAGGAGATGGAGGTACTCTTAAAGGATCCACCAACAATTTCAGAGGCTGAGCTTAGGGGATCATCTCTAAAAAGCAGGATACAAGGAGAAATCAAGCAGAAAGACTGGGATTTTTATATAGTCCTACCATTAAACATTTATTGAAGTTTGGACATGGAAACTCTGGGTTCAAATTCTCACTCAAACACAGCTTAGGGCTTATTTACACAACTCTGATGTCTCAGACACATGACATCCTGTAGGACACTCTTTTGTTCCTGAACTGACAACACAATCCTATGCATAACATATCAACACAGTGGCCACTGTGCTGGCCTGGTGTGTCGCAAATTTGTTGTAAAGCACATTTGTGAGTAGGCACCATGTGAGTAGGCTAGGCTGGCAGTGTGGCCTGTGCCAGATTCTACTGGAGCAGCACCCATAGGAATTGCTCCAAGTGGCTTGGCAGAGGGAGAGCAGAGATGGGGGAAGATCTGAACTGGGAAGGGAGAAGGATCAGCAGGTATTTTATTCCCTCTCTGAAGCCCGTTAGCCCTTCGTGGACTTGTGCCAGCAGTTTCACTGGCACAGATCCAAATAACCAGTTTGGGCAAACTGAGACTTTACATCTCCCTTCAGCTCAGAAGACTCCTGGAGTCAATTTCTGGTCATGTATGGAAGGTTCTCTGAGACCCTCCAGGCTTATAATCCACATTGAGTCAAATCTGTGGATTGTAAACCCATGAATGACGAGGAGTGGCAGTAAAGTAGACCAAATTGTGTATTATTTCCAGAACATAAAAATCATTGTTGTGATAATTTTGTTGTGGAGGGTGAGCAGGTGCACAAGGTAAGCTGCTGGAGGAGTTCTCAAACCACTGGTTGGGCTTCTGAAGACAGGGCCAGGTTTGTAATTCCCCCAAAGTGGTGTACTTGGTTCTTCAGAGGAATAGAACCTCATATAGAAGAGGCTGGGCACTCCCTACCAAATCAGGCAAAATGCCCAAATCTAATGCACCATTGAATCTAATATGCACCCTAATTTTGGAGACGAAACTCGGCTGAAAAATATGCGCATTAGATTTGAGTAAATATGGTACCTACCAAGAAGTCCTGTGTTCCTCTCTCCCTCCCTCTCTTTCTCTCTCTCTCCCCCTCCCCTGTCTCCATGTGTGTGTGTTTTTTTGTGTGTGCATGTGTGTCAGCACAATCCTGACCCCCAGTTATTCCAGCCAAAGGTCGCAATCCAGAGTAACTACAGGGAGTCCTTGCTCCTGTGTAAGAACAATTTACTCTGGATTGCAATATGAATTTCCCATAAGTTTTCACTAGGTGGTGCAGTAACTACGGGTGCACATAATGTCTCTTATGTGCTCTCATAGTTACTCTGGATTGTAGGGTAAGTTCCGTTACAAGTCCTGTGCTGGCCTAGGAGTGTTACAAAAGTGCTGTAAGACAGGTCTGCACCACCTCTGGGAAGCCTGGGCCTGTGCACAGATAGGCACCAGCCTCCCCACACCAACCCGGGAATGAGGAGATGGCTGGATGGAGGAGACCTAAGTTGGTTAGGATTGCAATCTGTATGTGTAAGAGAATCCCACATATATATTTTAAAAGCATTCCTTTTCTGCAGATCACTTAGGCTGCAATCTTGCCCTACAATCCAGAGTAACTATGGGAGCACGTAAAAGACATTATGTGCACCCATAGTTACTGTACCACCTAGTGAAAACCTATGGGAAATTCATGTTGCAATCCAGAGTAAATTGTTCTTACACCGGAGCAAGGACTCCTCATAGTTACTCTGGATTGTGCCCTTAAACACACTTTCCTGGGAGTAAGGTCCACTGAACATAATGAGACATAGGATTGCAGCCTTATACATTTAAAACAGCCAAACGGCTTACAAATATAGGATGCTTATATGATTTTCCTGTTCTCAGAATTCCAAGTGCTTATAGAGTTCCAGTTTCTTATAAATTGGGGTTGGAGGACTGCTAATATGAGGACTCCTCTAGCCAAATCAAGGCTGCATCTGGTTTCCAGCCTGGAGGGTTGAGTTGTTTCCTTCTCCCCCTAGCCCTGTAAACACACTGAGGTTGTATTTGTCAGGAGTGCCACAGCCTGTTCTCGTGGGTGGCCACAGCAATACAAATTTTCCTTTCCAGTTCCCTTCTCTGGATTGCGTGCTGGGATCGTTCCCCATCCCCACCCTCCGCGGCCGTCTCCGAGAGCCCATTTGCATGGATGCCATGTTTTTGCCAACCTGGCTCTCGCATTTGGTTCAATAAAGTTAGTGGTCTATCAACAGGGACTTGCAGCCTCCGGCTTTGGGGTGGGGGAGTCCTAGAAAACGACACTAGAAATTGTCCTGAGTATGCTAAACTTTTCAAAAAACAGATGACGTTGCTAATAAAAATGCAGGAGCTCAGCTTTGCCGCTGTGGAGTTCTTGCACGCAGATGAGAACGTGACATCTCACTCTCCAAAGAGGGGCCATTCTCACAAAATGGGAAGATTAACAGTTTACAGTTCCTGGTGGAAAAATCTGAGGTTTCATTGCCAATGCTGACCAAGCAGGAGCTGTTTATCCTTCTCCTCCAGGGCTTTGTAGTCTTTGCATCAGTCTTCACAACTTGGTTGATTTATTTTGGATGTGCCATATAATTTGGGTTGCCATAATTCTCTTCCACAAAATCGGGACAGGACCCTCCGTCCCATTTCCCAGTATGTGAACATAATCCCAAAAAATCGGAATTGTCCCTGCTTTTGACACATTTGACAACCCTATATACTGGCATTATATATACCCTATATCCTGGTATAATGGCATTCCAGACCTATGGAGAAGGTCTCCCCTCTGTCTTATCTATGCATGCTTGGAAGCAGTAGTGTCCCTACAGGAGTGGCCATGCAATAAGTATTGCAGGCACTGCAACGTGCTGTGTATGGGTGCCATTTTGGATTGTCATTGCTGCCCATCGCATGTTGTGGCACCTGCAATACTTACCTGCTACACTACTACACTACAGTAGCTACACTACTGCTTGGAAGTGAAATACATAGCTGTCGCATTTATTCCCATGTGAGCATCTTTTTCACAAGCAGGCAGGGTGACCATATGACCAGAAAAACCCGGATTTGTCCAGATTTTTAGCCTTCTATCCGGGTGTCCTACATTTTGGCTTCATTTTGAAACTTTGCGACAGTGCACAGTACCCCATCATGCCGTATGTCGTTGGATTTGAATTGAAGAGCAGAATCCAATGCAAAAATCAGTTTGGAGAGATCTCCTTCCTGTCAAAAGTTACGGTCAACAAACCGAAAAACAAAAACAAAAAATACACTTTTGGCAATTTTTTAAAGCGGGTAGGAATTTTGGCCTACGATTAGGAATTTTGGCCCTGGGGTTCAGAAATAATCTGGTCACCCTGAGAAGCAGGCTACAATACTATCCACACTTGCTCCCACACTTACCTGGAAAATGTTTACCTTTCCTTACCTTACACTTACCTTACCACACTTGCTCCCACACTTATCTCCATTGACTAATATTGTTAAATGCATATTTATTGTATCCTGTTAACAGATCTGTAACATTTCCATAAATGCAGTGACATACTATTAAAAATCAAGTAGATTTTGAAATGAAGGGGGACACCTCTGAAACTGACCTGCAACCCACTTAGTGGGTCCTGACCCACAGTTTGAGAAACACTGGCCTAGATCTTTTGAAGTACAAAATCTATAATGATGGTGCTGCTGATCTGTGCATGTTTATTTCCAAAGGATGTTCACTGCTATCTCCATCTTCAGTTGCAGCAGTTGCTACACAAGACACGATCCCCAAAAGGGTAAGCACAATTAAGAGTATTGATTTCAATGGGTAAGTTCAGCAAGTGCTGAATTCTTTCCCAACCAACATCAATGGGCCTTAAATATGCTGGATTATGGCCAGAGTTGGAGACTTCAGAGCCACACTTTTCAGTATCTTTCTAATGATGATTAATTTCTGTGATATTCATTCTAGTAGCAGTAATCATGATGAATTCATTTAGTGCAAATGTGGACAGAGCATTTCAATTCCTTTCGCATTTCAGGGGAACCCATTTTAAATGAATAATTGGAGAATAATGAATAATAGAATGGAAAGAAGTGAGCGTGTCAGCCATAAATTCTACAATAAAATAGCACAGTCTGCGAACACTGCAGGATAATGCAACTTTAATGAATGGAGGATCAACCCAGATGCAAATATGGTGTGAAATCTATAGTACCAGCCTGCAAAAAAAAGAGAAGTCCACTTTTCCATAAAAAATTTTTGCATAAAAATTCCTCTGCACTGAAAGATTCAGTGGGATCCAATGGCATAGCAGATCTATAAAGACATTTACCTTTTGCAACTATAGTTCATGTTCAATTTTAAAGATTATTCCATCCCTGATTTTATATAAGGTCAGGAGTACTCTAGAAACCACCACAATGATGTGGTGGATATGATCAAGTGGTTGGATCACTCCGACCAGTTCAACTTTGTTGGTTAGTTTTTGCCTTCTTATTTGTGAACATAGGAGGACACTTGCTGGTGTGGCGGTCACAGCAGCAATGGTATCAGGAAGATCTTGCAGCAATGGTGCAGGAGTGGCAATGGTACATGGCAGCAATGGTGCAGTAGCCCTGGGGTTTACCCAAGAAGTGTCACCAATTATTTATATTTTAAGGGAATTTTGCCCCTGCCCTCGTTGAACATGCAAGAGCTTTCCAGCTGGATAAACAAAACAGTGTTGTACAGAGATATACCTTTTATAGAAAGAACAAGACTGAGAGAAAATATAATTCTAGAAGGGGATTAAATATGAAGGACAACAATAAAATTGGGCATATACAAAATGTTAGAGAGATTCATTAACAACTAGCTAATATCTGTGTCTAGCTTTTCATGAGAGGGCATCAAAAGAAATCAGAAAGAAGAAAAAAAGGGTTGCAAGGATTTGGGGGACCCTACATGCAATATCGAAGACACACAGAGAGAAGGAAAAGTGGAAGAGAAGGAGGGAAAGTGCAATCATATTCTGAGGAGGAGGCAAGATAAGCCAAGCTGCCTGAACCTGCCTGATCAGGTACAAAGATCCATGTTTTAAAGGTCTGTGGGAAGGATGTGATTCTGTGGTTCTCTCCTTCCTATGTTCATAACTTAATGGATGAACCTTTGCCAACCCAAGGGCTGTGCAACTGAGAAAAACAATGGCCAATTCCTATCTAGAAACAGGTATGTGCATAAAGATGCTATGTGTTCTCCATCGGTGCAAGGCGTGAGCCACTGGTGTGGGATAAACGCAGCCACCAATGGGCAGGCACCCAGTTGGTTCCATAGTTCCCAATGGAACAAGTATTAAGGAGTCATTCAAGGGGAGGATTGGGGTGGGGACTAGCTGGGGGAATGATGAGGTGGGGGTGGATGTCAGCGGCAGTGGTAGCACCAATATCAGGACTCGGTGCTGCCCCGTGTACTATGCTAGTGGATGGCGGATATTAGGATCCACCACTACTAAGTGTGTAATAGCGTGGCAGGGGATAGGATTGGGCCCTCAGTGGATTTCAAATGATCCTGAAACTTCAATTTGGCTGTAATGTATATTCCCTGTACTTACCGGACTCTTCTCATCTAATCTCCTCAATAATGACCATTCATCACAATCTTTATCATTCAGTCTGCCGCAGTCTCACTGAGTACGAGCCTTGACTGGCACAAAGATAACCACAGAGGGGAAAAGAGCCAGAAGCTGATAGTTTTGTTAGCCACCAGGGCTACTTGACGTGGTTGTAATTCTCTTTCACATAAAATGCAACAAGGTCCACCCTGTTTTAACATTACCATGATAACCAAATGCTACATATATATATATATATGTAAATGGATTCTAAAGTGGATTCCTGGCTCCTGGAAAGAATATGCAGTGAGCTTCTGCACTCTTTTTTGTCCTGGACCCAATAGATTGCCTGTTGGGCATAGTGAATAATTAGCTTTCATCACTCCAGATCCATTGTATGAGATTCTTGCTACATCACACACACACACACACACACACACACACACACACACACAGAAAGAGAGAGAGAGAAAAAGAGAGAGAGAGAGAGAGATTTTCAAGTATGCATTTGGGAGTTCCTTTGTTCCTTATATTCAAAGAAGTTTAAAATACATCATGACAGCTAGCTTTCTTCCCCTATGACATGTACAAGCAAAATTACCTAATAAATTCAAATGTTATAAGGTGCGTGTGTGTGTGTGTGTGTGTGTGTGTGTGTGTGTGTGTGAGAGAGAGAGAGAGAGAGAGAGAGAGAGAGAGAGAGAGAGAGAGTCTGATCATTCAATCTTCTGCAGGATTTAATGAAGAATTTCAAACACCTGCCTGCTTGTGCCCAAGATAACTCATTTGCAAATCTGTGGGTTCCCTTTCTTCAACCCTCTTTCTGATCGGGGGCTGCAAAGTCCTCCTTGCTCATGACAGCGACTGTAAAATTAAATATTCCAACCATGCATAGCAGAAGAAAAAAATTCCCACCGACTGACATTTGCTGGGGAAAAACAAAGGAGCCCAAGTGTAGGAACAATTATTTTCAGTGCCTGTTGTTTCCCAGTTCTTACACTAAATAAGCAGTTTATATGCCACAGAACTTGAGTCAATTCCTGCTTTTAATCTCATATTCCATCTGTTTTTAGATTAACTGGTAAAGGCAGGCGGCAAATGAGTTCTAACCTTCTCTCAGGGCCAGATTTTTCGGAGCAAGTCATTCAGAAATAGATTGAAGAACTATTTGCAAATAATTGCTTAGCTGGAAGAGCTTCTCAGTCCTGAAGAGATGCATTGCCAGCTGGATTCACAGGTTACCTTTCCAGGACTGTTAATCCTGCGACATCCACTGGTAGGTGGTTCTCACGGTGCATCAATCATATCTGGAGTGTGCGTTGGTGTCGTGGCCAAGTATGGCTCAAATAGAAAGTGGGGGCCCTTACATAGTGTATGGACTTATAAAACTTACTTACCCTACACCTTGCACATGTAAAACTTACATTACTTACCCTACACCTCCTGTAAAACTTACTTACCCTACACCTTGCACATTCTGATCTGCACTCTGATCTGCACACACAACATCTGCAATCTTATCAGCCAAGGGGACTGGATTACACAAGAAGCAGAACTACCGCCTTGATCTACCTATCTTGTGATAAACAAATATATGTTAAATGTATATACCTTCAGAGCATCCCAAGCAGTGGTGGGCTCTAGCAGGTTCGCACCTACTCTATAGAACCGGTTCTTAACAAGAGATAGTACATATAAAGTTTAAAAATAGCCATTTAAAAGTGGCTGCCAGATGGGCAGAGAACCGGTTCTTAATTTCTTTGAAGCCCATCACTGTCCCCAAGGACCCAAGATGACATATAAAATTGCATTTAGATGGTTGCGCAATGGTCCAGAAGGTTCAGTGTATGCAGAAGTTCTCTGGTCGCATCTGGTGCCCCTTCCCTGCTATCCTGGGGCACTACTCTGAGTTGGTGGCAGTAATACAGCAGCAGATGGGCTGACTCCAAACAAGCCTGGATCATGGTCAAGGCAATGGGGAAGCTCCATTTCACTGAGAGCAACAAGAGGATATAGTATATGCAGTGGCATAGCTACAGAGGGTACAAAGCACCACATTTTTGTAGGAAGCCTTACCACGTTGTGCAAGGGGCACCCTTCCCTTTGGAACCATTTGAGGTGGTGGAGCAAAATGGAAGCATTTGCCTCTTCACTGGCTCTATCTGGACATTTACTTCCATTTTGCTCCCACCAGCAGCTCCAGCATGGGTGGAAGCAGCCACTTGCATGGCACGTTCAGGCATCTGTGAAACTTAGGGTGCATTCCTAACCGAGACCAGCTCACCTTATTGATCTTCTCATTCCCACGATGATTTAGAGAGGCAAACGCATGTCTGCACTGGCCTAACCCTCCCCGAGGAGTGGTGCAGAAGTGTCTTGCGGCACTTTTGTGACACTCCTGGGTCAGCATAGGACTTATGCCAGGGCTTAGGCTGGCTTAAGTGGAGCTTAGGATTGCAGCCTTAGTGCTTCGTACCCCTCTAACTAAGCCACTGGGCTCAACCTCAATTCATAGCAGGAACATAGATTTCCCTTTCAAGAAATTTAATGTGTGACCAGCTCTATGGTCTGCTATCACCCTCTGCCCCCCAGTATGGGACCAGAGGCAAGGAAAGAAGCCCCCAATAAGCCAGTGCTCTCTGACCTGACTTCTGCATCCCACTTGGCTGGGGAAAGAAATCTGAATTGGAAGAGCCTGAACATCATCTTATCACAGGCTCACAGTCTGCATAAACAAGCTTAAACTCCCACTGAAGAATCACCTCCAGGCCATGCTGCTGTGAAGGGCATCAGATCAGTCAGACTGGGGAAATCAAAGGCCACTGGATCCATCGACTGTGCCTGCACCCCACCACCTGGATGAAAGGTTCTCCTACCTTGCCACAGGGACACCTTTAGGGTAATAAACAGCCATTTGGGAGACGGCTTCTCCTTCTGAGCATGGCCTGTCTGTTCTCTGCATGGAAACAGTAATCGCTCCTGTAATTCCATAAAATATGCAGCGTGCATGAGATCTGTAATGCGCCACTGCGAGGTGGAGGAACCTGTGCGGTGCCAGCTTTATCTGACATGCCTGTCCATTGATCTGACGGTCTTAGTGTGGGCGAAGGCTGGCACAGCCCGAGGGCAGGAACCATGCCAGGCTTCCAGATCAAAGGGTTCAGCTCTCTGCTCGCTTAGGTGCCGGAGCCATGGCTGACTTCCAAGAGAAAAGCGCTGGCGGCAATGTCAGCTAATTACAGGTTGTGTTCTGCTGTTTCCAAACAGGGTGAAAGTGACAGAAGTTTAACTGTGAATAATTACACACTTGAATAAGTATGTGATTAGCCCTATTTGTTGCGGTTGGGGCTGGAGTGACGGGACAAGAATGGAATGATTGCATTATTTACAGCTTAACTGTAGACAAGTAATTACTTTTGTAAGCTGGTGTGGTGGGGTCAGGAAATGCCTGCACATGGCTGCAAAATAATGCAAACAAGAACTTCAGAGGTTCAATTCCTAATTCATAAAGGAGAATGAGAACTTTTTTCTCCATTCACTTTAAAATAATTTTTTTTTTAATTTTTTGATTCTCCAATAAAAGTGTGGGGTCTCTCTAAAACCAGGATCTGCTGACATTTTTTTTCCATGCAAGAGTTTCCAAAGTAAGAAATCACAAATGCCACCTAGTGGTTTCTGCTGTCCAGTGAATGAATCATATACATACCCAAAAATTAAAATCCCATTACAGTAGGATTGCAGTCTGTCCTGAAAAACAGGGACAATCCTGATTTTCAGGGATTGTGTTCACATACTGGGAAATGGGACAGAGAATCCTGTCCCAATTTTGTGGAAGAGAATTATGGCAACCCTTCATAACGGACATCAAGCAGCCCTTGACCCTTTGCAAAGTGGGCTAGCCGTAGAGGTGTTGGGTGTATCACTCCTTACAACACACTGAAACTACTCGTAGATCAGACCTCACATCACTCATTCCGTGACCCACCCAGGCCATTAATGAGCACCCAACCTGTAGAAAATTCTTGAATATCATCGATTTTATAATTTGCTAGTATAATAGTATAGATCTGCTCATTTGGCAATAATAGAGGACAAGCCCCTGGGAGTTGTTCTGAGTCACTAGAGCCACTAGGAAAATGGAGGAGACCCAAAGGGGTCCCGAGCTGATACAGGCTCAGATCCCTGCACAACCATGAAGCTATCTGGATGACCTAGGGCCAGTCACTAACTGTCAGCTACACCTAACTCACAGGGTTGTTCTGAGGACAAAATTACATGCACAACCTTGAGCTCCTTGAAAGGAGGCTGATAGGAAAGAGTTCAAAATAACCAAAATAATAAAATAAGTAATAAGGAGAAAAGAATTTCAATGTACTTGGTTATCCAGTCCCATCTGGATCCCAAAAGTGTCTCTTTCTCAGATATCTAGGCTCATATCCTAAAGTCAAATTAAGCCCTTTGCTCCAGAGCAGTTATGGTGACTTTTCATAAGATAACACTTGAGGGTGACATAACTGCGTGGACCCATAGCTGCTCTGGTTTCCCCCCCGCATAGTATTAAGAAGCATATGGCAGAATCCTAACCAGTTTAGGCCAGCACAGCTCAGCTCACCCATCTCCCTGTTCCCATGGTGGAGTGGGAAGGTTGGCGCATGTCTGTGCACTGGGCTAATATCCCTAAAAGTGGCAAAGAAGTGCCTTAAAGTACTTTTTTGACACCTCTAGGCCAGCAAGGGACTTTTGCCAGGGATTAGGATTGCGGCCTCAATCTTAACATTTATGTGAAATATCTCTAGCTTTGGTCTGATGACCTGATTTTTCTGTAATTATATTTACTTTTAAAATGAAGCTTTAAACATTTGATACACATGTACAGTGGTGCCTCACGTAAAGTACGCCTCATGTAAAGTATGTTTCACGTAACAAACAAAAATTTCTCTAGGATTCTGCTTCACGTAACAAACTGTGCTTCACATAAAGAACATATTTGTTGGCAGTTGGGGCATACGTGCTGGCCAGCAGCCTGTTTAAAAAGCATCAGGGCTGCCTGGTGCATCTGCCCATAGTGAAAGCAACACTTCCATGCTGTTCCTCCTGTGGCTGGGTGTCCACTGAGCAGAGGGAGAGGAGAGCAGTGGAGAAGAGGGAAGCAGCTCAGGGCCAGCCAGAAGGGAGCAGGGGAGAGAGGCTCAGGATGGAGAGAAGGAGAAAGTGGGGAGACACTTTGAAGGTGTCTTGGACTGCAGCCTCCTAACCATGTCTACCCAGAAGTAAGCCCCATTGTGTTAAATGGGTCTTACTCCCAGGAAAGTGTCTTTAGGACTGCAGCCTAAGTAGACTTCATATGATCTTGCACATTGAATGCATGTTTTGAATTCAATCCCAGTGTTTTTACATCCAGATAATATTTTTATATGAATATTTTGGGGGTTGTGGAACCAATCATCTGAGTTTCCATTATTTCCTATGGGAAAACCCACTTCACGTAAAGAACGTTTCATGTAACAAACATGCCTCCAGAACAAATTAAGTTTGTTACGTGAGGCATCACTGTCTGATTTCTAGGACGATCCATTTTTTTTCAGCTGTTTCAATAGGTGTGATAGAGCCGCACATCTCAGCCATTCACTGTCACCAGTAGACCACTGATCAATTCTGCACTGGATCAACTTGGATCAGCAGTTTTCAGAAGCTAAACAATGCACATTTCAATAGAGTTTTTGTCAAGACCACCTCAGAAATGTACCGACTATTTTTTATGACATCAAATATAACAAAAAATCTGTATAGATAATTCATACCAGATGCAGTGAATGTCATAAATACTATTGTATGTATCTTCAAACACAATTTTGCACATACCCTGGAGTCTTGAGCCAACCATGTTTATCAGGGTAATGGTTTCGTTGGTGAATATAGGGCACAATTCTAACCAATTTAGGCTGTCCTAACTCACCTGGCATATCTTCCACCACATTGGGATGATATGGGGAGGTCTGTATATGCCTGAGCATATACCTTATATGTGTATACTGTATATGCCTTAGGTTAAGACTAAACCAGAATGCCCAGGTTAATAATCCTTACTCATCCACAAAGCTTCCTAAGTGATTTTGAGCTAGTCACTATCTCTCGACTGAACCTACCTTGTGAGGTCGTTGTGAAGACAAACAAAGGGAAGGAATCGTGTGCCCACGCTGAGCTCCAGAATAAATCTGTGACAGACAGACAGACAGACAGACAGATAGATGTGCAAGCATTGAACAATGCTGTCAAATTCTTGTCCACTGTCTTGAATTGTTCACGGATCACATTTTACCATACGTTGTCTCACAGGAAGAATACCTTTATTGCCTTTATTTATTTATTCCTTTATTTGTTTGTTGTTTGTTTACTAAGGCTACAATCCAGAGAAACTGCAAGACCTTTTACACCGACGTAGTTATGGTGCCACCTATGGGAAACCTATGGGAAATGCATAGAGCTATCCAGAGTAAGTGCTTCTTATGTCTTCCTGTAGTTACTCTGGATTGTAAGGTTACTCACTCACTCACTCACTCACTCACTCACTCACTCACTCATTCATTCATTCAAATGATTTATAACCCTGCTTTTCCCATCCAAATGCCCAAGGCAACCTTGGGTATTTGCCTGTCTGACTTGGCTACAAAAATCAAGGTTACAGCAGCCAGCCGGCCTCCCTCCAAGGCGTCTGCTTGTCATGCAAATTTGAACTAAGAGCTCTTAAACCCCGAGCCATTAATTAGAGGGAGGAAAGAGACCCCACAGAGCCCTCTGACAGGAATCAGGAAATTCCTCTGAAGCATTCACAGGACACTCCAACTGTGTTAGCATCACTTATCTAACAGGATGAAGTGGGGAGGGGGATCAGTTAAGTTCCAGTGTCTGATGACAGTCTATAGACCTTGACTGTCGATATACACATATAAACACATGCAAAAATGCATAGGTTGTTCTTCAAAACACGCAAATGGGCTGGTGAAGCTGACCAAAATTAGTATTGGTGTCTGTAAGATATCAATATTATCTTGCTAAATGGAAGTTTTAGGGAATGAGATTTGGGCTGCAATCCTAATCAGCAGTTCAGCTACTATAAGTCCCAGCACAAATCCTGTGCTGACCTGCGGGTGTCACAAAAGTACCCTGAGACATTTCTGCGCCACTCCTGGAGGAGAGTTAGGCCAGTACACAGACATACACTTGCTTTCCTACATCACCACAGGAATGGGAAGACCAGTGAATTGTGCTGGCCTAGGTTAGGATTGCACCCTACAACTTGACGTATGAAAATCTGCGCTTTCCGCTTACTCACCAACTCACAAGTTGCACATGTGGAAGACTCTGAAAAGCATTGCCTCCACTGACATGGGTTTTGGATTTGAGTTGCCAAGTCAAGCCTGCTTGTATCTGGATGGTGCTTTCCTACTATTTTCATGGCATGAATAACTTCATGGGGCCATCACTCAGACCGTCATTCAGCAAAGACTTTCCAGCCATAAGGAAGGAAAGGGTTAATATAGTTTTTTGCAGCCAAAGGAGGCCTTTAGCAGGATTCTGATAGGAAGGCAGCTCAATGGATCACTGGACAAAGATTGGAATTCTAATATGTATCTGTATTTACTTGAATCTAATGTGCCACCAAATCTAATGCTCACCTCAGTTTTAAAAATGTTGAGATTAAAAAAGTGTACTTACAATTGTAATTTGCAGCTGCAAAGCAGGGGCAAAATTTAATTTTACTGCATATAACAATGAGTTCTGTGACAACAGTATGTCAATTGGTTTATGTTCTATTTTTTTGTCTAATTGCACTAGGTAATAAAACCTGACAATGGGTTTATGTTACATTATTATTACAATATAGTAAACTGTTCAACAAGCCTAACCATGCCTATTCAAAAGCAAGCCCCATTGTATTCCATGGGTCTCACTCCCAGGAAAGTGACTTTAGGATTGCAGCCTTAATATTGACGTATATGGGCTGTGGGTGGCGCAAGCGGCTAAGACACTATGCTTGTTAACCAGCAAGCCAGGGTTCGAGACCCGGGTCAGCCCCACAAGACAGGGTGAGCTCCTGTCCTTAGCCCAGCTCTGTGACGCCAGCTGGATTCAACCGTATTGGCTCTGCCTTTCCATTGGACTAATTCAGTGGCATGGAGAGGAGGGATTTGCTGCTTGGGTAACAGCCTATCCTCCATAACAATCCAACCCAGGCTTCCATGCTTTGCATGCAGCGTATGCAGCGCCGAGCACGACACCATAGTCTTCCAAGACTGACGGAGGCCTGCTGTTCAGGATTATTGATAATCAATCTCGTTTCAATAACATCTGGACCTTCTGCACCCAGTAGGAGTAATTATTAACATTTAAATGTGGAATTAAGAATCCTGATACATTTATGCCTGCTGCCATATTTACCTTCTGTTCGCCACCTTCAAACACCGCCGTACTCTCTGTGCTTTGTCAAATTTCAGACTGCAGCAGTAGCAAAGCCTGGGCCCATAACCGTTGTTATGGTTCTGATTGCGCAGCTTCTGCTTTAGCAGCCAAATGACACACACAAGAGAAGACACAGACAGCAAATATAGTCCAGCAAACTGTATTTGAAGGATTGTAGGCAAAAGCATAAGTCAGGTCCATTCCAGTAGTCAGTTCACAGGCAGTCAGTCAGTATCAGATCCCAACAAATCCAGTAGCAATTCAGTATAACAATCCAATATCTCTCCTACTATAACCCACACTGATCCTTGTCTGAGCCTCTTCTTAAATACCCATTGAGTGTCCTTCCCAAAACCAGGTGTTTTCAATCTACACAGGTGATGGTAATGCTATTACACACTCTAATTCTTTCTGGCATTGTAATTCCTAGGTTTTCTAGACCTGACAACAATGACCTGTACATCTGTCTACAGCAGGCTTGTCCAACATGAGGCTCGAGGGCCACATTTGGCTTAGAAAGCCCACAGATGCGGTCCTCGGGCCCCTTGTTGGATGAGCCTGGTCTATAGTATTTATATACTACTTTTCAACTAAAAAGCTCATAAAGTGGTTTGCAAAGAAAATGGAAAAATTAATACCTAATGGGTCCCTGTCTCAAATGGGCTTACAATCTAAAATGCAAAAGAACACTAGCAGAAGCCACTTGAAAAGAGATTGCTGGGGTATGTAGGACCAGTTACTCACCCCCTGCTAAATAATGGAGGAACACCCACTTGAAAGAGTGCCTCTTGCCCAGTTAGCAGGGACTAACATACTATCTAAATTGTATAATGTGTGTAATCTATATTGTATAATGAGCCCATGATATAATTATTCACGTTATGGGCACGATCCTAATCATGTCTACTCAAAAGTAAGCCCCATTGTGTTCAATGGGTCTTACTCCCAGGAAAGTGTCTTTAGGATTGCACCAATCCTCATGATTCACATTATATAATGGTATGTTTTAACAACCAGTTCTCACTGAACTGGAAGATACTTTGTGAGATGTTGCACCAGAGATAGTTCATATGACATTGGCAATGATATAAAAAAAGATGGTGTGACTTGACAGTTTTAGTGCCTTATCTGTGTGCTATATGTTGAAAAAGGATGAAAATCTCCACATGTGTTTTATATGTGTGTGTGTGTGTGTGTGTGTGTGTGTGTGTGTGTGTGTGTGTGAGAGAGAGAGAGAGAGAGAGAGAGAGAGAGAGAGAGAGAGAGAGAGACTTACTCATCCAGTCAAGTAGGAGAAAAATACAATGTTAATATGTTGACTCACCACAGACTGTCAACAGCAAATCGCCAGCGCAAATGGAGTGGGAAATCCCATAGGTCCACAATTGTTTGTTCGAAACCATTATGTGAATAATTAGATAGAACAAATACATTAACAGAAATCAGACCCCCCAATATATAAAATGAATAGGATTGTTATACAAGATTCATCAGAAATGATGGAGGAAATTAGCCAGTTAATTTGGCCATCTCTAAAACACATCTCCTTGTATTCACTTGAAGGAAGAATTTAAACTTTTTTTTATAGAAAACGAGAAAGGCTTAATTAAAGAAACCAAAATTCTTAGGGCCAAATTGCATGTGATGCAGTAGATTCTCAGTGTTCTAACTTCTTTTTATTTTCCTGAAAGTCTGTGGGGAGCTATGATTGGATTGAGATCGTCAGGAGAGGAATTCAAACTCGTCCCTATGCCATGACCCCAGCCATCGTTCCCCAATAAAGCTGCTAAGGAGTAGGGCAGCGTTTTTCAAACTGGGGGAGCCTCTCATAGATCCTCCAAAGAAGACATCAGATAATCATCTGCTGCAAGCCCTGATCCTATTCCAAAATCAGATACCTGCTAATTGCCCCACAAACAAGGAGACTCACTGCAAATAACTAACAAGTTGTACAATCCAGAGTAACTACGGGAGCACGTAAGAGACATTACGTGTACCCATAGTTACTGCACCTCCTAGTGTTCCCTCTTGTAGGAGAGGAAAGGCGGGATATAAATATTTAAAATAAATAAATAAATAGTGAAAACCTATGGGAAATTCATATTGCAATCCAGAGCAAATTGTTCTTACATCGGAGCAAGGACTCCCCGTAGTTACTCAGGATTGTGCCCTAAATCAATCAATCAATCAATCAATCAATCAATCAATCAATCGAGCCTCCTAGTGCAAGATTCTGACAGGGGAGCAAAACAGAGGCTTGACTCCAAAGGGGAGAGGGAAGAGCCCCAGCTCCCTGCAAAACCTAACACTTATACCCCTTCTAGCTATGCCACTGATCTGGATTAATAATACGCTATCATGTCATTTAATATTAAAAACTTACACAATCTTCTGCCCTGATCAGTAAGGGAAAAGTTATTTCTCCAGATCTGGAAATGAGGCTGACCTTCCCTTGAAATAAATAAGAGGATGTCAAGCAGACTTTGTGGCACTCCTTCTTCTGAAAGATGATGTATGAAAGGAACTCCTCTGACCCTGGAGCTTGCTGTGGAAATGAAGAAAGCCGGCTATAGATTAAGATTTTTCCCCCTGAACTATACAGTTAAGGGCTCCTGAAGGAGGCTTAAATTCAGCTAAAAGTTATGAACCTTTAGGTGCATTTGGGAATCTGAGGCCAGCTGTATATCTAATTGACACCTTAACATTCTCTTCTTAGTTTGGGGATCTTGCCTGCTTGAAAAAGTTTGAAATGGCTTTTCTGAGCTGTTTATGGAAACATGGCCCATTTTGCAGTGTGCATGGATTGAAAATGCAACCCATGGTTTGAAATTTTGCATTTCAACCCATGGATTGAAATTTTGCAACCCATTTTGCAATGTGCATGGATTGAAAATGCAAGTACTTTACTAGTGTAACAGTGCTATTATAGGCACATGCTGTTGAAGATCATCCAGCTTCTCCATATATCTTACCATGACTATGCAAGCAGCATGCAGATCTGAACTATCCAAAAAGTTTGGATACCAGGAAAACTTTCAAGGACACCCATGGATGTCATGTATTCAACGTCCTAATTGACTTGATGACACAGATGAGTGAGCTATAGATGGTAGAGCCATCTGCTGAGACACTGACGTTCTTTACCTTATTGACCACATCACCCAATACCTACAATCTTAGGGTCAATGTGGATAAAAGACATTGTTATGGCCATTAACAGAACACTGAAAGAGTCCAAATCGTGCAGGTCAAGAATTCAAATATCTATGATTGTTGGTGCAGGAGAAAAAAAGTAATGTTCATCATTGGAGTCAACAGAGAATCAGGGTGAAATCCGGAGTAACTATGGGGAGTCCTTCCTCCGGAGTAACAAGAAGTTACTCTGGATTGCAATATGAATTTCCCATAGGTTTTCACTAGGTGGTGCAGTAACTACAGTTGCACTTAATGTCTCTTACTGCTCCCGTAGTTACTCTGGATTGTGCCCTTAAGGTGCTATCCTAACCTAGGACAGCATAATTCACCTGGCATAATTTTCTGTGGTTTTGTGAGGAGGTTGGTGCATGCCTACGCATTTTCCTAAGCCCCGAGACAGAAGTTCAGGGCAGCACAGGACTTATGCCAGGGGGTAACTGGGGGTTAGGATTGCAGCCTCAGCTATGCAATGGTAGCATTTGTCTCTCTCAAATGGTTCTTCTGGAAGGAGATCAATGTCATCATGAAGACTAAAATTTGCTTCTTCTGAATACTGCCAATTGTCTGATTTAAAAAAAATATGCAGAAGTCCAGTGACTTGAGGTACAATCCTAACTTATGCTGGCACAACTCACTGTTTCTGTAGTGATGTAGAGAGGCAAGCGCATGTCTGTGCACTGGCCTAACCCACCCCCAGAAGTGGCACAAAAATGTCATATGGCACTTTAGTGGCATCCCCAGATCAGCACAGGACTCGTGGGTACGGCTTAGACTGGTCTAGTTGGAGATTAGGACTGCAGCTTAGGTATTTATCCTATCTAACTCACTGGGAAAAAACAAAACAAACAAACAAAAGAATTCTACCTGCCCTTGCTAACCCTCCTTGGGAACATGCTGACTTAACACCAGCCAAGGCCTGGCACAGATCATAGAAGACCTTTCCGAGACCATTTCACAGCAGAGTAAGTGGTAAGTTTATTGGCCTCTCCATTACACCATGGTCTGTGGTTGGCTTGCAGAATGTAGCGAAGGCCAGCCAAGAACAGGACTGGTTCACAAGTAATTTTTAGTCAGGGCTGATGCATAGGTTGTTTTCATTTGTCATTAATTCCAAGACACATCTATCCCATAATTCCAAGTGTCTGTTTTCAATTTGGGGCTTTTCTCTTTTAATTTTTTAAAATGAAAATATATACTTAAACTATTGTTAATTGCAAGTCCCTTGCCTGTTTCTTCCTGGCAATGAGCTATTGTTTGCTCCCAAAAAGATTTCCAGGGCAACTGTTACAGTATTACCCTAAGGATGCATAAGAACGTCAAGTGCACTGGCTCCCTTATTGCCCTATGGTGAGCTGCTGCAGCCTCAATAGATCAACATATCCTCTGCTGGTTTTCACGGCCCCAGAACCCCCAAAAACCTTTATCAGGGGCATCCTAAACAATGTTGATTCCAACATAATCCATCTTCACAACATCATTAGGATACTGATCATTCATTCATTCATTCATTCATTCATTCATTCATTCATTCATTCACTCAACAGTGGTATAGCTAGAGTGAGTGCAGAACACAAAGGCTGCAGTCCTAATGTTCACTTATGCTGGCCTAAGCCATGTCCCTTGTTGGCCTGGGGGTGTCACATAAGTGCAGTAAGACACATCTGCCCCATTCCTGGTGGGGGATTAGGCCAATGCACAGGCATACGCCAACCTCTCCTCACTATCATGGAAAGATTGGCCAGGTGAGTTAGGCCAGCCTAAATTTCTTAGGATTGCGCCCTAAGCCTCACTGTGGTGTGCAAAGTCCATCACAGGTCACTGCCCATGATAGGTATGTGCAACCACCTGGTTTTAGAAGTAGACTGTCTTTGACATCACAAAGGAGAGGTCTCATTTGGACTTGTATGGTGTCTGCTGGTTCACTATGAGGGACCTTTAGGCTGATCCCACAGGGCATTTATGTTCTTAAAGTTAGTGCCCTATATAGGACTGTCCCCTTTATCAGGGTCTAATAAATAAAAGTTATTTAATTCATTATTAAATATGAGTGTGGAATGATTTTTCCACGGAACTCAAACAAACCTCCAGCACCAAATGGGAGAAAAGTAAACCTAATATGAGAATCTTCGGCCTGGAAACTTTTTCTTGCTTACAGCCTCCTTTTATTCCCTGGGCACCAGCCTTGTGTTTGCGGTGGTGGAGATATTTCAATTCCTTGTTGCACCTCAGCATTATCTGTAAATAAAACAAAATGAAATGCCTTTTCCCAGGTCAGTTTTATGAAATGCATTTTCACTCAGCCTCCCTGGTGCATTCGGTGGCAGCGCGGCAAGAATTGCAGAGGTATGTCATCGTTATCTCAGAACAGGTCAGCCATCTCCACCTCCTTGTTCAATAACGGTGTACAAACAGAAATGTCCAACACTCCATGATGGAGTCTTGCAGTTCAAAGAGCTGATTTCAAGTTAGTGACTTAGGGTCCGATCCTGTCCTTAAAGGAACTGGAACTATATTTATATGGCACTTTGCTGCTGCGGGGAGATACAAAGCATCAGAATGGCTGATGCTAGTCAACACTGACCCTCTACACCAGATGGCTAACCAGTAGCACCATTGATGCTTGTCAGGGAGACTTCTTGTGGCAGGGGAATTACTGAGGGAAAGGTAGGGAAGGGTTGAAACTGGGTGGTGAGTAAAGGATGGATTGTGCTTAGGATGGTAGCACAGGCTACCATCATATCCTACCCTCTCCTGAGCTGCAGAGCCCAACAAATGTCTTCTTGGTTGCACACCAGCTAAAGAGCAGATCCAGATTGACCCATCAGAGCCAGATCCAGAACAGATGCAGGCTGACCCATCAAATTCTACAGGGAGTAAGGGTACTGATATTCCCTTATCCTAAGGAGATCTCCAGCAGCTGCTGTGGCCCTGCAAGCCATTTTCACATGGCACCACAGCAACATTGGATTGTGTTGCCCCACCACAAGCCTATACTTGGACATCAGAGGTACATTCCACTGACTTCAGTAAGATTTACTAAGCAGAGCAAAGTAAGGTATGTTACAGCCACGCAGAGCAATCCAGAGTTAGAGCAGTGAGAAGGGCCCTTGCTGGGCTGCACGAAGTAGGCTGTATCCACAACAGAACGTTATGCTGCATCCAGAGAGTTAGGAAGCCTAGGCTGCCCAAACTGCTCCAGAGCTTGCTCAGTAGGCAGCAAGTCAATGACACTTAGGGATGGCTTGCTCCTGAGGAGACCCCCTCAGATCAGACTGAACAAGGAGCAGTTGTGGTACCTGAAGAATAAGGAGTCCCTGATGAGATGCCAGTACAGTCTACAGTGAATACAAGGGGCTTCTTAGAGTGGCTTCCTGGATCCCCAGGTTAGTGGCTGCCGTAGTTTGCATATCCTGAGCGTGGGAGACAAGTGCACAGCTAGGGCAGCCCAGGTTCATCTGTCTTGGGGCAGCCTATGTTGACTGACAGTGCAATCCTAATTGTTGGGAATGTGAGTCCCTGCAGGATTAGCAGGGCTAAGCGGAGTAGTTGTGCAGAGGATGAGAGGGCAGCAGCACAAAGTAAACACACAGCTGTTTATAGTTCAAGATAACTATATTGTTCAAAACGACAGGCGGAAGATAAGTCCAGTAACACAGTCCAGGGTCAAAGTAGTAGATCAGTCATATACATACATCCAGTTGCAGGGTTATTCCAATCTCAGTAATCCAGTTAAACAGTCCACAAGTCAGTCCTCAGATACAGTCCAGTCTTTCAGAGTATCAAACAGTAGTAATACTCCTCCTCAGTAACCCACACTTTGCAATAACCTCACACACACTTAAATATAGTGAAACACCAATCAGTTAGAGATATTGCAGTCATGTGACCAGTGACTCAGCACTTCCAATTCTGCTGAATCATGCTGTAAGAGCAGTTACAGATTGCATCAGCTAGACTGCATCAGCCTTCTGCAGTACTGCATCAGCCTTGAATCAACTTGCCTGACCAAACATGTTTCATTATTAGATTCAAACCCTAACACTAATCATGTCTACTCAGAAGTAAGCCCTATTGTATTCAGTGGGGCCTACTCCCAGGAAAGTTTGTTTGGGCTTTTTTATTTATTTTAAAAATTTGTATCCCGAGTTTCTTGGGTTGTAGACCGACTCAAGACGGCTCTCATTAAAACATAATTTTAAAAAATTAAATAGAACATTCAGTTAAAAACAATTAAAACAGAAGCTAAAAACAGTAAAAACAACTTAGGCTGCCCCAAGCCTTTTCCAGAATAACTGAACTGCCCCATCTTTGGGCCACCCCAATTCGATATAGAATTGATAGATAGGGTAGCCCAAGTGCTCTTCTGGATTGCAGTCTCATTTCCTGACTGCAATCCACATATTGAACTTGTGTGCCTGCATTTCAAACTGTCCCACTCACTTAGGGTTGCCATAATTCTCTTCCACAAAGTAGGGATAGGACCCTCTGTCCCATTTGCCGGTATGTGGCAAATCAGGATTGTCCCTGTTTTGGGGGGCATATGGCAACCCTACACTCACTTCAGAAGAGGAAGATGAGCATAATCATTCCTGTGTAATGCATCAAATGAACACAGGCCTCATAAGAGCCTGATTTCTTTTCAGCAAATATACTGATTATTATTATTATTTTAAATGAAATTTATCTTTTTTCATGTTTTTCCTTGCCTCTTTCATTGAATATTACTTTGTTTTTAAAAATGCAGAGTGTATGGACAATGCAAACCTGATCTGATGAAACAGCCTCTTGCTTATGTGATAGAATACCATATAATCTTGTGTTATTATCTCAGAGGTTTTTCCAATTGGGTGGGTGGGATTGTATGTATGTATGTATGTGTATGTATGTATGTATGTATGTATGTATGTATGTCTCTGTTGTCCTGCCTGCCTGCCCTCCTGCCTGCCTGATTTCTATCTATCTATCTATCTATCTATCTATCTATCTATCTATCTATCTATCTATCTATCTATCTATCTATCTATCTATCTATCTACCTACCTACCTACCTACCTACCTACCTACCTACCTACCTACCTACCATGTTTCCCCTATAATTAGACCTACCTCGATAATAAGACCTCTCACACTTCCCCCGGTGGTCTAAAATAAGCCCTCCCCCCAAAATAAGACTTACTAAAACCCCACTTCCATATAGCAGCCTCAAATGTAGCAACACTATATAGCAACACTATGTAGGTCTACTCAGAAGTAAGCCCCATTATAGTCAGTGGGGCTTACTCCCAGCAAAGAGGCTGCTGTTGCACACAACTTTTCCCAGCTGGCCAGAAGGCCAGGATCAGGCCCATGTGGCACCACTGCGCTGCCCATAGCCCCCTTCCGGCTGGCCAGGAGGCCAGGATCGGGCCCATGTGCCTCCACCACACTGCCCACAGCCTCCTTCAGGCTGGCTGGGAGGCATGTATTGGGCCCGCACGGCTCTCCAGGTAAGTGCCTCCCTCTCCCCCCTAGATCCCCATCTATACCCTGCCCCACTACCCCCAGAACTCCCACCAGCCCTGCCAGTATCCCCCACCCCCAGAAACCCCACAGTGGCCCTGCCAGTATCAAAGAGAGAGAGAGAGAGAGAGAGAAGGAGGCAAGGAAGTAAGGAAAGAAAAAAAGCAGTCCTACATTTTTGCTTCATTGTCCTACATTTTGCCATCAATGTTAATTAAAATAAGGCCTACCCTATAATAAGACCTATGGTGATTTTTTGACCCCTAAAAATAATAAGACAGTGTCTTATTATCGGGGAAACACAGTATCTATCATCAGTCTTAGCCAGTGGTGGGATTCAAATAAATTAACAACAGTTTCTATGTCTCATTATTAACCAGTTCTCAGAACCAGGCGCTCATCAGCAAAGGGTTCTATGGAACCTGTGAGAACCCCCTGAAGCCCTCCACTGGTCTTAGCCCATAAAATCATTCATTTTCTTACAAAAAAGCCATCCAGTTAGTTGTTCCAAGGTAATGTCTTCCTTGTTAATACTGAAATACTTTGCCCAATAAAAATATTTTATTTCACTTTCTCTAACACTTTCTCTTTCACTTTCTTCAACATCATTACAGTCCATGTCATTCTCCAAACTTTCCTGAAATCAGAATTGTTTCCAGTGTTATCTTAGCACTGCTGCTGCTATTATAAAATGAAAAAACCATGGCTGCTGTCCTGAACTGCACTGGGGCTAGCCTATCTATCACTGGACTGGCCCAGTTAATTCCAAGATGGGCCAGTCCTGTTACACCAGAAAGGCTTGGACCAGCAGATGTCAACTTAGTCTGGCCAAGACAGTTGGACCTGGGCTGTTCCAGCCTAGACAGATTAGGAGAGGCATGGTGAAGGCATGTTGAACATGGCCTAAAATAGTGCAGTGCAATACCAACTCAAATGATTCTGTCTATATTTCAGTTCCATTTGCAATCAAATTTTATATCAAAAAGATGGAACTGGGGAGGAGAAAGCAAGAGTATATGGATACAAATTGGATAAAAATGTGTTGGATAAATGTTCAGGTTATAAGAGCGAACTACTTTGATAAATAATGGGTAAATGCACAGAAATGTTTACATTTAAAAGATGATTTTATCCCATCATGTCAAGGTTCCCATGTAGTGTTTATCAGAAATTCCCAGACAATTTTTGCTTTTGTTCAAAGCATTATGTCACAAGCAAACATCATTGCATTCACCTTCTTTTATAAGAGAATCCATCACAATATACAATATGTGCTATAAGTGGGTCGGGGTTCCAGGGCGACATCATACCTAAAAGCACTTCACATACCCTTAGCCAAAAAGGCACTTGAACGGTTGTCCTAACATTATGGTGTTCATAACTGGTGGAATTATTTCTCGTGGAAACATAAATACTGCCAGAAATTGGTATGGTAGGAATTGACAAAAGGGTTAAATTCCACCATGTGTTCTCAGGGTTCTGATGTTAGCGAAGCATAACGTCAAAGTAATATAGGAATGGTATGTGATGTCATCCAGTGGCACAGATAGAGGGGGTGCAAAGCACTTGGTTAAAGGAAGCTTCTCTGTGGTTTACTACAAATAGGGTTGCCATATGTCTTGAAAAACAGTGGACAATCCCAATTTTGGGGGACTGGCAAATGGAACAGAGGGTCCTGTCCTGATTTTGTGGAAGAGAATTATGGCAACCCTATTTGCAAATGGCCCTTCTGAGTCATTCAGTGCTGGGGAGAAAAATGGAGGAGTATACCTGGCTCCAAAATGTATGCCATTTTGCATGCCACATGCATGCCATGATGAGGCTCCATAAAAAACCTAGTGTTTTGCACACTCTGTACCTACAGCACTGACATATCCTATTTAAATGCTTCAAGTAAGAGTGTTTTGGTGTTGAAAGTCACTGGAAATTACTTTGTTTTTGTGACCTTTGAGAAATTTTGATGCGCTTCCACTCAATAGATTTTTCAGTTTCTGGCTTTGAAACTCTTTGTTTCAAATTCTATACCTCTTCCAACAGCAGGATTATGGTGCAGGTTTGGAGCCAAATAATAATAATAATATGTGACTGGAAGGAAAATAGCCTCTGGTGCTGTTCTGCAAAACTTGCACAAGAGTTTATGCCGCAATATAAAAAACAAATAATATATAATAAGCAAGGCTGTTTCTATACATCTGCGTAAGGAAAAGATTGAGGATGTTCTTGCTCAGGTGGAATAGCAGGAATAACATTTTAGGAATCCAGTTAATTTTTCTGGTGTAGGGTTCTTAAGAGTTCTTAAATGGAAAACAACACTTTCATGAACACTGGGATCCACACTGGTGTGCTGCTCAGTGACTGAACATTAGAAGAGTCCCTCTGGATCAGGCCAAAGGTCCATCTAGTCTAGCTTCCTATAACTCATGGTGGCCCAACTCGTGCCTGAGCACAAGACATTAAGAGACCTGCATCTTGGTGCCCTCCTCAACGTTTGGCATCTAAATTAAAAAGGTTCAGCTGTCATCATGTGTAACCTGTAATATGTGTAACCTGGACTTTACATCCAGACGACTGCTGAATTGGCTGCATATAAATGTAAGATCTATGCCTTCTTTTTCCAGGACATGTCCTCTTTTTAATCCTTGTGCCCTGGAAAAAATTTTCCCACTGTGAACAGGTAGCATGTAGATTTCTTGTAATTAATAAATTATATGTAATAGTTTTAAATGTAATGATAAGTTATATAGTGTTAAATTAACCCTACAATCCAGAGTAACTACAGGAGCACATAAGAGACATTACGTGCACCCGTAGTTACTGCACCACCTAGTGAAAACCTATGGGAAATTCATATTGCAATCCAGAGTAAATTGTTCTTACATCGGAGCAAGGACTCCCCATAGTTACTCTGGATTGTGCCCTTAGTTATGTAGTGTTAAATTGTTAAGTTATATAGTGTTTAAATTAAACACATGTGAGAAATAAATATGAGTGTGTTTAGCTTTTATTTATCACATCCTCTATTTTTATTGCACTTGTCTATTTATGTGGTTATGAGTGACATCTGGTTATCCCTGATCTAGAACAGCAGTTACCAAACTTTGGGTCTGGAACCCACCAGTGGGTCATGACCCAATTTTAGATCAGCCATGAAACTGATAGATTAGGCTCTTTGAATCAAGAAGGACATAAATAATAAATGCATCTTAGAATTGGTGTCTTTGGGGATTTTCAGATTCAAGGGAGTCTGAAGTTTTTAATCTTCCTCTAATTAAAGGGAAAATGCATGACTGTTGCTCTTGGTTTTGTCTCTTTCCCTCTACATACAATCACCATCAGATATTGACCCCATTCACCCATTTCCTTACAAGAAAGTGAATTTTTTTTTTAAAAAAATCATGTTTCCAAACAGATTAACGGCTCATGGATCCCTTTCCATCCCTTCCAGGAGTCTTCATTCATCACAAAATTAATGAAGGGTAATTATTAAAGATTTTTCTTCCAGTCTTTGTAATTAACACTGCACCTCAAATTGGCTCAGTGCAAAGAAAGTGAGATATTTCTCATCTTGCATCTCCCTGGTGATGTAAACTGGCAGGAGAGATAACAGTTTCCCTTCAACTTGTTACTGCTAAATACCCAACTCTGGATACAAATTAGGCAGAGGTGCCACATAAACCATTACAGCTGTTGTCACTAATATTCCATTGCTTTGTATCATGGTTACACATGGCTGAGTTTCTTGCTTGTGCCTGCAGCCTTCAGACATGGAATTATTCATAATTTTGGGATGATATTTCGGGTAAAGTACCTGTAGGATTTGCATTTTTGCTTTAAAAAAGGATGCATTTGTAGTAATCATTTTAAGGTGTTCATTTTAATCAGTGACATTGCTCAAGGTCCTGAGTCAGGTGGAAAAAAATAGGGTTGCCGTAATTGGCAACTCCTGAATTGTGTGGGACAAGAGGTGGGAGCTCTGGGACAGGGTGACCAGATGCCCAAACCTCAAAAGGAGGTCTTGGATTCAGCCTGGACTTTCCAGTGGACAATGGCACATTTGCCTACTCATGAGTAAAGCCACAATATTGGGCACTTTTGCTTTCCCATAGATTCCACTTTCCCTCAATGCATTTTTTTAGTTTTAGTTTCTTGGCCATAACTTCAGATAGGAAGTCCCCTTCCCCTTGCACTGGCTTGACACTAAGGGAAGGCATTACCCCCTGCGTGAGCTGACTGGTGCATGTGAAGAGTTCCCTGTCTTTTGATAGGGATCTCTCACAAACATTCACTGACTGTCCCCCACAGGGAGTGGTCTCTCTGAGTGCCAGTCCCTGAGGCAGTTGGCCAGCAAATGGAGGCCGCTGTGTCTTGACAGGGACCTGTCCCAGCCATTCACTGACCGGCTGGTTTAGGGAACAGACGCTCCCCTCAGCTCCCCTCAGTGTTCCCTCTCTAGTGTTCCCTGGTGTAAATATATGCAAACTTATTCAAATTTGGAATGTAAATTAGTTTTCCAGACCCCGACACTGTGTCAGAGAGATGATATAACTCTCCTTCCAAAATGTCTGGAGACTCTCGCTCTAGACCAGTGATTTTAAAGCAGTGTGCCATGTCCCACTGGTGTGCTCTGAATGGTCTGCAGCTCTGCCCTATAAATTTGGGGGAAGGATTATTGGAGGAAGGCAGTTGGGGTCTGAGCCTCCATCAATAGCATGGTGTGCATTGTTAATGGTCCCAAAACTGATGGTGTGCCTTGACAATTTTAGCACCTTGTCTGTGCCATTGGGCTGTGGGTGGTGCAAGCGGTTAAGACGCTGTGCCTGTTAACCAGCAGGCCAGGGTTCGAGACCCGGGTCAGCCCCACAAGACAGGGTGAGATCCTGTCCTTAGCCCAGCTCTGCGACGCCAGCTGGATCCAATCGTATTGGCTCTGCCTTTCCATTGGACTAACTCAGTGTCGTGGAGAGGGGGGATTTGCTGCTTGGGTAACAGCCTATCCTCCATAACAATCCAACCCAGGCTTTCGTGCTTCGCATGCAGTGTATGCTGCGCCGAGCATGATACCATAGTCTTTCAAGACTGACGGAGGCTTGCAGTGTGCCATGAGATGAAAAAAATAAAAAACCACTGCTCTAGATGCACTACTGATGAGTGTTGGCAATTCCGTTATAAGTTGGAATGGAACTTTAGAGGGGGTGAATTTGGTTCTTAACGGACCCAGGAATTCTGACCTGCAGGAGTTTGTGCCTGCTGCTTTCCATTTCTGAAACTCACTGTTCTCAGGACTGTTTTGAAGAATTGTCATGCAGGAGAAGAATCATTGCACATGAGATGCACTATGAAAAATCTCTAAAAGAGCTGAACATCTGTCTTCAGCTACTTCAGGGTAGAGTATTCATTGCTATCCTTCTTAGATGGCATGCCGAACAGATGCAAGCGCTTCTTTTCCCTCTGGTTCAAATAAGGTACATGTTGTTAACAAGCCATTCCTCAACAAAGGAGTTGTATGGATTTTTACTAATCATTTACCCAGAAACTATCATCTCAAGAACTTTTTTTCAATCTGCAATATCTCTGTAGTCAATAACCTCAAGGTCTTATCTGTGAATAGATTGCCAGTTTCTCTGAAGCAATTCATTCAAGTACACAGGGTTTTTTTTTTGTTTTTTGCATAAACCCAACAGGGAATGAGTAGATCATTCATGTTTATGATGCAAACTTTTCTTGGCTGCTGATTTAATGTCACTGACTTAAGGTCAATGTGTGCATTATATTTAATGGGTGGTTTCATATCATGGTTTTCGGTCTTTGGAGGAATAGCATGCATGGAATGCATCAACAGGATCATAATTATGGTTGGGCTATTTAATGGGTATTCAAGGCTCCATCCTCAGAAAGTATAAGGCAGTGGAATGAGTGTTTGGAGGGGCCCAGTGGTGGGCTTTAGGGGGTTCTCACAGGTTCTATGCTGATGAGTGCCTGTTTCTGAGAACCAGTTACTAATGGGACTGAGGCTGCAATCCTGAAGACACTTTCCTGGGAGTAAGACCCATTGAACACAATGGGGCTTACTTTTGAGTAGACATGGTTAGGATTATGCTCATAGGACCTGTTGTTAATTTATTTGAATTCCACCACTGGAAGGGTCTATCTAACATTAGGTCTGTTCCTTTGTCCATTTGGAAATTAAGCAGGAAGTTTTTGTGTTGTGAGATAAAAAATGTGATGTGGTTTTTACAGTTTCAAGAACACCAATCTGGGACTATTTCCAATACATAACCAGGCTGCAGAGCACTATTTGCTGTATCTTGTGCTACAGGAGCTGGAGCTTTAGGTGCTGGAACTTGTGAGCAATGGAGTTTTCCTCCCTTTAGTAGCTAGTGGCATCAGTTCCCCCCGCCCCCGATTGCTGAATGTTTGGGGAACATGATCCCCCCAAATCTCATTGGTGTGTGTAGGTGATAATGATCTGGGGCATAGTCAATGTTATCCCCGGCTCAACTTTATCCCTGATCCATCAGGCCCTTTGGGATTTTAAACTTATTCAAACATGGATGTCCATAGTTGTTTTATTTGGTCTGACTTACTCTAATGGTCAGTTTGATGGGAGTCAAGAACCCAGAAAATCTACAAAATATCAATAGAAAGGGTAGGGGCAGCCATATGCACAAGTTTTCTAACCGTACAATCCAGAGTAATTATGGGAGCACGTAAGAGACATTTACATCAATGTAGTTAAGGCACTACCTAGTGAAAATCTATGGGAAATACATATTGCAATCCAGAGTAAATTGTTCTTATGTCAGAGCAAGGACACCCCGTAGTTATTCTGGATTGCGCCCTTAGAATCATAGAGTTGGACAGGACCTAAAAGCCAATGTATTTCTGGACGACCTGTCACTCAGCATTTTTGGAGCTGAAGGATTCCCTGGCTGCTTTCCCATAAACTGTGGCTATAGCATTATTCCATTTCTATACTTTGTTATCAGAAGGAGTAATCTATGTTAGAAACAATAGAGTACAGTCAAATACATTGTGGATATCTGGCAATTTCCTTCAGGTCGTTTAGGTTAACTGTAGCAAATACATATGGGAGGGAGTGAACCTCAAGGGACCATCTTCTTTATGCTGTCATGAGACAGATAATAATTGCCTCTTCTGTATGAACAAATGGAAAAAGATCAAGAGGTGTTTACAGTTCAGGTACGTCCAACATTACTTGGACATGAGGTTTTTGGATCATGAAGTTGTTACTGACTCAGCAATTGAGTAACATTCGGATTTTGATATAGCATGCACTGCGCAAGTTGTGACACCTTCTCACTGACAGCGCAATCCTGACTTGCACTGGAAAAGGCAGGCTGGATCCAGCACACATTTAGAGGCTGCTGCTTTCTACTGCTGAGACAGGGAGATTTGTCCCTTTCCCCATGGTTAGACTGCAGAAGCCTCTATGGGTTTACTCAGGCCACCACTGGAGGCTGGCAGCTCAGAAAGCAGAGCCAGGATCCAACATCTGTATCTTCAGGTACCAATGACCTACTCTTGCAAGCCAGGGTATCTGTATTTAATTGAGTACGCCAAAGCACGTTGCGACTTTTACGAGTGCAAGATGTAAACCCTACAATATAGTGTTTACAAGATGTAAACCCTACAATAAAAGCCCATCTAAAGTCTCTGCAGATGGTTGTAAAGACTGTTTGTACATATGAAATAAGGGAGCTATTAAAATCTACCTTGTTTTCTTCCACAGTCCTTTATATGAAGACTTTTGGTAGTCCAATAAGTATCCTCACCATTACATTCATGGAATTTGGATGATGTCACTATTCATTTATTATTAGCCTTTATTAATATTTATTGTTTATTCTTTATTTATCATTATTAATCTTTATCTTTATTGTTGTATATGTTTGTTGACTGATTTATGGTGATAAATGTTTTACGATACAAAAAGCAAGTAGGGCTCTGGCTCTCATTGTGGTTCTCCCTGTAAAAGGGTAGGGAGATTCTTATCTCTATATCCCTTTTGATCTTAAATAACTAGCCCTCTTTTTCCTTTGATTCTATAGCAACAAATATCTGCCCAGACATAGCGGAATAAAAGATGATTTTTCAGTAGCTATTTTTCATAGAACCATAGAGCTGGACAGGACCTAAAAGGTAATCTAGTTGAACCCACTGCCTGCTGCAAGAAATCTTCTAGGGCCTCACCAACAAGTGCTTGCTGAGTATCTTCAACAAGTGCTTAACCTGAATCCTAAGAATAATGAGAAGTGAAAGGAATGGAATAAAAAAATAAATAAATTGCCAGACTGGAACAATATTTGAACAAAACTATCAGATATTGTTCCATATTGGAGAGGACTTTTTAAATTTATTTTTTGTCCCATTTCTTTCACCTCACATTATTATTAAGATTCATGTTATCCATAACCCATTGGCAGTTTGTCTACCCTCTTGGCCTGGATCTTATGACCCTGGCTTGGTCATAAGAAGATCCTGGCTGGATCAAGCCCATTTACTCCAATTTCCTTACAGTGGTTTATCAGATGTCTCCAGGACGCATGTGATTTTCTTTAATGGGCTAAGAAATACAGTCCTTCTTAAGAATACTTACTGTTCTGAGCAGAATGGGACTTACTTCTGGGCAGACATGCACAGGATTGGGCTGTTCGTTCTTTCATATGTATTAAAATTATTGTTCTAGGTCACCATATGTGACCTAGAGCATGAGTGCTTTAGGAAGGGTTATATTGCTTTAAAACAAACAAATAAGATACTAATAAAACAAATAAAACAAGATGATACCAAGTATCCTCTAAGAAATACCTTATGCACAAAGGAATGCCTTATGCACTGTCATTGGGAAGCGAAGGCATGCAAGGTGATCACAATTAGGAATAATTTGCATTTAAGATGCATACATTAAACCTTGCAGGTAACAGAGCTTGGGAAAAGAAAGTCAAGGTATTTTATGTTAATGAATTTTTCCCCCTAGCTGAATTGGTTGGCAGTTAACAAGGTTTTCTTAGTATCAGAGGGCATCTCAAAGTGTAATGAGAATATTTTAGGACTTTGAAGAATCAAGTATTCTTCTATACATCAATGAATTATCACATTGGCACAGGGACAAAACCTACGTTTAAGAAGCATAATTTTGTACTTGACATTTTCTTCATTACATCTCAGAGTTTCTTCAGATACATAATTCAGCATGGAGAGTTTTATCCACAGAGAGGTTCTAGTCCATCACATTGCATATGGAGATCGAGAAAAAAGCAGGCCCCCCTCAGTCTTGGAAGACTATGGTATCGTGCTCGGCGCTGCATACACTGCATACGAAGCATGAAAGCCTGGGTTGGATTGTTACGGAGGATAGGCTGTTACCCAAGCAGCAAATCCCCCCTCTCCACACCACTGAAATAGTCCAATGGAAAGGCAGAGCCGATATGATTGAATCCAGTTGGCTTTGCAGAGCTGGGCTAAGGACAGGAGCTCACCCTGTCTTGTGGGGCCGACCCGGGTCTCAAACTCTGGCCTGCTGGTTAACAGGCACAGCGTCTTAACCGCTTGCGGTTTAATAAATAATTTTTAGGGATCAGTCTTGGTGGGACAGACATGAAGAATGGAGATCTATTCAATATTGACTGGTTTGTTTTTTTTACCCTTTACAGTTGTTCAGCTCACCAGGTTTTCCTAACTGCTTTGTACAGGTGTCCCTCTTTGTCCACTGGGGTTCTGTTTGAGAATCTCCTGGGGATAAAAAAAAATCCATAAATTAAAAAAATGGAAAAATAGGCTTAAAGACTCACTTCCAAGTCTCTTGCTTCTCCATTGCACCTAATGGAATAAGGTAGGGTCTCAATATCTGCAGGGGTTTGATTCTGGAATTAAAGAATGGAATGATTGACTGCCTTGCTACAACAGCAGAAAAGTGCTTTAAAAGATCTGTGATGTGCAGTAGCCATTTGTGTTGAGTCAAATCAGTGTTTAGATATCTGTGTATAACAAGTTTGGATTGGACCTGTATACTTTTTCTTAAAATTGAGTTGAGCAGAAATGTTGGCAACCTTCAGTTTTGGAACATGCACTCCTTGCACATGGATTTAAAATGATTAAAGTGAGGTTATGAGGTCGTTCTTTTCTATGACTTAAAAGTCTTGCACTTCCTGCATCCTTTACACCAGCAAGAAGGAAATAAGTTGGAAACTCAGGAACAGTGGCATAGACCTAATAGTGGGGGTTGCAAAACAATAAGTTTTGCAAGGATCCTCACTGTGGCATGAAAGCAACCCCTCTATTTCAGAACCACTATTGGCAGTGATGGGCCCAGCCTAGCCAAACAACCAGTTCCCCGGAAGTGGGCAGGGCCATGCCGAGTCAGGGGGTGAGGCCAGGGTCAAGGGGCAGGGCTGGGGAGAATTTAAAGGGAGATTTTTAAAAAAAAATCTAATTTTTTAAAAAATTTAAAAAATCTAAGTTTTTGTTAGTGCTCCCCCAGCAACCTTAACCACACTTTCCTGGGAGTAATCCCATTGACTGTCATAGGACTTACTTCTGAGTAGACATGCTAGGATGCTCCCAGGCTGCAGTGCCAGCCTCCCATCCACACTTTCCTTGGAGTAAGCCCCATTGACGATCATGGTGCTTACTTCAGAGTAGACATGCTAGGATGTTCCTAGGCTGCAGTGCCAGCCTCCCATCCACACTTTCCTTGGAGTAAGCCCCACTGACGATCATGGTGCTTATTTCAGAGTAGACATGCAGAGGATGGGCTGTGACTGTGAGGCTGCAGTCCCAGCCACACTCACTGGAGTGGCAGGGGAAGCCAGCCAGCACTTTTAAATTTGCCGTCCAACCCGGCGAGGTGCCCCACAAGCCCCAGCGGCCGTGAACCAGTCCCCTGGTTATCGCCTCCCCCCCCCGCCATTGCTACTGGATTACCCCCGCCAGGAAATTATAACAACCGGTTCTATAGAGTGGGTGCAAACCTGCTGGAGCCCACCACTCACTATGGGTGGGGAAGCAAAATGGAGGCATGCACCCTAGGAAGGGAAGGACTGAGATAACCTACAAACTTACAAAACTTACATGTCCTATTCTTTCGCCCTATGTCCTGAAAAAGTCTTCAATGTCCTCCTTTCCCCTGTTAGCAGATTGCACATAATTTTTCTTTATACTTTATAAATTATATGTAATAGTTTTAAATTTAATAAGTAATATTGTGTTTAAATTTACTACATAAAAGCAATATACATGAGTGTTTTTACATGAAAGCACTATACATGAGCAATACGTAATATACTGAAAGCAATATACAGTGCTTGAAAGCAACATACATGTGTATCATGTCCTACATTTTCCTTACGGCCACTAAATTCTGAAGCTGCTCAAAAGGATGATACTTTTCCCAATATGTAACTAATCTATGGAACTCCTTGCTACTGGATGTTGTGATAACATCTCTCCTAGACGTGTTTAAAAAGGATTGGACAGTTTTCTGGAATTAAAATTCATTCAGATGACAAGCTATGATGGGAATGTGGAGCCTTCTGGTTTTAGAAGTTGGAAATCTCTGACATGTGAGATGCAAGGGAGCGGCACCAGAATGCAGGTCTGTTGTTGAATTGTGTGTGCCATCAGGTGTCTGCGGTGCAACTGTGAGATACAGAAAGCTGCACTAGATGGGCCCTGGGCTTGATCCAGCAGGGTTCATGTTCTTGGGTGAGCATGGATAATGAAATCTCCATTGGGGTGTAGGACCCTCTGAAATCACCCTTAGAGCTTAGAAAATCCTGAACCAATCTCTATTACTTGCCATGACTTGTACATTCTGACACGGACTCCAAAAAATTAAGATGAACCTGTTCTAAATATGTCCAGTTATGGCTAGATTAAAGTTGATTATTGAGTGTCTTCCATAAATTTGTCACCAATGTTTGCAGTAGTGGTTCCCTCCTTTCCTAGTTAACATCTGCAAGTGGCAGCATTGTTGAATTATTAACATGTTGTTGCTCTTTTAAAGGCACCCTTCGCAGTTCACTTTAGGTTATTGCAGCCTCTTGAGTAATAACAAGGAGTAATAATTAGGTTGTTAATACAATATCTTCATATTTTATCTGATCTTGCACAATTGCCCCAGTCAAGCTACATATTTGACACCTAATTGGGAAAAGAGGGGGAAGGGTGGGAGAACCCATCATTATCCACGAGGTGTAAATGCCATAGGCAACGTTAACATCTAACTTTTGTTTCTATTAAGACAAAAGAGGCTTGTGATTCTAAAGACACTTTCTAATGAAATTTATACAGTTTGATTGTCGATAACGCAGCCATACCTTGCAGATATGATGGATTGCTGTTTGAGGCATGATGCCCGTTTGTAAGCAGTGGGGAGAAATGGGGAGAGAATATACAGATGAACTGGTACAGGGCTCCGTGCTGTGCCTGATACATTAATCATGAAGCATCATGTGTATGCAAATGTAGAAAAAGCCCAATTAGGCATACAGCACAGAGCTCTGGGAATAATGTTATGGGCTATTGGGCTTTTGAAATACACTCCTTGGCCAAATTTTTAAAAGCAAAGCAGATTCGAGATACCTTCTTACTCTGGGAAACAGGTGTAGGATTACCTTCTCGGTGCATGTTTCATGCCTTTCCCCTTAAAATAAAGCTTTATCTTTGTTGGCACGACTTCCTTGTGCTGTTGCAGAGCCGCGCAGCGCATTCCAAAGTCACTGACAAGAAAATAAAATGTTCTTTCAGAACACAGGCGTGCCAGGAATACAGCAATGTTTTCCAACATTCGGATGTTGGCTGGGCAAGCTTTAAAAATGTCCTACGTTCAGGATATACTCCACATTCCACCGGCCTATTTCTCCAGTCGCCCTGCCTTATACGCTTAATCAAAACAGTCTGATTTATACGCCGACAATCTATTGCACAAAAATGCAAATACACTGAATATTAAGACCTCCACGCTGGCGTGTGTCTGCACATTATGGAGGCTCATTCATATTCTTGTTGGGAAAGTTCTGCTTTTAAGAAGGCTGGTGGTGTGTGTGTGTGTATTTCTTTCAGAAACCAATACTAAGGCATTTCATATTTTTGAGTTAAGAAACCAAGGATACACTTGTTTATCTTTTTCAGACTACTCTAAAAAAAAGAACATTTTGGTAGAAACCAGAGTTTTTGACAGTGCAAGTGCTTAGCTACCTATGCACAAATAAGAAATAATTGAAGACGTCCAATGATGAAATAATTTTTAGTGTTTATTCATTTACTAGTCAACCATTTAATGATTACTCTGGGAAACAGGTGTAGGATTACCTTCTCGGTGCATGTTTCATGCCTTTCCCTTTAAAATAAAGCTTTATCTTTGTTGGCACGACTTATCGTAGAGTAGTGCTATGTCACCAAGGGCACAATCCAGAGTAACTACGGGGAGTCCTTGCTCCGGTGTAAGAACAATTGGCTCTGGATTGCAATATGAATTTCCTATAGGTTTTCACTAGGTGGTGCAGTAACCACAGATACACATGATGTCTCTTACATGCTCCCATAGTTACTCCGGATTGTAGGGAGGTGACCTATCACCTCCAATCATGGGAGGTGAACCCATACTGGAAACATGAATTCCGCACCACTTCCCACTGCAAGGGATGCAATGGCACAGGTGTCAAGAACAGAACATTGCTAAGAATGCTACCTAGAAGTAGGCCTAGAGCTTGTTTTATCCTACTAAGAATACAATGATAACCATGTCTACTCAAAAGTAAGCCTCACTGTGATTAATGGGTCTTACTCCCAGGAAAGTGTCTATTAGACAAATAGACTACCAAGAAATAACTTTCAATTGCAGCAGACCCAGATAAGAAATATATCTCATTGGTAAGAGGTCTGTAAATGAAACACACCAACCTGTCAACTAATCCAACCCATCACCATATCCAACTCATCACCTAACGTTGTCTGGGGTGTGCTCTGCTGACCCAATATAGCTATGCCATTGGCTCCTTCTCCTCCTACCTATGTCTCTCCCATGACCTTCTCATATCTCCATCCCTGTTTAGGGTTCCATCAGCAAAAGTTGCAGCAACGTTAAGGATGCATTGGCAGAGCATTTCACTATTGCCTGGTGCACATCTGTCAGCAGAACTGGAGTCACACCAGCCACTTCAGCTCCACCGGTGCAGATGTAACAAAAGGCATATCTGTTGCAACAGCATGCGAGCTGGAGCTGTACAACAACAGTGGATGTATATAAATGTACAGAATTATGCTGTCCCACACTGATTCTCTTTAGTTTGTTGCCTAAACCCCAATATATGTGCCTTTTTGAAATATGAATAGAATGTACTTTAATTTTAAACAAGCAACAAGTCATTTAAAAAGTCTTTATCTTCCTTTTTCATTCACTTTTATGGATCTATAGGGATGGAGTGGAAGGCTCCTAATGAATTTTCATAGCATCACTGAAACCATGATCAGATCCCTTCATATTCTTTTAATATTTCTTCCAGGCAAGAACATCCAAATTCATCTCAAAACGTTGCTTGATGAAAAAGAAAACAGGGGATTTGCTCCTGGGATGGAGAGAATCTTCTTCAGCCCAAAACATATAATGGAACATCAAGTATAAATGGCACCCATGATTGACAATCTGCTTTAAGAATTTCTGAAAATCCCCAATAGCGTAATGAAGAGTCTCCATCAAACATTTTCTTACAGTCGAGTTTCCTGATCTGAAATCTTTTTGATGTTTTTTTTTTCCTGAAAAAAGATCCAAAAGAGCTTGAAATTTGGTGGCAACTCCTTTTTTTTTGGTTGCAATCCTATAAGCACTTTTTTTTTAATAGGAGTAAGCTTCACTGAACCCAGTAGGATATACTTCTGAGTAGAGTCACACAGGATTGGATTGTCCCCAGTTCTGGTAATTAAAACTTGCCATCACTGATTAAAATCAGCCTCACAAAGTTAATGAATGAAACTTTAAACATTTGCATTAAAGCTTGGAACCTTAGAAATAATATGTTTAGAAGTAATCCTATGGTGCAACCATCAGCTGGAGAGCTATAGTTATAGACGAGGTGAAGATCTACATTGTGCTGTATCTTGAATATATGCCATTTCTGGAGACTGATTGATTGATTGATTTAAGGGATTTTCCCTACAATCCAGAGTAACTACAGGAGCATGTAAGAGACATTACATGCACCCGTAGTTATTGCATCACCTAGTGAAAACCTAGGGGAAATTCATATTGCAGTCCAGAGCAAATTGTACTTACACCGGAGCAAGGACTCCACGTAGTTACTCTGGATTGCACCCTTAGACCCCATCGTTCTCATGCTAGTGCAAATGTCCAAAGCAGCTTATGAAAGTTTGGTTCTTCCTGTTCTTCTGTCCTCACAACAACCCTGTGAGGTAGCTGAGGCTGAAAGTGACTGGCATTCTACTCACTAGAATTGATATCTTTTCCTTGATTAAAATTCTTCCTTTTTCAGAGAAACAAGGTAGAAATTTATTGGACAAAACTAGAGAGATATAGGGCGCAATCCAGAGTAACTATGGGGAGTCCTTGCTCCGATGTAAGAACAATTTACTCTGGATTGCAATATGAATTTCCCATAGGTTTTCACTAGGTGGTGCAGTAACTACAAATGCACGTAATTTCTCTTACATGCTCCTGTAGTTACTCTGGATTTAGGGACAGACCTCCACACACAGTGATACACATAGGGGTGGTTTTAAGCAAATTGGAACCACATAAAAGGGGGCCCGTGCTAATGTAAACTGCTCTAGTCTTACGAAATAAACATAACACATTGCAATGGAAATCGAACACCACATAGCATGTTTTATAGAGAACTGCAACAATTTCAATTTTCTTTTGAAAATTAAACCATTAGTATAGTTATTTTATATCATTCATTTTAACTCACATGCTTTTTCACATGCACATTTTAATAGCTTTCCATTCTACCATAGAAAGATATAGGCTGAAATCATAAAGACACTTTTTGGGTGTAAGTCCCATTGAACACAATGGGGCTTATGTTTGAGTAGACATGGTTAGGATTGTGCTCATACATTCTATAATGAATTTTATTTCTGTTTCTTAGGCTGAAATTCTAACCTATATTTAGGCAAGAATAAGTCCGAGCATATGTCCTGCGCTGACCTGGGACTGTCACAAAAGTGCTGTAAGGCACTTCCACCCCACTCCAGAGGTTGTATGGTGGTGGTTAGGCTAGTGTTCAGGAATGTGCAGACCTCCCCGTACCACCATGGCAATATGTGCCAGGTGAGTTATGCCGGCCTTAACTGGTTGGGAATGCACCCTTAAATGCTATAGACCTTGAATATGGACCTAGCGCCATCCTTGGGGGTGATACCTGTTAGAGTACAGTTGGAGTTTGGCTCCCAATAGGTTTTGAATCCTTCCCCTGAAAGGGTTTTGAATCCCTTTTCTCATAAGTGCCTGCATCTTTGTTATACAGACCTCTTCTTAAGTAAACTGTTTAACCCTACAATCCAGAGTAACTACTAGAAGACGTAAGAGGCTCTCTATGCAATTTCCCATAGGTTTCCCATAGGTGGCACCATAACTACGTTGGTGAAAAAGGTCCTGTAGTTACTCTGGATTTTAGCCTTAGTGGTTCAGGAATACCTTGCATGGGAAATTTCTGTGCATAGGATATTCCGAAAGGAATTGTACTCCAGTGCACAAGGAGATTTTCGGCTTCTAGGTTCTTGTAGCTTATGTCAATAACCGAACAATCCTTTGCATGTCTACTCAGAAGTAAGCCCCATTGTTTTCAATAGTAGCTACTCTCAGGTAGGTGTGGTTAGGTTTGCAGCCAAAGGGCCTAATCCTAGGGGTTTGCTATGCTAGTGGAATGCAAGGTCTGCTGGCACAGTGCGCTTGCTGATTATAAAAAATGTGACACTGCTGGAGAGCATGTCTGGACACCACCAGAAGCAGAGAGCAGTCAGATCTTCATGGTGATCAACCAATGTCTCAGATAAGACTGTGTATGGGGTAAGAGGAGGTGGGAGATAGTGGAACAAGGTGGTGATGGGGCAGGGAGGAGAGCAGACTAATTTTGGGTTGGGAGAGGTTTAGTGGCAGTAATACCTGTCAAATTGTGACACCTTTCCTGGACTTGATCGACCTTCACCAGTTAATGCAAGTTTGCCATGGGTCTGAGCTGACCACTAGGCCCACAGGATTTACTGTAGCCCATAGAAGCAAATCTTGCTTTTCCGTAACTATAAATTCCCAGTGTGATTTTAAAACTGTCTTAAAATTCTGTACTCACTTGACTTAATTGGATTTTTTTTATTCTTTCTTTTTTTTTAATCCTGAAAAGTTCAAAAATGTGCTATATTATTTGCCCCAAGGATACAGTCTGAATGAATGGTGTTGTTTAGGGGTGAGAAGCAAAAAAGAAAAGTCTATAATCTCTGGCATTTGAAACAAATGTCTAAAAATCTCCTGTCGGAGCAAAGGAAAAAAATGGTTGACCTTTAACAAATACATCTTTACACATAACTATTTCAAAATGCTCCCAGTTGGGGTGACTCAGGAGTCACCGAAGCCCAGGCAGAGATTTGAGCCGATGTTGCAATACAGCAAGACACAGACTCCCCAATTACCAGTTCCATTAGTCAGAAAAAGGCCTTGACACCCTCCGTGTCTCATGATATTGTCACCATTTTCTTGTCTGCTAAAGGGAGAAAAAAGATCTGGAACTGAGGTCTTCAATTTGAAAAGGTTTCCCAAAGCAAATGAAAGTCGTTGCTTGGCCGAGGCAATGGATGCTATTTAGTTCGGAGGAGATTTCAAATATTTTTTACTTTGCAGTACTGAAAATTCATAGTTAGTATATCAAATAGGTTGAAGAAACTGGAACCAAGTAGACCTTGAGAAAAGGAGGTGTGTAAGGAGTCCTCAACGGAAGAGAAAATTTAGGCAGGCAAAAAAATTATTCTTACACAGAATAAAAAGACAAAATATATGAAATTATATTTAGCAAATAAAACTAACAAGGTTCTTCTTGGAAAGTAACAGGGGAAAGATAATTAGATATGGCTCATTAATCTGATTTAGGTTACAATCCAGAGTAACTACGGGACCTTTTACACCTTTTACATACACTTTTACATACAACTATGGGACAGTTATGGTGTCACCTATGGGAAATGCACAGAGCAATCCAAAGTAAGAGTCTTATATCTTCTCGTAGTTATTCTGGATTGTAGGGTTAGGCTGCAATCCTAAAATAAGACCCATTGAACACAATGGGGCTTACATTTGAGTAGACATGGTTAGGATTGTGCTCTTATGGTGCAATCCTAACCACACTTTCCTGGGAGAAAGTACTATTGTACTCAGTGGGACTTATTTTTGAGTAGACATGCTTAAGATTGTACTGATAGTCTAATGTCAATGCAAACTACCTTTCACTGTAGAAAGTTTGCTCATTATTGCCAACTTTCTTCTCCTGGATCTGCATATATGTGTGAACTAAGGTTAGGAGAATAAGGGTGCAATCCAGAGTAACTATGGGGAGTCCTTGCTCCGGTGTAAGAACAATTTGCTCTGGATTGCAATATGAATTTCCCATAGGTTACTCTGGATTGTAGGGTATGTCATACATGTTTCCATATATGTAGTGTTCTCTTCTCTTAGTGCAGTGCAGGGTTCCCAAAGTGTATGTCATAACACTTTAGGATATAATAGCATTTTAAAGGGGCACTGCAGGATGACTCTTACCAGTTTGAACTGGTAAAAAATAAATAACTAAAAGATAAAAATATAATCCCTAAAATTATTTTCAGGAGCCCATTAAAACATCATTTGATTCTGATGCTCCTGCCCCACAGTTTGGGAACCACTGGAGTACAGAAATTAGAGGTTTGCAGAACTGGATGTGGTCAGAAGACTGACTGATGCACATACAGACTAACATCATAAGGTAAGACAAAACTTGTCCATAAAAGCAAGTCTATGTTATTTTCCCCTAAACATTAACCTGCATTGTGTTCATTCTAATATGTCACAAACAGCCCAGGTGTTCCTGGAAACAGTGTGACAGAGAAGTTTCTTATGTTCTTTTTTCAGACTCTCAAGTTGGTTTTTCCCTAATTGCGAAAAACCTGATTTCTTGATACTTCATCACATAAGTGAGATTGTGACCTGATTCCACAGGATTCCACAGCTGTGGCATCTGCATATCCTTACCAGGCTTCCAATAATAATAGCCATAGTTGCGATTTCTAAATAATTCAAAATTCCTTAATTGGGTCCCTGAAATTCCAGTTTCCTTGGCCTTTCGTCTCCTATCTCCTGCTTGCTGCAGTTGCATTCCTTGATCACTAAGCATGGCCGCATCTGGTATCTCGTTCCAGTGGAGAATAGTATC
Organism: Cryptoblepharus egeriae; assembly: GCA_030015325.1. NCBI lineage: Eukaryota > Metazoa > Chordata > Lepidosauria > Squamata > Scincidae > Cryptoblepharus > Cryptoblepharus egeriae. Next base: position 5,481,857 of record JAREYC010000001.1, read on the forward strand.
AGCCACAACCCAAGACCTCTGCAGCAGAACTAACAAGCTGTTAGGTTTGTGTTTCTACTTTTGGCCAGCCTATTCAAGGCAATGTAGGCTACAATCCAGAGTAACCATGGGACTTTTAAACCGATGTAGTTACGGTGCCACCTATGGGAAATACATAGAGCAATCTAGAGTAAGTGCCTCTTACATCTTCATGTAGTTACTCACATTGTAGGGGTAATATTAATGACTCGTCAGCATATTTTTAAAAAATATTCTCAACAGGATTGAATTATGTTAGATCTTTGTATGGCATCCTTGAGTCTGGCATCTGCATTGGAACAGCCCAGTTTTGCCTAACCTAAATAATATAACCCACTTTTTTTCCTAGTCACTAGTTGGCAACTGTGGGACCATATGTTCGCATGTACGGTCCAGGTTTTGCAACCTTCTGCCTTCATAGACTTTTGGCTCTGGTACCTGCAAGGAAAAAGGTTTTCCAGTCACAGATAAATAGAGATAACTTGCAAATACTGAGGATGCTGTGTTCATTATTTCCACAAAGGAAGATACAGTATTGCAGATACAGTATTGCAGTATCCTGCTAACAAGTAGACCTTGCTCCTACACAGGATAATCACAGTACTGCCAGTGTTGCCATATGTTCCGAAAAAGGAACCGTCCCAATTTTGGGAGACTTGTTCACATACTCAAAAAATGTGACAGTGGGTCCTGTCCCAATTTTGTGGAAGAGAATTATGGCAACCCTATGTATTGCAGAGAAGCAGTTTCCCTTCCTGCAGTGGGGAGTCAACAAGCAAGTGGCTTGCAAATCCTTGAAGATTAATTGCTGCACTTTAAAAAATAATAGAAAATGAAAAAGAGCTTTAAGGGGTTGGGGTGTTGCCAAAGCTGAGCAGGAATTTAGGAACCAGGCTCACCAATGCATGCACCTATAATAGGATCATGTGGTGGGTGGAGAGGCAGACCTACCCACATGAGTTCTACAAAACGCACCACTAGATTGTGAGGTGCGCAAGCATTCACACAGTGGTGGCGCTTTTTGAAGGCAGTTTTTGACATTGCAAGAACACAGGGAGCAGAGCATTGCTGCTGGATGGCCTTCTCTCCCACCTTCTGCTGTGTCGTGTTTGCTTGCAATCTCCTCACCATGGGAGCCATTGGCAGTGATCTCACAATTTGGTACCTGGCTGTTACATCTCATCCTGGTGAGAAGAAGGGTCTCTGTGTGTGTGTGTGTGCAAAAATTTTTTGCATTGGACCCCAAAGCACTTAAGGCTTGCCTGTATTCTATTATGCCCCTGTTCCCATAATAATCATGGAAGAACAGACTCAGCATGCTTGTGATTTTGTGATTTCCTGGAGGTTTGGGTTTTGACCAGGGATCTCCTCAGGTACATAATACCCATGTTTATTTGAATTTAATGCACAATTGAGTCAAATGCACAACCCAATTTTCAAAGGCTTAGGCTAAAAAATGCTTACTGGTGATTATAATGCATAGCTGCAAAGCAGATGCAAAATTTTATTTTACTGCATACAACAATTCCTTTATCTAATGCTCACCTTTTCCCAGCCAAATTCAGTCTCCAAAATCAGGGTGCACAGTAGATTCAATGGTTAGTTAGGTTTGAGTAAATGAGGTATTTTTATTATAAGTATAGGGTGTGCATTAGATTTGATGGCACATTAGATTTGAGTAAATATGGTAGTTACATGTTACTAATAATATGACAATGGATTTATGTTATGATTTTTACCTAATGGTACTGCTTTATACAACAATTATTTTATTACAATATAATAAACTCAATACTACCCTTGGACTACTTCAGTGGTGTGGAGAGGTGGGATTTGTTCCTTGGGTAACAGCCTATCCTCCATATTAATCTACCCAGGCCTTCGTGCTTCACAGCGTCAAGGACCCTATAATCATAGTCTTTCAACACTGATGGATGCCAAGTTTTTTTTTACTCTAGAGTTGGATGGACACCCTGATTTTAAAGCGGAAAAAGGTGATTATATTTGAGTAGATACAGTAGTTGTTGGTTTACGTGGGCTTTAGGAATTTTCTCTGGTCCAGGTAGGTGTGGATTAAAAACAAAAAAAGTATAAAAAGATGCACTGATAGTCTTTTGTGCCCAGCATGCCACTGGCAAATTGTATGACTTGGGTTTCTGTCTCTCTTGTATTGCCTGAAAAGTGCATGGATCATATGGCAATTCAGCAGATAAAGTCTGGACCTCCAGGTAATCATCACCTCTGAAGGACGCGCCATTGGAGTTTATTTAGGTTGAATAGATTAAGAGGGATAAGAATTCTCATGTTCTTTCAAACACACCACTCAAATAGTCCCTATGGAGATATGGTGATGGTTAGTGCACTGCTCTTCATCTGGTTTCAGTGCTCACAACGCTTTGAACGACTGTCAAATGCACCCCATAGATTTGTGGCACACCTGCTAAAAAGAGCTGTTTTGCACTCATATCACAGTTACTTAAATGTCTTTGGCACTGCATTAAGTGGGTTACTTCTTAAAACATTGATTCCAACCCTTAAGGGTACTCTCTTGTGAATTATAGATCAGCGTGAATCTTACTCGAGAAAACCTCTTATATCTTAAAAAGGGGAACTTGCTGAAATTATTCTACTTCTTGAATTCTGAATTATTTTCCTTGCCAGTGTTTGAGATGCACTGATTTATTATTGGTTCTTGTTTCCATTTATCTATCAGCCTTGGTATTAGTTGTGGTAATCAATACTGGAGGGAAATTATAGCATTTTCCAGCATCAAACAAATGATACTATCATGATTTCACTTCAGATTATGCCATCCCAGGATTATACCCAAGGAAGGGGAGGTAGATACTCTTCTAGAAAGATTATGGGATGTTGCCTTCTTCTGAGTGAGGCCACTGCTTCATTCAAGTCAGTACTCACCTCAACCCAGAGCTCTCGCTCTCGGTGGTATCTAGCCAGCACCTACTGGCAGAGGTTGGAGCTAGTGCTGACTTGACTTGGTGTTGTGGACATGGGGACATGTGGACATTGTATCAGTGATGCAAAAGAAGTCAGCACTAGGCATTATGGGCACAATCCAGAGTAACTATGGGGAGTCCTTGCTCTGGTGTAAGAACAATTTGCTGTGGATTGCAGTATGAATTTCCCATAGGTTTTCATTAGATGGTGCAGTAACTACGGGTACACGTAATGTCTCTTACGTGCTCCCGTAGTTACTCTGGATTGTAGGGCCAGTCAGCCATACTATTTTAGGAACATTTCTGGGACTTAAACACACTTTCATTAGAACCGATCCTTTAAAATTGATTTAGACTGCAATCCTAACTTCGTGTTAGGCCAGGCTAAGCCCTGACATAAATCCTGTGCTGGTTTAGGAGTGTTACGAAAGTACTTTAAAACAGTTCTGTGCCACTCTTGGGGCATGGTTAGGCTGGAGCACATACATGTTTTTGCCTCCCTACTTCACCACGGGAATGGGAAGACCAATTAGTTGTGCCAGCCTCGGTTTGGATTTGAAGAGAGGCACCATATTAACTGGTTTGTTCCAAACTGGGCAAAATGGAGTATTGTGTGCATAACTACCATTTCCAACACTAATATGCATGTGTGTTTCCTCTTCATAGATCAGGATAAATATGTAAATATGTTCCAAAATGGAGAACCCGTGTCCCTGCCTTTGTTTTACAATTAAATTTGCCCTCCAGCTGCCCACGTATTCAAAGTGGTGGCACTTTAGATTTATCTAAATTAATTTTGTGTATCTATCCCCAGATGAGAAATTATTAATAAACACACCTCCAAGAGCAATGCACCAGCAGGGCCAGGAAAATTGTCTTCGGAAACTTCTTTTAATAAATCATGCAGAAAGAAAGAACCAGAGATTGTATGTGTTTAGTCTATACCCAAAAATGAAAGGGGGCCTATAAACTCTTTCTACATATAGACTAGGTTTATTATATATCTCAAAAGCAATTTCAGAAGTGCCTGAATTATGCCTCCTTTTCTGCTTCGAAGAGAACTTAGAGCAATAAAAGGAGAAAAGTAGCCTCCAAAGTTCATTTTCATATAGATTTATAGGAAAACTGCTTTGATGTCTTCTGCATTCCCTTGCCAATTAAAGAAGGAACTTCTATTAAATTTAACACCACCTCCCTCCTTGCCTCCTTTTTCTCGGCTTCTCGTACTCGTTCTCTGTTTGCTTCCCACCCTTTGTGCTTCGAACCTCATCTATCTTTTATGAGGACTGGGCATCTTGCCATAATGCTGTTGTGAATAATACAAGAATCTTGTAACCATTCAGAGTTTTCACTTTTCTATTCTCAATCAACGTATCGTGTTATTGACTTTCTCATTCAAGGAGGTGCCATGAACTGTCCAGTGCTTTTAAAAACTAGTATGCTATTCAATATTGTGACCAGACAATGTGACAATAGCCAAATTGTCTGGAGTGTGCACTCGGTGGCGTAGGTAACGGGGGTGCAAAGCACTAGGTTTTGCAGGTAGCCTTACCACAGCATGCTAGTAGCTCTTTCACCTTCTCTTTCGAGCAATTGCCTGGAATTGCCTCCAAAGCCAGAATGGCCCTGGAGGGGAGTGACTTATTGTACGCTCCCTGTCAAAACCTTTGCATCTCCTATAGTTAGACCACTGCGTACACTGAATGTGCAAGGTTCCCCCTTGAAATCTGCACATATGTTTAAAAGCACTGCAGATTCACAGCCTCTATGGACTTCAGTGGGAATTCATTGCCTGCTTCAGAAGACCCCTTGTAATCTGACAGCGCAGAGACATATTTCATATTTACTAAGGTGTTCCATAAGATCTGCAACTGTGAAGGATGGTGGTGGCTCCTGGAATGATAATGAAAAATTATGGCAAATAAGGATAAGAGCTAGTCCTATCCAATTTTCCAGCATCAATATAGTGCAGATATGCCCATCCCTTGCAGAGGGCTTGTGACTGCCTTACCTCCACATGATGCGACATATTCCACATTGGCAAAACTACATAGAACTGGAAAGTTGGATAGGATTGGACCCTAAATGTATATATTTCAAAGATGAAGTGCCTCTCTCCTAACCTCTGCTTACCAAGCATCATTGTTGAAACCCGGCTCCTTCATGGATTTTCCTCCATGTACTGAAGATTTTCTAGTTCCCAACACTCTAGGTCAATGGCCAGTCCCACCACATTGCACAATAATCTTTTGAATGGGGGGAGACCCTGTGGACCATTCCCCTATTTGCAAAAAATGGATGGGGAAACTTCATCCAGCAGAGCATCCTTTGTATATATTGGACCACAACTTTTACAAGTACAACTGCAGCGGTACTGAAAAGAGTGTAAAATATCGATAAAGGGTTCCCAAACATTCCAAGTTGATGACTACAATGTATAACTCAAAAAGCAAAACATTACTGGATATATAATTCAAATCATTAGTCCGCTAAGAAATTCACAGACCAATTCTAACCCCTGGTTAGGCTAACTCTAGACCTCAGCACCGACCTGGGGGTACGGCACTTCTCAGCAACTTCTGGGGGGGGGGGAGGTTTGGCCAATGCACAGACATGCGCCATACTGCCCACACCACTGTGGGAATGGGGAGATGGGTGAGTTGCGCTGGTCTAAATTGGTTAGGATTGTGCTTTCCTTTCCACCCGGATTCAACCCCCATAACTACAGGAAAGCACAAACAGGAAGGGAGAAACTGAACCCACCGTCAGTGCTTCCTCTCCAATTTGTACTCTCAAACCATAGCAGCTAAATAAACTGAGTAAAGACATTATCGTATTCATCTCAACTTCGAAAGTCCAATGAAGAGATTTTTTTTAAAAAGAGCAACAAGAATCTTGCCTTTTGTGCAAGCTGGAGTAATTAAATGGAAAAGATGAGATGGAGAGAAGATTGCTGTCCAGGGCTATTTTTCAGGCTGCCACTCCTCCAGTGTAGATGCCAGCACAATTTTTTCCCCTGAAGCAGACAGAGGCTGATGCTTGTGTTACTGCAGTAAGTCTAGCCAGCTTCTGCTGCTCATTTTACTAGTGTTCCTTCGGGGAACAGCACATAAGCCGTATCTGGCAGAATTCGCCTTGTACTGAGGCAGCAGACGGATGCAGAGGACAGAAATTAATCCAGACCACAAGCTAGTGAGGAATATATTAGGAGACTTGGCCAAAGGGGATTTTAGACTAGAGAGGATAGGCCAGATTTATAAAATCAACTCCCTTGTAACCACCAGCCCTTACTTTTTTATTTGAGGAGAACTTAAAGTAAAGTATGTATAGGGTTGCCATAATTCTCTTCCACAAAATTGGGACAGGATCCTCTGTCCCATTTGCCAGTATGTGAATATAATCCCCCCAAATCCATATTTTTTTTTGGGGGGGGGGACATAAAAAAGCAGGCATCTGTCAGTCTTGAAAGACTATGGTATCGTGCTCTGCGCTGCATGCAAAGCACAAAAGCCTGGGTTGGATTGTTATGGAGGATAGGCTGTTACCCAAGCAGCAACATATAGGCAACGATAAATATATGGCTAATGGTTTTTGAAAGGACACCCAATATCACCACCTTCTGTTACAAAAAAACTTATTCATCGATGGAATCAGTGGTTCTGAAATTCCTGTCCCTTTAAGACAAGGTTAAGAATTTTCAGAGGATCTATAGACAACCATACCCATCTCCCTCCCAACTACAAGATAAGAGATAAGAAACACCATATAAGAGATAAGAAGACTGGAGATAAAAAAAAAAAAAAAAAAACCTTCCTATAGTTGGCAGCAAGAACCCATATGGCCATGGTTGACTCTGGGTCACCACCAGTCACTACCTCCATAAGGGGGGAGGATTTTTGAAATATGGTACCTGCGGTTCACAACCTCCAGGTTGAGAAACAATACACTAAATCTTAGATTCTGTATTCAGTGGGAATTAGCAATCATTTGAAAGTTAAGATTATTGTCAATTACTTTTGAATCCATATAGGGAAATGGTATTCTAACCCAATGCTATAGTTCAGATTCGTTTAGCTAAGTGATATGTTTGTCCCTAAGGAAAAAAAATCATCCATATTTGTTATTAACCCTGATGGGAATAAACAATCTATGACATCACAGCAACTTATCCAGTGACTCTGAATAGGTGTAAATAACAAGCAGGAAGCAAGTGAAATATTCAGGTTATTATGCCTAAGATGAATAATGCCAAGTGTCACCAAAGTTTAGTGGCCTCCAAACGTTTCAGCCAGAGGACCATATCAAATATCTGGCATGGAGGCAAGGGTCAGAAAAAGTTAAACATAAAATTTTAATAAATACAGGAATCCCCATCTTTCAAATGGTTCATTTTCTGACGATCCTTTCTTTCAACACCTTCCAGTTATACCCAGAACTCATTCATTCAATGCATGTTCCACTCTTTCAACTTCTTTCTGCTGTTCTAAAGGCCAAAATTGCCCTCCCCATGTTGTAGCTCCTGGTCTGTTCCCATTCCCGAAGGAATTAGTGAGAATCCAGTTGCAGAAATCTGTGTGTGGCAGCAGGAATTTGCAAGATCAATAGGGCATTTGCAATTTGACGGTTAAAAAAGCATTGGAAGCAACATTTATTTTTTAAAAAAATTGCATTCCATTTTTCAATGGTTTTCACTTTTGGATGGTGCTCCGGTCCCTAAACTAAGCAATAGGTGGGGGATGCCTGTACATTTGATGAATGAATAAATGGATGAATTGGCTCAAATTTCCAGGATTTCTGCAAGAGGCAACATAAATACAGATATAAAGCACATACTCATTTTGTGAGATAGACTTTTTCTCTGCTGACCAATATCATAGCTGGAGGAAGTGTAAAGCACTGAGTTTTACAGGTACTCGAATGCACCATGTAAGGTGCCACTCCTTTTCCTCTTCCTCTTTGGAGCCATTCCTGCCAATGGCAGCCAGTGTTGGCATACACCTCCTCCCACCCATTCAAGCACCAGCAAAACTCAGCGCTTTGACCCTCTCTAGCTATACCGCTGTTGCTGACTAATGTCTGAGCTGGAGTTCTTGGTGTTTACTAATTTGGCACCTTTGCTGGTGTTGAAAAGGAAACTGTTTTTTCTCCTCGCACAGATGAAATTAAAACATCCCATCCAATTTTCCTGTTTGATCACTGTCATCGGAGAAGCGAAAAGAAATTGCTGGCGGCAAACACCTGTTGCATTCAACTCGCTGACAGGCATCTTTCATGACCGTAAGAACCAAACAAATTGGAGAATGTGTGGAGTGAGTGGAAGCGATTTCTAAGCTGTGTGCCTTCCATTTTCCTTCATCAATTTCACACCCAAGATTGGTGCCAGACAGGCCGGGGAGAGGGGGACGGAGGACACAGACAGAAAGCAGCTGAAACACAGGCAAGATAATAGCTAGAAGTAGAGCATGTAGCTCTATTAAGTTTATATGCAATGTAAATCTCAATTACATGCAGCGATGTTATACCGTTGTACCTCAGTTGCAGTCCAATCAGTGGCATAACTAGAGGGGGTGCAAAGCACTAAGTTTAACAGGGACTCACTGCAGTGTGCAGACAAGGCCTTCTCCTCGCCTTTGAAGCCATTCTGGACGTCCTTCCTTCCTTCCTTCCTTCCTTCCTTCCTTCCTTTATTTATTTATTTATTTATTTATTTAGAATATGGCATGCCATATATGGGCCTAGGTCAAATCAGAGATTAATGTCCAGTCCATCCAGCCATTCAAGGACACTATTGTCTACACTGAAAAATAATCAGACACTTAATAAAGGTGATGCTATACCACTGGGCCTTAATAAAGGTGATGCTTAATAAAGGTGATGCTATACCACTTAATAAAGTGGGACCAGGGGAACTTAATAAAGGTGATGCTATACCACTGAGCCCAATCTGGCCTGGGCCAGGTTGGAGCACCAACAACAGCTGTAATGTTCTTCGTTCTGAAAGGGAGGGGCTATTTGGACACCACAGGAAGGATCCCTGCAAGATTTAGTGCTTTGACCCCCTAGTTACACTACTGGGCCACATTGTTGTTGGAGCATCACCAACAATTGTATAGTACTCAGTGGTAGTCTGTAGCAGTATTCGTGCTAATCTTACAGCCCATTCTTGATCCTGACACTGGCAGCACTGCCAGGCGCTGCAGAGTGATGGTGCCCATCATGATGGTCCCCACAGTGATTGATCTTATCCCTCTTTTCTGCAGCCTTCCTACCCCCCTTCCCCCCGGATGTGAACTAGTGAAATAGCTAGTGTAAGTCTTCCCCTGTTGAGGGTACAAAATGTCCTTATCATAAAGCAATGCTCTGAACAGTCATTCATTCTGTTCATTTGGGGAATTATTTTATGCCATGTATGCTATGAGGACTCAAGGAAGAGGAAGCTTCTGCTGTCCTTCCAGCAGATCCTTCCATTCTTCCCCGTTTAGAAAAAAATTTGGCAACAGCATTCATTTGGCTATTAGGGTTTCTCAAAAGCTATTCAGGTGACTATTGCGCAGGCTTGCTATGAGTTTTAATATACAATCCTAACCAACTTGGTCCAGCACAACTCACCCATCTTCCCATCACTATGTGGGGAGGCTGGTGCATGTTTTACAGTGGCCTAAGCCTCCCTCCCCTCCATCCCGTCCCACTGAGGTCTTGGGCCCAGTTTTCTTTAACATTTTTATCAATGACTTGGATACGGGGGAGTCTGATCAAATTTACGGATGACACCAAGCTGGGAGGAGTAGCAAACACAACAGAAGATAGGAGAAACCTCCAGGAGGATCTGGATAAACTAGAATACTGGGCTGTAACAAATAGAATGAATTTCAACCAGGAGAAGTGCAAGGTTCTGCACTTAGGAAATAAAAACCAAAAACACAGGTATAAAATGGGGGGTACTTGGCTTTGCAGCACAACATGTGAGCGGGACCTTGGAGTCGCCGTGGTTCACAAGCTGAACATGAGTCAGCATGTGATGTGTCTGCAAAGAAGGCAAATGCCACTTGAGGCTGCATTAAGAGGACTGGAGCTTCCAAGTGGTGAGAAGTTCTCGTTCCTCTTTATTCTGCTTTGGTGAGACCTCATCTTGAGTACTGTGTTCAGTTCTGGGCACCTCACTTTAAGAAAGATGCAGCCAAACTGGAGCAATTCCAGAGGAGTGTGACAAGAATGATCAGTGGGATGGAAGGAAGCCCTACAAAGAAATTCCTGATGGTGAGGATGGTGAGGACAAGGAAATTCCTGACAAGTTTGCCAGTGGAAGAGATTGCCAAGGGAGGTGGTGGACTCTCCCTCACTGGGGATCTTCAAGCAGAGGCTCGACAAGCACCTGTCAGGGATGCTCTAGGAGGATTTCCTGCTACAGGCTGGGGGTTGGACTAGATGATCTAGGTCTCTTCCAGCTCTAAGATTCTATGGTTCTGCTTTCAGAAGCAACTATGAAGAAATGAGCCCCTTCCTCCATATGACAGGCCTTCAGATATCTGAAGAGGGCGATCATGTCTCTCCTCAACCTTCTCTGAGCTGAACATCCCAAGTTCCCCCAACCTTTCCTCGTAGGGCTTCCCTTCCATCCCACTGATCATTCTTATTGCTCTCCTCTGGACTTGTTCTAGTTTAGCTGCATCTTTTTTTAATTCATATTGTGGTAGATCTTCAGCTCCCTCTTCTGGAAACCCTTCTGTTAAACTGGTAATCTGTTGGTCCACCATATGATGCTTTGCAGTGACACTGGAACAGAATGAGAACAAAGGCACAAAAAGCAGTATTAACTCAGGCAACGTCTTCAGTGTTTGTACCATTGAAGATGGTGTCTGCTTGTTGTGGATTGCAGTTTCCGCCAATCCATGATGGATGTGACATGAGAATACCTGTCCGGCCTGCCGTAGGGGTCTGTCGCCAGGATGTTGTCTTTCCCACCGAAGTGGTAGCTATTTATCTACTTGCATTTGCATTTTGAACTGTTAGGTTGGCAGGAGCTGGACTAAGGATGGGCGTTCATCCCATCTGGCAGTACTCGGGTTTTGAACTGCTGGCCTGCTGAGCGGAATTCTGGTCAAGCAGTGTTCTCACTTCAGCATTCTAACCACTAAGCCATTGCAGCCCTTACAGTATTAAATTAACTTAATATCCATTAATTTCATTTCCAGCTGCAGCTACCAGTGGTAAAGAGATGGTGAACATTCTGAAGCTAAAAAATAGGAGAGACTTATTTATTTTCCTATAAGCAGGCACCATGTATCTGTTTTCACAGTATGTGCTGTAAATAAGAATTAAGGCAGAGGCTTCGGGGCTGTGACATACATTTTCTATCAGCTGAAGCTATGTTGTTCCCATTAATGTTAATGCAAGTTAACTTAGCAGATGGGCTGACTCAGGAGAAGCAGTGACAAGGTGCTCATCCAACAATAGTGTCAGGAGCCAAACTGTGCATCAGCTCTTATGCTCAAAAACAATAAAAGTCTGTCCACCTCTTGCTCCAGATGCAACTGAAGCTCCTGGGCTGAGTGGAGAAAGCCTTGCCTTTTCTTAAAGTGGGAGAAAATAGCAGCTGGTCACAGCTGCTATTGATGCTATACTATTGATAACCACCAATTTGTCACCCCAGCATTATCTTCCTTGCAGCAAAGAAGCTGGCATATGACAAACACTTTTTGGAGGACAATGAAGATTTTTTTTCCAGAATAAGAAAGAGGACACGTTCTGGGGAAAAAGGATATAATGGTCATCCTGAACACAATCCTCATGCATTGTGCAAGTTAATTTTGGGCCCAATCCTGAACTCCTGAGCACTGAGCTCCACACTAGAGTTGGGTGTCACAAGGGATCATTAGTACTGGGCCAGCATCAGTCAGACACATGAAGAGCTGGCTTATACTCCTGCAGTGCAAGCTAGTGGTTAGTGTTTTGGGGGCAGGGGCAGGCATGGAGTGGGCAGAGTGGGGCAGGAGAAGGTCAGGATAGGTGGATGAACTGGGGTGAAAAGGGAGTGCAACCAGTGGAGCTCTGTTCCACCAGGTCATGAACTCTGTGTTGGGCCCAAAGGTTACAAAATGAGCTGGCACAAATTTGAGAATCTGCAGTGCAGGACTTGGAGCTTCTCCTGAGGAGACCTCTGGCTGAGCTACTGGTTATAGCGGTCACCGTTTTAGCATCGCTGCACCTAGCAGAGCCACCAGCTTTAGGATCAAGCTGTGTATTGGAAAGATTTCCAAAGATTAGTCCAGCTGTGCAATAATCTCAATAACTTCTCTCCTCCACTGTAAGCAACATGTGTTCTATGGTATCTGCATGTTCATTTTCCTGCATCAGAACCTTAGACAAGCATGGATTCCTCTTTCAACTGCATACATTAAGATACCGCCCATTTGTAGGCTGTCCTATGACCTGTCACTTTGCCATCCTCTCCTCCACTGGCTAAGCAGACCTTTCAAAGAACCCTGTTGGGATAAATGTTCACATTCAAGAAAGTGATCCATGGAGATAAAAAGATGCTTCTTGGCAAATCCAAGGGGATCTTTTCTGCAGATGGCCAGGTGCAGAAGCTGGCTATCTGCAGTAGCTAGAGCCAAAGAAATGTATGACTGACTCAGTTTTGGCACTCTTTGAAAGTGTTTGAACACAAATGACTTTTAGAACCATGCCAGTTTTGGAAAGCTTGCCGGGGCACCATCTTGCAACAGGTAGCAAAAAAGGTATTTGCTTAAATAATTTTACATTTTTCTACTTTTCGTAGTTTTTTTTAAAAGACTCTAGAAATACTGTCTTCATTATGAATGCCACATGGACTCCAACTTCCTTAAACATGAATTCCACTTTACTTTCTAATTGTGTATTATGCCTCAGGGTTTTTCAGCTAAATGCCTAATTTATGTTAACCAGCTATATATATATGACACTTTTGCACCACTCCTGGGAAGGTGAGGCCAATGCACAGACATGCGCTTGCCTCCGAACATCACCTTGGGAATGGGAAGACCAAAGAGCTGTCCCAGCCTAGGTTAGAATTGTACCCTTAAGCTTTTTGGTTAAGTTATATATACATACTTCTATAATATATGCTTATATATGTTTCTCTTAGATAGCCATTTTCTCACATGGCCATTGTCATCCTAAAGCCTCTGGGCTTAGCATTTAAACACACCATCATTATACTTGCAACATTATAATATTTTGTGTGTATATTTGAAAGATGGAAATGGAAAATACTGTATTGTGACTGAATTCTTTAAATTTTATTATTATAAGTACAATTTCCGCCCTCCCCCACGTCCTAGACTGTCATGGGATGAAATAAAGAAAATAGCTGGTGGAGGAAGAAAAAGAGAAAGAAAGAGTGATAAAAGTTTTAAGACGCCGTTTGGCTTCTGTTTTAAGCAGTGAACAGCTGTTGGATTCTTTTTTAGTGGCTCTCAATTTGATAAAGCCAAATAAATCTCCAAAAAAACATTTCGGTGTCACAGCTTTATTCTGCTTTGTTTTCTCACTCCAAATGAGATGTCTTCCTCCTCTGCTTTTTCTTCCTTTGCACCACTTTTATAGGAACCCTTAAAGTTAAGGGAAATCACAAGTGGGTGGAACATTAACCCGAGATATGCACCTTCAGACTTATCGTGACCTAAAAGCAGAACAGTGTGTTACGGGATGAAGGCAAGGACTGAAGAAAGGGATGGAGTTTAGAATGCAAAGTGTGAGTTCCAGCAGCTCAAACTGGGAACGAAACTGCACAGAGAACTGATATTTGATCCTTGTTGCTGCAGGAATTTGTATTGGAATCAGAGGTTGACTATGTAGGAAGGGCTGTCAGACCAAAGATATGTTAGTAAGCCATTTTTCCTGGACTGATTCAGTGCCTTGGTTGTAGGATCCACCAATAGGTTGAGAACCAGTTTTTGGTGGTCCATGAAACTAGCAGGCTGTGTATTAAGAGTTAAACAAGCTGTTACTGGGTGGAGGGTAATGCAACCCAGTCAACATTATAGGCATACCGTTTGGTATCAGGTAGCTGCTTTAGGCAGGGTGACCATATAGAATGGAGAACAGAGTGCCTCTACCTTTAGCTATTGCATAGAAAGGGGGATTTAGGCAGGTTTAACTCAACATAGAACAAAGGGGGGATTTAGGCAGGTTTAACTCGACATAGATATAAAAAGCAGGATCTGCCAAGATTCCCTCATCCACACAATGCTTCTATACAGTGTCCTCCATTCTATATGGTCGCCCTGCATGTAGGTCATCTAAAAAGTTTGAGAACCATTGACATTGTCAGTGCCCAGGTTGTGAAATGACCCACTAGATACTCTGGTACAATCCCATCTAGTACAATACATTCTACAAGGTACTGTAGAAGAATCCTCACCAAATTTGAAAGCTGGTGAATTTTGGTATTTTCCTGCTGACTGAAGCCTTCATCCACCAAGACTTCATCCACATCTTTTCCCAGTACTCCTACTTTGGCTGATGCCTTCTTCTTCAGCATTTGCCCCATATGACAGCTACCCACTTCTGCTGAATCCTGTTGTTTATTATTGGGAACTTCATGATTCTCCATGTCTGATTTATTCTTCATCCACAACAGCTTTCCCAAGAAAAATGCATGCCCAACTGCTGATATCAAGGGAGGGGTGGTTGGAGGTCCTGGGGCTACCACATGAAATGGCTCCAAATGGGAAGGAGAGGGGCCACTACAGTAAGTCTTCCAGACTTACACCCTTATAACCTCTCAGGCTTATACCTTACACCCAGTGATGGGCTTCAAAGAAATTAAGAACCGGTTCTCTGTCCATCTGGCAGCCACTTTTAAATGGCTATTTTTAAACTTTATATGTACTATCTCTTGTTAAGAACCGGTTCTATAGAGTAGGTGCGAACCTGCTTGTGCCCACCACTGCTTACACCCTCTCTAGTTAAGCCACTCCTAGGGTCAACCCCTGAACTCTTAGTAGCAGTGACAGTGGTACCTCCCCAAGAGGGCCATCTGGAGGTGATGGGACATCAACCAATGGATCAGTGCTTGATGCATCCATTATGGAAACCAAATCAGGTAATTTAGCACTCCATAATCTGGGAAGACAATCTGAGGATCGGCCGCTTGGAAGCATCCCAATGTCACATCATAAGCACACTGCACTCGAAACACATGTATAAGGTTGCTCTGTTGTGCCATTGCATTTTTTCCTCCCTCCTTGCTTCAGTACAATGCATATTAGGCCAGTATTGAAAAAGACGGTCAGTCTGTGAATCTGGGAATTGTTGGCAAAAGCCTTGCTCTTCATGTGACGCATTCACAGCAGCACCTAATTATAACAATAGCAGTGTGTACATAAAGACCCTAAGGCAAATTAAAAAAATAAAGAGCTTGACTGGTGTTCCATCATCTTCCCTCCAACTGCTAAATCTTTAATAGCATTTGTAATCTCTCCTGTCATCAAATAAGCTTCCAATCATAATTTATCTTTAGTTCCCCTTCCAGGACTCTGCCCTGAGTAGGTAGAGCAAAATGTGCACTGCACAGTTTAACTACCCAAGGAGAACCAGCTCAAGAGATGTATCCTCTCTAGGCTTAATTATGCCAAAATTAAATACACCAGTGCATTAAAATTAAATGAAAATTAATTTTTTATTCTCGATACGTGCCATATAAATTAAACAAGAAATCAATGACAGAAACTCATTCTTCGCTGGAAACATTTGCAGCAGCATTAACATACCTCAACTTACAGCTGGAATACTAATTCCAGACTTCTGTGCATTGTCTGGTATTCTGTGCTCAAAGGGTAAGACCTGCTAAACACAATGGGGCTTACTTCTGAGTAGACATGGTTAGGATTGTGCTAATAATAGTAGATTTCAGGGGCTGAACCAAACAAGCAATGACTGCTTAACAAAACGTGTGATAATAATTTGACGTTTGAAGGTATTTGTTCAGAGTATATAGGTCAGTGTTTCTCAAAGTGGGGGTCGGGACCCCTTTGGGGGTCGCCTAGAGGTTTCCTGGGGGTCGCCTAAAGACCTCTGGTGCAGGGAGCCAGGTCAGGCTTGCCAGACCTCCAGCTGTAGCTGCGCACACACTGGGGCTGACTGACCGCCTCAGGGCCCAATCCTATGCATGCCTACTCTGAAATAAATCCCGTTGTGTTCAGTGTGTGCATAGAACACACATTTCATTTGTAGCAATGAAAATACATCCTGCATATCGGATATTTACATTACGATTCATAACAGTAGCAAAATTACAGTTATAAAGTAGCAACGAAAATAATTTTATGGTTGGGGTCCCCACAACATGAGGAACTTATAAAGGGGTCACGGCGTTAGGAAGTTTGAGAACCACTGATATAGGTATTGCCCACTTTCTGATGGTTCATTCTGATGATCCACTCTTTCAACAACTTTCAGTGTTACCCAGAACTAATTCAATGCATGTTCAACTCTTTCAACCCCTCTTTGTTTTTCTAAAGGTCAAAATTGCCCTGCCCTATGTTGTAGCTTCTGTTCTAACCCAATTCCCGTTTAATGATAATCCATTTGTAGAAATCGTTGTGTGGCTGCAGGAATTTACAAGATAAAGTGGCATTTGCATTTTTCCAGCTAAAAAAGCATTGGAAGCAACATTTATAAACTAAAAAAGATTGGATTCCACTTTTCAACAGTTTTCATTTTTGGACAGTACTTCAGTCCCTAACTTTTCTCCCAATTCCAATAAGTGGGGGATGCCTATATAATAATATTGTTAGACATTAAATATATTAATACATATATTATTATATTAACAAATGTAAGAAAAACTCTGCTGGATCAGACCAAACATCAATCATCAGTGTTTCCCATATTGGACCACCAGCTGCCTCAGGGTTCACAAGCCTGAAATGGATATCCAGTAGGACAGATAGAGTGAAGGCCTCTTGCCTCTCGCACAGCACCATAACCAGGGGACACTCACACGAATCAATCTATATATTAATTTGGGGTGAATAATCATAGAATCATAGAGTTGGAAGAGACCTCATAGGTCATCTAGTCCAACCCCCTGCCTGTAGCAGGAAATCCTCCTAGAGCATTGTTAACAGGTGCTTATTGACAGGTGAATCAGTTTCTTCTGTGATTTTCTGTTTTTTGTATCTTCAAGGCATTTGGTATACATTTTTCATGACAAACTGAGGATATCAGAACAATCCATATTAGGTTTCACTGCATGCTCCCTCCAAGTGCCACATCTTTCTTATTTTTGGTCCATCTCAGTTGCACATTTTTGTCCCATTAAACATGGATTATTTGTGGAAAGCTTTTATGTCGGATGGAAAAGGAAAAGGAACGTGTCTGAACGAGAGCCAATTGGGCCAGTTTGATGATGTTCTTCTGATGCCAGCTCAACCTGCACTGAATACAGCCACAAATGAGCTCAGCTGAGAATCGTACCTTCAGAAGACTGCCTGTGTAGATCATATAATCTTTTTGTTTGCAATTACTGAGGCTTTTCCCTTTTTTTAAAACTGCCAGTCATGACTATCTTTCCTGGGATCCAGTTTGAGCCCGTCTGGATAATCTTGTACAGTAAAGGAAAATATTTCCCCAGAGAGCTTGTAATTAGTGATAAAAGAACCTCTCTCGTTACGGAAAGAGAAGTTCCCAGTGTTCACAGTGTTATGACTGCTTCAGTATGTTGAGAATTTTTAACACTCATCCTATAAAGAGCTCTGCAGTTACCATAAAACCAAATTCACTGATTGTGGCTTGAGCTATTTTTAGATGGGTGGCCCCAAGTGTTGTACCTAAAGGGGGTGCAAAATGCAAAATTTTGCAGGGAGCCTCATCATAGCATGGAAATGGCCTCATTCTGTGTGGTGGAAGCAAAAGGGAAGCATTGCTTGCATGCTGTGGTGCGTGCAATGCAAAACCTAGTGCTTTATGCTCCCTCAAGCTATGCCATTGTTTTTTGGTTGCCATAATTCTCGTCCACAAAATCGGGACAGGACCCTCTTTCCCATTTGCCAGTATGTGAACACAATCCCCCAAAATCGGGATTGTCCTTGTTTTAAGGGACGTATGGCAACACGGAGCGGCTGAGCAGCCCCATGGCTTATGGCGGGGCTCTGCCACAACTGGGGCACTCGCGCCAATGTGGCTACGCAGTGCCTGTGCTGGAGCAGCCAATGGAGAGGCGTCTGATGGGTCCCACTACAGGACTGCATCTCACTACTCTGGGCTGGAAGGCGGAGAACTGGGTGACATGAGGGCACTGCAGGGCAACAGAGCCAGCCTAGGGAAGGCCCCTGGATCCTTGAGGAGCAGCAGAAGGGGAAGAGTGACTGGAAGAGTGTGGGGAGGCAGCACTTGGCCAGAAAGGGGGATAGAGGAGCAGCCCAGTGCATTGCTAAGGGTTAATGGGAAGGGAAGGAGATGGAATGGTCCACCCAAGGGTGGGAAGAGCAATATGGGGGGAAAGATGCTGCGGATGAGGAGGAGGAGAACTGACAGACTGGACCACATCCATGTGGTGTCTGAGGGCTGAATCTCTAAGGAGAGGAGGATGAGGTTGAGGCAACCCCGTCCCTCCTTATACCACTGAGGTGGTCAGGGTGACCATATAACCAGAAATTTCCAGATTTCTCCTCTTGTTTAGCCTCCTGTCTGGGTGTCCTCCAAAAAGGCTTCATTGTCCTCCAGTTTGGCTTCATTTTGGAACTTTGCAATGGTGTGCAGCACCCCATCATGTCATATGTCATTGGATTCATATTGAAGAGCATTTTTGAGATATCTCCTTCCTATCAAACATTATGGCCAAAAATAAAAAAATGCATTGAGCTCTATGGAAAAGTAAAAGTGCCCAATATTGTGACTTTACTCATGAGTAGGTAAATGTACACTGTCTGCTGGAAAGATCAGGCTGAGAGGAATCCAAAACCCTGTCCTCCTTTTGAGGTTTGGGCATCTGGTCACTCAGGTGTTGGTGCCCACCAGATTGCTGACCTCCTCGGGGTGGATCAGGGGGAGCATTCTACAGCCCAAAGGGGAAAGAAAAGGGGCAGGAACCCAGAAACTGCACCCCACCGTGTTATGCAAATTTAACCAACAAAGGCTAGAATCCTATTCAAATGTACATAGGAGTAGGGCCCATTGATTTTAGCGAGACATACATCTGAGTAGATGTTAATAGGATTGGGCTCACAACTTACTCCAAAGATGAACTGTAGCCTAGTGAAAACTATCCTTAAAGGTCCTTGTTCCCCTTTAAAAAAAATGGTGTTTTCAAATTATTCATTGGTAAAGGGAGGACTACTAGACACTTGGAAGTTTGAAACAAGTGGAAATTCCTCTTTTGTGTTTGCTACAACTGATGTACAGTATATGGTTGTCGTCCCCCAGAATCTGACTCAAGTTCTCTTTGACTTCCTTGTGATATTGAATACCAGGTGAGTGACACTAATATTATTTTTTGTTCGGTGGCATGTTCTGTGTGGGGTGGCATGTTCGGTGTCATCCCATGAATGGGGAGGGATTGTTCTGCTTGGAAAGTACCATATTTTGTTTGGGTGCACTCCTGATTTCCACAGCAATCCTTTTCTTCATCATTCAATTTACAGTAATTTTCTTTGTTAAGCTGACAAAATTCTTATGGCAGTTTATCATCATATACTGCTATGTTGCTCTTCAGCCAGCACATGCTCCAAAAGGAGCTTACAATTTAAATAATAGTAAAATATAACAGGTACTTATGAGAACTTACCCGAGTGAGACAAGCCACTCTGAGGGTCACATGATGAATGAGACGGTGTTCAGTTATGATCGATGTGGTGATGACTGACAGTTGATGATTGGCCAATGTGGCAGTGTCACTGGCAATGAAGATAATGGCAGGATGACCATACGTCATAACCAGAAAATGAGGACAAGGTCTCCCTAAATGTAGGACACCCAAGAAAAATGTAGGACATTAAAAAAAAATCATTGTTTAAAAAAAATCATTGTTTTAAAAATAAAAAACCTCATATTTATTGCTTTTGTGTGGTTAATTTGAACTCTATATTCTTATTACTAAATTTAAAACTATTATAGATAATTTATTACATATAATTTGTGAATTCCAAGAAGGATACATGCTGCCTGCTCACAAGGAAAAGGAAAACAATGATTTCTTTTTCCATTGGACATATGGTCACTCTGGATAATGGGGGCTGCGCATAGGATGACCGCATGGTTCTACATAGCCTGAATATTGGACAGCGTCTCTATATACATGATAGCCATTAAAAGTGGCAGGGGGCAAAATTAATAAATAGGCAAACATGTTAACAAGTAGTGGCCAAAATCAACACAAAGGCTGCAATCCTAAAGTCACTTTCCTGGGAGTAAGACCCATTGAACACAATGGGGCTTACATTTGAGTAGACATGGTTAGGATTGCAGCCAAAGAGAACATTTTTCCTCCTGGCAGTGCATTAAATGTTTGTGAAAACTAAGGAATTGTTTTGGCTCATCCTCAGTATTAACATGTTTCTGCTCCTTCTCACTCCTGCCTCTGCGGTGCTAACTTTGTCTGAAACTTCTGTTCAGCCCCATGAGTTGGCCATACAAATGCAGATTGCTTGGAGGTGTGTGAGCCTCCTCAACATATTCATGAACCTAGTAGCTTTATTGATTGCATCCTACTTTCAGATATTTTTCTTCTTATGGTTTATCTCTCATGGCGCCCTGATTTGTGGTTTATTTTTCCAGTTCATCTCTCAGTGGATTTCCTATCAAAGCTGCTAAGAAAATGACGTGGGGAAGAAAACCCTGAGGACACAGAATTGCTCAACTAAAACTATTCATTGCTCACACTAACTACATGAATACATGATAAATCCAGAAGAAAACAGAAACCAAAAGTTGTGGTTTTTTGCTCTGAGTTTTAATATGATTTTTTTTAAAAAAGGAATGTTGGTTTGGAATAAATCTGCAGGTCCCTTCAACAAAAATTGCAAAAATGTTGCATGTAACGGCAAACTTCGTATCAGAAAGGCTCTGGACACAAAAAAAGTTATTTGCTCCATTTCTGTAAAGTCTGATGAAGGCAACAATCCAGAGTAATTATGGGACCTTTTACACTGACATAGTTATGGTGACATCTTTGGGAGACCTATGGGAAATGCATGGAGCAATTCAGAGTAAGTGCCTCTTGCGTCTTCTTGTAGTTACTCTGGATTGTAGGGGAAGAGTCCATCTTTTTATTCTACAGATTGAGAATTTTATTCCACAGATTTTATTCTGTTCTACTGGAACAGAATTGGATTATTAGAGAGACCATGATAACTTGATAGAGTTGTAAGTGGGAGAACGTGCTTCTTCTGAGTGTATTAATTTAGATTTATAGCCTCTGACTTTATGAAATTTGATCTGCTGCTGTTCAGTCCTAACTGGCCTGTGTCACAAATTAAAAACCAATTTGTAACATCACCCAAGCTATATTTGGTGCTATATTTGGGGTGCTGGGTGAGGCCGCAGAGAGGTTTATCAGCTGACTCATAGCACTGCTGCTATTAATATTGGGGAAAGTGTTGAGCATGGCTGTTGGCTAATACCTGACCTGGAAAACTTCTGATGCAACTCCTTGCAGAAAGTATAATTTCAACTGAATATCCATTTTCTCTTCATGGTTGATATAAATAGTGATTTTCAGACTTTTAGTACTGGAACCCACTATTTAGGATGAGATTCTGCCAGGACCACTGGAAGTGATGTCATGACTGGAAGTTACATCAAGCAGGAAATTTTTTAACAATCTTAGGTTGCAATCCTATTCAGGCTTACCTGGGAGGAAGTCCCATTTAATATGATTGTTAAAAGCATATATATACAGTGGTAACTTGGTTGCGAGCATAATTAATTCCAGAAGCCTGCTTGTAATTCAAAATGCTTGTATAACAAAGCAAATTTTCCCATATGAAATAAAGAAAACTCAGACACTGCATTCCACAACCCTAAAATATTCATATACAATGATTATAATGCTGTAATATATTACAAAATAATAAAGAATATACAAAATATAAAGAAAAACCAAGCAAATCAACCTGCATTTAGTCTCTCAGGTCTCTCAGGCAACAATCTGTCCCCCTTACATAAGAGGGGCCCCAATGACTGTAATAGGCTTACTTCAGAGTAGACATGCATGGGCTGGTCTCTAGGAGAAGATGAGCAGGTGCTGGTGGAGTGCTGAAAATGGCCATATCTTGGCCAGGACTTTTTTCTTGTCTTACAAGACACTGCTTGTTTTGCAAGTCAAAATTTATTAGAAATGTTTGCTTGTCTTGCAAAACATTCTCAATCCATTACTCTCACTCGAAGATTTTACTATAGTTGCTTGTTACAGTACAGATATGTAACATTTCCCCAAATGCAGTACAATGATAGCATCAAAAATAATACATTAAAAATGCAATATTGAACTGAATGGGGATCCACCAAAAAAAGGGCTCATGAGCCACCTAGCAGGGACCAAACCACTATTTGAGGAACACTGGTCTATAGCCATGATATCAGATGTAACATGTTGTAGATCCAGTATGGTGTCACGGTTAGGGAGTTGGATTGAGACCAGGAAGATCCAGGTTCAAATCCCCCCTAAGCTGTGAAACTTCCTGGATGACCTGGGCCAGTCATACATCTCCACCTACATCTCTACCTACTTGGAGGATTGTTGGGGGAGGAACTGAAGCTTTGTAAACCTCACTGGGCACTTTCATTGGCATGGAAAGCTTAAATAAATAAATGAATAAATAGATGAAAGTTTACTAATAAATGATACCTTATGAACAACTAAGAACAATGACGGTGCAAATACAGTAAGGCTGGTATGAGTCCCGTGCTCTTCCATAAGGTACTTCTGCATCACTCTGACATGCACAAGCCTTCCTATGCTACTGCAGGGATAAGTTGTGCTGACCTAAATTGGTTAGGATTGCATCCTGTATGATATAGTTGTTTAGAATTCAACAGGAGTAATTCATGAATCAATTTTATGCACCATCAACCAATGTTTCTATTAGGTATATACAATTTCTGCCTAATAGGGAAAAAAATCCTAACCTAATATTAGGAACTGGGCCTCGTATCTTGAGGATTGGCTCGAGACTGGCATGACTCCAACCTTCAGCAATGCTTTCAGAGTTGATACTTATGCAAATTTCAAGGTCTCATAAGTTCCAAATTCAACCGAAGTTCCCCCTTGAAAGAGAAATATGCAATATGCAATATACCCTGAGGATTCAAAACTGATGCAGATGGAATGTTGAATTCTGAATACATTTGGATCTGAAGAGTTGTAAAAAGCAAAGGATGGCACCAGTCTAGCATTGGAGGCAGCTGCTTGTTCTGGAAAAGAGCCCCTGGTTGCTGCAGATCCCTGGGCAAAGGTCAGCCGGGAACCTCCCTTTTGCTACGTGATGGTGCACTGAATGCTATATCAGGTCCTGAGGATTCAGGGTTTGGTATGGTTGGGGAGGCCCTTTGATGGGCATGAGCACCCCTACTTCTACATTAAAGTCCACCTCTACTCCTACATTTTGGGATTGCAGAAAAGGAACTGCAAGGGAAAACTCTAGTGGAGCAAAGGATCAGCTCCCTTAAACCTAGAGTCATTCATCTTAGCAATGAATTTCTGACAGCATCTCTGTATGTCAATTACACAGTATATCAACGTGCCCAAAACTTTCAGATACCGGCAACAAGATGGCCAGGAAAAATCAAAAATGGCAAACTCAGTCCATTTCTGCTGCTAAGATTACAATCAATTATCCCATACCTGTTACAAATAAGACTATAGGTGGCTAACTCTCTAACATTACATATATTAACAGTGAAGTAAACTCCACTCTAGTGGGATATGGTGGCTCAAGGACACTGTGCTTGTCAACTTGCAGATTGGCAGGTTGGTTGTTCAAGACCCAAATACAGCATGACAGAGTGAGTTCCCATTACTTACCCAGCTTCTACCAAACTAGCAGTTCAATGTCAATGCAAGTAGATAATTTGGTACCACTTTAGTGGGAAGGTAACAGCATACCATGTGCCTTTCATGTTTCATCACACTGGCCACATGACTACATAGACACTGGATCTTCATTCTTGTCATGGAGATGAGCACCACCCTTAAAATCAGTCATGACTAGCAAGGAAACCCATGGGGGACACCTTACCTTTAAGCTCCACTCAGTTCAATGGGACTTACACCCATGTAAATGTGCGCAATCTTATAATCGTACCTGGGAGTTTTATAAGACTTTCATAGCTGTGGGCCTCCTTGTTCCCTTGCACTTGACTATAGTATTTCACCCATCACACTTCCCCTCATTTATTTTCTTTTGTATTCTTTCAGCTTCTGATCCCCTGCCTTGTATTTCATTTTCTCATCCCTTATCCCCAAATATTTTTTTAAAAATATATATATATATCTACAGACACAGCTCAGCTCAGAGAAAATAGCTTGGGGAGAAGAAACCCTGGGGTGATGTCTTCAAAATGTGAAGTTGCATGGCTTCAACACAGCAATGAATTGTGCATGAAGATAGAATGAATATCGTTAAAGGTGGGGATACTATTTACTTGCTTGTTTGAATGGTGATTCTCATTTTTGCTGTCTCCCAAATAACATTTTTACAAGCGTCTCTAAATAGGAAAATGCCATGGAAAATGCTTCAGTCTTTAAGTTAATTAAAGCTGTAATTTCACTTGAGAATCCAGATCTGTTGACTGGTCTTTCTGGCCAGATTTCAACAAACTTTGCACAAAATAATCGAGTCCTGGAGTATTACAGCAGCTCACATTATCAGAAAGATTATGGATGACAGCTGGGCTGGTTGATGATAGCTGAAGAAAAACAAGTTTTGCTAGCTGGAGAGATTATTACCGAAGGCCTCCCAGTGGTATACACGGTAAAAAAAAAATCAAATATAGACTATGCCTTTAGCTACTGGAGCTGAAATTCAGATGATCTTGAAATCTACATATGCAGCTTGATGGTTTCATTCCATTACTTTTCTCTTCCTGCTTCTGAATACTGATGCTATTTTTTTAATGCACGAGGGGTATGTAATTGTTGACGTATCTGTGGATTTCCATGTATTTGTTCCTTGCTGGAATAATAGGATGAATTGCTGATAATGTGCCATTTAATACTGATGCAAAAAAAAAATCACTAACCAACTGATCCTATGTACATATTTCATTTAACATACATATGTATGTACTTTCACTATAGTGCTGACAGTGGCTTTCACAGCAAGAACGACACGTGCAGCATCATACAGTTCCTTCAGGCATATTGAACCTTGTTTGCCAAAACAATGGCTAGTATTTTGGGTTGTAATTCATATATTTATTTCCAATGTTTATATAGCACTTTTTGATTCAACAAGAGATCAAGGCTCACAATGGTGGATAAGAATGTAAAATAATACCAATTTTATTTTAAAAAATGTGTGAGAATTTGAAAAAAATCCATCAATCGTTGAAACAAACATAAAATAAAAGGGGGAAGCAAACAAAGACAACATGTAAGACTAAATCAGTCAACTTGAAACTTTTCAGCATGGCCTAAAAACATTTCCCTTTAGAACAGCTTTCTGAGCATTTTAGTCTCCCTTTTTTTAGTCTTGCTACTTCTACTGCACAACTCTTTTATTATGGTTTCAATCAGTTAGGGCACAATCCAGAGCAAGTTCAGCCTGCTCTGCCCTAACTGCCCTCTCCTAACTATTCTGTATCCAGAGCAGAAAGTTATGCTGCATCCAGAGAGTCAGGAAGCCTGGGCTGCCCTAACTGCTCCATAGCATGCTAATTGACACATGGGGAGGACTTGCTCCTGAGGAGACCCCCCTCAGATCACACTGAACAAGGAACAGCTGTGGTGTCTGCCTTATAAGAAAGCCCAGAAGTTCCCGACAACCAGTTACAGCTGCAGTTCCTCTAGTGGAGGGTGGGTGTTTGGAGTGGCCTGCTGTATCCCCAGGTTAGTGGGCTGCCATAGTTGTTCCATATCCTGAGGTTGAGAGGAAGGGGTTGCAGCTAGGCTGGCCAAGAACTCAGATTTTTGGTCAGCACTGCTATTCTTACTTGGGCCTTATCATGTACCCCTATGGGTCTACTCATTACTATACCTGCTCCTGAGGTGGTATAACTCTGAGGGCTGGAAGAGGGCATTTCTGCCTTGGAAACAGGCTCTGGATACAGAGCAACTGCTCTGTTGAGCCCTAGGCAATGCTCAACATGCCCTCAACATGCCTCTCCTGAACTGCTTAGGGCAGAGCAGTTAGGGCAGAGCAGGTCCACCTCTCTTAGGGCACCCTATGTTGCCTTGCTCTGCCCTAAGCCTCTTCCAGAGTAACTGGGGTGGAGCATCTTGCAGTTGCTCCAGCCTAGTGATAGATAGGGCAACCCAAGGGCTCTTATGTGGACAGATTAGTTGCTCTGGATTGTGCTGATAGTGTTTAAATGTAAATATGAAAGCAACATATATGAGTGTTTTTCAGTTTTATTTTGTTGCATCCTACATTTTTCCTGGGTGTCCTGCATTTTGGGGGGCCCTTGTCCTATTTTGTGCTTATGCCATCTGATCACCTTGGTTGAGATGGAGCTTCCTGCTAAAGACTCCATTCCGCTCTTTTTGATTAGGCTGCATGGGGCGTATGTTGGAAAAGAATGTGATTCCTGGTGTAATATTTGGTGGCAATTAGCCAAGCTGGAAACAAGGCCGATTCTATTTGCATGGTAATGAAGCATTCTTTGAAAAGGATGTTGAATGAAATCAAAACACTAATGAGATTTTATGCACAACACCTGATGGTTGGCATTAATCAGAAAATGTGGAGAAAATGTCCTTTTGCTTCTATCAATATTCCTGAGGATCTGAGGCCACAAAACATGTTTGCCTGAGAGGTAAACAATCATTGGTGGAACACCTCCAAGGCAGCTGGTTTCTTTTTCTAGTTAAATCAATCAGAACTGTAAAAGAGGGAAAAAAGATCATAAGAGTAATTCATTCTGCTTTTTCAATCTTCAGGCAGGTACGGAGCGAAAACAAAAATAATGTATTTTTTCCATCAGTTTGCCAGCAATTAATATTTTAAAATCTGAGCTGCTGCATAAGCCAGCTTCTTGGATCAGGTTTCCAATGCAATTCCCTGTGACAGTAAATCCCAAATGTACTATGATGATCACAGTGCCCTTCTTTTGTGGCAGCACCTCTTTCACAGCTCTCTTGCATGCTGCTATTTTGGATGGTGTGAGATCTCATGCCTTGGAGAGTCAGGAAAGACAGGCTATAGGGGATAACCTCTGGCAGCCATTTGAGTTTGTTGCTGCACAATGTGGGAACCATGCCCTATGCCATCCTAGTTGCTGCCAGGTGAAGGATGACTCCACAGTTTACAGGGGCTGCTGCAGCATTACTAGGGATGGGGGGAAATTTTCCCCTTGTGTCATATTCTGGCAGCAGCAACCCTAGGGATATAGGGTTGCCATATTCTCTTCCACAAAATTTGCTAGTATGTGAACACAATCACCCAAAATCATAGAATCATAGAATCATAGAGTTGGAAGGGTCCCTGTAGGTCATCTAGTCCAACCCCCTGCCTGCAGCAGGAAATCCCTCTAGAGCATCCCTGACAGGTGCTCGTCGAGCCTCTGCTTGAAGATCCCCAGTGAGGGAGAGTCCGCCACCTCCCTTGGCAATCTGTTCCACTGCCAAACCACCCTCACTGTCAGGAATTTATTCCGGATATCCAACCGGAATCTCCTCTCTTGCAGTTTGTACCCATTGGTTCTGGTTCTGCTTTCAGTAGCAGCTATGAACAAATGAGCCCCTTCCTCCCTATGACAGCCCTTCAGGTATCTGAAGAGGGCAATCATGTCTCCCCTCAGCCTCCTCTTCTCCAGGCTGAACATTCCAAGTTCCCCCAACCTTTCCTCGGGAAAATTGGGATTGTCCCTGTTTCTCAGTTCATATGGCAACCCTAGCTGGATGCCAGCCTGCCTGTTCCATCACAAGTTAAGTTTGAGCTGACAAGATCACTATGTTATGTCATTAGATATAGGACATTTCCTGTACCTCATATATGAATAGCCTTATTGTGCTCAGTTAGACCTTTGCAGAATTCCAAAATAATGGGAGGTGACCCTTTCTGCAGGTGGTAAACATCCCAATTCTGGCTGTTCCATGTTGTTGAAAGGCACCGGAAAACATTAACTAACATAAATACCATATTTACTTGAGCCATTGAATTAGATTGCAAGCCCTGTGGGTCCAGGGAGCCATTAGGAATTTCATTTTTCTCTTTAAAAAAAATTTCTCTGTGGACTTTTTGTTGAAAACAAAGCAATCTATGGCTGCAATCCTAAGAGTTTCCTGAGAGTTTCCTGAGAGTAAGACCTACTGAGCACAATAGGGCTGACTTTTGACTAGACGTGGTTAGGATTTTGCTCTACATCTCCTATTTACCCTATTGATGTTAAAACTCTTTACTGTCACCTCCTTCTCTTGTAACAATTTATTTTCCCCTTCTTTCAACACTTATTACTATGGGAAATCTAAGTTGCTCTTCAGCTTTTCACATATTTATCACACCTCTAGCTGCTTTGAGAGATCATTTAATTTACTATGTGAGTTTGTGCTCAATCTATGGATTTTTAGATAAATTTACTCTATCAGATTGTAACTCTATGGAATGCACCAAACTGATTTATTAAAGCTTGCTTTGTTTGATGTCAAGTATCACTGCATTTGATTTTCTTTTTAATGTTAGCATAAGGATAACAGTATAGAGTTAAATGGAAAATCTTTTGTCGGAGAAAACTCATTTCTTTCATTAGTCAATCTGAAACAAGAAACCTGGGCTGACACTGAACTTGTTTTGTTGATTGAGACAAAAACTGACTTTTTCTTTTTGGTTTTAGCATTAGATGGTATTTCCATTGCAAGTGCAAAGAGCTGCTTAAACAGTGTTAAGGATATTACAAATAGGTTATATTTTTAGATATCTGCATTGCATGTTGCCTTGCATCAGGTGGTATAGCTAGAGGCAGTACATTTTGCAAAGCAGTACGTTTTGCAGCATGCAAGTGGCCCGTCCCCCTCCCCTTTGGGGTCCTATATCTCTGGTTTTGCTCCCACCATTTGCATGATGCAGTCCCCTTTAACTATACTACTGCTTTGCACAACAATGGACTGTTCATTCATATATATATAGCCTTAAACATCACACAATTGCTGCATATATGAACTGGAATTCACAGATATAGAACTCACACCATATCAGTAAGTATCAGGACTGGTGCCATAGTAAAGGAGATAAAATACACAGCTTGACCTTGACCCCAACTGTACATGCGCACTAAGTTTTAACATCCCAGCTCACTTCCTCTCTTTACAGCAGTGCTTAGAAGGAATGTATGTAGCAAGTGGTTGTTGCATTGATCATGACAGAGAAAGTTGAGCAGAGAATCTGCATCAAATTTTGCCAAAATCTAGGTGATACTTGCGCAGAGACCTATGCAAAGTTGCAGAAAGTGTATGGAAAGGAATGGATGAGCCACAAACTAGTGCACGAGTGGTTCAGACGCTACCAAGATGGCCAACAAAATGTCAACAGTGACAAACTTCCTGGGTGACCCGCAGGGTGACCAGATGACTGGAAAAACCCAGATTTGTCTGGATTTTTAGCCTGTCCGGGTATCCTACATTTTGGCATCATTGTCCTACATTTTGGCTTCATTTGAAACTTCGTGATAGTGCATAGTATCCCATCATGCCATATATCATTGGATTTGCATTGATGAGCAGAATCCAATGCAAAAATCAGTTTTGAGATATCTCCTTCCTATCAAACGTTATGGTCAAAAAACAGAAAAACAAAAACAAAAAACTACATTTTTGGCAATTTTTTTTTTCAGTGGGTAGGAATTTTGGCCTGGGATTAGGAATTTTGGCCTTGGGGTTCAGGACTTTTGGGTTTGGCATCTGGTCACCCTGGACCCGCAACCAGCAGAACTGAGAAAAACATCACAGATGTGCATGAAGCCGTGAGGGGAAATCATCATATCACCATCCGTGAGTTATCAGAGGATGTGCAGATTAGTTATGGTTCAGTTCAGTCCATTCTCACTGAAGATTTGGATATGAGACACGTCTGCCAAGTTTGTGCCAAAACTGCTTTCAGCTGACCAAAAAGAAACTCAGGTTTCAGTTGCGCATGATCTCCTTGATTGTGTCGAGATCAATTAAAACTTTTTGAAAATAGTCATAACGCATGATGAATTGTGGGTCTACAGCTATGACCCTGGAACCAAGGCTTGGTCTTCACAATGGAAGAACCCAACCTCTCTGAGATTGAAGAAAGCACAAATGAGTCGAAGCAATGTGAGGACACTGTTGTCCGTTTTCCTTGACCGCAAGGAATTGTTCATCATGGGTATGTTCAGTGGTGGGCACTTACTGGTACGGGCCTATGCGCCCATACCGGATCTTCCACTTTCCCTGCCGCTAGCGAACCGCCAGCGACAGGGAAATGCAAAACATAGCGGACCGGTATGGTCAACCATGTTTTGCGCCCACCGCGCCTGCCTAGAAGGGGGCAGGCCGCTTCTAGGCAGGCTCTGCACAAGCGCCGACATCGGCCTGCGTGCCAGCCTCTGGGCAGGCTCTGCGTGAGCACCGGTGTCGGCGCTTGCGCAGAGCCTGTCTAGAAGCGGCCTGCGTGCCAGCCTCTGGGCAGGCTCTGTGTGAGCGTCGTTGCCGGCGCTTGTGCAGAACCTGCTTAGAAGCCGGCCTGCCAGCTTCTAGGCGGGTTCTGCGCAAGCGCCGACAGTGACGCTTGTGGAGAGCCTGCCTAGAAGCTGGCAGGCCGGCCTCTAAGCAGGCACTGCGCAGGCACCAACGTTGCCCCGCCCCTCGCCCCTCCCCAGTCCCGCCCCTCGCCCCGCCCACACCCCCTGACCCCGGTTGGCCCCTCCCACTTCCGGCGTACCGGATCTTGGGATGGGGCCAGCCCATCTCTGGGTATGTTCCACGTGGTCAGACAATAAACAAGGAGTACTACTGTGATGTGTTGTGGCATTTGTGAGATACTATTTGTCAGAAAAGGCCAGAATTGCTTGCGTCTGGTGAGTGGCAATTGCACCATGAGAGCACACCTGCCCATTCAGCGCAGCTTGTGCAGCAGTTTTTGGACAAGCACAACATCCCCCAGTTCCGACAGCCACCAAATTCCCCAGATCTTCCCCTTGTGACTTTTTCCTCTTCTCAAAAATCAAATCCCACTTGAAAGGACAAAGATTTCAGGACATTGAGGAAATCCAAGTGAATGCTATGAGGCAGCTGCTGATTATCCCATAAAACAAGTTCCAGGAATGCTTCCACCAATGGAACCAGCACTGGATTAAGTATGTGTCTTCCAAAGGGGACTACTTTGAAGGAGATTAAATGCCAGATTGTTACGTGTTGAAGTTTTCTTTTTATAGCATAAGTCCTGATACTTATTGATCACACCTCGTATATAGAACTTTCAATGAACACTGTTCATCGTTCTTGGGCAACTCTATTCCTGCAGCAGCCAAGATCTGGTGGTTGAACAGAAGACAGCTAAAAGTCTGCTAAGCAAGAATGGACTGGGTGAATTTCGGAAGGGTGACCGAGGAGCTGATAAAACTGTCAGGAGACATCAGAACCAAAAGGAGTCACAGTGGTGTGGGAAGGCCAGCACATGCCTGCATGCATGCAAGCAGTTCAGTGCAAAACTATATTCCCTGTCACTGCAAAACTATATTCATGTGTATTCGTGTCTAGGCTCCAGTCCTGCTAACCTGTGAAATATTATCCTTCTCTTCTTCCTTGTTAATGCTGGTTAATACTGGATTGAAACAAAAAATCTGAGTCAATATATATGACCAAATTCTGATTCGATGGTATCACTCCAGCTTTTCCCAGCTGAATCCAGCTGGATTTTTGCCAGCTGAATTATAATGGATCCATTATAAACCCACAGTTCATGATGGCCTGTGTCCCCATGCAGGACCAGCTGGGCAAGTTGAGTTTCACTTTTAAGGCAGACATCAGAGAAGTGCAGTAGCTACAATTCCCTGTGTTGTTTTCCCTTCTGTGGTTAGGTCATAGGATGCACATACCCTAACTGAAGGCGAGCTCAGGTCTGGTGTTGGAGATACACAGATTTACTGCACTGGATTACTTCAACATTCAAGCCGTGACACTTCCAAAGATTACTGAACGTAAGCTTCCCTCCTCTGGGAAGTTCTGTTGTGATCATGCACAGCTCCAAATAATTTAAGTGTCTAATTCTGAGCATTTGCTCAAGGGCACTTTCCCATAGATTGTTCCCCATGGTTCAAATCTATCTTCTACTACTCTGACACGCATCCAGAAACGGCTGCCTTGGGCAGCTGCCTCATCCTGCACCCTGAGAAGGTCACCTCTGAAACTGGGCATTTAATGGAGGGACAGCATAAAGCAGACAGAAACAATTTTACCATTTAACTATTCTCATAAGTGGTGCACAACAGTGTCCAAGTTTGACCTTTATGTTCCAGTGTCTTCCATCAGTCTTGCCCATCTTATTTCAGTTAATACAGAAGACTCTTTTTTCTCATTTGGTCTTCATAAATGTAATTGCTCATCAGAAATATTCATAAATGTAATTATTTATTAAGGGGAAATTTAATGAACAAACTCTGGGCTGATTTGTACAATACTTCTGAACTGGTAAAAGGGCCAATTGGTGACAGGATGCAGTATCAGAGCTACAGGGGGATGCAAAGTATTGCACTTAGCATCTCTCTGCACCTAATATATGGCAAGTATTGCATATGCCACATAATATATGATAATAATAGGTTCATCCTGATTCCATAAAAGTATAATATGTCTATGTAGAGCAAGTGTGGCCCAAGTTAGAAGGGTTTCAGATACAAAGACAGAATTCACCGTTTATTTATACAGATGGCAAGTATTGTAGGCACCACGTTATATATGGGGACAATCCAGAGTAACTACGGGGAGTCCTTGCTCTCATGTAAGAACAATTTACTCTGGATTGCAATATGAATTTCCCATAGGTTTTCACTAGGTGGTGCCTTAACTACGTCAACATAAACATCTCTTACATGCTACGGTAGTTACTCTGGATTGTAGGGTATGGCAAGTATTGCAGGTGCCACAATGCATCATGTAACTGGTCCCTTCCACTTGCCTTCAGCCTCGCTTCCCTCTGTGAGAACAAGGCTTTCAGCAGAATGCAGGGAAGTGGGTTTCAAACCCTGGTTTTGTGATGTGTGATGCGTAGTTGAAAACCGCTGTGTGTCCCGGACTTTGCTGAAGCCATATGAAGAATCCTCATTTTTTAGATAAGGACTTAATGTTTTTGTTCTCACTGCAACAGCTCCTTAGCTATTTGGTACAGTCTTCCCACAATGTTGTTTGATTGAGTTCTTCGGAGACGTTTATAATCCATGAGCTGCTCAAGGAGACTGCATGAGGACGCAAAGTACATTTCATCGTATTTTTCCCGCAATTGCGTGGACCCCCAAAGGGAGGCTCAGACGCGAACCACAGAGTTACCATTACAATGAATTTTGCAGAGCAAGCCTCTGTGTGTCATCAAGTGAGCTGCCCTGAAGTAAACAGTGATGGGCTTTGAAAAAAAAATAAGATTCTGCTGTATTCTTAGGGAAGAAAAATAACTCCCTCTTCCCAACATAAGCTTTCTTGATAATGCCAAAATGTGAAACTTTATGAGCTCTGTGTTCCTGATTCTATTTTTTGATAACTAAGAAATGGCAATTGTTGCAGTGCGGTTTCTGGAGGAAAGAATGTGAAAGCTTTGATTTGGGCCTGCGCTTTTATCTGCAAGTTTAATCAGTATACAGTGTAAGGTTCTCTCTGACATTTGTTGCAGCATTCCTGAGATTGATGTTCCCACCCATTATTATACGGGAGAACATTTGATACTAAAGGTTCCCAAAGCTCCCATCAGCTTTCTGTAGTATGTCTGCTCTCTCGACATTTAATGTCCCTAAAGCCTGATATGGTCTGATAACTTCAACGTGCCATGTGCTTTGGGGAAAGGGAGGTGGGGAAAGAAAGCGCCAAGGTATCTCTACTATTCCGTGGAGATTGTCACTATCTACATCCACAGTGCTTAATTCTGTCATGGCTTTATTCAATTAAAAAACAGTCACATAACAGAATGAAGTAAATGTGGCTCTGGAAACACAGGGTACTGAACTGTAATGACTGTGTCCCAATAAATTCTACAAAACATAGAGATGCATTGAGTGTGTGTTGTGTGCGTGTGTGCATGTGCGTATGTGTGTGATGACTTGCATTACTGAAAATGTACTTGGGATTGCGTAACGTCACAGAAGAGGGTGACACCACCTCTACTGTCCTCTGTGCATGCACATCCCTTACCTCCAAAACATCTCTGTCTTGATCCACACAGTGCAAAAGGCAGTGGGGTGGATTTTACAGTTTTTGCCGTGAGCTTTACATGAGTTCAACACACACACCCCAGTAGAGATGGTGGAGAACATCCACTCCACCATGTCCACCATGGGCTCAAGTACGCTTGACCCCAATTCAGCTACACCACTGACCCAGAGGTCTGCTGGAGTTTTCTTAATCCAATTCCTCTCCAGCACCACCTCTGCATGCCCTAAATTTTCAGGAAATATTTGTTCTATATGTTGCACTCCATGTACGTAGAAAATCCAGAGGCATCACCATCTTCTGATGACAACCATCTTCTGGCATCACCATCTTCTGGTCCATCTTCTGGTGGACAACACCATCTTCTGACCTGCCTACCAGAAACAAGTGTGCATATATCCTGTCTATCTCCCACCCAGTACTATTCCAGTTTATAAAATCACAAGGGATGGGGGAAACATCCAAACGCCCCCAACTCACATGGGTTAAGTTATCCCACATTATAGAGATGAACAGTATTCCTGGTGGGTGGTGTGGAATGTGCATGCCCTCCTTCATAATCATGGGGGGTGCTAGTAGATATTATTGTGTGTTGCATGGGGGAACAGAATGCATGTGCATTGGTGTTTCTATGCCATTATTAGATATAGCTGTCTGCCACTTTTCTCCAAGGAACATATGGCAACATTTACAACAAACCCATAGGATGCATTTTTTTCTGAAAAGATAGGATACTCTCAATTAGAATTTGAACCCTCGTTTTCCAGAGTCCAAAGCAATATTCTCTCCACTTTACAAACAGATTCTTCTATTGGAATGGACCTTGGCATACGGACCGGGGCATATGGGCCGACGTTTTCTCATTATTGAATATCAAATAAGATATAGGCTTATGTACCTTTCCGCCCAAGCTTGCAATTCCTTGTGGATATGTGGTGATTTTCTCTGAGCTTGCCTGTAGAGAAGGTGGGCTGTCATAATCATTTTGGCGGTGCCTTGAGGGTTCAGTCGGAGCGCATGGGTCACTGATTTCATTTATCTAACTCATCACAAAGTGCACTGGCAGCAAAGTCGCCCACTGTGACTCCTCCAGCCAAATAACACAGAGAAACTACAGAGGTGTTTTGCTTTGGAAAAGTAGGGTTCTGAGCACCGGCAGACTTGTCGGATTTATTTGCTGCCAAGTTGCCATGTTCTGGTGCACTCAAACTGGCTTGTTGAATGTGCATGTTATGGAAATTGTTTGCTAATGATGCCAACTGAGTCTCAGATAGGGTTGCCATAATTCGCTTCCACAAAATCCCATTTGCCAGTATGTGAACACAACCCCCCAAAATCAGGATTTCCCATGTTTTTCAAGACATATGGCAACACTAGTCTCAAACTTACAGCCAAATCCAGAGTAGCACTTGGGTTGCCCTATTTATCACTAGGGTGGAGCAACTGCAAGATGCTCCATCCTACTTACAGTGGAAGAGGCTTGGGGCAGAGCAAGGCAACATAGGGTGCTCCAAGAGAGTTGGACCTGCTCTGCCCTAACTGGGGCAGCCTAGGCAGCTCAGGAGAGGCATGTTGAGGGCATGTTTAGCATTGCCTAGGGCAGAGCAGTTTCTAGAGCAGAAATGCCCTTTTCCACCTCCTCAGAGTTATACCACCTCAGGAGCAGGTACAGTAATGAGTAGACCCATAGGGATCCATGATAGGCCAGAGTAAGAATGGCAGTGTTGACCAAAAATCTGAGTTCTTGGCCAGCCTATCTGAAACCCCTGCCTCTCAACGTCAGGATATGGAACAACTACAGCAGTTTACTAACCTCAGGATACAGCAGGCCACTCCAAGCATCCACCCTCCCCTAGAGGAACTGCAGCTGTAAATGGTTGTTAGGAACTACTGGGCTTCCTTATGAGGCAGGCACCACAGTTATTTCTTGTTCAGTGTGATCTGAGGGGGGTCTCCTCAGGAGCAAGCCCTCCCCAGCTGTCACTGACTTAGCATGCTCTAGAGCAGTTAGGCTTCCTGACTCTCTGGATCCAGCATAACTCTCTGTTCTGGATTCAGAATAGTTGGGGCAGCCAAGCTAGGGCTCTCCTCACTGCCCTTACTCTGGATTGTGCCCTTAGGGGTTAAGTATCACCATTGCTTTTCTAAATTCCCCCCTCTTCAGTAGCATAGCTGGGGGGGGGCTGAGCATACAGATCCATTTTGCCCCCCTGTCTGGAATGGCTCTGAAGGGATGAAACTCCCTCCAAGACAGACTATTCCATCCCCTCTAGCTACACAACCGCTCCTCTCAATTCTGTTTTGCAGCAAGACAAAAGAATTCCCATTGAATTCAGTTGAACTTACCTGGGCATAGATTCCCTGGAATAGATTGCCAAGGAAGGTGGTGGACTTACTCGACAAGCATCTGTCAGTGATGCTGTTGGAGGAATTCCTGCTACAGGCTGGGGGTTTGACTAGATGATCTTTTAGGTCCCTTCCAGCTCTAAGATTCTATGAATACTTAGTGGGGCTGCTTTATTATTCTGCTTTTGGAAGATGGTTGGTGTTAAGCCCTGTAAGCTTCATTCTGACCTCTTAACATGTTTTCTTCCATTTGGCTTTAAATTATTTTTAGTACATTTCTTAGTATTTCAGTACTAGAATTCTAGATTACCGGTGCTGGTGTTATTGATACTGGTGATTTGTTCTAGTTCTTCAATTGCCAGCTACTCTTAGAAAGGTGGCATACAAATATGTTCAATTGCATTTTAATTTAAGATGTTGTGGCAGCCATTCTGTGCCTGGGATCATTTCAGGATCCATTTTGTGGTGGTATCCTCAGAATCCCACAAGGCCTTCTGGAATAGGGCAAGAAGCACATGACTATTTGTGCCGAGCTGAACCATATAAACATAATTAGGAAGACTTGGGCTGTAATCCTAAAGAAGCTTTCCTGGGAGTAAGTCTCGTTGGATACCATGGGGCTTACTTTTGAGTAGACAGGACTGTGCTCTTAGACTTACTTCTGAGGCACTGTTGCAGAAAGAGCTCAGACTGGATGGTTATTAAATCTACAGATTTAAAGAGAAAGTACAATATAGACAAATTAATGGTGTAAATGCCAAGAGAAAAGAATGGGAATTCCTACCTCTGTATTCTTAGCCAAGCATCAGAATATAGTGGAGAAGAATTAACTACTAAACAAATCAATAAGACTGTGGAATAATGACGAAAGTTACAGAACAATGCAGCAAAAATAAAACAGAAAAATATTGTAGAATATACATTTTGTCACATTAGAAACTGTAAAATACCATCAGTATAATTTCACCATGTTTCACAGCCTGTCTTTTTTGGCAAGGAAACACATTCTTGACTCTTATAAAAAATATTATAATATATATAGCTTCTAGTTACAATCTGTTCATCGCTTTTTAAAAGGGCAATGCAAACACTAATAATAGTGGGGAACAAGTCAAGGGAATATGGGAATATGCATTAATCCAATTTAGGTGACTGGTAAAAAAAAAACAGGCTACAGACAGTTGTAGCTGTGAAGATAAGGATGCTAACCCAAGGCCCTGGGGGGTTGATTTCATTCTGCCAGTCAACCTAAATTTCTTCCATTCGTGCTTTATTTATCTGAGACCGATATGGGGTATTGTAGATTTTATAGCAAGACGGGTGCATTAGACATCATCCAAATTCATCTGCAGTCTGCAGCAGGCACTGTAACAACAACTGATCAACAGTGGTTGATATTCCTGTCTTGGAGTCCCTCTGCACAACTTAGAGCAGGCAATATTTTCAAACAGTACTTTCATGAGTGTATACGAATAGACTATAGCAGGATGTGCATGGGGGGAAACAGTGAATTTTTATCCTTTTTTCCCTCTGGCAAAAAAAGAATTACTTTCCTCTTTCTCATGGTTTTCCAGGGTATTTTCACCATGAATTGTCAGGGTTTTTTCATTATGAAAGTGAGAATATTTTTTTTCTGATGGATGGAAGTTAGGAGGTTGAAAATGGTACAGGATGAAGTTTGATATTTGCGAGGTTTTATTCCAGGAACTTCCATTTTTTTGCATTAAATAAAAGCAATTGCTTATTGATGAGCAGGTAATGAATATGGTGATCAGCAGGTAATGAATACATTTCCTTTCCTGGGCTTAAAGCAGCTTAGTTGGCAGACTGGTGGCAAACACTACTTTTCCCCTTGCAAAGCAATTGGGTTATCACTTTACTTATGCAGAAGGAGGGGTGGAAAAGAGTTGTCTGCCTCTCGGTTGACATTAAACTGAAGCCGAAGCCTTTCTAAATCCTTTCTCAGTACCCAAGACTGCTGTGTTACTGGTAAGCAGGAGGTTTTTAAGGCATTAAATGCTGCTTAAAGGATGTTGATCTTTTAAAGGGTTAAACCTGAATTAGGTTAAACCTGAAATGCCAGGAACATGCATCCCTAACAATTGTGTCCCAGTCATATGTGTCCTGGAACTGAACATCTCTTAACATTGGTTTCTGATTTGGAGCCAAAGTCAAGAGCAGGTGGGAGGACATGACCAATCTAGCATAACCCACCAGTGGGCTGCAACCAGTGGTGGGATTCAAATAAATTTACAACAGGTTCTATGTCCCATTAGTAACCAGTTCTCAGAACCAGGCACTCATTAGCAAAGGGTTCTATAGAAGCTGTGGGAACACCTGAAGCCCACCACTGGCTACAACCCATAGTTTGGGTAATTCTGACCAAAAACTTTTGGCTATAACAGCCAATTCTTACTCCTGAGAGCACAAAATGTCTTTCTTGGCCATCATAAGTAGATGAACATGCAAACCTGCATATAATAAACATCTTTAATCCTGTACTTTTCAATTTGTTGTCTTCTACTCCTTTCCCCCTCTTGGTCCTACTCTGTAGTGCCCTTAGTATGCATCATTTTCAAGGAAGAAATAAAGGCAACTACAACTTACTCTCTTCTGTGCCTTTACAAGAAAACTTTTCTTACTCTGTTCAGGCAACCTTGAGCAACTCCAGTCAGTCAGAAAGTCAATAATTGACTACAACTAATGCACATCTGTAATGAATGGTTAAAGAGAGGCATTTGGCTTTAATGGACCTTTTACTTCTGCTGCGAAAGATTTCAAGACTGGAGATTTACACCTGGCATCTGGTATGGCACCTGTCTTTAATGGAAAGCTACAACTCTTTTTTAAATACTCCTTTTTGCCCCTCATGGATGCCCTTGTAGATCTATTGGTTTCACCCGTCCCTATTAAGGAGTTTGTTCCCTCAAATCTCATTAAACAGCCACTTGTGTGTCAAACTTCCTTATGTCCACCGGTATTTTTTAAACCTTTCATAAAAAATGACATTATGCTGTGGAAGGTGACTTGTCTGTGAACTCACCTTCTGGCTATTTTTGAAGGGACATTTGTAGAGGACGTCACGCACACAAACATATATACACACAGAGAGACAAACACGCAGGCACACAAACACATTTTTATTTACGTAAGTATCTGGCCTCCAATGATTTCCCCGTCATATATTTAATTTTTACTTAAGGATATTAAAAAATTTCTTAAAAGTTTAGTTTATTAA
This sequence comes from Cryptoblepharus egeriae, assembly GCA_030015325.1. Classification (NCBI taxonomy): domain Eukaryota; kingdom Metazoa; phylum Chordata; class Lepidosauria; order Squamata; family Scincidae; genus Cryptoblepharus; species Cryptoblepharus egeriae. Next base: position 5,521,929 of record JAREYC010000001.1, read on the forward strand.
TTGCCTGCCTTTTAACCAATTTACAATGAAATAATTTTGCATTTTGGCAATACCATTTTGAGCTATTGAAAGAATCATGAAATCCATCATTCATTGTTGGAACAAAACATTGAGCACAAACCTAACTAACCATGGCTGCAATCCCAAAGACACTTTCCTGAGAGTAAGAGCCACTGAACATAATGGGGCTTACTTTTGAGTAGACATTTTTAGGATTGTACTCCATGTCTACTCCTAAGTAAGCCCCTTTGAGTTCAATGGGTCTGACTCCCAGGAAAGTGTCTTTGGGATTGTAGCCTTCGTCTATCTTTCTACTCAGATTCACAGACTGCTATGGAAGAGGTTCTTACTAACCAATCCTAAGCATGTCTACTCAAAAGTAAGCCCCATTGTGTTCAATGTATCTTACTCCCAGGAAAGTATCTTTAGGTTTGCAGCCTTAATTATGCTGAATGAAAAGCATAGCTATCCAGATAAAATCTTTGGTTACCCAGTTCAGAAAGAGAAAATGTAATGTCCCCCATCCACCTTTGTTTATGAAACACCAAATGATATGTACTGTATAGGCAAAAAGCAAATTATGACTGGTAATTGGGCCAAAAATGTTCTCTGAGAAGGAGAATCTTTGCAGACTTTGGGAAAAAAATGCTCTCTATGGTATGGGGGAAAGTTGGAGAAGCTGGTGCTTCTCCTTAAGTTGAAAGTTGGGATGGTTTCCTCCTTATGTGGTGTTTATCCTGGGAGTACAGGTACAGCAATATAGAAAAAACCATTTAGATCTCATGTGATTATTCCTCACTTACATCCATCACATTATATAGTATCTAAAAATCCACAACTCCAGCTTTCAGAAAAAGCTGGAGTATTATGTGTGTATATGTTTGCAATTTAATTTCCAAGTACTGTATAAGCTTTAGAGTTTTGCTTGGAAATCTCTCTCTGCTGAACCTTGAAGTGGTATCCCTCAACATCTGTTACTACATCTAAAATATTATTCTCATATAATTTTTTAAGTTACTAATTAAAATCTGGAAAAAAAATCTGTGGAGATATGTCAATTTCCCAAAGTGGTTCTCAGGACCTACCACTGGATGACAACTGATTGTTGGGAGGTCTTGAAATCGACAAGCAGATAGCTGACAAAAAATGAATGGAGACCTATAGAAAGCAAAACTGAGCTATATGTGAGGGTTTATTAATGAGTGGACTAACGTGCTTCATATCTTATCAAAGGCCAGTAACATAAGACCACCAAAATGGTCCTGAAATGATGATGCGTAGCTCAACAAATGGTCCAGAAGATTATCCCCAAATTAAAAAAGAATAAAAATAGAGGCTTGAATTAAAAGCTAATTGAGTCTTGAAAAGCTAAATGAGTCCAAACAGATTTTTTTAAGTTAAAATGTTTGGGAGCTGCTGCATTAGGGTACACACCACCATCCAAATAGTATTAGGAAGAATGTCTTCTGTAGACTCCTACAAAAAAAAAAAAAAAAAGCAGGCCTCCATCAGTCTTGGAAGTCTATGGTATTGTGCTCTGTGCTGCATGCACTGCATGCGAAGCACGAAAGCCTGGCTAGGATTGTTATGGAGGATAGGCTATCACCCAAGCAGCAAATCCCCCCTCTCCACGCCACTGAATTAGTCCAATGAAAAGGCAGAGCCGATATGATTGGATCCAGCTGGTGTCGCAGAGCTGGGCTAGGGACAGGAGCTCACCCTGCCCTGTGGGGCTGACCCGGGTCTCAAACCCTTGCCGGCTGGTTAACAGGCACAGCGTCTTAGCTGCTTGCGCCACCCACAGCCCTATGTAGACTCCTAATCCTACTGTTCCCCCCCCCAAAGTGTAGGCTGTAGATCTGGTGATAAAATAGCATGCTTATCTTGCACCCTTACATCTGCACTTTACAAAATGTGTCATATGCTCAGTACATTTCAAGTCACGTGCCGTTCGCTTCTTTCAAAGATCTTATTACTAGCATTACCATACTTGAATAATCTTGACACCTCTATTCCTGCTGATAAACACATTTCAATGAAAAGTATAGTGTCCGTCATGGATGAGCACAACTACATCAAGATACAATTTAGTTTTGTTGAAATGGCATCAGCTGAAGCAGGGAAGATCTCACGGAAGCGATTGGAGGCTCCTGGCAGCTTTACTAACTACAACACATCTGAGAAAATGTTCATTTCAAAAAAATTGCCAGAGGAATGTCAGATTCCCCTCTAATGCCATGATAAATGTGCCGATCAGTAGAATGAGCATTAAACACATTCTTTTCATAGGAAAAAAAAATAAAATTTGCCAACTTGGATACATCCGTTGACAGGATTCAGAAACATTCTTCTCAAATGATAAACTACAAGAGGTGGAAGATGGTAAACATGTTTTGCACATTGCACATCCACAGTTTCAAAAACTCAAAATATTACTATTTAACCATGTGGAAACCATTTCGTGAAATGCAAGTAGCAGGTGAGGACTGCTTGGACCAGGTGCAAATGCCTGTCTGCAAATGCTATTTATGGCTTGCATGGGGCATAATAATGGGATGGTTTGGCAAACAGAAATTGCCAGCTAAAGAAAGATTCATTTTGGGGTTCAAAGACCATAATCACAAAGTTTGTTCAGGGGTGTGCATATTTTTTGGCAGGATGGCCACATCATCTCTCTGTGTCACCCCAGCCCCCCCCCCCCCAAATGGTTCCTATCCTCATGCCCTTCTTTGTAACTAGCATCTGAGGTTGCCTACTTCTAAAAATCAAGAGATTATGGTTGTGGTGAATTTGTGACTTTAATGGACCAGATGATGGGAAGTGCACCAAGATGAAGGTCTCTTGTTGTGAAGGTCTCTTATTTGGTGGGCCGCTGTAAGAAACATGAAGCTGGTCTAGAAGTGTCTTTGACCTGATCCGATGGGGCTTTTCTTATGATCCCTCCAAAATTTTGTTCAATTTCAAAGGCATTTAGGCTGGATGCCATAATCACATCTTGTGGCAAGGACTTCCACAGACTAATTGCATGCTCAGTAAAGAAATATTTCCTTTTGTCTGGCCTAAGGCTCCCAACACTCAATTTTAGTGGTTGTTCCAAGGGAGAAAGACAGGCAAATGGAGCCTGCCATTAGCAGAGCTTATCTAGATGCCAAGACAGGATATCTGCAATATCTTTCTATATCTTGGTGTCTTTGGTTAATATTCTAGTACTAACCAACCTTAGTTCTTAGCTCTCAGAATTAGTAAAAACTTAGGGATATGATCTAGATTTTTGTATTTGTAGCCTTAAGACCAAAAAAAGAATGTTTAGGTGTAGCTCCAGCTAAATAAACCTTAGGACTATATCCTAAAGTGAAATAAAGTCCCTTGCTCCGGAGCAGTTAAGATGACTTTCCATAAAATAACACTAGAGGGTGATGGACCTGTAACTGCTATGGATTTAGCCCTTAGGCTGCAATCCTAATACCCAGTTAGGCTGGCCCAAACCCTGGCATAAGTTAGGCCAGTGCAACTCACCTGTCTTCCCATTCTGAGGAGGCCAGCACATGTCTGTACAATGGTCCAATACCACTAAGAATGGTGCAGAAGTGCCTTACAGCACTTTTGTAACACCTTTTTAACACATAGAACTTGTACCAGATGCCAAAAGGAGGACTAGTTCTTGGATTCCTCTCAGCCTAGCCTTTCTGGTGAACAATGACATATTTGCCTGCTCACAAGTAAAGCTGCAATATTGGACACTTTCACTTTCCAATAGAGCTCAATGCATATTTTATAGTTTTAGTTTTTTGGCCGTAACTTTTGAAAGGAAGGAGATATTTCAAAACTGAATTTTGCATTGGATTCTACTCTTCAATACAAATCCAATGACATATGACATGAAGGGGTAGTGCACACCACTGCAAAGTTCCAAAATGAAGCCAAAATGAAGTTCTTATGAAGGACATATGAAGGACTTATGGAGACAGGAGACTAAAAAAGAGGACAAATCTGGAATTTTCCAGTCATATGATCACCCTGTCTTGGAGTTAGGGTTGCAGTCCCAGCTAACTTCTCTCCTTTCTCCAAATACATTGCGATCCTATTCATGTCTACTCCGACATAAGTTCCACTGAGTTTAGTGGGGCTTACTCCCAGAAAGTGCTCTTAGGATTGCAGCCATTGTGAGCAGCCCTGGAATGGGGCTACTTGACTCTGCACCAGCTCTAGAGCCTCCAAGTAAGGGTGAAGGGCTCTTGATTTGGAGGTGCTGAGCTCCACTGGTTCCACTTTCTTTGCTCCCCCAGCACTCAGAAAGGGACTGGGCACTAAGGGAGCAAAGCACTTTTAAGCACTTGCAAAGCACTTTTCCATTACGAAGCAAGATTTCAGAGCCACACGGCTTCACTTTGCTTCTCCAGCCTGGAATGGGTCCAAAGGGGTGAGAATCCCTACAAGACGGATTGCTCTGCCCCCCTGTTAGCTATGCCACTGATGTAGACCAGTATTGAGGCGTGAGTAAATCAGATAGTGAAATCTAAAAATGAAATCTAGGAAGAAAAATGAGAACAGAATGAGAATCAAAACTTATAGTTGGCTTAGATGGAACAAAATGGGTTTTAAAACCATCAGATGGGACCGAGCCAGTTCCTTTGAACCTTAAAAGTGACAGCAAAATATATGAATATGCTGGTGATGTATTTTGTTCTCTTGAAAAGCTCATATTTTCCTCATGACATTTTTTTACAGCTTCACTCCAATTCATCATTTTGGTTGCCATTGTATTTATATAGCATTTTCTTGCTTGACTTTTATAATATCAAGAACAGTGCATGGATAACGGGAGCTTGAATTCCTGATGTGTAGATAATGTTGACTATGAAATGCATGTAGCAACATGTCCAGTTGATTGCCAATGATAGCTATTGTTACTGCTAATATTTACTGACTGTGTTTCAGAAAGAGGTTCACCAAGCAAGCAGTTTGTGTGTAGCAAAATAACAAGAATATTTTTTAAAATAAATAAAATACATGCCAGTGTCATGGTGATAACACATGGACATCACAGGGTGATATGTGATGTCATGGGAATGACCTGCCGATAATGTGCCAACATCATGCTGATCATGTGCTGATGTCAGGATACTACTAAAGGGATGCCTGTGTCAGTGTTTCCATGAAAATTGGGGGAAATGGTGTAGCTAGAAGGGGTGCAAAGCATTTTGTGGAGTGCTAGAAGTGGTGCTGGGGTGGGGGGGAAGCAATTACAATACAGCATGCAAGCTGCCCCTCCATTACCACTAGCGGGGAGCAATACTGAGAAGGGCTGCACCACTGTTGAATTGCCAGGACAGGTTCCGTATTTGGTCCTTGCTATGCTAGTTGTTGGCCTGGCACAGCCAGGACAAACTTAAGATATGGTGAATGTTATTCCAACAACCACGTGCCTTGGCGTCCAAATAGGATCGAGCCTTTCGCATATTGGCATGCTAGCACTGAAATTCTGATTGTGCAATGCTTTTGCTTTGACAAATGTTCTGCAGATGTTGGACAAATAATTCTCTTTTTCAAACATACTATGATTCAGCAGAAAAATATGAATTGTATTCTACCTTATTTTTCAGCAAAATTTTGGAATTCCAGGAAATAAGAGGCAAGAACTAACACATTCCAAGACGTGCTTAAATCCTAAACTCTGTCTCAAAATCATAGAAGTAATAACAATGTGAATGCTAAAGTATACTTTAAACATCCAGACCTTTTGGGGGAAGAGGCACCACAACTCACTGTACTGCTGTGTTTCCCAAACTGTGGGTTTTAGGTGGGTCTCCATTCATTTCAATGAGAATCTTATTTTTAATTCATTACACTTGATACTAACATGGAATATGTCTGCATTTGGAAACATGTTTCATGTCCCCATGTATGCATTTCGGGACATTAACCTCTGCTTTGTTCCCACTGCCCAGTATGAAGGGAAGAGGGTGGGACCGACTGCCCTCAGTATCATCCCTAATGTTTGCATCACGCAGTGCAGGAGGCCAGTGCTCATAGAATCATAGAGTTGGAAGGGACCCAGTAGGTCATCAAGTAATGGACCTCTTCCCATAGGCAATGCCCAGGCAGTGGGTGTGGTGATGAACTATCGCTCCACATCTCTGGTTTTTTTGGCTATAACATTTCACAGGATAGAGATCTTCCAATGGGATTCGGTCCATTGCATTCCATATGAAATTACACAACAGTTAATATATAACATGATGGTATTATTCAAAAGTATCAAGTTTTTGGCAAGTAGTGATGTTATGCCAGCCCCCATGCCCATAACCCAGTGTGTTCTTCACCCCTGTGGGCTTTGGGTGGTGCAAGTGGTTAAGACATTGTGCTTGTTAACTAGCAGTCCAGGGTTTGAGATCCAGGTCGGCCCCACAAGACAGGTGAGCTCCTGTCCAGCTAAGCTCTGAGACGCCAGCTGGATCCAATTGTATCAGCTCTGCCTTTCCATTGGACTAATTCAGTGGCGTGGAGAGGGGGGATCTGCTGCTTGGGAAACAGCCTATCCTCCATAACAATCTAACCCAGGCTTTCATGCTTTGCATGCAGCATATGCAGCGCCGAGCACGATACCATAGTCTTTCAAGACTGATGGAGGCCTGCTTCTTCATCCCTGCACCCTCTAGCGATGCTAATGCTCGTATGCCACATTGAGACTCCCTGCAGAACTAATTCTTTGCACCCCTCTAACTATGCCACTGGATGGCAGTTATCTGGTAAATCGGCAAGCCCTTGAAGAATCAACATGTTGCTAGCCTGAACTGATAGTGGTTTTCCTAGAATGGCATCCTGTTTCACAATTAAGTTTTCAATTTTTGCTAATCATTGTTGATTGCTTTTCTTTGTAAGAGGCGAGTGCTTCAAAATATGAAACAGAACAACAATTTTTACAGCTTCTGGAGCTTTTTTGAGAAGATTTTAGTCCTCTCCACTGTTTTATATTCCCAGCAGGGAGTTTGTATTATCTTTCTTGCTGGTCCCCAAACAGTCACCAATTATTGTGCCATAGTTCCAGCGGTATCAGTTGTGATTGCTATCCATTCTGTGAAACCCTTTCTATTGTCACAAGGTGTGAGGCAAAGGGCATAATCCGCGTATTAAAGGATGGGTACACGTAAAATACCACAAAGTAAATTGATATTGATTCATCTTCTCTGAGCAAACAGTTTTCTGACACTGCAGACAGAAAACTAGGAAGAGATGTGCCTCTAAATACAAAGGCTAAAGTTGAGCAGATTTGCATTTAAATTAAAAAATGTTGTTGGTTGAAATCAATAATAATAATAAAGGAGTTTAGTTTTCCAAACAGCATGACATTATCAAATTATTCAAACTCAAAACTGTTGCCCTTAAAATACATAAAATAACCATAGGGTAAAAATTGCTGTTTCTGATTTGGATGGTTTGTGTTAATAAGAAAAAAGCAACCCCTGAAATTTTAATTCACCTTTTTAAACTGGTGTGAGTTAAAAGTTTCCACCACATAACCACATCTTTCAATGTACATTTCCATATGACAACCTCAACTAACATCACAGAATGATTTGTAAGATCCAATGTCCACTTTCCTGCACTGCAACCCTAACGCCTCCCATTATCCTACAACGTGCATCCATGCTAATGGAGTATTGTGGGTAATCAGACCACTCAAGAGAGGCAAATTAAAGTACACACACACACACACACACACACACACACACACACACACACACACACACACATAAACAAACACAAATACATGCAAAGCATAAGGGGAATCCATCTGCTTCTTTGAATCTACCATTTCATTGATAAACTATACCATAATTGAAGAAAAGGAAATATATTGCCAGCCAAAACTCCTATAGCCCATCGCAGTTTTGTAAGTTTTTATTAGTTACTATTAGTAACTTTCAGTGCAATCCTATTCATATCTATTGAAAAGTAAATTCCATTTAGTTCAATGGCGCTTACTCCCAGGAAAGTGCTGCTAGTATTGCAGCCTTACTCTATTAGTAACTTTAACTCTATTAGTAACTTCCTAAAGTTACTGATGAATGTATATAGACCCCCAAACAGAGCTGGCTTTGAATTTAAATCTGTTATATCATGTTGCACAGATTCTGAACTGTTGGGCATGGTTTTCCAGTCAGCTACAGAATAATCTTCCAGTTTACTCCCAGATGATACTGCGCTGGCTCTGGATTGCCAGAGAAGTCTCAATTTGCACTGTGCAGTCCAAGAACTTGAAGCCCAGGTGTGCTCTGATGATGTCATCACGGCGTGCCATGGTGGCCCACGCATAATTTAGTCTCGGAATTGCTTTCTAAATTATAAATTGGAATTCCAAATTAAGTTGGGAATTGAATCTGATTTAACTGTTTCTACCAGTTCTCCTTAATTTTTTATACCTTCCTTAACAGGCCAATTCTAACCAACCTTTCAGTGCCAATGAAGAGACAATGCAAACCCAAGGTAATTTATTTATTTATTTAATTAATTAATTTATACCCCGCCTTTCCTCACCTGCAAGAGGGAGCTCAAGGCGGCTAACATCACATAAAAAACACCATTAAAATAGAATTATAAATATAGATTAAAACATAATTAAAATACAATTAGATTAAAACTGAACAATTAAAACAGGCTAAAAACATTTAGTTAAAACAGTAAAAAAGCAATAAAACTGCCTCCCAACCTCTGCCCCATTTAAAATGCTTTTTTAAAATAAAAGGTTTTTAGGCTCCGCCTGAAGCTCTGTATTGAGGGAGCTTTCCTCAGTTCTAAGGGGAGGGAATTCCAAAACCGGGGTGCCACCACCGAGAAGCCGCTACACCTCTCACATCTCTTAGTGGCGGCACAATCAGTAGGGCCCCCTCAGATGACCTTAGGTGACGGGTCGGATTGTACAGAAGAAGGCAATCCCTCAGATACCCTGGACCTGAGCCGTTTAGGGCTTTTAAGGTCAAGACCAGCACTTTGAATTCAGTCCAGAAACGAATGGGCAGCCAGTGTAGTCGCTGAAGCAGCAGCCCGAAGGTAAGGGAGGACGTGTTCCTTTATCTTGAGGAGGCCTCTGTGACTCCCCCAATGGCATAGTTAGAGGGGATGAAAAGTACCAGTTTTTTTGCAGGAAACCTCAGCATGGCATGCAAGTGTCCTCTCTCCATTCTCTTCAACATTCACCTTGGTTTTCTTTTTCCTGTCCATAACGGCTGCTTGCATACTGCAGTGAGACTCCTTGCAAGTTCTAGTGCTCTGACCCCTTCTAGCTATGCCACTCATTCCCTTGTGGCATCAGTGCTGGAAATTTGGATACGATTCAGCTGTGATTTGCCTTTTTTGGTCTTTTCTAGGTGATGAAGCAACAAAGGATTATTAACAAACCAAAAAAGAATCCCGCATAAGGATTTGTTTTTGCGACAGTAGCTTCAAAACTTCCATTAAAAGTGCACGATGGAAGATAGAACTTGTGAAACATGCTCTGAAGTGCTATATCAAATGCTTGAACATGCCCTTAATTGGCAAAGCTTTAATGCCATTAGGAGTTCAGAGTATGCTTCAGCTACTTTTCATGAAAAAGTGAACAAATATCAATATCCATCTGTCAAGAAAGTGGAGCCCATATGGCGCCACAAGAGCATAATACAAACTCAGGTATGGCTTATATGAATCAAGTTGCTGTCACCAGCTAGTGCGTGATAAGAAGGTGAACAGATTCATCTAATCCAAAGTTTTCTTTTTAAGAGTGCCCAATATGGCAATAGGTGTGACAACATTTGAGGTCAGTTTTGATTCAGTTAATAAGATTTATTAATTGTTCAGTGCTGTCAGTGCACATTGCATTAGCAATAGAGGAGAAAGAGCCCTACCTTGAGGGGCTCACAATCAGAGGAAGAAGTAAGAGACAGAAGGAACAGAGCAAGTGGAAAGGGGCAATGCAAAATGAATGGGGTCACCCGGTGCGCATTACATGGTGCATCACCCTGCATACCACTAGTGATGCCACCGGTCAGGAACAAAATATTCAAGGAGACTGAGAATAGATTCCTGATGGATCTTGACAGTGGAATTTTCAGTAGAGAGAATGGGCATCAATATAAGGTGAAAACTATGCTCAGCAGATAATCGGTGACTGTCCTGACACATATCCACATGCCTATCAGGTTATTATGTGAAAAGAGTTATGTGAACAGGCTCTTCTTTTTAATTCTAGCTTCTGCTATTAAAATTGACTTTTAAAGCCCAGAATTGTTCTCTGTAAAGAAGATTTGATCTTTAAGACTTCATCTGTCGCCTTGAAGATCAGAACTTTAAGGTGCTAACTTTAAGGTGCTGTAAGATCAAAAATTTGTTGTGCTACAGACAGAGCAATAGAGGACATTTCCATGTACGCATAATTTTTTCTGTATGGTTTACAAGTAACTTCAGGATTTTCTCTTACACTTTTCTCTGAACAGTGGCATAGCTAGAAGGGTGCAAAGCACTAGGTTTTTCAGGGAGCCTCATTGCAGCAAATGGCACCAGCCCTTCAGAGCCATGGGGAAGCAAAAAAGAAGCATCAACCTGGATCTGTTAGGCCCTGTTGCAATTTGTGTTGCTTAAAAATAGTTGCCCAAGTTAACTCTATTCGGTCTCATGCCTCTTTTATGAGAGGCTGTGAGGACATTATCTGTATTTTGATTTATTTAATATGTTGCCATATTACCTTACCTTCCCCCCTTTTGGCAAAGTGATACCAAATGAGATTTTTAAAAAGCATGTGGGGGGACGGCGACAAGATAGAGAGGGAGTATGAATTGCATATTATATGAGTCAAGAAAGGAGTTATTGTAGGAGGTCAAAGACCATTTTTATTACCAAGATGATCTCCGGCTCCTTTTTATCTTCTCACTAGTCTGTAATCACAGGGAAATGTTCTTTTTTATAAGGATCTATAGACTTTATTCTGTTATTGTTCCTGCAGTTGCTTAATCCTCCATTAAGGGAAGAGCAGTGATGGAGCACCATACAGCTCAGTTTTTCTCCTCTTCCGGAGTGGCTCTGAAAGGGTGAGGCTCCCTCCGTAACTGACTCCGCTCCACTCCACTCCCTCCTGCCCACTCCAGCTATGCCACCAGGAAAGAGTCCCTTTTTGCGAGGACTGCAAGCTTCCACAAACATGTCCCTTTCTCTCTGGTGCCTGCTTGACTTTGCCAGGGTGGGCAAGAATTGCAGGCAAGCAACCTGTCAGCAGCCACTGATTTATAAGAGTGATTTACCTTCTGGAGAGTGTAATTATGTTCATAGTTAAGAATTAATCAGGTGAGAGAATTATAGAATAATCACAGTCCTGACTTTGGAAGGACAAAGTAAATGGAAATTGTTTCAGCTTCACAGGAACCTCTGAGCAGATGGAGCGTCCCTTATTCCTTAAAATGCTGGGCATCCATTTTCGGTAGGTTTGTTGTTGTTTTCATTTTGAAATGGACAAAAGGGTTGGGAGTAAATAGATGAGAACAGCAATTGGCAAAGGCAATACTGTCTGCAGGGGAATAGAAGTAGTAGCACACATAAAGCCTCAAGGTTACCCTTCCCCATTAAGAGGCTCCGTGAAAATGGATCGTGTGCTCTGGAGGTGAGTGGAGAGGCACTCCTTCTCAATGAAAGAGGATATTGAAAAGTGAGGCAGTGAGATGGTGCTCCTTCAACACTGATGGCCAAAATATTTTTCCTGTCATTATGCCTCAGAAGTCACAGCAATGGGCCAATTTGTTTCAAACACATTTCCCAAACCCCAGATATCTCCAAACCCTTTCAGTCCTCTTCCCCTTTCTGCACGAAACTCAGTTTTACCAGACCACTGTGGAAGGACTTATTGGAACTTGACTCAAATAATAAATTTGCAATTTTCAATTGCACATTTGGCACATCAGTGTGCTTTGAATGGTCCAGAGATGTGCTATGGGAGTTCTGAGGAAGACTCACTTATCAGTAACACCCTTGGGGGGGTGTGATGACATCCAACAGAAGTGTGATGTGTCTTATTAATGGTTTAAAAAATATGGCATGCTTTTGCAATTTTAGCACCTTCTCAGTGTGTCATGAGATGGAAAAGTTTGCAAATTTATGCCTTAAATGGTAATTCGTTATCAACCAACTCTGTTCAGAGTAAGAATGGCAGTGCTGACCAAAACTCTGAGTTCTTGGCCAGCCTAGCTGCAACCCCTGCCTCTCAACCTCAGGATATGGCACAACTACGGCAGCCTGTAATCTGGGGATGCAGCAGGCCACTCCAAGAAGCCCCTTGTATTCACCGGAGACTGTACTGGCATCTCATCAGGAACTCCTTATTATGCAGGTACCACAGCTGTTCCTTGTTCAGTCTGATCTGAGGTGGTCTCCTCGAGAGCAAGCCCTCCCCAGGTGTCACTGACTTGGTGCCTATTGAGCATGCTCTGGAGAAGTTTGGGCAGCCCAGGCTTCCTATCTATCTATCTATCTATCTATCTATCTATCTATCTATCTATCTATCTATCTATCTATCTATCTGTCTGTCTGTCTCTCTGTCTCTCTGTCTGTCTGTCCGTCTGTCTGTCTGTCTGCAGTATTTATATACTGCTTTTCAACTAACAAGTTCACAAAGCGGTTTACATAGAAAATGGAAAAATAATCTCTGGATGCAACAGAACTCTCTGCTCTGGATTCAGAATAGTTGGGGCAGCCCAGCAAGGGATTCCTCATTGCCCTCACTTTGGAATGTGTTGCATTAACTATAATGGGGCTTCTTTTTGAGTAAACATGCATAGGATTGGGCTCTTGATAATAATACAACGAATGTTCAAAGTTTATCAAAGCTTTATCATCCGATTCTTATGAAAAAATTTCAATTAATCTGTCTAAATTGATACATAGAGCCAGATGCTGGTATGGGAAATTGCGTCCACACATCTTACATGGCTCCTGAGCACAGATGTTACAGGCTTTATCTGAGACACAGGAGAGACTCCCACACCATACTCACCCCCAAATCCTTGGACAGTCATCCATTTCTTTCTGATGCACCATGAGCTCTTAACAGTTTCCTTATCTGTTTTCTTGTGGGATATGCATTATGTACTAAATCCTATTTAATTTTAGGCTGTGTCTACCCTTCAGCAGTTTTGCATCGTTATGAATTTTATGTAACCGCAGCAGGTATTTATGTTTTTCCCCTTCTATCAGCAAATCTAAGGGGGAAGCTTCTGTGTACTGCAGATGGCCATGAGGATTTGTGATGGAGAAAATGAAAGAAACTGGTACAAAGATGTGCCTTGAAAACTGAAAATTTACTGAGACAAGGAGATGCTCCTGAAGTTCAGAACAGAAAGAAATGAGCTCTGCCTTGATTGCTTATTGGAAAATTACTCTGTAAGGAAGGTCAGTATTCACTGTGGTTAATGAGAGAGCTTGGCTGGTTGCTGAGTTGGGATTTCGAGAGCAGTGGAAGCAAAACCTTCTTGACTTAATTAATTTTATTGGGAAGCCACTATTCAGCTCATATTGTAGTTGCTATCACCTCTCTTGATGTATTTTTCAGAGGCTGTGAGGATAATGACATGACCTACCCACTATGGCCATTGGTCCCCATCCTATCCCGGTAGTTCTCGATCATCCAGAACAAAGAAATCTGATCACAACATTTTTGTTTTGATTAGGCTGAAAAGTTATGTGGTTTTTTAAATCTCACCGAGATTGCATGAAAATATGTAGGTAGTTGTTGGAATCAGATAGCAGAACAACACAGTCATTATTGAAGGTACCGATATCACATATTGAAAATCAAGGAAACACTGGAGATAATGGGTTAATGTTCAGTGCATTGCACATCTCTGGGTTCAGCCCCATAATCTCCCATTAGTGATTCTGTAAAAAGTCTCTAACCTGAAGTATTCGAGAATGGCAGCCAATCAGAATAGATCAAACTAGGCTAGACCAACCCCTGGAATAATTCGGTATAAGGAAGCAACATATGATGATTGACTATATGCATTAGTCCTAAACACAGCCTAGATCTGGACTTCTAGAATCCAATTTATACTTAAAAGGCACAATAATTGATCAGCTTTGACATTAATATCTAATTATACTGACCTTTTTCAGAGTGATTTTCAGTATGTTTGGGAACAGAAATTTGGGCCTACAACAGGAACTGGTTAGAGGGAGTTCATCTGCCTTCTGGTTTCACTTTCTTTGTCTGTAGTCTACCTATCAATCTTTTTCAGCAGATTTTTTGTACTTTTAGCAGGTTCCTGATCTGTCCAATAATTTTTTTTAATTATCTGATAGCTGCTTATATTATATTGCTTCAATTTTTACTGCTAAGCTGTCCTGGTGAGGTATAAGAACATAAGAAGAACCCTACTGGATCCTACTGAACCCTACTGGATCAGGCCAAACATCCATTAGTTCAGCTTCCTATCTCTCACAGTGACCTCACCAGTTGCTTCACGGAGCACACAAGATCATAAGAGGCCTGATGCTGTTGCTATACACTGCTCCTGGTATTCTTAAGTAGGCTGCAATCCTAAAGACTCTTTCCTGGGAGTAAGATCCATTGGACACAATGGGGCTTACTTTTGAGTAGACATAGAATCATAGACATGGTTAGGACTGTGCTCAGCTACTAGAATCAAGAGGTTGCATTCACCTATTGTGCTTTGTAACCTGTGATAGACATTGGCTGCAATCCTAAAGACACTTTTCTGGGAGTAAGACCCATTCAACACAATGGGGGTTACGTTTGTGTAGACATTGTTAGAATTGTGCTCATAAATCTGTCCTATCTCTTTTTAAAGGCATCTAGGGCCGATTAAATCACCTGTGGCAAGGAGTTCCACAGATCCATTATATACTGGGTTCAGAAATATTTTCTTCCGCTCAGTCTAACTCTCTAAACACTCAATTTTCATTGACGTTCCCTCCTTCTGGTGTTGTATGAGAGGGAAAAGAAAAACCCTCTACAGCTTTATACATCTCAATCATGCCCCTCACTCACTTTTTCCATACACATTTTCAAATAAATAAATGGAGGGATCAATAAATAGATAATTCTGGAGTCACTCAGCCTTCTTGCACTTTATACTGAGAAAAAGAACGTTCCATAAATTCACATACAGAATTTCCATAAACCAGAACTCCTGACAGAGAAGGTGAAATTTCAGATTCTGCATCAAAAAAGCGAGCTGCGGTATGTAGGTTGAGTTTCATTTGCCTGCCCTGCCTTGATATGTCTCCTTATTCCCACTGCAGATATTTAAAACAGTGTTTTGAAAAAGTCACCTTTGGGAACAGACAAATTATCCATTCTGTTATGTCATGTTCTCAAGGAGATTCAGCGACGGCACTTCATTTGGGCAAAGAAGAAACCCGGTGCCAAAATAAATGGTCTTTTATTTACAGAAATATTTCCCCAGCGTTCCTCAAAGGGCTCATTGAAGCTGAAATTCCATCTGTCCCAGAGGTTGCCAAGGTGCGGCATCCCATTTACAGAATGACGCAGAGGAGTATTAAAGTAATAGCCTGCATATCATTATATATAATTGTTAACTATAATTATAATCCTTTATTTCCCTATCTTTCTAAATTGCCACCCGCTATAATTTTTTTTCCCTTTCTTGCTTCTGGGATAATTTTAATCATTTTAGAGGTGGAGATCACCTGTTGAGAATAATACAATGGTCTGTATAAAATGAAACTGAGGAAGCCTTGAGTAAGTGTCCTTTGATTTGGACCATTTGGTCCTTCTTTTTCGGCAAGCCTGCAACATTCCTGGAAATAGTGGAAGAAGTGGATTTCAAACATTTCAAGTAAGATGTGCTTTAAAGAGAAGGAGCAAAAATGTATTAAATGATGCTTCAATAGCCAAGATCTGGACAGGAAGCTAGACTTGATGGGCCTTTGGCCTGATCCAGCAGAGTCTCTTCTTATGTTCTTATATATATGCATGTCTATGCCTTTGTTTTACTTTACAACACCAGTGCAGCCATGTCAAGGGAGTTTGTGTTGCATCCTGCAATGTGAGGGCAGTCATTGAGGCCTCCATAAGGCAGTAGCATCACTAGGCAAGTGAGGATGTCTTGCCATGGCCACCGCCATATCTTGCCATGGCCAGGGTATACCATGCTTCATTCCACGATGTTGGGAGAAGGTCCATCATGGGGGTGACATGCTGCTATCCTGCACCAGGTGACACCAAAGCAGGCCTCCGTCAGTCTTGGAAGACTATGGTATCATGCTCGGCACTGCATACATTGCATGCGAAGCATGAAAGCCTGGGTTGGATTGTTATGGAGGATAGGCTGTTACCCAAGCAGCAAATCCCCCCTCTCCATTCCACTGAATTAGTCCAATGGAAAGGCAGAGCTGATACGATTGGATCCAGCTGGCATTGCAGAGCTGGGCTAAGGCCATGAGCTCACCCTGACTTGTGGGGCCCACTCGGGTCTCGAACCCTGGCCTGCTGGTTGACAGGCACAGTGTCTTAACCGCTTGTGCCACCCACAGCCCTCAGATGACACTAGTGCCACAAGATAAAGCAATATTTTTTTCTTATCATGGGGCTGCATCAGCACTGGAAAGTTGGATGGGATTGGGTCCTTTTCTCCCTTCATTGAATATCCATTCTGAGCCTGTTGTTTTCCGATTATTTTCTTGATGTATTTAAAACATTTATATCCCACCTTTCTCCTACTCTCAATGGGATTTAAGGCAGCTCACAGCATAAGCACTGCTAAAAACATTAAGCATTAAAAAGGATCAAAAGAATAAAACAGAACAAACAGAATCACACAACCTGTAAAATCCATCACATTAAAAATGCAATAACACAATGTTAGTCAAATAGCGTCTGAATAAGTAAATCTTGAGGCTCCGCTGCAAGGTTTCCAGAGAGGCAGCTGTTCTTAATTCCAGGGGAAGGGAATTCCAAAAATGAGGAGCCACCACCAAGGCTGCCATCTCCCTCACCTTTGCTGCTAGTGAAAGCTCTGGGCTGGATTAAATGGAAGAATGAAGTTCCTCAAATACCTGGTTCCAGTTATGCAGAATTACTCACTCAATATGGGATTTGCATAATAAATGTTGGGCTGTTACAGAGAAATTTATACGGTCTAGTTTCCAGTTGATCACACACCTGGCAATGGCCAGAGGCTGGGATGTAAAGGGCCAGTGGAATACATGGTCCTGAAAACTCTTAGCCACATAGTGCTATCATATTTTAAGATGATATGGCCATTTGGATAACCTTGGATTACCATACATGAAAAAGGCTTTGTTTGTTTGTTTGTTGGGCTGTGGGTGGCGCGAGCAGTTAAGACGCTGTGCCTGTTAACCAGCAGACCAGGGTTCGAGACCCGGGTCAGCCCCACAAGACAGGGTGAGCTCCTGTCCTTAGCCCAGCTCTGCGACGCCAGCTGGATCCAATCGTATCGGCTCAGCCTTTCCATTGGACTAATTCAGTGGCGTGGAGAGGAGGGATTTGCTGCTTGGGTAACAGCCTATCCTTCATAACAATCTAACCCAGGCGTTCGTGCTTTGCATGTAGCATATGCAGTGCCGAGCACGATACCATAGTCTTTCAAGACTGAGGCCTGCTTTGTTTGTTTGTTTGTTTGGGTTCATTTGGGTTCATTTGGGTTCGTTTCTTTCTTTCTTTCTTTCTTTCTTTCTTTCTTTCTTTCTTTCTTTCTTTCTTTCTTTCTTTCTTTCTTTCTTTCTTTCTTTCTTTCTATGGATGTATACTCTGCTTTTCCAAAGCAAAAGCAAAAGCCTTACAAAGTGGCTTACAAAGGTTTTTACAAAGCTTTACAAAGTGGTTTACACAAGTACAAAGTTACAAACAAGTAAAAAAATCAACAAGGTACTAAAACACTGATCTTATAACAAGTTGTTTTTTAAAAAATATGAAAACTCTGTGTTTAATATTTTAAAATCATGTAATTGAAAACTGATCTTTTTAAAAAAAAAATCGTTACTTGGTGAGAGAGCACTCAGAGCAAACTAAAATTTCAGGGAGAAAAAAATAACTCACATGTCTATAAGACAACAGAATTTAAACGGACCAGTCCAAGCCAGCCTCCAAACTCTTCTCATCAAAAAGATGTGCACAT
Organism: Cryptoblepharus egeriae; assembly: GCA_030015325.1. Lineage (NCBI taxonomy): Eukaryota > Metazoa > Chordata > Lepidosauria > Squamata > Scincidae > Cryptoblepharus > Cryptoblepharus egeriae. Next base: position 5,540,069 of record JAREYC010000001.1, read on the forward strand.
GAACAAAACTTATGAAACCAGTCTGGACAGAATATTAATTTATTAAAAAAATGGGTGAAAAAATATCATTTTTCCATCAATTTCCTTAAACTCCTGCTTTTTCTTTTCCCCACTGAAACTGAATTCAATGGAACTTCACGATTGTGTGCACTTGTCTTTGAGTGGGTGCAAAGCACTATGTTTTGCAGGGAGCCTCACTGTACTCTCCCCCCTCCCCATTGGAGACATTCCAGGTGGTGGAAGCATTTGCCTCTATCCTGCTTCCACTACCAGGAATGGTTCCAGAAAGGATGGACTGCTTGAATGCCATGGTGAGGCTCCCTGCATAACTTAGTGCTTTTCACCCCTTCTAGCTAAGCCACTAATTGTGCAGGGGAGAATCCTACCTGTATGTTCTAAAGGGAGCTTAAGAACACATAAGCTCTGTCCGAGGGTGATTCCAGATGGGGTGTTGTCTGAATGTTGTTTACTTGCCAAGGTTTCACACCATATCATCCACACACTGAGTACCAGTAATTTCCCTGGGATGGGCTTCAGTGGCTCAGTGGTTAAAGCCCTATGGTTGTCATCCTGTAGGTCCACAGTTCAAGATCCAGGTTCTGCACAATGAAGTGAGTTTCCGTTCCTTGCCCAGCTCCTGCCAGCCCAGCAGTCTGAAAGCATGTAAATGCAAGTAGATATACAGTGCATACCTAGGCATGTCTACAAAGAAGTTAATCCTATTGTGTTCAATAGTACTTACTCCCAGAAAAGTATGGTTAGGATTGCAGCCATATAGGCAGTGGTGGGATTCAAATAAATTAAGAACAGGTTCTATGTTCTAATAACCTAAATTTACATCAGGTTCTATGTCTACAGAACAACAGGTTGTATGTCTCATTAGTAACTGGTTCTCAGTACCAGACGCTCATTAGCAAAGGGTTCTATAGAACCTTTGAGAACCCCCTGAAGACCACCACTGCTAGGTATAACTTTGGTTGGAAGGTACCAGCATTCCATGTATCTTGAGTGTTCAGTCATGCTGGCCATATGACCACAAAGAAAAAAGCTGACTCTTCAGCCTTGTAATGGGGTAGCCACCACCCATATATATTTGTGGTGGCGCAAGTGGTTAAGACACTATCTTACAAGAAGGGGTGAGCTCCTGTCCTTAGACCAGCTCCTGCCAACCTAGCATTTCAAAGTAAATGCAAATAGATAAATAGGTACCACTGTGGTGGAAAGATAAATACAGTGTTTCATGTGCCTTCGGCAGTCATGCCAACCCCATGACCATGGAAGTGTCTTTGGACAACACTGGCTGTAAAGGTTTAGAAACAGGAATGAGCACCACACACTACTCGGTCACAACTACTCGGGAATGAGCAACACACACTAGTTGGTCACAATTAGCAGTCGAACCTGCAGGGGACAGCTTTACCTTCTAACAACCCTTAGAATACCACAACTGGCAGGGCAATCTCTAAGGAACACTCCCCGCCACACACACACACATGCTTAAATCCTTTTTACTAAAGGAAACCTGGCTTTTTCATATCTGTATTACTGTTATACGTGGTAAATGTAACAGGAGACTTGGATAACAAGGATAAACACAGCCACTTTTTATGACTTTTATCCATTTGCACAAAATACCTCAGAAGCCTGTTTGTGGCATTTACAAGATCCAAGCTCTAAACAAAAGAATTTTTTCCCTTCCAGCTCACCAGCATTGAGCTCTGCTTGTTTGCACTCTGCACCCTTTTTTATACATGCAGAGCATGTTTTATTGTTGCCGAAAGTCTCGTCCACCTACACCCTTAACTACCCTTTGATGGTGAAGAAAGAGATACCTATTGATTTCATTCCACAAGCATGAATATCTAAAAAATATTTGTCATTGCTTATTTATTAAATCTGGACAAGTGTGTCTTCTCAATAGAAGATCTGCAGCTCAAGACAGCAGGCAGGAATAAACAAGGCTGGCCTTGCCATGCAGTGATGTGAAACCCTTATATCAAGCAGCAAAGCAAAGCGATGAGCCCCCCACCCCATCCATTTGGTCCCCCTCCCCTTCCTGCTGCTCCCTTTGGGGTTCCAATCCTATTCCAAATCTGTGAAATTGAGTCAAAGAGCAGAGGATCCTGGCAGAACTTCTGCTTTGCAGAAGGAAAAAGAAGGTGCTATGGTTCCAGACCCCTTCCTTTACATCCCCAGCTTTTTGCATTTTAGATTGTGAGCCTTTTTGGGTCAGGGATCCATTAGCTATTGAACTTCTTAGTTGAAAAGTGGTTTATAAATAGTGTAGATAGATAAAGCATCACATGGGCAAGGGGAACCCACCCACCTGACCCACCCTTCTCTTTGCACTCTGGTTTTCAGACCCAGTGGTGTAGTCCATAGGAGGTGGTGGGGTAGTCCATCCCCGGTGCTGGACTAGAAGAAGATGCATGTCAGAACGCACAAGCCCCATGCACTGTTCTGTCTCATGAGTATCCAGAAGTGACACGATGTTGCAGTGATGTTGCAAAGTAACAGCACTGAGCACCAAGGCCCATGGCCACGCCACTGCCTATACATCCAACGTCTCTCAATGCACATATGCCATGCTCTGCCTCCCTCCTTTTTTGAATGGTTGCCAGTGTGCTCTTGTCTTCCTGAGGCTTCTAAGAGAGTGAGGCTACGATCCTAGCTTCCAGTTAGGCTGGCCTAAGCCCCAGCATAAGTCCTTTGCTGACCTGGGGGTGCAGGGTGGTCATACAAAATGGAGGCCAAAGTGCCTGTACCTTTAACCATTGCAAAGAAGAAGGAATCTAGGCAGGTTTAGCTCAACATAGAAGGGTTTAAAAAGTAGCACCTGCCTCAATTCCCTCTTCTATGCAATGTTTAAAGGTACAGACACTATGTCCTCTATTCTATATGGTCATCCTGCACCCCCAGGTTAGCAAAGGACTTATGCTTTAAGGTCACCCTGTGGGGGTGTGGTGTAAAAAAAAAAATGCACCTCTTCTGGGGAAGACCAATGAGTTTTGCTGGCCTAGATTAGGATTGCACCATTAGAAAGGTTTCAGAGAAAGGGGGAGAAGAGGTGACAGAGGAGAATGTTTGGATCCAAAGGTGAAGGGAAGGGGCCACTTACATGGCTTGTTGAGGCATGTGAAAAAACCTAGCACGATGCCCCCTCAACCAGGGAACACTATTGAGTTGTGACAATGTGCATGTTTATAGATAAAGAAAGACACAGGGTTTAGGCTGTGGAAAATGTGACTGCCCAGAAACATATCTAAAGGACTCTCAAGCCTGAGCTGAGGTCTCCAAGTCTGCAGGAAGGCCACCTCGTGGACCCTGACCACGTTATCCTCATGGCTTTTAATTTTCCAGTTTGGATGATTTGATTAATCTCTCAGCTGGTCATCCTTGGACACAAGCTGTGCAGAGTCTGCAATGGTTGTTTTAGATTGTTAAAGTCCAAAAAAAATCTAGGTATTAATTACTCTCCTCCAAACAAGCTCTGCTGGATTCTGAAAACTCACCCAATTGCACTTCCCTTTCCAAAAAGAAAAAATATCACGTCCTTGGATTGATGTTGAAATAAAATGTCCCATAATAGTAAGTCTTCAAGTCACTTGTTGTATCCACAGTTCCCCCTTAAGAAAAACCTTTTGCCCCACTGAGATTCTGAGTCTGATTTTGTGAGGGAGCACAATACCTCATTGCACAATGCATCCACACTGTGTCCCATTCCCCCGTGGCGCATCAAGTGCACCAACCCCACATGCGCATCAACCCCACATGCAATGGAACCAACCACATCAAAGTACTTCACCTTGAGTACTGTGTTCAGTTCTGGGCACCTCACTTGAAGAAAGATGCAGCCAAGCTGGAGCAAGTCCAGAGGAGAGCGACAAGAATGATCAGTGGGATGGAAGGGAAGCCATACGAGGAAAGGTTGGGGGAACTTGGGATGTTCAGCCTGGAGAAGAGGAGGCTGAGAGGAGACATGATTGCCCTCTTCAGATACCTGAAGGGCTGTCATGGGGAGGAAAGGGCTCATTTGTTCTTAGCTGCTTCTGAAAGCAGAACTAGAACCAATGGGTACAAACTGCAAGAAAGGAGATTCCGGTTGGATATCCGGAAAAAATTCCTGACGGTGATGGCAGTTCAGCAGTGTAACAGATTTCCAAGGGAGGTGGTGGAATCTCCCTCACTGGGGATCTTCAAGCAGAGGCTCGACGAGCACTTGTCAGGGATGCTCTAGGGGGATTTCCTGCTGCAGGCAAGGGGTTGGACTAGATGACCTACTGGGTCCCTTCCAACTCTATGATTCCATGATTCTATGATTCTATTCTATCCAACATTATTGCCATATAAGGAGAAAATGTTAAAAAAACTGCGATATGTAACAAAAAGTGCATTTTTCTAACTGAAAACTGACCAACAAGGCTCTTCCAAGAGCCAGTGATATGATTTTTATGATATAGCAGAGAAGCAATAAGATGTTAGCTCTTATACAGTAACTAGCAAAATGTGAGTAAAATACCGTCCCATGCACCAACCACCCTGTGACCCATTCTCCCATTGCGCATCAACCCCCTTATGTGCACCAACCCCACATGCGCACAACACCCCCCATGCGCATCATTGCCCCATGCATGCCCCGTGCATGCAACAGTCCCCCATGTGTGCAACACTCCTATGTGCAACATCCCTCCACTGCATCCCCTCCATGCGCAACATCCCTCTCCCAGCAACATTCCCTTCCATGTGCAGCATTCCCCCCCAAGAGCATCACCCCTTCTATGGCCATCACCCCCCCTGCACAACTACCCCCAGTGAACCTTCTCTCCCAGTGCCACAGGCACTGGGCACCAAATTGGCTGGATGTTGATCCATCAGTTTTCAAAGTTAAATATTGGACAAAAACATGTTACACCCCATTTCACCCACTTCAGGGTTGAATATCACAACATAGGTTCTTGGTGGGTATTGATGTCACAAAACGTACACCATCCCTGAATTTCATGCTTCAAGGTCCGGGGGTTGGGACAGGGCAGTGATCTGTCAGGAATTCTCAATGTAAAGTATAGGGAGGAAAATGCATTGCACTGCTTTTCACCCCCTTCCAGTTGGAATTTCCGAAAACTGGTTCTTAGTGGGTGCCTCCATCATGAAAGGAACTCCCTCCCCAAATTTCACGCTTTTAGGCCTGGCTGTTTTGGCTGGACGATGATGAGTCAGTCAGTCAGTGAGTCAGTCAGTGAGTCAGTCAGTGACTTCAATTATATATATATATGGATACGTAATACTGTTATCTCATACAGATAGGTCTTCTAGGGAGGTAATAATACAGTTGTCTCTGCTTCCTGAGTAAAGTGGCAGCTTTTCAAGTGGTGCTTCTCTTAAGCAGAGAGAGAATAGTTTTTAACCTTCACCCCAGCTTAGTGTCTCTAACCAATTCATTTAAAGACTGGGCCTTAAATTTCCCGCATATCTGATTCCTTGATGAGTTTTGGTATTGTGGTTCTGGTTCTGGTATTCTGGGAGATGAAGTTCTGGTATTGTGGGAGAGGAAGAAAAAGTTCTCAGCTGTAATTCATCAGTGGAACTCCTTGCCACTGGATGTGGTAGCGGCATCTGGCCTCAGTTGGAAAGATTTCTGGACAGTCCATCACAGGTTACCGGATGCAAGGGAGGACACAAGGATGCAGGAATCTTGTGCTCTGTGAGACACTGTGAGAATAAATTGCCCTTAATGGGGCTCTTAGGTTCTTATGTTCTGTTTCTCATCATCATGTTATCATTTTATACTCCTCTTGCCTCAGTCCTTCCACTTGATGTACCCAAAGTGTACCCCTGTAGATACACCTCGGAGGCACTCACTGCACACCATCAGAGGGGGCAATCATAAAACTTCCTCTAAATAAAGGAACTTTTGTACCTATACCCACAAGTGAGCCATCCTTTTTCCTTTGGGTCTGTTCAGCTCTGTGCCAACTCCATGGGCATGTCAAGGTTGAATGGGGGCACAAGATATTGGTGGCCCATTAACTGTCAATAACCCATCCCTGACATCTCCCAGAAGCCCTGATCCTCCCCATGGCTTTTCCTCCCTGCCCACCACCCATGCTCATGCCAGCCTACCAGCACAGAATGAGCAGAAGCCACATGGCTGATGCGCTCAACATTTACAGCAGTGGCCTAGCAGCACATGGTAGCATATCATATTTGGAAACACTGCAAATAAACATCAGAATAAAATAATGTTCTAGCCTTTTCTCATATGGAGGATGCTATATCCACCTGATCTCTTTGTTTTCTGCCTTCTCAAGCTTTTCCTACTCCATATATTTCCTATATTCTTTCAGTTTTCCCCTAAACTTGTCATTTTTGGATTGATTTTCCCAAGTTCTGTTACAAACTTTAGTTTTGATCTAAACTGCTTTACCAAATAAAGGAATAGCTTGTGAATGATGTTACTGTATTTTTTTTTTTGCCTATAAGTTTTATTTTTAATTTCTTGTAACATAAAAGGGAAAAAACAAAATCAAACAACTCTCAAATCTCCTCTTTGTCTTAGGAAAATTCACTAGAATACAGATGATTTCTTCTGACACATTTTTCCACTCTTACAGAAAGTGAGATTAAGGATAATTTATGTTCATTTTGGAAATAAGTTAAACTAATCTGTGGAATTGTAGCTGCCTCTGACTGTACCTCAAGGAATGTGACATTAGCAGGTACATAATTTTATTGCTGATCTTAACTCTGTGACAAACTCTCAGCTTCAGTTTGTAGAGAACGTCAGAAAATGAACCTTATGAATTTTAATGTCTTTTTACTTTGGACATTGATGTATGTCTTCTACAGCTGTACTCTTCTATGTGCTGACATAAATAAAAGGTATCCTTAATCAAACATTTAAAGAGCGCTGTAGTTTCAAAGTGTTATTTTTTTTAAAAAAATCAGCTAGAGGTTGAAATCAGCCATAAATATTTAGTACGACCGCTCTAATCTCAATAATTTAAAGTAATATCAAAGGAGGCATCTATAAATGTTTGTGTGTCTCTTTGGTAGGTCAGAACAGATGAGAAGGCAACTCTGAGTGTGGCACAGAATGAAAGCAAACGGCATCTTTTCAGCTTCTACCAAAGTCTAGACAATTTAGGAGCATCTCAGACAAATGAATGGGATTCTTGAGAATTATTTATTATTTATTTGAAGAAGTTTACTCCATATTCCCATTTTCCCCCACATTCAAGGACACTCAACGTGGTTTAAAACCAGTACATGAGAACATAAGAAGAGCCTCCACTGGATCAGGTCAAAGGCCCATCTAGTCCAGCTTCCCGTATCACACAGCGGCCAACCAGATGCCACAGGGAGCACATAAGACACCTGCATCCAGGTGCACCCCCCCCCCCGCATCTGGCATTTTGAGGTTGTCCACCTCTACACACTCCCCTCATGGCTTGTAACCCATGATGGTCCTTTCCTCTAGGAATTTATCCAGTTCCTTCTTAAAGGCACTATTAGATGACATCACCACATCCTGTGGCAGGGAGTTCCACAGACCAACTACATGCTGGGTAAAAAAATATTTTCTTTTGTCTGTCCTAACCCTCCCAACATGCCATCTTGGAACTCAAAGCAAAACATAGACTCAGATCTTTTCCAATCATTGAATGCAATGACATATGATATGATGGGGAACATATGACACCATTGCAAAGTTCCAAATATGAAGCCAAAATGGAGGACAATGAAGCCCTTTTGGAGGACAGACAGACAGAAGGCTAAAAAAAAGAGGAAAAGTCCTTAAAAATCTGGTCATATCACCCTGCGAATGGTATGTGATCTACTGAAATTGGCTTGTGACCCAGCTGGCGAGTTCCAACCCACAGTTTGGGAAAAGTTGCTCTAAAGCAGAGGTCTCCAAACACCATCCTGGGGAGCAGATGCAGACCACAGCGAGACTTGAACTGGCCCACATCCACCCTGTCGCTTCCCAAGAGTCTCTGACCTATTTGCTCCAACACAACTAGAGCTGTGATGGTGGAGTGGGTGAATGGGGGTCCATTTAAGTGTCTGGTTTTTCTGTGCTGTGTTGTTGGTGCTTGCAGAATCAAGGGCATTTGAGCCCATTTATTCATTAATTTAAGTTTGTGTCTAAAGTACATATTGAAATTTAATATTTTTTAAAAAATTTGGCCCTCTACACTCTGCTAGATATTTGATGTGACCCTTTGGCCAAAACATTTGGAGACCTCTGATCTAGTCACTGGGCAGTTAAATGGCTCTCTCTCTCTCTCTCTCTCTCTCTCTCTGTGTGTGTGTGTGTGTGTGTGTGTGTGAGTGAGGGAGTGAGAGGGGGGGAATGCAGACCAACTATTTTTATTTTTTTGCCCTTTGGGAAAGAATTCATCCCTCCGATTTCTTTAAACAAAACCCTTTTCTTGTTGTTTCAAAGAAATTGCTTTCATCTGAAGATAAGGCAAAGAAGAAAAGTATATTGGTTGAGCCAGCCTCCAACTCTCCTTATTATCAGAAAAGAGGCATTAGCTAAATCTAACTTGGAGGAATGAGTAAACAAAGATGTAAGAAGAGTAAATTTGCTTACATTTTCAGTGATGAGACAAATGGCAGAGCGGATAAGAGAATAAAAGAGACCTCATCAGCATTATCATGTAGGTAAGACACCCAAAATAAAGGATGGGAGATTGCTTTTCTTCTCCCTTTTTGATATTGTAAAAAAGGTATTTTCAGATAACTTTGAAAAATTTCTCTATAATTAAAAAAGAAATCGAAATGAAACAGATGGAGCCAATTTTGAGAGAAGGGAGCTGAAGAGACGATATTAATTAAGGGCTTCTGGTGGGAACATTATTTCTATAGCTGTATACTTGGCTCATCTACACCTTTGATATCAGTTTGCTATCTTTTTTATGTTTTACAGATTCAATTCACACAACCAAAAGTCTGACCTGAAAATGTGGCTGACTTAAAAGAAGATAATTCATCAGCTTGGGTCCCCACAAGACATAATAATTCAATAAATGAATAATAATATTTGAACCAATCGTACTGGCTCTGCCGTTCCACTGGACTATTTTAGTGGAGTGGAGAGGGGGGATTTGCTGCTTGGGTAACAGCCTATCCATATCAACCTACCCAGCCCTTCGTGCATCACATGCAACGTTGAGCACAATACCATAGTCTTTCAAGACCGATGGGTAACAAGTTTTTTTTAATCAGCTTATTCCTTGATAAGGCAATGCTATCATGCAAGGAATAAATAAATAAATAAATAAATAAATAAATAAATAAAGAAAGAAAGAAAGAAAGAAAGAAAGAAAGAAAGAAAGAAAGAAAAGAAAAGAAAGAATAAATAAAAAAAAGAAAGAAAGAAAAGAAAGAAAGAGAGAATTATTTTTTTATTATTGGAATGTAGCATGGAATTTGGCAGTTCTTTTTGTCCAGGTTCCAGATGAAGACAGGAAATTCAGTGGGTCACTGTTGCCCACATGTGACCTCTTTGGCCAGCTTTGGCCCACAGAACAATAAAATTATTTTTGCACCATCATTCTGGGACTTATGTTGGAAGATCAGTGCAAGTCCTGGATAAGTCTGGGCTAAAGGCTGCAATCCTAAATTCCAGTGAGGCCAGCAGAACATTAACCCTTTCCTGCCTAAATGATGGCCTCATGAGGTCTTCATGCTGTGAGAAAGGTGAGACACACCCAGACACAGCCAGATTCCAATGCTCAAGCAGACTTCTGTGTCAAGTGACAGACTCAAATAATGCGTGAGTCATTGGAGTAGGGGACTTGAGTGTACACAAATCAGAGTCACAAAAATCACATATTTTTTGCTGATTCAAGTTACCTGACTTGCATCTCCCTCTCTACTATCTGCTTTTTGCAGAAGAAAAATATAGAAATAAAGGATTCCTGGCTGATTGATATGATCAATGACTCCCTTGGTAGAGAGTGCACCAGGCAACAGGTTTTAGTGGGGCAACAACCTGAGCTTGACACTAGTGGTTATGTATGAGTGATAATATCATCATGATACGAGGTACATAAGGGCTGTGGGTGGTGCAAGCAGTTAAGACACTGCCTGTTAACCAGCAAGTCAGGGTTCAAGACCCAGGTCGGCTCCACAAGACAGGGTGAGCTCCTGTCTTTAGCCCAGCTCTGTGATGCCAGCTGGATCCAATCGTATTGGCTCTGCCTTTCCATTGGACTAATTCAATGGCGCGGAGAGGGGGGATTTGCTGCTTGGGCAACAGCTTATCCTCCATAACAATCCAACCCAGGCTTTCGTGCTTCGCATGCAGTGTATGCAGCGCCAAGCACGATACCATAGTCTTTTAAGACTGACAGAGGCCTGCATGATACATATTGTTGGAAAGGTAATTCAATGCAGAATGCAATGAAACAAACTGAACTGTAATATCTATGTTCTATTAAAGGTTGGGGAAATTAACCAGAAAATGGAAACTCAAAAGCCTATGGAACAAAAAGTGGATTTTTAAAACTCAAAACTTTCCCATGATACTGATTGTTCTGAGAGCCACAGATGTAATTCTGATTCTGTATTGTAACTAATAAGAGGTTAATATGAATCAGCTCTGAAAAGCTATGCCATTGATATGATCAAGGTTATACTTTATATTGTTGCTTTTTTCAAGGTGTGTTTTAAATTGAAAATTGTAGAATAATGAGTGAAGAAACTTTAATTGGGGCTACCTTATAAACTTGTATGGTATGCAAGTTGTTTTCCACTTCTGTCTGTGTAGAAACTCTTGTGAATCATAGGGATGAAATGGAGAGGGAAGTGAAAAGCAGAAGTGAATATAAAGCAGCTTCGAGCACTCCATTGGGTTTTGCACATGGACATAACAAACCTACTCCATCTGTCCATACGTGAACCTCATGTGGACCTCTGAAAAAGGAAAAAAAATATCATTAACCCTACAATCCAGAGTAACTGCGGGAGCACTTAAGAGACATTACATGCTCTTGTGGTTATTGCACCACCTATTGAAAACCTATAAGAAATTCATATTGCGAACCAGAGCAAATTGTTCTTACACCAGAGCAAGAACTCCCTGTAGTTACTCTGGATTGCACCCTAAGATATTTAGGAGGTAGTTGGTGAGCAGAGTAGGAGGACAAAGGTAGCATTTGATACTATGAGGTTTATAATTAAAAGGACATAACGAATGATTTATCAGGCCAGTGACTTAAGAAAAGAAGGGAGGATGCCAAATTTTAAAAAGTCAGAAGAGGGATATAAAGCATGATAACAGAGCACAGAGAAGATGGAAAGAAATCTGCACTTTCTAATATGTGATCATCACATCAAAACTGTCAATCAACTTTGACTCCCTATCAGTGTTATGAAACAGTTTCAATTTCCAACCAGGTATTTTCATTTCTATTTCCTCTATTAGGCAAACATGTCAGCAAATCTAAAACTGATGAGGTTAAATTGACAAGATGTATATTTAAAGAGGTTTTATCTTTTTTTCTTTCTAAAAATACACTGACTACCCTGAATGGAGGAATTCATAATTTTGAAGTTGACTTCTCCTCATCTGTCTAGAAATAAGCCATCTGATGGAAGCTTTTTAATTCCATTCATGATAACTATATTAGCTTCAGTCTAAGCATCATGGTTGAAACTGAGTTTTATATTTTAATGGGATGGGAATCTGTTCCAGACAAAGGAACTTCATGTCCCAAAAAAGTCTAAGGTTGGTTGACCCCCTTGTCTGCTCCCACACCTTCTGGCAATGACTCACCTTAATCCTCAAGGTTCTTGCTGCTAGGTTGCAGGTATGGGTCACAACCATTGCAAGCCAGTTTTAACCCTTATACTGTCAACACAACGGACTGATTCCATACTCTTATATCATTGGAGAAACCTTCTGCAATTCCACAACAGAAAGGTGGCCATATAGAATGGAGTGCCTTTACATTTATGTATTGCACAGAGGAAGGAATTTAGGCAGGTACTGCATTTTAAACCCTTGTATGATGAGCTAAACCTGCCTAAATTCCTTCTTCTATAGAGTGCTTAAAGGTACAGGCACTCTCCTTACAATCCAGAGTAACTACGGGAGCACGTAAGAGACATTACATGTACCCGTAGTTACTGCACCACCTAATGAAAACCTATGGGAAATTCATATTGCAATCCAGAGCAAATTGTTCTTACACCGGAGCAAGGACTCCCCGTAGTTACTCTGGATTGCACCCTCTGCCCTCCATTCTATATAGTCACCCTGCACAACAGTAATGAAAACATGTCATAATATTTTGAGACATTTATTTTAGTAATTATATCCTGGTATTAAATAGCTCAGCTTTCTATTTTGGGTTGAATAAAGTCAGTGTTTGGTGAAAAGGTTCTAAACACTGCATGCAAACAGGGATTTTAAAGATGTTGCTCTGTTCAAGATCTAAAGGGAAGTTTAAAGAGACATTTCTGCATAGGCTGACACTTAAGGAGAAATATGTTAAGAGATCAAATAGAGGGAGTCTAAAGTCAAAGATCTGAGGGTTTTACTATGGCCATAAGACATCATTTACTGCAATGTATGTTGAACAAAGTTGTTTGAAAACTCAATTTTGAAAGCTCTTTCACTGGGTAGTATAGTGATTATTTTGATACACACCAGCCTGGGTTGAGGGAAATTGGAATTAATCCCTACAATACTGTATATGATTTGTGCTGCCACTTTCATGTAAGTTAAATACATTTCACGCATTTGGTGCTTTTTAAAAACTTCTGATTATTCCTGGAAGCCACTGGAAAGAACAAGTCGTGATTACTGGGTTACAGTGCAGTAATGGAGTCAGGGAAGATTTCCTACAAGCACATTTAATGCCTTGCTTCTTATGTATGGTTTCTCATATTCTTAACTGGCCTGCAAAGTGCATAAAATGGGCTGTGCCACGAAGCGAGCAATACACATGAATGCATATTTATTGAGTTGCCATTCCTCATTGATAACTATCTCCCATCAGTAGCAGCTTGAAAATATTTCTTGGTCTATAATACTTCTGTGATTTTACCATTTCAATGATGCCAGCATAATTCATTTGGAAAAGTAAGGCTGTCAACAAGAAGTCATTTGAAAAGAATTTGAAGGGAAATGAAACATCTGGAGCAGGTGGAACATTCAAGGGCATAGCTGGAGCAGTCAGCCTTGGAGGGAGTCTTTTTTGACTCCACAACAACCCTGTGAGGTAGGTAATTGTTCAATGAGCAGCTCGTAGAACTCTTCCAGATGGAATTCTTCATGGCATGGTCACGTCTGACATCAGGGAATGCCTTTCTAGCTTCCTGGAGAAAGTTCCATCAGGCCATACCTGCTGCCTACTAGTCTATTCCCCAATAATTTTGCAAAACAGTAGTTAAAAAAAGTATGGGTGCAATCCTAACCATGTCTACTCAAAAGTAAGCCTCATTGTGTTCAATGGGACTTACTCCCAGGAAAGTGTTTAGGATTGCAGCTTAAATCCCTTTCCAGTATACCCTACCTTCTATAATGGTCTGTTTTCCAGGTGAAATCTATATATACCTCCCCCAGTCTGCTGACCCCAGTTTTTCTTTCCCTTCTAGGAGTTCTGACCACATCTCTTTGAGTAATCATCACTTTATAAAATCAGATTCTTCATTTTCTGTTTGTTGTCAATGAGGAAACAATTATTTTGCCTATAAGAGATGAAGAAGGGAATATGAATTATTAATTAAAACACTGATAAATATTATGGGATGAAACTCAGCACATAACAAGGAGAGCATGCATGTTATTCTTTGACTCATTGCAATTACATCACCATTTCCTTTAATATTTTGCCAGTTGTGTCCCAATCTGATGGAAGCCAGACTCTTTATAATCTGATCTGAGTTAGTTTTTGGTCTGACTGTTCAAAAGGTTTTACAAGTTCATCCAACATTCCTGTTATTTATTTTTAATGTAAAGATGTGGTGATTTGCAGCTTCCAATTTGACCTATTCCAATTATGGAGAAAAAGGCTGATAAGGAAGTCTAAAACAAAAGCAACTTATCTGATCCCGATACTTGGATATGCAGTAATTTGCTTGCATCAAGTGAGCCATAATACATTCGCTGAAAGTACAGCTTGTGGCATTAGATTTGTAGATTATTATGGAAGATAATATGGTTTAAGCATTTATTTCAACTGATGTTGGACCAAATACTTCAGCCTACCTGAGAAATCTTCAAAACAAGATTGGACAATGGAAGGTCCAAGTTCTGAGGTTAGCAGAAGGTCTGACTTTTTAAAACTGCCAAATGGATTCTCAAAAGTGATATGTGGCCACCAACCCTATAAACTGCTGGAGAGAAGCAATTAGTTATACAGCCAAATGCTTTCTTTAAAGGGGACAGAAAATAAATTTCCTTTTAAAATAAGTGTTTTAATCAGTAGGTTACAGTCATGACTGCCTGGCACTGAAATTTCTGGAATCATCAACTGTCACCAAGAAGACATTTTCAACATGTGCATGTAAAGAGTAATTGATTAATTTATCCTACAATCCAGAGTAACTATGGGAAGATGTAAGAGACACTTAGGGTGCAATCCAGAGTAACTACGGGGAGTCCTTGCTCCGGTGTAAGAACAATTTGCTCTGGATTCCAATATGAATTTCCCATAGGTTTTAACTAGGTGGTGCAGTAACTACGGGTACACATAGACCACAATCCTAACCATGTCTACTCAGAAGTAAGCCCCACTGTGTTCAATGGGTCTTACTCACAGGAAAGTGTCTTTAGGATTGCAGCCATAATGTCTCTTACGTGCTCCCGTAGTTGCTCTGGATTGTAAGGTTACTCTGGATTGCTCTGTGCATTTCCCTTAGGGTTCCCACCGTAACTATGTCAGTATAAAAGGTCCCGTAGTTACTCTGGATTGTAGCCATAATTAACTATTTTGGGCCTGAGGTGCAAAATGTAGGCAAATGCAGGATGGACAGCATGGGCAGTCATGGCAAATACCTCCATTTTGCTCCCATTACTTGCATGGTCCGTTCAGGTGGCTGCAAAACATAGTGCTTTGCACCCCCAATTGCTATACCACTGGCTTTAATGCACTCTGTTTTGGAGCAGAGAACAGGCCTGTGTGTGAGAGAGTGTGATAAAGCTCTAAGCGATTCAGGTTGCTGCAGAGCAGTAAAAAAAGCAAACCAAATTACAGGAGGCACACAGTGGTGACAAGCATTAATAGTGCCATTATCTCGAGATAATGCGGCGCTGATAAAATATTTTACTCTGGCCAGGGTCATTCTTTCCTGGGGAGAGATGGGTCACGATATGCAACAGTCTTACCAAATCCTTTGGGAAGCTACGCAAATCTCTGGATGAGAGAAATGGATGAGGTCTGCCACTGTTACAGAAAGGAGTATAATTTAGAGGGCATTATTGGACTGTGGTGCAGAGAGGCGAGGCAGGATGGACACGTCATGATTGCAGTCATTGCGGTTACTTCTCTTTAGTTTACAGATATATCACAGGAGGAAAAGGCAGATGCTATTTCCAAGGATGGTCTTGGTCCAGCTGGCCTGACACTTTCATGACAACAGTGGCCATGTTGTAATAATTATCCTGTGCCAAAGAGGCAAAATCATGTGGCAAAAATGTCCAAAAATATCCATCTGCTCCTCGATTCTTTAAGAGGTGCCTGATTTCCTCCCTCAATCTCCCCATATTGGGAAAAACAAATCATTCTCCATGTACGTGAGTTAAAATAGTTTAACCTCCTCTCTGCTTTACCTTCTATTTGTTCACAATGTCTACTTTCACCCATGTAAAACCTAAATGCATGAAACTGAGTACATACCCATATTTACTCAAATCTAATGCACCATCAAAACTAATGTCCACCACAATATTAAAAGGCTTGAGATTAAAAATTTTTGTACTTATGACGGTAATGTGAAGTTGCAAAGCAGGTGCAAAATTTAATTTTACTGCATAAAACAAAGAGCTGTATGAGAATAATATGACAATAGTTTTATGTTGTTACCTAATTCCACTATTTTATACAACAATGGGTTTATGTTTCATTTTTCATTACTGTAAAGAAGAAAATGGCAGCAGAAAACATGATGGCTGGACACAGTAAAGGCCATAGCATTGGCATCCATCAGTCTTGAAAGACCACAGTATCGTACTTGATGCTGTATACAAAGCATGAAGGCTGGGTAGATTAATATGGAGGATAGGCAGTGACCCAAACAGCAAATCCCCCCTTTAGAATCATAGAATCCTAGAGCTGAAAGGGACATAGTAGGTCATCTAGTCCAACCCCCTGCCTGCATGCCTCCACACCACTGAAATAGTCCAAGGGAATGGCAGAACCAATATAATTGGTTTTAACTGTGTTGCAAAGCTGGCCTAAGGACAGGAGCTCACCCTGTCTTGTGGGGACCTGGGTCTTGAACCCTGGCCTTCTGGTTAACAGGCACAGTGTCTTAACCACTTGCGCCACCCACAGCCCAAGTAAAGGCCAACTCTGGCATGAAACTGATGGAAGTAAAGGAAGCTATGAGAGTCCGCTGGGCTTGGAGAGTGACGATCCATAAAGTGTCGGATAGTTGGCTGCGACTGAACAGATAACTCACTTAACTAAATATTGACCTATACTTTTAATAAAAATATATTATTTACTTGAATCTAATGTGCGATCAAATTTCATGTACACCCCAATTTTTTGGATGCATAAGACCAAAATACACATGCATGAGACCAAATTTGCGAAATACAGTATAATATTCTGTGACTGATGTTTGTAGTTACCTGGTTTGGAATATAAATGTGTGAGCTGTTGCAAGCTTTCTCCCGGGGGAGAATCCAATATTTATTGACCTCCCAAATCAAATGTTTGTGAGAAAGAAAACAAACATGGATGTGCCCCCAGAATTTGGAACTGTCACGAACGAACCGGTCACAGTTCTCATATGTATTTCTCATATGAACTTTGTAAGGAGACAAAGAGCACAGTGGTTCAGTCTTCAATGGGCGCATTCAAAATGTTGGACACCAAGGGTGTCCATATGTTATAACCCAAAAAGAGGACAAGGCCCCCAAAATGTTGGACACCCAGGAAAAATGTAAGACATAACAGAATAAAAGCTAAAAACATATATTGCTTTCATGTGATTAATTTAAACACGATATTACTTATTAAATTTAAAACTGTTACTCTTGGAGCTGATCTGTATCAACTTCATTTACAGAATCTTTTGGGAATCCAGTTTGCAAGATCTCTTGGTAATGGTGTGCCATAATTAATCATGGTCATAAATCTTCTTTGGCTTTCACATGGTGACTGATATGTGTGCATCAAGCCTAACATCAACAGAAATACGCATCTGAATAGTTAATGCTGGCAAAGCAACATCATCAGGATGCTATTGTACACCACTTTAATTGCAACAAGTCCTTAGTACTGGAAAAACCAAATATATGCAGACCTGATCATGTCATGTTTATTCATACTGGATATTTTCTACTTTCACAGAGCTGAACTGAAATGAAGCACATTATTCTTTCTTTGTCTATCAGGACTGTTTGCAGTCATTACTGTACTGAGACTGTTTGTATTGTGTTCAGAATGTAACTGGATACAAAGTTTTCAGAACATTATTTCCCTGTGGGATCTGTTTAGAAAAAGAACCCTTAAAAATTGAACTGCTTAAGGTTTAACTGCACTGATGACCTCTATGATGTTTTCCTTCAAAAATGACTTTAGTTAAAGCAGTGATTTTCAACCACCCAACCATGGCACATGGCACACTGGTGTGCCATGGACGGTCCACAGAATTGCCACGGAATTTAGGGAGAGTCCAATGCTGCCAGGTGGTGTCTGCTGCCTGGTTTTGCCCAGTCGTGCCCCCTGGTACCCTCCAGTGCCCAGTGGCGCACAGTGCCCAGCACCCATGCCTGGTGCCCAGTATTAACTAGACTTCATTGTTTTGAATTGTTTTCCTGCTTCATGATGTAAATTCCAACCATGACATCCCTTCCACTGTAGGTTAATGAATTCACTTGTGTTGGTTCAGATTTCATCCTAAAAAGTGAGTCCTGATGCTATAAAGTTTGAGAACCACTGATTCAAGGTTGCTGTAATTGTAGAAAACCAAGGTTGAAAAGTAAGGCAGCTGTGAGGGCAGGGGATCGACCACAACATAGACTCGATTGAACAGTTAGCTTCCATCTCTTCTCCCTCCCAATCATTTATGGTGACCCCTAAATTTCTCAACTCGGGGAACTCTCCAATGTTTAGGTGTGGTGTGTGAGGTTTTTTGATACATCTTTTACATCACTTTATCTGTGTATACCATCGGCTGAGATTCTCAAGGAATCACTTATTGGAGCTGTCCTGCTAAGCACGGCAGGCCTTAAGGATGAATGAATAAATAACTTTGCTGAATGCAGCTGAATATGTGATAATATAATTAGTATTCTTGCCAACTGAACTAAAAAATGCAGTGTTCCTCCAGGGATGATTGTGCTTCACTTTAAACGGGGTTTCTTTTAAATTCATAAGAAACATATGATCTAAGCAAGAAGGTCAATGTAAATTAATATATTATTGTAGTGCAAATTAGTGGCTACATAGGATTTGGTTAGGAAAATATACAGTTGGTATTTTATCTGCCCTGTTCTCATATCTATCTATCTATCTATCTATCTATCTATCTATCTATCTATCTATCTATCTATCTATCTATCTATCTATCTATCTATCTATCTATCTATCTACCTTCCTTCCTACCTACCTACCTACCTATCGTACCTGTCTGTCTGTCTGTCTTTTTGACTGCAAAACGTGTTTTCCTCCCTATACTTTACATTGAAGAATCCCTGACTGATCCAAGCCCCATCCCAACCCCTGGACCTAAAGCATGTAATTTGGGGAGGGTGTTCCTGCTGTTACATCAACACCCACCAAGAACCAATGTTGAGAAATTTTACCCTGAAGGGGGTAAAAAGGGATGCAACCGGTGGTGGCCTCCAGCAGGTTCGCACCCACTCTATAGAACCAGTTGTTAACGAAAGATAGGACATATAAAGTTTAAAAATAGCCATTCAAAAGTGGCTTCCAGATGGGCAGAGAACCGGTTGTTAATTTCTGTGAATCCCATCACTGGGTACAATGTTTTTTCACCTGTACTTAACACTGAAGACAGACTGATCAACATCCAGCCAATGTGGTGCCTGTTGCATAGGGAGGGAGGGTGCACATGGTGGGGTGCTGAGCATGGGGGAGTTGATGCTCATGGGGCATGTTGCACGTGGGGGTATGATGCACATGGGGGTTGATGCACATGGGGGTTTGAAGCACATGGGGGTACAATGCACACAGGGGATGTTGCGCATGGGATTTTAATGTGCATGGGGGAATGATACTCACGGGGGGAAAATGAGCAATGGCACAGGTGTTTTTTTTACTCCCGCGATGTGGGTATATTTTGTTAGTAGTTATATATAATTTGTTATAATTATGACTGGAAATGCACATCAAAATTTGATGCTTATAGTAGGAGAACAGAACTCAAGCATTTAAAATGGTACACTCAGTTCTCTTTATCTACTGTGATAAGGTTTCTGGAAAATCTAGTGGATACTGAATTAGTGGATAGTGGAACATTGAGCCTATAAGGAAAGCCTATGAGCTTTTCACCACAGGCTCAATGACCTTTTCCCTTTCATTGAGCCTAAGGGTCTGATGAGACACTATTCACTATACATACTATGAAATTTATGAACCTGAATCTTGAAGTTTATGGAGCTGACTGATAGTGAGGGCTCATCACCCTCTCCAACACCTGATGCTTCCTCTCTGTGCAAGGTATCCCTCAACTCCTTAAAGGTTGCTGGTCCAGAGAAGAGGCCTCAGAGTCCTTCAGTGGGGAGGGTATTGCTTAAGTTGTCCTTCTGCTTGGCTCCTTACTTCAGCTTCCCTAGCCCTGTCCTTACGTAGCCTTCAAAAAGACCTATCTTCATCAACCTCTCATCATCTCCAGGGTTATAAAAGTTCAGCTGGAGTCCTCAAGATGGAGGGGCTAATATGGAAGCAGGCACAACTGTGTCTGATGACTCTCTGTGGATCAGTCCCAATGCCCATTTGATGTGGCACCAAGCACATTGTTTTATTTTTATTTTTATTTATTTTATTTAATCAGTTTATATCCTGCAATAATTCCTCCCCCGAATTGTTAGCAGATAACAAGTACAGTTACTGATAACAAGACATACATGGAAATTCTTCCCCTTGCAGATAGCAAATTCACATATAAACAGAACTGACCGTATTTGCTTTGACATCTAAAGCATGAGATTCTGCTGCACTTTCTAGCCTCTATTACGGTACCCCAAGAAAGGAATGATGTTAAAGCTCTGAAAAGTGCATGAACTGGAGAGCCAAGTTTATTAAGAGAGAGGTGGAGAGAAAAACGCTTACCCCGAAGCCAAAAACCATTTGTAGCTCTGATGTTCACTAATATATGAATGTAACCATCATCATCGTCGTCGTCATCGTCGTCGTCATCATCATCATCATCATCTTCCAGGGGGACTCATTGTCCCCATTGCTGTTTGTCATTGCACTGATCCCTTTGTCAGTGATCCTACAGAAAGCAAATCTGGGTTACCAAACTGCCAAAAACTCACAGAAAATTTCACATCTATTATATATGGATGATTTGAAGCTCTATGGAAAGTCAGAAGCAGAAATCCAGTCACTCCCAATACAGCCCGAGTCTTTGGTACCGACATCAACATGAAGTTTCGCCTGGACAAATGTGCCACAGTGGCACTAAAGAAAGGGAAGATCATGGAAAGTGATGGTATTGAAATGCCGAATGGTCAAACCATTAAATGCCACCAACCTGAAGCCTACAAATACCTGGGCATACTGCAGCTGGACAATATCAAGCACGGGCATGTAAAAACTATGGCCAGCAAAGAATACATACAAAGGGTTAGAAAAATTTTGAAGAGCAAATTGAATGGCGGCAACATCATAAAGGCTATAAATACCTGGGCCATACCTGTAGTTAGGTATACTGCTGGCATTGTGAACTGGACACAGAAGGAACTGGAGGACTTGGATAGGAAAACAAGGAAGTTAATGACCATTCACTATGTTTTACATCCACGTAGTGATGTTGACAGGCTGTACCTGCCTAGAACATCGGGGGCAGAGGACTTTTGCAAGTGAAGCAATTGGTTCAAGAAGAAAAACATGCCCTAGCAGATGATGTGCGAGAGAGCCAGGAATGTGCTCTGAATGAAGTCAGCAAGAGAAAGTTGTTGAAAGTGCAGCAGACCAACTATGAATACCGCAAAAGTGCAATTCAGGCTCGGACTGCCAGTTGGCAGAATAAACTATTGCATGGCCAATTCCTTGCCAAGATCGAAGGAAAAGTGGATCAGGATACGACCTGGTTGTGGCTCACGAGTGGAACACTGAAGAAGGAGACGGAAGGCCTGATACTTGCTGCCCAAGAACAGGCATTCAGGACAAATGCCATCAAGGTCAGAATTGAAAAATCAGCTGATGACCCAAAATACTGACTTTGCAAAGAAGTGGATGAAACCATCGACCACATTCTAAGTGGCTGCAAGAAGATCGCGCAGACTGACGACAAACTGAGGCACAATCTGTTGCCCAGATGATCCACTGGAATCTGTGCCAAAAGTATCATCTGCCAGTGGCAAAAAACTGGTGGGACCACAAGCCTGAAAAAGTGGTTGCAAATGAGCAGGTCAAGCTTCTGTGGGACTTCAGGAGACAGACGGACAAGGTCTTGGAGCACAATACTCCAGATATCACCATCATAGAAAGCAGTCAGGTGTGGCTTGTTGACATCGCCATACCAGGTGACAGGAGAATTGAGGAGAAACAACTGGAAAAGATCTCCCGCTACCAAGACCTAAGATTTGAATTACAGCGTATCTGGTGTAAGCCAGGTGGTTCCAGTGGTAATTGGCACACTGGGTGCAGTGCCCAAAGACCTTGGCAGGCACCTGAAAACTATTGGCTTTCATAAAATATCACTCTGCCAATTGCAGAAAGCCGCTCTTCTGGGTTCAGCACGAATTATACGCCACTACATCACACAGTCCTAGACTCTTGGGAAGGGTCCAACTGGTGATGTGAATGAAACCAGCACGAAATTGTTTGCTGTGTATTTATGTTTGATTTTCAATAAAATAATAATAATAATTTATTGTCATTGTATAGACATACAACGAAATTCATAAGATATCTAGAGACCAGTCCCAACAAACCCCCCCCCCAACAACACTCCCACCCAAGACCCTCTTTAAACACACCACTACACAGCACACCAAGTAATAGCATTCAGCTGTTCACTCCTGTTAGTCCTTAAAATTACTATTGAGTGCGGATATGGCTTTAGGGTAAAAGCTATTCATAAA
Source organism: Cryptoblepharus egeriae (assembly GCA_030015325.1). Taxonomy (NCBI): domain Eukaryota; kingdom Metazoa; phylum Chordata; class Lepidosauria; order Squamata; family Scincidae; genus Cryptoblepharus; species Cryptoblepharus egeriae. The sequence continues at coordinate 5,562,534 of JAREYC010000001.1, forward strand.
GCGTGTAGTCCACGGTTTAAATGTTCTATATCTTCTCCCAGAAGGCAACAGTTCAAAAAAAAATTGTAAGCAGGATGGGAAGAATCGCGGAGAATGTTTTGTAGCTTCTTCGAACAATGAGATTCAAAAATGTCATCCAGGGTTGGTAGCTGGAGCCCAATAATGTTCTGTGTGGTTTTGATGACCCTCTGTAGAGTTTTTTTGTCTGCCACAGACTGCTCCTATACCATACCAAAATCCCATATGTAAGGACACTCTTAATGGTGCTGCGGTAATAGGACAGAAGTAGACGCTGAGAGAAGATCATCTTCCTAAGCATTTTTAGGAAGAACAGCCTCTTTTGTGCCTTCTTTACCAGCATGTTCGTATTTATATTCCATGTGAGGTCTGCTGAAATGTAGGTGCCCAAAAATTTGAAACTACCTACCCTCTCCACCTCCTCGCCATTTATGTGCAAAGTAAATGACTCTTTCCCGGGGCTTTGTTGACAGTCTCACAAGATGAGCTGCTGTTAAAAATCAAAAGACAAAATAAAACCGCAAAGACACACAGCATGGTCCCTTGATGAACATACAGAAAGAAGTTGATGTGTCCACTGAGACTAGCAGCCCCAAAGTACACCTGAATTCTGTGAAGACTGCTGAAGTTAATTCAGATTGCTGTTCTCCTGTGTCTTCAGTAGGCTCAGGAAGATCTCATTTCCAGGTCCCATCAAGTTATGCCACCACCAGGAACTACATTGAAAAAGTATGACTTGGTGTAACTTCTCCTTTAGAAGTGCTTTAACACACAAACTAAAATTTGCATTCTTGGGGTTCAAGTGGAATCCCAAGGCCTAAAATGGGGACCATCTATTCTGGCCCATTTGCAAATCAACTGCTATTGGTTTTCCTTACTGCAAATGATACTGTGGACAGTGTGTTTACAATGAGACCACTTGGATTACCCTTTGGAGTCTACGCAAGGGTTCTTTGCTTTCTGGCTGTGTTGCTAATATATTGAATCACAACACCTTGGTCTAAAGTATTATTAATAAAGTATTATAAAAAATACATCAGGTGTAGTTTGGTGGCTGAGTGCAGAGCTGTTGAAGATAGCTAAGCTGGCAAGGACCTGGCTTAGCACCCCAGTGACTGGTCATGTCTGTATCCTGTGCTTCTCAAAATTTTGTAGTATACTTGTGTACAATGACAAATAAAAAAGTATTATTATAAAGCATTAGTATCCAAATTTTCAACTTCAGAGCACCCGGACCGTTAACAATTGTGTAGAAAAGGGAATTTCAGCAGGTAGAGCTTCTGATGCATGAGATGAGAAGCTGCACCTGTTATAATTCCCTCTTCTGCATAATTGTTAAAGACCCAGAAGCCCTTAAGTTGAAAGTTTAGACATCCCTGGTCAGAAGTATAAAAATGGTTCTTAATAAGAATATTTATACGCTGGTTTTGAACAGAGTTCACCAAGCAGTTAACAGACAAAAGCTGCAATCCTAATGACACTTTCCTGGAAGTAAGATCCACTGAACACAATGTGGCTTACTTCTAAGTAGACAAGGTTAGGCTTACACTGAAACTCAAATAAATAACTCATGTTTATAGTCTTAGGGCTTAATAATATCCCCAACCAGACCCTTTCACTCAAAAGATGTGGATCATACACATAATTCTGTGGGGGAAAACTAGGTGTCCTGGGAAATGTAAGGCTTTCTTGGCTGCCAGTGAGTTTCCTTGGACCTATGCCAGCTATTTTGTGGTAGGGAAAGGGGAATAGGATCAGCAGACAATGCTGCAAACACCAAGATCCACTCCTGTCTGCCATCTGCCCCAGCTGCTCCCGATCCTGGAACACCCTCAAACCACCTCAAATCACCTCTGTTGCCTGCTCTGGTGGAGCATCTGGAAGCTGCTGATGGCCAGATGTGTCACATCTGGCCATTTGTGTTGGTGGCCCAGCCATGCGTGGTGGAATGCAGCTGCCCTGGCACCAGAAGCCAATAAAATAATGGTCACCCTGGTTTCCCTATGCCAGTGCCCAGAGGTATTTACTACACAAATTCCCTTCCCATTTTGGTTATAGTCAGGGACTGAGACCAAGGTCTATGATCCAATCACACACCCCTCCAGTGTACAACAAGGAACGGTGAAAGTGTCAATAGCTGGCTGATTTATGAGATACTTTTATTTTGTGGTGGCTATAACGTGTGTGTGTGTGTGTGTGTGTGTGTGTGTGTGTGTGTGTGTGTGAAATGCTCCATTTGCTTGGGACATAGCTGACTGAGCAAATCCAGATTCCTAGAGGACCAGCTCAGTTTTCCTACCTAAAAGTTCAGCACCCATAAATATTCAAGCTCAGTGGGGAATTGAGCTCCCTTTTCTCCGTAAAAACTTGCTAGGCTTTGATTGTTTTATGATGGAATTTTATTTTATCTTATTTTTGCCTGCACAGTTGGCTTTAGGTTTTTCAATGCTTTATAGACCCTTGTCTTTTTATTAGTTCTGTGTTCCCTGTTGATTTTATGTTTTATACACCTGCTGTCATCACCGGCATCTCACTGTAAACAAGAATGTTGTATCTCAGTGGGTTATTTTCTGTTAATGACCTGTGATACAGTATATAAATAAACCCAAGAAGAGTCCACAGGTGCAGTATCTTAGAAATATTGCAGTATGACTGGGGTAATGTTCAGAAGTTCTCCGAAACTTTGTTTAAACTTGACTTTGAAAAAGAAAGTCGGAGTGCATTTGATGCAACAAAATGGATCCACGATCAACCCTGACTATCAGGAACCATGCTGATTTTAACTTTAAGTAGCTCTGTCCTTCATGTGGCTTGGACAGATGTTGATGCAGCTGCACCTGAAGTGACACAGTGCCACTGAGATTGATTGGTGAACAGCTCTGCTCAGCCAAGGAACACTTTACAAGGTACCCAGCATGGATATACAGAAAGAAGATTGCAAAAATTCTGAGACTGACCCCGTGGAAAAGTGTGAAGGCAAAAACCAGACACTGGATGACAAGACGGGCCTGCTATAGAATAAACCTGGTCACACATGTGGATGGAACTATGATCAACTTAACACATATGGAACAAATGTGCTCCCATTTGCACCATATGTTAATATGCAGGCTTGTGAAATTCCTACAAGATTTCTGAACTGAGATACTACTCCATAATTTATACCAGATCTCATGAAAAACATTTGTCCACTTGCCATCCAGTTTGACTAGAGTTCCAGAAAACTCCTATTCTTAATTGATGCACAAATGCCACCCCTGTTTTACTGAGCCGTAAAACATCATGTTCTAATCAAAATATAGACCCAACAAACTGTGACGTATTGTCAGAAGAGAAGCCGGTGTCAGAGTCTTTCTTTTATAAGAAGTGTAAATAATGTCCTTAATTTAACAAACATGCAAATGTGAAAAAATGAAGTAATGATATAAACCGCCATCTTTAAAGGGAGGGGGGAGATGCTATTGTAAAGAACATCTTAAAAGTTAATGGGCCATGATGGACTTACCATTTTTCATTTCTGTTTGCTGATCCATCAAAATATTCCTTCTTTGTCTGGAGAAATAAAGGGCTGAAATTAATCAGATCTCCTTTTGACTCCTGTTTCTTTTAGATAATGTCCTACTGTTTTATACAAATTAAATGTCATCAAAATACCTCTAAAAATGTCATCATCTGAGCATTAATGGTAATAGAAATGTAAAACCAGATGGCACCTTCACAAAGCCTATTCAGCTGGACTGCCAATTTTAGGTAGCCTTTAGGGATGCTTTGGACCAGCGCAGATGACCTCAGTCATCAGTTGTACATTGTTTGGAGTGCCAATTTGGAAAGGTGATTAGTATTTTAAAATGAATGCATTTAGCAACCCATCAGTATATGCTGTGACTGTGCCCTTTCCTGATGATAAGTCCAACAAGTTGGACTGTAGATATTGCGGTGAGTTGGACAAGGTGACTTTGCTTGGGGTGGTCATTCACTCTCATGGGGTGTGTAGAATGTTAAAGCAGGGTTATCATTTCCAACTCTTTCTTTTTGGAGGAATAGCATGAGACCAGAAGTTCTTAAACTCTCCGAGAGTTTGAGAACTGGGATAAGTTGTTGTTGGGAAGAGGGGACTGGGAGGGAGAAGAGCAGGGGCCAGGCAGCAAGGCAGTTCCCAGGATGCTACTGCTGCCAGGAACAAGGGCACAGAGGATCCTACTTAACTACAACAGCTCCAATCTACAGAGCATGTAGCATTTCCCTAGCCTCCAAACATCTGTACAAAGTTTTAAAAAACTTTCTGTTTTTGTCATGAAACTCAAAAGTTAGGTTTTTGGCTGTCAGTAGAAACACACACAGAAAGACACACTCACACCCTAGAAATTGAGTTGCTGCCTCCTTTCCTTCCTTGCCCATTAAGGAGGCAGGGCTTCTCAAGTAGGGTGTCCCTGTCCCAGTTTGAGAACCTCTGAGACAACTGGTATGAAACAGCTACCATATATAAACAGTTCTTGTTATCCACTAGGATCATTTTCCCGGAAAACCTTGTGGATGCTGAATTAGCAGATACTACTATAAATATTTATTTATTATTTATTATTTATTCAATAATAATTGAACCTATGAAAATGGGATTAGGTTCCAGGAGATCCTCTTCACCTCAATTTTATGAACCTCAATCTTGAGGTTGAGGTCTGTGTGGCTGGATGATAATGAGGGGCCATCAGTATCTCCAACATCTGATGCTTCCTCCTCCATGCTGGCAATCCCTCAATTCCATTGAAAGCTTCTGGCCTCAGTTCAGCAGTGGGAACGTCCCCTCTGCTACTACCTTCTCTTGGCTTTTTCCCTTGGCTTGTCCCAGACCTAAAGCAACCATCAGGTAGCCTTCTGGAGTCCTTTCATCATCAGCCTCTCATCACTAGGGTTGTGAAGGGTCAACTTGAGTCCTTGAAATGGTACGACACATCTGGAAGTGGGAAGAAATGAGTCTGTCAATGGGTCAACAGCAACATCCATTTGATGTGGAAAATGGCTAAGTGGAAAAATAATGGAAAGTGGAAAAGTACAAGCACTTCCAGCCAAAACTGGCTGAGTATTTTTGGATAGAATAGAAATAGGTGGCAATTCCACCATCTGTTTGGAATAGAAATAGAATAACTCTACAATTAATAATTAAAATAATTCTAAAACAATTCTATTTGCAGACAGGTGAATTCACATATAAAGAGAACTATTATATGTAGACTGTAGACCATACGTAGTATATGTAGACAATATATATAGTATATGTAGAATGTAATCATACCCTACAATTCAGAGCAACTACGGGAGCACGTAAGAGACATTACGTGTACCCGTAGTTACTGCACCACCTAGTTAAAACCTATGGGAAATTCATATTGGAATCCAGAGCAAATTGTTCTTACACCAGAGCAAGGACTCCCCGTAGTTACTCTGGATTGCACCCTTAGTCTAGTAAATACAACTGTAAACACACATTTAAATGGTGCTAGGTGAGTAACCTTAAATGAATGATTCACCGCAAGAATTAAATTTGCCAGTTGGGAAAATTTTAAAAGAATACCATGCAACCATTGAGCATATCATATTCATTCCACTGTATCTGCTGGGAGGGGAGCAGATCAGGGGCAAGGAAAGTTCAGGACCTACTCAGTAATTACTCTAAATGCAATTTAAAAAGGAATATACCCATACACTGGTGCATAGCCACTGTGTACATCAGCTGAGAAGAAACCCAATCTACTGAATGGCTGTCCAGTACTATTACAGCCTTGGTATATAAATAGGTCTCAATCAGAATGCATGACTTAAGCCTATAACAGGCCATGGAGCTTTCTTTGTGATAAATAGACACTAAAGCAAAGCCTTGGCAATCTCCTATATTATTTGAGGAAGCAATGATCAAAGGAAAGAGGGTACAAAGAACTTGCAGCCTCGTATATTCTGCACTGATACTGAGATATTGTCATCCGTGGTGAATACAATTACTACCAAGGAGTGCAGGAGAGGTGCTGTTAAACCACACATTTATAAATCTCGGCTGAAGGTTAGATACAGACGAGGAAAGAAAGGAACCAAACAACAGCCAGAGTTCTGTAACCATTTATGGGGGTACACTGTCTAATTATGGGCACAATCCTGAGAAACTTAGGCTGACCTAACTCACTTGGCCTTTCTTTCCGTGATGGTGGGTGGAGGTTGGCCACGGCGTATCCCTGTGCATTGGCCTAACCACCCAGGAAAGAGGCAGCAGTGTCTTACTGCAGTTTTGTGACACCACCAAATCAACACAGGACTTATACCAGAACATAGGCCAGCCTAAGTGGAGGTTAGGATTGCAGCCAACATCACTATTTTCCCCTAGCTTTGTGATGCCTTTTTTCTTGCTGTTACCACTGACCATAAAGTCAATTCCTCTGTAATTACACAGCCATTTTATAACAGCATTACGTGCAGATTTTTGAGTACACTAACTCAGCATTTGTACTGAGTGGCATAGCTAGAGGGGGGCAAAGCACTAAGTGTGGAAGGAAGCCTTACTATGGCATGCAAGGGGGACACTCTCCTCCCCTTTGCATTCACATTCATTCTGCTCCCACCACCCAGATGGTTCCAAAGGAGAGGAGCCACTTGTATGCTGTGGTGTACCCTGTAAAAATTAGTGCTTTGACCCTCTCTAGCTATGACACCAGGAGTGTTTTACCTCCCTTCAAAGCAATATTTTTGCTTATTTGTGTTCCTATCACCTCCTAAGCCAGCCTTAGGGCAATTTGACAAATTTGAGTGGACCTGGAAGGCCCCAAACTTGGGCAGTGAGCAGAGGACCCATAGCCTCAGTCCACACCACACTGTCACGTTAATGCTTCAGCATGTAATCTTCCATGTCAAGCCATCGTGAAGTGAGCAGTGAGCAGAACAATGTAGATGGACAGACCTCTTGCCCATCACCTCTGGATATGATTACTTTGATATTGCCCCCCCCCCAACCAGATGGTGATGCCACTGCCACGTGCCTTGGTTTTGTACTACTCCTTGTGAGTTGGAATGCTGAATTGGTGAGTTGGGATGTTGCAAAGCTGGAGGACCCATAAATATGTTTTGCATTGCTCTTAAGGCCAGCCCTCATTGTATCATTGTTTTCTAAGTATTGGATGCCATGTCTGTGCATATCTCCATGTAGCTCAATCCTATCTCCCATCAGCTCACTGCATCACTATTGGAACATGTTATGATGTGGTGGGAAGGATCCAGAGAGCCCACTAAAGGGACTTTGCACAATGAGACCTTGACACCAATTTACCTGGTGTAAATCTGGCAATTTCCATATCATTGTTCCCACTGAAACTGATTGTGAGATCTCTCAGCGGATAGCATTGGACTAATCAAGAGTAGCATGAGTATTTCATGGGTACATGAATTTCATGTGCATGAATGAAGCATCTTGATAAAATATGGGGCCAGTTTAAAAAAGAGAAGAAGGAGAAGGAGGTGGTGGACTCTCCCTCATTGGGGATCTTTTTTTTTATTTTAAAAATTTATATCCCACCTTTCTCGGGCCAACAGCCCAACTCAAAACAGCTGACATAAAACATAATTTAAAACATAATTCAATTCAATAAAAACAATTAAACATACAGGCTAAAAACATATATGTTAAAAACATTAAACAAGAGCCCCCCAACCTCTGCCCCATTAAAAAGCTTTTTTAAAATAAAAGGTTTTAAGGCTCTACTGAAGCTCTGTATTGAGGGAGCTTTCCTCAGTTCTAAGGGGAGGGAGTTCAAAGCCGGGGTGCCACCACCGAGAAGGCCCTATCTCTGGCCGCCACACCTCTCACATCTTTTAGTGGCGGCACAGTCAGTAGGGCCCCCTCAGACGACCTTAGGTGGCGGGTCCGATTGTACAGGAGAAGGCGGTCCCTCAGATACCCTGGACCCGAGCCGTTTAGGGCTTTAAAGGTCAGGACCAGCACTTTGAATTCAGCCCAGAAATGAATGTAGTTGCAGAAGCAGTAGCCTGAGAGAGTTGAATCGACAAGCCCCAGAAACCACAAGTGCCGCCGCATTCTGTACTAGTTGAAGCTTCAGAGGCAGCCCCACGTAGAGCGCGTTACAATAATCCAGTCTCGATGTCACTAGGGCATGGATCACCGTGGCCAGATCCGAGCGACTCAGGTATGGTTGCCTGATCTTCAAGCTGAGGCTCAACGAGCACCTGTCGGAGATGCTCTAGGTCAGTGGTTCTCAATCTTCCTAACACCATGACCCCTTTATAAGTTCCTCATGTTGTGGGGACCCCCAACCATAAAATTATTTTTATTGCTAATTTATAACTGTAATTTTGCTGCTGTTATGAATCATAATGTAAATATCCGATATGCAGGATGTATTTTCATTGTTACAGATGAAATGTGTGTTCTATGCACACATTGAACACAATCGGATTTATTTCAGAGGAGGCATACATAGGATTGGGCCCTGAGGCTGTCAGTCAGCTCCAGTGTGCATGCGCCTACAGCCGGAGGTCTGGCAAGCCTGACCTGGCCCCCAGGTCTTTAGGCAACCCCCAGGAAAGCTCTAGGCAACCCCCAAAAGGGATCCCGACCCCCACTTTGAGAAACGCTGCTCTAGGTGGATTTCCTGCTACAGGCAGGGGTTTGGACTAGATGACCTACCGGGTCCCTTCCAACTCTAGGATTCTATGAGAATAATAAGAATAAGAATAAGAATAAGAATTGCATGGGTGGTCCTTGGGAATGATTTTGATAAGGAGCACCCACCCAGTACATAAGTTACTTCATCAGCATAGTGGCGTGTTGGGAATGCACCTGCTCCTCCATTGTGTGCAATGAATCATCACATTATGTGATGTATGAACTCGGGCATTAATTTACTTGTCCACAGAGGCTGGAAACACCTGCAGTAACTCAACAATTATCACAATGATGCTCTTTTTTGCCTTTTGTATGGCATAATGAGTTTGCAGGTTGGTGTAGTAATAATAAAAAAAGCAATAAACCAGGATGTTTACCTCATTATTTGGTGTTAGACAAATTGAGTGGTATAGATAGAGGGGGTGCAAAGTGCTACGTTTTGCAGGGAGCTTCACCACAGTGTGCAAGTAGCACATCCTTTCCCCTTTGTACATGCCTCAATTTCACTCCTCCGGCCCATAATGATTCTAAGGCTTGCATGCCGAGCAAACTTAGTGCACTGCACCCCTCCTGGCTATGCTACTGGACAAGTCACACTCTCCTCTATATGTTCAACATGAGTCTAGCAACACAGCCTCACCTTATAGGAGGATGCTTTAAATAATATATGGGAAGTGGTGAACTCTTGAAATATTCACTTTAAATACCAAGTGGTGGTGGGAGTAGTAGAAGTCTTGCCATTAGATGTCCGCAGATTAGTAATGGGCACACTGTTTTTAATGAGCTCTGCAGTTTTTAATTGATAAAGGAGATAAATGATATAGCAAATAAACAGAGAACTGAAGACCTTGGAATCTACTGGGAAAATTGGCTGTAGGACTAATTTTGGTCTAATTGAGCACTAATGCCTCTTCTTATAATAGAACCCACAGTAAGAAATGTGTCTGACTGATGTTCTCGGCATGTGATGTGTGTCTGTGTTTGATAAGCATAAATTGCATAGCACTACCATAAAATTATTTACTTTTATCAAATCCTACTCACCTCCGCAGGCGATATGAATTATGATGCAGCCATGATTACTTAATCTATAAAGCCAGAAATCTTTAAGCACAGTCTCTCTCTCTCTCTTTTTTTTTTTTGGTGTACTTATGCTGAAATAATCCTGCCACAATTAAAATCTTGAACAGCAGGTCTTGGGGAAAATAATTGTGTTGGTGATGTTTTGCTACAAAAAATCTGTATTTTCACCTTTTTAATTTATTTGATCATATGGCAAAGTGCAACAACAACACTTAAAATTCACAACTTATAAAATGTAGTGGCAGTTGCTAAATCACAAGACCTTTGACGAAATACAGGCATCTCCTATTTTCTGATGGTTCATTTTCTGAGGTTCCACTCTTTCAACACCTTTCAATTATACTCAGAACTCATTCATTCAACATATGCTCCACTCTTTCAGCATCTCCCTACTGTTTCAATGGCTTTTTGGCACACTAGGGAGTGTGCAGGCTGGGGGAGGAACCTATTGATATCTGGGGCTCAACTGGGCAGTCTGGCAGCAACAGCAGCAGCAGTAGTGTGGGGAGGAGCAGGAGCAGGCTATGCACTCCCCACTGGTTCCTCATTTCCACATTCCACCTGATTTTTCCAGGGGAATTACAACCCTAGCTAGAGCGGATATAGTTCAGATAGAGGCTGATCCAAATGGTGGCAGTAGCCACATTGAGATGCTACTGGGACAAGGTTGATGGTCACTAAATTTTGTGTCTGGGGTTTAAGCTCAGCTCAATTCAGGTTCAAAGTTCCCATGTGATTTCAGTAGTTTTTTAGGTTACTATTCAGGTTCAGTTTAGCTCCCTGGTAATGATAAATTGATGTCTACAAACTGCATACACCAGAAAGCAGTATATTCACCAAATCCCACTGAAATCTCTGGGATGATGATAACACTTCTAGTACTACTTCACAGCAATATAGGAAATGTACCATGTTGAAATTTAGAGGCTAGAAATCTCCCCGATATTAGCCGTTGCATTACAGTGTTTGCAAACTCTCTAGTCATTTGTAATCGATTAACATTTTTTAATTATGCATGCCTTTTTTAAACTGAAAAACTCATTTGAAAGTATTATTAACCGTTTAAAAAAACTTCTGTGCAGGGAATTTATCCCAATGTAGTCGCACCAGATCATTCTGGCAGAATTATTATTATTCCCTAGTAAAAGTGAGAAGATCTATCACAGATAGTTGCAGGGGACTGGGATTTCCCATAGTCATAAAATGCTACAGTTGGCGTTGTTTTCAGATGAAGCCCTTTGATAATGCTTTCCTTGCTGTTTTTAAATCCAAATGTAGTAAAAATTCATTTGTTAAATATTTATCAGATGCCAAACAGATATTCCATCATTTGATTCCACATGTCAGATGCAAAAGAAACAAAACACTCATCTCTTCCACGTTTTGGGGGGGAGGGAGGAAGAGGGGGGGTTTAGGAAAAAAATATAGACAATTAGTAAGAAGGGAACTGCTTGCTACCTCCAGGGAAGAATATTTCTCATTTTCAGAATATTTGCTTTCAGGGCCAGCCTTAGGGCAATTTGAATAATAGTGCAACTTTGACAAGCACTTAGGCAAGCACAATGGGTTGGAGGAGTGTTATATAGGGTTTGATGCTATATAGGGTTTGATGCATTAAAGACAAGTTATATCGTTATATTTATTAGAACAGGCAGAACTGAATTGGCTCAACCAGCGGTGCCATGTGTCCATTGCGAAGTTGGCAAGCCTAATGCACATGCACAATTGTTGGATGTGTGCATTAGTCTTTCCCAGCCTAGTGAGGGGCAAGTGTGCACAGCACTAGGCTGGGGAAGTCTGGGGGTGGTGAGCCAGAAGAGGGGGTGATGAACCAGAGGGTTTGTGAAGGTAAATTGAGTTGATAGGATAAGAAAGAAATTGTTCACTTTCTCTGGCACAGAAGCTGTAGTGTGGCTAAGGGACTGCTGGGCCTGGGCACCACAAGTATGCAATACATGGAAGGTGACAAACACACCCCCAACATGGTGGAAACTGCCACCAGTTCAGACTGTGGGGTGCAGGATGGGTGACTAAGGGACTAAGACTGTGGGGTGCAGGATGGGTGACATAGGGCGCAATCCAGAGTAACTACGGGGAGTCCTTGCTCCGGTGTAAGAACAATTTGCTCTGGATTGCAATATGAATTTCCCATAGGTTTTCACTAGGTGGTGCAATAACTATGGGTGCACGTAATGTCTCTTACGTGCTCCCGTAGTTACTCTGGATTGTAGGGTTAGTTCCTGCTTTCTGTGCTGGGCTTCTTCTGGTTGCCTGTCCCGGCCCTGCACTTTCTGAGGCAGTGGTGGTGGCTTCTTTGCCCTGTGCTTTCCCTCCAGAAGCTCTTAGGGTGCAAAGACAGGCTGGAAAGATGGTCTCCACAGATGCTTCTTCAGGGAGTGAAGACCTGGAATCAAGGCAAAGCAAAGATGCAAGGTGAGAAGTGGTGGGCTCCAGCAGATTCACACCTACTCTATAGAACTGGTTGTTAACAAGAGATAGGACATATAAGGTTTAAAAATAGACATTTTAAAGTGGCTGCCAGATGGACATAGAACCGGTTGTTAATTTCTTTGAATCCCATCACTGAAGGTGAGGTAAGGTGAGGCAGGGCAAGGTGGGCAAACAACATTCCAGTGCATACTGGGTCCTCCTGTGCATGCACTTCCCACCATCCCACTTCCTTCCAGGCAGTCAGGTGGGGAAGTGCTGTTGAGGAAATTCTCCAGGATGGTCTCAGAAGGGAACTTTCCCAGCAGCCCATGTCCACCTGCCTGCTTGGAAAAGTGTGGGGGTGAGCAGGCATGAAGCATGCACGGGAAGACCCAGCCAGTCAGAGCTGTCCTGGACTCCCCTGGCCAAACAGTACGGGGTCGCCTTGCCTTCCCTGCTCCCTCCATCTGCACTATACGTGAAAGGGAGGGTATGGGGAAGCAAGCAGTGGTGCAGCTGGAGGAGGGCGGAGGGGGCTTTCTGCCACGGGTACCACCCATAAGGGGGGTGACACTTTGGGGGTGTCCAACCCCAAATAATGACCAACATTATAATGACCAACATTATAACAACAAGAAGGAATGGAGCAACCCCACCATGTCATATACAGTTGGATTCATATTGAACAGCAGAATCCAATACAAAAATCCATTTTTGAATATCTCATTCCTATGAAATGTTATTGCCAAAAAACTAAAAACTAAAAATATGCATTGAGCTCTATGGGAAAATGAAATTGCCTCACATCGTAGCTTTAACCACTGTAGGTAATAATTGTATGGGGGTACAGTCCTGGGTGTGAAAGTGGATATCAACCCCATTGTGAAGAAACCTGACAGCTGTATGTCCTATTGGCAGCATAACAGCAGAAGATAAACTATGGGTGCAATCCTAATCCATTTAGGCCAGCACAACTTACCTGCTGTTCCTGTGGGTGGTGTAGGGAGGCTGGCACATGTCTGTACACTGGCTTAGTGTACAGTGCCTCACGACACTTTCCCTAGACCAGTGTGGGACTTGTGTCAGCCTAACAAAGGCTTAGGATTACACTATCAGTAAAGGTAAGATGGCAAGACATGGGACCTGAGTTGGGTAACAGACCCTTCTGACCCAACATAGGGATATTCTGGGTGCAATCCAGAGTAACTACGGGGAGTCCTTGCTCCGGTGTAAGAACAATTTACTCTGGATTGCAATATGAATTTCCCATAGGTTTTCACTAGGTGGTGCAGTAACTATGGGTGCACATAATGTCTCTTACGTGCTCCCGTAGTTACTCTGGATTGTAGGGTAAGTTTTGCAATGTATTTCTTCACTGTAAAGTGGAGCATTGATGTTTCAATGAAGACTAGATTAAAAAAAACAACTCTTGGCTACAGGACCAGGTGCAGGAGGGTCTGTTACGTTCAGTTTATGGCTCAGATTACAGAGAGTCACTTTTGCTTTCTTGCGCTTAACTCCACAATGAGCCAGAGTTAATAGCCTGCAATAATGCAGCGTAAGCCCTATGGCACGACACCTGAGAGGCCATTTAAATGTTGCTAGCTCCATGAAGAGGCTGCCAAGGAGCATTTGGCTCCCTACGTGGTACGTGATGATTTGATAGTCCCTTACCACTTACATCGGTCCAATCAACTTAAAGAATCGCTATCCTGGCACTGAACATGAGACCATCAATGAGACTATCAATTTAATTTTTTTTATGTTGAGACTGCATCCTGACAATGCACCTGAATTTTGTTGTATATTTTGTATAATGACTATTAATTATTTTATCTTATAAGACACCTCAGGGGATAGGAAGTGTTGGGCCAATCTTGGGGACATTTAAGATGCTGATGAGTCTTCAAACTGGTGGGGCATTGATGATTGAATATGTATGCATGATATTATAGTGACCATCATTCAGTTACAGAGCTCATGTTTTGCATATAGAACATTTCAGGTTGCATTGTGGACATCTTGAGGATGGACTCACAAATTGTATCTGCAGCCTGGAGATCAAAAGGCTTTACTGAGTGAGAAAACAGAGAATCCAACTCGGTATCATATGATGCAATGTGAGAAGCACATATGATTATTGGCACACACATAAGATCAATCTGGACACATCAGGGGCGGGAAGTGGGACCGGTGGAGCTCAGTTCCATCAGATCCAGAGCCTTCATGACATGTATTTCACCCTTACCCAGAGGTTCATTCTATATATAGCTCTATAGTACATATGAAAACATGTAGCCTCATAGCAGCTCCATTTAGGCAGGGGAAGGGGACAAAATCCCCTTCCTCCAAGGAGATATAGCCTGCTGGCCCTTTGGATGCTGCAGCAACCATTCAGGTGCTGCAGAGCTCCTCACATTGCAAGCAGCTTAGGATTGGGCTGCTCATGAGCTTTAATGTATTTTTCATGGAAATTGCTTCAATAATGTATACATTTAAATTAGATTTCCTCCACTGGATTTCTGCAGCAGCACTCTGTTGTGGATAGTAGTCATGAGACCAAAACATGTAGCGAGTTGATTAAATGTGTGCTTGGTTGATAAATAGGGTCAACTCCTGGAACCTCTTCCCAAACTTGATTTATATTCATTACAGGGCAATGGGAAACAACTGCTGTTCAGCTTCAGATAGTCGAGAACACCATGTGAAAGAAAGGGTGATGCACTCTTGGCGATGTTTTGTTTTGTTTGTGTGCTGCTCACAGCTCTGCAAGAGAAAATTATTTTCTGTTTGAGGAATCAGAGCACAGTCAGGTTCACTGATGCTCAGTTGAAGATCCAGGCATGTCAAACTCTGACACTATCCTTGTGGTGCAACATGTCAATTTCAGACATTTGCCCTTTCACTGTTCACAAGGCATGACTTTGCTTTCACTTCTGGAATCACAACCAGATCACTTGTAGGAGAGCAATAGAAGCAGCTTTCAATAGTTAATGTCCTTGGATACACTATTCCTATAATGCTTATCAAGATATATGCTGTGGCTTTTTGTGGCTTTTGTTTGGAGATGCGCACACTTCGTGTGGACATGATTTTTCCTGCCAACAACATCACAACAAGTGTGGCACTAGCAGCCTCTGCTGGCCAAATAGTTGCTTGTCCCTTCATTAATTAACAAGGGCTCTTGGAAAAAAAAAAAGCTCCACCGAAGGAAGAAAGCCGTGCTCAATTTGCTCGAGTAAATGTGCCAATGAGTGCGCTTAGGAGTGCTTAGGAGTGCGCTTAGGGTGAATTCTTACTACTTTCAAATTTCATTGTAAAATTGAAAGGAGTCACAAGAAAAGAAAATGATCTCCGATATGCACCTGTCCCCCCAAAAAATTGTATTAAAAACTTTAAATTAAAAAAAAATAAATTAAAAAGTTTTGATACCATATTCTTCTATTCTCCACTTCAGCTGTGGTGTCTGTATTCAGCCCAAACTACAGTTTCCATCATGCTCTCTCAGTATACTCTGAGTTGGAAAGGAATGGTAGTTTTGTCTCAGAATATCAAGTCTGAAAGATATTTCCTATAAGGTGTCCCTCATTGTACACTAGAGTTACATTCTGGAACCTCCCATGAATTTAAAAGAAATTTAAATTATTTCTGTGTCTAAAGAAAACAATGAAAAATAGCCAAAAAAAACTATTTTTAATATATGAAACCCACGGAAACTTCCTAAATGAATAGAGCAACAATATCTGGAGAGTTTGATTCTGGGACTGAAAAATGGAATGATTGCATGCATGACTCTCTCTCTCTCTCTCTCTCTCTCTCCTTGCCCCACAACAGTAGAAAAGCTGTTTTTTAAACTGTGATTTGCAGTGGTCATTCATATTGATTCAAATCCATGTATAAAAAAATCTGTATTTAACAAGGTTGGACCTCTAGCAAGATTTCAACAAGGTATATCGAAGCTTCAAAGATTTTTCACTGTCCCAGTACCATAACTAGAGTGTTCAAAGCACTACATTACAGTTTTGCTCCCATTGCTCAATGGCTCTGAAGGGGAGAGATGTGGTGTGATGACGTACACCAAAGGTGCTGTCCTAACATAGGCAGGCCTAACCATTGATCCTCCTGTTCCTGTTGTGATGCCTGTCTATGCAATGGCCTAACCCCCAGGAGTGGTGCAGAAGTGTCTTATGGCACTGTTGTGACATCCCCAGGTCAGGCAGAACTCACACTGGGGCTTAGGCTGGCCCAACTGGAGATTAGGATTGCACGCTTAGTGCTTTGCAGGACACACAGTGGGGTCCCAGCAACAATGGTTATGTCACCCAAAGTAGGAGCAAAACCACTGCAAATAATTCTCTTGTTGTTCAGTACTTCAGACGAGTATTTTGGTCAAGTGTATGAAAAATCATTTCAAAATCCAATACATTTCCTCTGCTATGACCATTTCTGAATTCTGAGGATGTTATTTCTGCTACTGGTTTATCCTTCCCTGTATTAATGTACAGTCTACTCTCTGTATTGGCTGTGGTGATGCAAGTGGTTAAGAGTATCTAACTCTCTGTATTGGCTGTGGTGATGCAAGTACCCAGCAGGCCAGGGTCCTAGACCTACAAGATGAGGTGAGCTCTTGTCCTTATCTCAGACCTAGCAGTTTGAAAGCATGCAAATGCAAGTAGATAAATAGGTACCACTTCAGTGGGAAGGTAACAGCATTCCATGTGCATGTGAGTCACATGTCAGACAATGCTGACTCTATGGCTCTGGAAACAGAGATGAGCATCACATATATAGTCAGTCACAACTACCAGTATAACCTGCAGGGGACACCTTTACTGTTCCTTATTCTGTGTAATTCAGATATATTTCTCTGGCACCGGCAGGGGCTGGTGCCACTTTGACATTGGAGGGGGACCATCATCATGATAAATTCTGGAGGCTGTTGGGTCACAATCCATACATGAGTCATGTGCCTTCATTTCATTCTCAGTGCTCTGGTTTTAATGATCAAGTACCTTGTAAAGAGTGAGGAGATGAGAAGTCTGTCTGAAACAAAAAATGTCAGTCACCTTGCCCAAATCAGGTTGTGGGTGACAGTGACAATAATGATTAATCTTGCATTGCTAGTTGATAGCTGACCTTGATCCAACCAATAGGATTTTTTTAGGACCTTGTTGCCTCTCCAAATGGGAAAAGCAAAGGGTGGCCTTCAATAACTGAACTAGTTTCAAAGATACAGAGTTGTTCAAAGCTGCTTATGCTCAACTGTTGAGTGGCCACATAATACTGAAAGATAATGTTGAGTAACCACATAATACTGAAAAGTGCTGCATTTGACTGAGATAAAGGCAACAATATGCACAAAAATGCACATATTTAGTATATTTAAAAGACATTAGATGTTCCAAACAAAAATGGTATTTGGCTGCAGAAGAATATTTATAAAATGCATTTTTAACCTAAATTCTCTGAAAAAGTGTTACGTTAGGAGGTATCACTAGAGATAGTGGCACCTGGGACTGTCACTAACCCGACAATCCAGAGTAACTACGGGAAGACATAAGATGCACTTACTTTGGATTGCTCTATGCATTTCCCATAGGTTTCCCATAGGTGGCACCATAACTACGTCCATATAAAAGATCCCGTAGTTTCTCTGGATTGTACCCATAGAAATTCATGCTGTGTTTGGAGGTTGCCTTTGGATGCTTTCATTGAACCATGAAAGGATCTTCCAAAAAATGAGGAGAAGGCAGCTGTGGCATATGCATCAATTTTGCTCCCTGTTCCCAAAACGGTTCCAAAGGGATGAGATGATGTGGTGAAGCTCCATGCAAAACTTAGTGGTGGACCTTCTCTAGTTTACGCCACTGTTCCTCACATCATTCCATCCCTCCACACTTCCCTCTCAACTGCTGTGGCAATTGTCCAGTATTCACTGTCATGCTCACTGCATGTGGTGTTGGGCAGGTTGCACTCTTAGGCCCTATTGGATCTGCGACAACCATAAAGTTGTCTATGCTGCCAGAATGCCCATTCTGGTGGCATTAGCAGCCCATAAGTTTGGGCTATAAAAATCATGTTTCTTTGGTTGATGGAAAAAGAGAAGATGTCAAACCAAGGACAGCAGCACAGACCGTAGAAGGATAATGGCTACTTCCATAGGATGACTCAGGAGTCTGTAGAGCAGTGATTTTCAACAAGTGTGCTCTGGCACACTGGTGTGCCGTGGATAATCCCCAGGTGTGCCATGGGAATTTGGGGATTGACATTAATTAATAGGAAAATTGGGGGATTTGAACAGCCTGGTGTGCCTTGTCAATGATAAAAACAGTTGATGGTGTGCCTTGACAGTTTCAATGCCTTGTTAGTACACCATGGGATGAAAAAGGTTGGAAATCACTGCTGTAGAGGCCTTTACTGCTGTAAAGTTTATACAGTAGTAGGTGAAAAAACAGCAAAAAGAAATTTCACACAATTGCTTGCAGTGATGCCCAGTTTTTAAGAAATGAAACCATTTCTTTCACCTGAGAAAGGAAGTCCATTGATGACCTTCCTTGCATTTGTGGGCCTTGAATTCGTGGAATGTCTGCTTTTTACTTGGTGTTGAAACGTGGAATAAAAAAAATGTGAAGCATCTCTTTTTATGCAAGACTAAACTGTTTCACTTTCTTGTGCAAGACTTCCTGTACAAGCAGATGCATGAAACCTATGATAAAACCCATCAGTTATTGCACCACATGGACTTTTGTGTCAGCATTTGTGAAAAAGAAATAGCCGCTATTTTCCTTCTGCTTGTTTTTTCCCCCTTTTTGGCACTAACTCCACATGTATTTTGATCTTTTGCATTCACGTGCAGGTGTTTGCAGGTGTTGAGAGAGAGAGGGGGGAGCAAGCAACCCTTTCCTGGCACAGATTTGGCATCGGGAATGTGAATCTAAAAAGTGATCAATAATTTCCAAGCGATGTGCCTGCATGTTTTGGGAGTATCTGGCGTATTCCCAGAAAGCATGTGCGCCTCTGTGCTTCAGAACCCTCCCCTCTTTTTTCCCCAGCACCACACAGTATGAATTGCAAAAGTAAATGGTTGTGAAAGGCCCGATGATGAAATCAGAGCTATGCAACTCAGAACTGATTTATATTGCCAGAGCACCCTAATCAAAATTAATGCTATAGGAAGTAACGTTTTACAGCAAAATAGCACAGGAAAAGTGCATTGCCCCATTTTACTTATTAACTGTCACTGCTTTCTGCTTTTAGGACAGGTGTAAAAGGGAAAGCAGAGCTATAGGATTACTAACTGCATTTGTGGTGTGTGCATCCTTGTTCAACACAATAAATTCAGTGAAAATACCCGTCACCATTTCCTTGACTTCATACTAACACAAAGCGTTCTCAGAGATATGTGGTGCAGTCTTAGCAGGACGTTTGTGTAATTTGTCAGAAGTCGGGCAATCAGTTGGAAACAATTTCAGATGAATTTTAGTTATATTTATGGAATACATTAATAGCTTTCAAACCTTTTACCATTAGGAACCACATTTTAGGTTGGCAGTTTGTCATGAACCGCTGGAAGTGATGTCGTTAACCTGGAAGTGACATCATCATGCAGGAAAAATTTTTACATTTTACAAAATCAAATTAAATTTAAAAAATTAAATTAAATTTATGCTTGATGTCGTCAAGGCATGAGCCACCGTGGCCAGATCCAATTGAGTCAGGTATGGCCCCAACTGGTGCACCAACTGAAGGTGGGCAGAGATTCTCCTGGCCATAGCTGACACCTGGGCATCTAGGAGCAACTGTAAATCCAGGATCACCCCCAACCTGCAGACCTGCTCTTTCAGAGGGAATATAATCCCAGTCAGAGCAAGGTGAAAATTCATTACCTGCATTGCAGATTTCTGAACCAGGAGGACCTCTGTCTCTTCAGGATTTAATTTGTTTGTTTGCCCTCATCAAGATCCTAACAGCCTCCAGGCAATGCTCCAGGACAGAGAAAACTCCCTTGGTATCAGGAGGGAAGGAGAGATAGAGCTGAGTATCATCAGCATACTGATGACACCCAACTCCAAATCCCCGAGGACTCTCCCAGCGTGTTCAGATAGATGTTAAACAGCATGGGGGAAAATATAGAGTCCTATGGCACCCCACCCCACAGGAGCCAGTGTGCCGAACAGGAGTTTCCCATCACCACCTTCTGGGATCTGTCAGACAAGAAGGAGCAGAATCACTGTAAATCAGTGCCCCTGATCCCCAACTCAGCCATCCATCCCAGAAGGACACCATGGTTGATGGTGTCAAAAGCTACTGAGAGATCCAGGAGGACTAGCAGGGATGCACTCCCTCCATCCAGTCCCTGGCATTGGTCATCTGCAAAGGTGACCAAGGCTGTCTCCATCCCAAAACCAGGTGTAAAGCCAGATTGGAAGGGATCTAGATGATCCACTTCTTTTAATACCGTCTGGAGCTGAGATGCCACTACCCACTCAGTCACTTTGCTCAGAAAAGGGCAGTTTGAGACTGCCTGATAGTGTCGAGAAAGAGGGGGTGAACTACTGCTTGCTTCAGTGCAGAAGGCAACACCCCATCACTGAGAGATGAATTTATTGCCCTCTCTGTCCACATGGCCAGTCCCTCCTCAGCAGATCAAATAAGCCATGCTTGGCAAGAATTTAGTGGGCAGGCAGATGGTCTCACATTCCCAAGGATCCTGTCCACATCCTCAGGCTCCACAGGCTGAAAAGAATCCCACAGAAGAGAACTGACAGATGCCACGGGGACATCACCAGAAGTGGCTAAAGTGGAATCCAAGTCTTGGCTAATCCAAGTGATTTTATTTGCAAAGTGCCCAGCGAACAAGTCACAGCAGACATAAATGAGCTCTTCCTGATTAACTTAAAATTGGTTTATGACCCACCCAGTGGGTCCTGACTCACAATTTTAGAGACATTGTAAATGCATTAAAGTTCTCTCTCTCTCTCTCTCTCTCTCTCTCTCTGTGTGTGTGTGTGTGTGTGTGTCAGAGACTGGGGGTTACTAAGAAGGAATAAAAGAAACTACAATAACAAAAACATGATTTTTTGAATTCAAGGTCATTTTTGAAAGCACATCTCCAATGACTGCTAACATCTTGCTCCAACACCTACTGTATATTATTTTCAAATTAAATTCCAGTCCAAGTAAGAGTGTTAACTGGATGAATCATCTGTACACTTTGGGTACACGGAATCCATACACAGATGCAGGAGTCTAAAAGATTTGGTTTGCAATCCACAGGTAGAAGATTTACCCTGCAATCCAGGGTAACTACAGGAGCACATAAGAGACATTACGTGCACACGTAGATACTGCACCACCTAGTGAAAACCTATGGGAAATTCATATTGCAATCCAGAGTAAATTGTTTTTACACTGGAGCAAGGACTCCCCATTGTTACTCTGGATTGCACCCTTACTGTATTTACTTGATTCTAATGTGCCATCAAATCTAATGTGCACCCTGATTCTCAAAGCCTTCAGATTTAAAAAAAAAAAATGTTTAATGGCAATTGTAATGCGCAGCAACAAATCAGGTACAGAATTTAATTTTATCACATATAACAATGAGTTATATGACAATAATAATACAGGTGTCCCTTCTTTTCCACTAGGGTTCAATTCTGGAACCCCCTGTGGATTGAAAAAAATTATGTGTATAAAGAAAATAATGTAAAAAATATGTATAAAGACCCACTTTCATGTTTCTTGCTCCTCTATTGTGCCAATTTGACTAACCCTACAATCCAGAGTAACTACGGGAGCACATAAGAGACATTACGTGTACCTGTAGTTACTGCACCATGTAATGAAAACCTATGGGAAATTCATACTGCAATCCACAGCAAATTGTTCTTACACCGGAGCAAGGACTCCCCGTAGTTACTCTGGATTGTGCCCTAAGGTAGAGCCACAATATCTGCAGGTGTTTGATTCTAGGACTGAAAAATGGAATGATAGCTTGCATGACTACCTCTCTACAACAGTAGAAAAGTAGTTTTTAAAAATGTGACTTGCAGACACCATTCATGTTGGGTCAAATCTGTGTATTAAAAAACTGTATGTAACAAGGTTAACCTGTATGACAATGGGTTTGTGTTATGATTTTTAATCTCATTGCACTACTTTATTATTTTTATTATTTTATTTATTTTTTTTATTTTAAAAATTAAAATAATTTTAATTATTTTAATTCTCAGGCTGTCTCAAGGCGACTTGAGACATAGAAGGCGACTTCTGTAGCCCGACTCAAGGCGACAGAAACATAAAACACAATTCAAAACATAAATAATAAATACAGTAAAAACAATTAAAACATATAGGCTAAAAGATACAATAAAAACAATATAAAACCAAAGCCTTTATGCAACAATGGGTTTAAATGGAAAATGAAAACCAATACTGACAACTGCTAGATGGATTTGGAGAATGATTGGAATGGATTCCAACATCTGGCTTTAATTTATTGATTTGTTTTTCCATGTAGATCATGTTTTGAAGTACTTTTTATTTAAAGCAGTATACAGCTGTTATTAAGAATGTTATTAATAATACCATCAATGACCTCAGACATGCACAGAAAAGTCCAATGCACTTTTCTGCATGCTTCTAGGCTTCAAGAATGGGAAAGGATTGTTAACACCATCCACAGCTATCCACAGTCTGTAAGTACCGTTTCTACTCATGGTGAGTGATGATCAGCACAATCCAGAGTAACTACAGGAGTTCTCAAGAGACGTTTATGTGGCGTTACGGTGCCACATAGTGGAAACCTATATGAAATTCATAGAGCAATCCAAAGTAAATTTTTCTTACATCGACATAAAAGCTCCCACAGTTACTCTGGATTGTGCAGCATGTGTAAATGCCTCCACTTTTGCTGACTCATATAAGGGTGTCAGGTTTTGTGACAAGAGTACTTTTAATGCAAGTTAACAGAGAAACATGTGGTTCCACTTGTATGTTGTAGCCCATCTAGGTCACCTGTAACACTGGAGTTCTCAAAGCTGAAAGAAAGAAAGAAAGAAAGAAAGAAAGAAAGAAAGAAAGAAAGAAAGAAAGAACGAACGAACGAACGAACGAACGAACGAACGAACGAACGAACGAATGAACGTTTCCTTGTGCTGGCTTCAAGGAGGCCTGCTTCCTTGTAGAGATGAGTCAGATTCCATGTGAGATTCTGTGCAGACGTTCATGGGAGTAATGTCACCTGACCTGAGACGTGTTTCAGTCTTTGCCACTCATTTCAAGACAGAAGAGAAGATTGTCTCTGCTTTAAATCTTTAAAAAAATCCCAGCCACTAACTCTGGACCCAAACAAAAAGGACTGTAACTTGTACCTGCAGAAGTACTAAATTTGTGGTGCAGCAATCCAAGCAGGGGGAACAAAACTGAGTCAAATGCCTCTGTTTTGTTCCCACTGCCTGGAATGGCTCCAAAGAGTTTGGTTCCTGCAAACCTAGTGCTTTGCACCCCATCTAGCTATGCCACTGTACTAAATAAGCCTTCTGGGCCCTACTTTTGGCTAGAGCTCCCAGAGATCCACAAGAGATACAATCCAGAGTAACTATGGGACCTTTTACACCAAATTACCCTACAATCCAGAGTAACTACGGGAGTACGTAAGAGACATTACGTGTATCCTTAGTTACTGCACTACCTAGTGAAAACCTATGGGAAATTCACATTGCAATCCAGAGCAAATTGTTCTTACACCGGAGCAAGGACTCCACGTAGTTATTCTGGATTGTGCCCAAAGTTATGGTGCCACCTACAGGAAACTTATGGGAAAAGCATAGAGCAATCCAGAATAAGTGCCTCTTACATCTTCCTGTAGTTACTCTGGATTGTAGGGGAAAGGGTATTAAATACTACCCATATCTTCTTTGGATGCTTCAACTAGATTTGATACTCTCTTCTCCCACCTGCTAGATAAATATTAGGGCAACTATAAAGAAAATGTTGGATATCTGTGCATGTTCTAGCACTCCAGAGCAACTCAAGAACCCACTCATAGACTATTAGGGCTTCCCAAAAGTAAAAGTTTTGATAACTTTCAGTCATCCAGAGCCCCACTTCATCTATGTCCTAAGACATAAGCCAATATGAAGAGCCTCTGCTGGATCAGGACAAAAGCCCATCTAGTCCAGCTTCCTGTAATACACAGAGGCCCACCACATGCCTCAGGGAGCGCACATGACGTCTGCATCGAGGTGCCCTCCCCTGCACTTGGCATTAGGAGGTTGCCCACATCTACATCTATCTATGCACATGGACACATTCACACACTATCACAGCTTGTAACTTGTGATGGTCTCCTCCTCCAGAAATCTGTCCAAGTCATTCTTAAAGACATTGAGGCTAGATGCCATCACTACACCCTGCGGCAGGAAATTTCACAGACCAACCACATGCTGGGTAAAGGAATATTTTCTTTTGTCTATCCTAACCATGCCAACATTTAATTTTAGTGTATGTCCCATATTTCTGGTGTTATATGAAAGGGAAAAGAGCATCTCTCTGTCCACTAAGTCCATCCCTTGCAAAATTTTGTATGTTTCAATCAAGTCTCCCTTCAAGCACCTCTTTTCTAGACCAAGAGCCCCAACCATTGTAGCCTTTCCTCATACAGAAGGCGTCCCAGACCATCAATCATTTTGGTTGCTCTCCATGACGAGAAAAGCTCTTGTGTTTATTAATTTATCCCTATGAATCATGATGTATGCATGAAACCTGATTTTAGCTGGTTTACACTCTGACTGTCTGTCTCCACCCTTTTGTTCCTTCCCCAAACATCCCATCTTGCATTTCAATTGTGACCTTCTTCCCCCAACATAACCAATAGATTGTTTCCTGCCTCCTTAATTCATGTGCAAGTCAATCTAAAGAGACACCCTTTTGTCTTGTGGCCTGTCACCTACTTCCAGGATCCCCTTTGCTTCCTGACCCTGTTCAGGCATCAACAAGCCATGTAGCTGACCAGCCCTCTCCAAGGTTCCCAGCCCCCCAATTGGTTCCAGAGCATCATCAAATGATGACGTAGTCTAAGGTATAAAAAATGGGGTCCAGCCTATGTTTACCAGGGTGACCAGATGCCCAAACCTCAAAAGGAGGATAAGGTCTGGGATTCCTCTCAACCTGGCCCTTCTGGCAGAAAATGGCACATTTGCCTACTCATGAGTAAAGCCATGGTATTGGGCACTTTCACTTTCCCATAGAGCTCAATGCATATTTTTGGCCATAACCTTTGATAGGAAGGAGATATTTCAAAACCGAGTTTTGCATTGGATTCTGCTCCTCAATACGAATCCAACAACATATGACATGACAGGGTACTGCACTCCAATGCAAAGTTCCAAAATGAAGCCAAAATGGAGGACAATGAAGCCCTTTTGGAGGACACCCTGACAGAAGGCTAAAAAAGAGGACAAATCCAGAAAAATACAGTCATATGGTCACCCTAAGCTAGCTCTCTTGATTTCCTGGATGACATGGCATGAAGACGGTCAATATTTGCTCACCCTCTTTCTCCATCTTTCTTCCCAGCTCCCTCCCTCTCTCTCTCCCTCACCTTTCTTTGCCTCCCCTTTTCCACATTATTCAAGGAACAGGTACACTTCATTTTATGGTATTGAATAAATGTAATTTTACTTTATGCTTTATAACAATAAATTCTGTTTCTTTGTGATAAGTTCCCTAAGTTCTCTTTCTTATGAGGGTATTCCCTCTGCATGGTGCTGTAGTCCTGCCTTGCTGTCCTTATATATGCAAGAGGGCAATAGCTAAATTCCCCTAACTAAGGCTGCAATCCAGAGCAAATTCAGCCTGCTCTGACCTAACTGCACTCTCCTAACTATTCTGTATCCAGAGCAGAAAGTTATGCTGAATCCAGAGAGTCAGGAAGCCTGGGCTGCCCTAACTGCTCCAGAGCATGCTAAGTAATTGACACAAGGGGAAGACTTGCTCCTGAGGAGACACCCCTCAGATCACACTGAACAAGGAACAGCTGTGGTGCCTACAGTGGTGACATTACTCTGCACATCAAATGGTGCGGAAGTCTGTGTGTCATCCCTGGGATGCGTGCCCCCCCCCCCCCCACCTGGACTGCACAGTCACCAAAGTTGGCGCCTGCGCAGTTGTTTCTGAAGCCAACTGGCTTCAGAAAGAGTACTGTGCAGGCAGCATCTCTGAAGCCTGCACAGTACTTTTCTGAAGCCTTTTGGCTTCGGGGGAGACTGTGCAGGCGTCAGAGTTGGTGCCTGTGCAGTACTCTTTCTGAAGCCATTCGGCTGCCGCTCCGCCTCCTGAGTGAGGCCGAATGGCTGTGCAGAGGCGCGGACTTTCTCTGCTCTAAGGAAGTCTCCTCTGAAGCTGTTCGGCATGCTCAGTGTGTTTCTGCGCAGTGCACCTCAGATGGCCGTTCAGGCCAGCTCCTCAGACAAGTGGCAGCTTCTGGCTGATTCTCCGCCTTGGAGCAGGCCTGAATGGGGGTGCTGACGCCCGGGGCCTGCCAAAGGACAGTCAAACTCCTCTGGCACATCACCCCATACGGAGCGCATCACCCAATGCAGCCCACACCAGCCGCACCAGTCTGGTGACGCCACTGGGTGCCTGCCTTATAAGGAGTCCCTGATGAGATGCCAGTACATTCTACAGTGAATAAAGGGGCTTCTTGGAGTGGCCTGCTGTATCCTGAGGTTTGTGGGCAGCCGTAGTTTGTTCCATATCCTGAGGTTGAGAGGAAGGGGTTGCAGCTAGGCTGGCCAAGAACTCAGAGTTTTGGTCAGCACTGCCATTCTTACTCGGGCCTTATCATGGACCCCTATGGGTCTACTCATTACTATACCTGCTCCTGAGGTGGTATAACTCTGAGGGCTGGAAGAGGGCATTTCTGCCTTGGAAACAGGCTTTGGATACAGAGTAACTGCTCTGCCCTAGGCAATGCTAAACATGCCCTCAACTTGCCTCTCCTGAGCTGCTTAGGCTGCCCCAGTTAGGGCAGAGCAGGTCCACCTCTCCTAGGGCACCCTATCTTGCCTTGCTCTGCCCTAAGCCTCCTTCAGAGTAACTGGGCTGGAGCATCTTGCAGTTGCTCCAACCTAGTGTTAGATAGGGCAACCCAAGGGCTCTTATGTGGACAGATTAGTTGCTCTGGATTGGGCTGTAAGTTTAAAGCTCTTTCGGTAACACTCCTTTGAACCTTCTTCATTTCTCTATATCCTTTTTGAAATGTGGCAACCAGAACTGTATGGACACACATGGACATTGGCATAGCTCTGAACATCCTACAGTAAAAAAAAGAGGAAATTCAGTGTTCTACTGTTTTCAAAGGAGGCGTTGAGTGATAAAGAAGTTCTTCTTATGTTTAATATATCTTCCCAGATTTCACTAATTCACTGACAATTTTTTCCTTATATTTTATTATCCCCCCAAATATTATAATGTTTATATGCAATTTGGTATCTAGTTTGTAGTCTGACTCATTTTCACATGCTATGTTTGCCATGACTTTTTCCCTGTTATGGTTTCCAGATTCCCAATCTAAATGGTCCCTATTCTGTGAAACGGGATAGTTTCCGAGAATGTCTTATAAGTGGTTTATTCTTTAACATACACAATATGAACATATTCAATATAAATGTTGAATAACTTCTTTGTGTTGCCTCTTATCTAAATACTTTTCACCAAGCAACACCAACAAGTTCATGAGTCAAGGTTTTAGGTTAAAGCTGTACCAGATTTAGGACCCCGTCTTACCCAAATTTCCAGCCCCAAGGTATTACATCTGCTGCTCACCTCAGAACATATAACAGTCCATTCCCCATTTATTATATTTTATCTTCCCTGAAAATATTGGATATGTCAAGTTTTGTGCCCAGATAGGCAGATTCTAGCATTATATTTTTTTAAAAGACACATACCCACTCACAAATAAGTAGTTTAGCAGTTAAACTAGCACAGCTAAATAAACTGCCTCCGTTCTAGGCATAACTGGGACATTAATGATGTGAATATGAAAAATTGCTGGGAGATGGCACGGCAAGGAGAGTATGATTAAAAAGCAACGGCAAATCTAATCCCTATCCAGACATTCTAGAGAAGCTAAATGAGCTTTTTTTCCTTTTTTGGCCATGGGTTATTCAAGTTATGAGTTATTATTTCAATCCCAGGTAATTATTTAAAAATCCCTTGAACACTTAGCACATGTCACAATTTGTTATGGAGATAAAACCAAGTTTGAAAAAGCAAATTTATTTTTTTCAAGGAAATTTTTTCCTACTCTTTCTGTCCCAGGAAGAGATGCAAGGCAGAGGAAGAGTGTCATCCAGAAATCTGGAGCTATGCTATCTTCAAGCCCTCGGTGTAACCCCACTATCCACTTTCATAGTCTTAGGGACTCCAGCTGCCCCATAGTCTTGTGGACTCCAGCTGCCCCATGGCTAATACATGGCTTGCTGTCTGGTTCTCTTGCTGTCCTCCACACCATCATGCCAGGGTGAGTGCCTCCTCACTCTTGGGCAGTGATGGCCCCAGATATAAGCCAGGTAAAATTAAGGGTGGAATGAGAAGGCCCATGAAGAGCAGTGCCCAAGGATTCCTAATGAAGCGCCTGTGAGGAGGGGTCATCTGGAGTCATCTGTGGGTCATCTGGAGGTTGCTTGTGTCTGCTCCCCAGGGCTGGGACAATCCTAGAGAGGGAGCCAGGGAGGAAGAAGAAGCATGATGAAACTGCCCCTTCCCCTCCACTGAACTATGAGACCTAGTTGAGGAGCCCAATTGCCAAGCCAGCAACCCCACTTTTTACCCTTTTCCCCTGGGGCCAAGAAGGTCCCACCAGGAGAATATACCCTTCTTGTGGCATCTTGCCTGGGGGTGGATGATAAAGCAATTTTCACACCAAGGACTCCATGGACATTGGGTGAGTCAGGATAAGAACATAAGAAAAGCCTCCACCAGATCAGGCCATTTAGTCCAGCTTCCTTATTCTCACAGCCACCCACCAGATGCATCAGGGACCACACAAGGTGCCCTCCCCTGCATCTGGTAATTTGAGGTTGCCCACATCAATATCTATTGATGCACACATACACCCATTGTGGCTTCTCCAAAAGGATAACTGTTTAGCTTCATTCCCTCTCCCTGCCATAGGACAATTTTTGGTGACCTCATTCTCTCCTATATCTGAGACTGGGCTTACTGCCAAGCCTCCTTAAAGCTTCAGAAGGTCAGGTGATGACAGGCCACCGTCAGTCTTGAAAGACTATGGTATCGTTCTTGGCGCTGCATACGCTGCATGCAAAGCACGAAAGCCTGGGTTGGATTGTTATGGAGAATAGGCTGTTACCCAAGCAGCAAATCCCCCCTCCCCACGCCACTGAATTAGTCCAATGGAAAGGCAGAGCCAATACGATTGGATCCAGCTGCGTTGCAGAGCTGGGCTAAGGACAGGAGCTCACCCTGTCTTGTGGGGCTGACCTGGGTCTTGAACCCTGGCCTGCTGGTTAACAGGCACAGCATCTTAACCGCTTGCACCACCCACAGGTGATGGAGTTCCTCCTGTAACCCACACAACTGTAAAGTCTCAGTTGGAGTCTCTCTCTCTGTCTCGCTCACTCTCTCACTCTTGATCTCTCATCTTTTCTTCCTCTTTCTCTCATTTTTAGGGAAACTGAAGCTTGAGTGATGAATTTTGCTTTTACCCCATGCCTCAGGCTTTCATGTGCACTACTTCCATTGACAAAATACTATCACACAGCACATATCCATGGATGATGTCAGATCTGGGGATGCTGGCATCTCATCTCTGTGGGGGTGAAGGGCAGTGCTGGCCAGGTGCTGGGTGCCATCAAGAACATAGAGACATTTCCCTGTGCGAGTACCTCTGAAATGAATGCATCATAGAACCAAAGAAGACACCACAGCACATGAACAATTGCCATTGGGATCCCCAACTAGGAGCAGAATCTTAACCATGTCTACTCAAAAGTAAGCTCCAGTGTGCTCAATAGTTCTTAATCCCAGGAAAGTGTCTTTAGGATTGTAGCCTAGGATTCATAGTTCAGATGAGGAGAAGAGGCAGTTTCATCATGCTTCTTCTTTTTATGCAGGTAGTAGCAGAGGCTCGACGAGCACCTGTTGGGGATGCTCTAGGGGGATTTCCTGCTGCAGGCAGGGGGTTGGACTAGATGACCTACTAGGTCCCTTCCAACTCTATGATTCTATGATTCTACTATATTTTTGCACAGTGCCCATTCATTTAGTGGGGGCTTGCCCAAGGGACCTACTGTGTGGATTGTGCCCATGGACATCTGCCATATGTTCTTTAAACACAGGCAATAATTTCTTTAAACACTCGCCTGGTAGATAGTGTGGTTGCTACAAACTGCAAAATATTGCACTGAAATGAAAAACAAAATTGGAAATGCTAATACCAAAGCCAATATAAGTAATTCACAGATCTCATTAAGTTAGAAAATCTGCCAGCATTGAGTTTGGTCGGTCTTTCTTAGACAGCTGGCAGACAATTCTTCATTTTTTTCCACATCCAAACAGGGAATATCCATTCTGAAGTCAAATCGGATTCCGCTGAACTGAACGTCCCAAAGCCCACATTCTCATCTGTGAATATGAAGCGATTTAATTCTTTCCAACCCCAAACATCATTTGGCAACTGTGCGTCTCATCATCTCCAAAAACTTTGCAAGGAAGAAGCAAACTTGCCTGGCCCTTCTAGGATGTACCCTTTCCCCCCCTTATCTTCTGCTGTTCATCACCAGAGTCTCTAACCTATACGACATTGCAAGCTGAATAATTTATACAACAAAACAACAACAACAAGGTCAAAATGAGCACATGGGTTTGACAATAGGGAACATCCAGTGACATGATGTTGAACAAGATGCGGCTCGGAATCTAAAATGATGCTGCTTTGCCATATGTCTCATTGTTGCTAAATGAGTACCGGTAGGTCCCAGTGCAGTGTCATGGAGAGGAACTTTGGTTATCAGAAAAAAACAGAGATTATGAGCACAATCCTAACCATGTCTACTCAAAAGGAAGCTCCATTGTGTTCAACAGGTCTTACTCCCAGGAAATAGTCTTTAGGATTGCTGCCTATGTGCTTGTTTGTAAAAATATATATACTATATAGTGTGTGTGTGTGTGTGTGTGTGTGTGTGTGTGTGTGTGTATACACTACAGGCACTACCTTGCCAAGGCCCAGCATACATTGGGTCACAACCAATGTATATATACACACACATACATTTGTGGGTTGTGACCCAATGTATGCTGGACCCTAGCAAGGTAGTGCCTGTAGTCAAGGGTGATCATATGTCCTCTTTTTCTGGGACACGTCCTCTTTTAGGCTTATGTCCTGGAAAAAACCTCATTGTCCTCCTTTTTCTTGTGATCAGGCACCATGCAGCCTTCTTGTAATTCATAAATTATATTTAATAAATTATCTATATATAAAAATTATACAGAGCATAATAAAATTTATTAAAATAATAAATTATTTTAAATTTAATAATTAGCAATGTAGTGTATAAATTAATCACTTGAAAAGAATTTATATGGGTGTTTTTAGCTTTTATTTTCCTACATTTTTGATGATGTCCTACATTTTGAAGGGCCTTGTCTTCTTTTGAGGTTATGATATTTGGCACCTTGCTGTAGAGCCTTCACCAATTAATTCCCTTTATTAACATTTGACATTGGTAATAATATACCATATTTTGCCAATGATGCTCTTGTATTAGCTTCCTAACTATTTTATGTTCAACGCCAACAAGTCTCAGTCCCACTTCATGATGCAATGCTTCACAATAATGCCTTAATGTGAATCAGTGGCCACACACAGAGGAATTGGAGACTGCATATTCTAACATACATTTCTGGTAGAATGGGAAGGTGCAGTTCCATAAAGAACACAGAGAATGGGAATCATATCAGGGAAAATGTACCGTATATTTGAGTGTGGATCGAAATCATACTTTAACATTGATTGCCTTCTTCCTGCTTGCAGATTCAGAGTGCAATTCACAGCGGCCCTGAGACCAACGCATATCACTTGTGCCCAGTGGTGGGGTTCAAATAAATTAACAACAGGTTCTATATCCTAATAACCTAAATTAACAACAGGTTCTATGTCCCATTAGTAACTGGTTCTTAGGCGCTCATTAACAAAGGGTTCTATAGAACCTATGAGAACCCCCTGAAGCCCACCACTGCTTGTGCCATCCTCCAAGCATCACAAAAGTGCCTTAAAGCAATTCTGCGCCACATTCAGGACATGCACTGGCTTCCCTGTATTGGTCCACATCTCTACATGACTGGGAGAAGTGGTAAGCTATGCTGGTCTTTCCAGTCCAGCACAGGGCTTAGGGGGGCAGGAAGGTTGGGGAGGAGGTGCAAAGGGATATTCTGGTGTAGGGGGAAGGCAGGTGAGGGGTGGAACTGTGGGTGGGTGAATGGTGATGACATATTGACTGGCAGATATGCTGGATCCAAGCCTCCTCCAGCCTCTGGCTCCTCCTGTCTGCTTGGACTTAGGCCATTTCAAGAAGTGGCCTAAGTTGACCTATTCGTACTGCTGCAGCCCTACCCCAGGGAAGGGAAAAATTCTCCTATTCCCATGGTAGTATGGCAGTCCCAATCCTTGCATTGGATTCAGCACAGGCTGAATCAGCCTGCCTTTTCCAGCATAAATTTGGATTGCGGTATCAGAGCTCAATCCTGAGATTGTGCTGGGCCAGCCGGGTAAGTCCTTTATCCCAGTCCAGGAATGTTGTAAATGTATTGTAAGGCACACTTGCACCTCCATTCAAGTTGGGGAGGCCAATGTATGGTGGAGATGAGTTTCCACTGGCAGAGTACTACCAACACATGGGTCAGGAGGTGGAGGGTATTGGTGGGGCTTTCCAAGGCAGGGGGAGGGCAGTCATCGGGTGGACCATCATAATCCCCTTCCCAAGCAGTCTGGCCTAACTATTTGGTACAGATCTGAGTATTCCCACTGTGAAGACTAGGGCACTACTTAGAGTAAGTGAGAAAAAAATGCTCTAAATTTTACCATAGCCTCCTTCAACCCCAAGCTGGATACAGTGCAGATTAGTCAGCCAGCTTGTTGGAACAGAGACTAGGATTGGGATTCTCATAACATCTCATCCAAGAAGAACTCATATTACCCATTCTTGTTACAATAAGTCTTTGTTACCTTGTTCATATGTTGACATGTTCATTAGTCCAACACCATTGACTTCAATGCATGTTACACCCAGTTAGGAAAAAAAATGAAAAAGTAGTGTAGTAGAGATGTTTACATGTATGAAAATTTGCATCTTGAATGCTCGTATGCTGGTAGCTCAAGGACTTCCTGTATATTGAGATAATGGAATGATTATGTATTAGGTTTGTAGGATATGTAATCCAACCTCCTGCTTAATATCAGAAATCTGGAATGAAAAGACCCTGATGCCCAAATCTACCAAATCTTCAAAGTGTCAGAACTTCTAGGAAGGAAAATCCCACCACCTTTCAAGTGCAGGTTATTGGTCACAATGTTGATCTGTTCTTTCTGTTGAGAAGGGTCTACCAAAATTCAGAATAAATCTTTCCTGCAAATATATCCCACTGGATTTGAACTAGATCAAATTAAAAGTCATGCTCTCTCTCTTTCTCACTATCTCTCTCTTGCTCTCTCTCTTTTATCTCTTTCTGTAGATCTCTTTCCTATTCTGTAGATCTCGATGTTTTGTTTGTCCTCCTCCCATCTACCTTTAGCAGAGTCTTGCTTGACAACCAAGCATTTACTGCCTTGTTTTCTACTAGCATGATCAGTTATACTAAGACTGGTGCTCGTGAAATTCAGGAGGCCAAGTTTGTTGAAATAACTTGAATGTTTTTGCAGGAAAGTTGAAGTTTGTCATTTATTTTCCTTTGCAGATCAAATTTCTGCTTTTTAACCTGCTATTATTTGCAGGGATGCACATTTAGGGAGTCTTAAAACTGGCATGAATGCAGATCAGATTTTATAAAAAATATTTACAGGTTTATGAATCTGTAAAATTAAGGCCAACAAAAATCTACAAGTTGACACATTTTTATTTTTTGCAGTAATACCTGAAATTGCGACTCATGCATTTTCCAGACTGCAAATGTGTGTCTTGGTTGTTCAGTTGCTGTGGTTAAGATTTACAAATAGATGCTTCAGAAGGTACACCTGAAGCAGAAGGAAAAGATGTACAGATCAATCATGCATCTTAACTGAACATAGCCTTGTAACCTCTGAAGCTGCATTCAGAGTGTTTTGCAAGAACATTACTTTCTTCAAACAGTTTTTGATTTTTTTTCACTTTATCCCAGGAATTGCTAATAATTATAAAGAAAAAAATGCAATATAATATTTGCTTGGTTGCAACAGTGAAACAACTCAAGATACTCCCCTATGCCACCTTTTCACAACCAGAGAATAGCAGCCACTGTTCACATGGTGTTAGTCACTGTTCAGCTGTGTTAGTGCAGGACTTCCATGTTATATGTAAAGGGACCATTTGAATGAAGGAGATCCTTCATTTGTGCAGTCCCTGTCAATCAAGCTGGTGTCCTTGCACTTCCATGTTTGAAGAAACTATGTAAGGAGCAGAGTCAGGAGGCAGAAGATGCACTTTCTCCTTGCTTTTAGGAGGCAGAAAGTCAATCATGATTGGAGGGAGGTGGTGGAAGTAGCAGATTTGGAGTGAAGTGCACTCCAAATCCATTGCACTCTCACCCCTTTGCAATCTGCCACTGGTGAAATCCACATTAATTTACCTGATGGATGAATGGCCCTTCATAGCATAAGCTTCTGGACCTAATAACATCATCACTCTCTGGGCCCATTCCTATCTTCATCTCATACAGTACCATTGATGAAGCAAACACAGCATGATGTGGGAGGGCAACCAGAGAACCCAAGTTTTCAATGATAAGTAAAAATTATTTATTTATTTATTTATTTATTTATTTATTTATTTATTTATTTTCTATCCCACATTTCTCTTGCAAGCAGGACTCTAAGGACTCTAGCCAGCTTACAACAAATTAATACTAACAGTTGAGAATATATAAAATGCATAAAAATAAATGTTCATGAAAACACATTGAAAACATTTTAAAGCAATGCTGTAGCCAGATTACATAGAACAAGTAAAAAACAAGGTAAAACATCAGCCTGCCATTAGTTAAAGACTTTAACTGAACAAGGAGATGGAGGTTGCCACTGAGATTTGGTGTGTGAGCACTCCCTTGGGTATCCTTCCTTTAGGAAAAAGGGGATAAATAAGTAAGTAAGTAAGTAAGTAAGTACATATGTACGTATGTACATACCTCCTGTGTCCTCACCAATTGGGGCAGATCTTGAATGAGGAGTTTCCAAGATCCTGTTCATCCAGCAACATCAGTGGTGGGCTCCAGCAGGTTCGCACCTACTCTATAGAACTGGTTGTTAACAAGAGATAGGACATATAAAGTTTAAAAATAGCCATTTAAATGTGGCTGCCAGATGGGCAGAGAACCGGTTGTTCATTTCTTTGAATCCCATCACTGAGCAACATCCAGGCGAGGTGGAGGGCAGTTTATTTCAGGCAGGCACATTACCTTGAGCAGATTATCTCCACTTTCTTTACAGATAGGGGTTGAACAACCAAAAGTTGCCATTAAATTGAGCCAAATTTGAGAGTTCCTGCTTGTGCTCAACAATAGAGAGATTGGGGGAAAGAAATAAAAGAGCTTTGACCACACTCATTAATGCCCTAACCTATGTGCCATTTATGATAGTGGGCCTATATGTTCTGCTTTCATAAATGGCCTCATGCAAATGTCATGCTGCTTTCATATGTGGTGGAGCTGCTGGTGGAAATAGCCAGTGGCTCTGTGCGCATCTCCAAGTGGCCACTCTACCGACTGTGGTGAAATTATGGATAGGACAATTCATGTGTGGTTCAGGGGAGGTTTGGGAGAGAGTTGTGGGTTTCATAGGTGGTCAGGCAGCCTACCTAACTCTAATCATCCGCCTTAACTGCATCATAGTACTGTGTAATCCATTGGCATGGCAGGGGATAGGATTGGGTTGCAATTGCTGTGGAGTAGCAGGAGATAGGATTGGGTTGACCCTGCTTCTCAGGAACATGTGCTTTGTATCTTTTTATATGAGGTCATCTTATGAAACAATTTGTTAAACCAATCATTGTTTATAATTGATACAAAGTACATGTCTATTGAATAACTTGAAAGCAATTTAAGGAAACTATAGCAAATGTGTAATTAAAAACAACTGTTCTCAGTTTAGATATCTGCAGCAGGAGCATGTTAGCTCTACATATGCTAAATGAAGCATGCTGTTAATGTGTTAGTATAAATATGGTGCATTAAAAAATAACACCAACATCAATTGCAATCTGTCAGATATTTGCTTAATTAAAAACAAAATGTAAATTGGCTACAAAGAAACTTAATCCTAATGACCCAGGCATAAGACTTGTCAGGCGGTGCTTGGGTAAGTTCATCGCAACTAGTTTTTAAAATAACCCACCCCTCCTCCCCCCAAAAAAAATTCTTTTGGATTAAGTTACATGGGGAAGCAAAATTCCAGCTCCTGTTCATCAAAAATACTATAACTTGGGTATATATATAAGTTTTATCCCACGTTTCTTCCTTGGATAAGGAAAGTCAAGACAGCTAACAGCATTTAAAACAGCAATGAAAGACAATTAAAACTGGATAAAAACCATTAAAAACCCAAGTTTAAAAAGCAGCACATAACAATAAAAAACAGGAAGATAGCCATAAAAGTTAGCCCCACTGTGTTCAATAGTACTTACTCCCAAGAAAGTGTTGTTAGAATGGCAGCCTAAATTAAATAATCTGAGTTAAAAGCTATCATAGTGTTGATCATTCAAATGTTGTTGACTATGGCCTTTGTATGTGGCCCCTGGGATTATGGGCAAAATCCAGAGTAACTACAGGGAGTCCTTGATCCAGTGTAAGAACAATTACTCTGGATTCCAATATGAATTTCCCATAGGTTCTCACTAGAAGGTGCAGTAACTATGAGTGCACATAATATCTCTGACATGCTCCTGTAGTTACTCTGGATTTGGGTGGTATTTGAGAACCCAGAACCACCTCAAAGAAATAAAAAAATGGAAATGCATTCATTAGTTACCGTTACCGTTACCATAACCTTTATTGGCATATAAGCATTCATTAGTTGTGTAGTGAGGAGGACACACAACAAGTACTGCAAGTGTTGCATTTCTGGACAATCCATAGTGGTTCCTGGGGTCCTCACCTCCCCTTACTTTTGGAGTCTCCTAGTTCCTAGCTAGGGAGTCACTCTCCCAGCTGCCCATACCATTAGAAAGAATATCACACTAAAGAATTAGAAAGAGTTCTTTTTACCATCTCAGACATTGTGAGTCCCTGACATATAGCCAAAATGAAGGGCAGCAGAACTAAAAAAACAATGGGGAATGTGCAAAAGATATTTAGCTACTTCATCACTATAGGAAAAAGGAGCCTGCAGAACAATTGGGGGGGGGGCAACTTCCTTTTGAACAAGAAAGGAATTGATTAGAAGGAAAGCAAACACTGGAAAAGAATCCTGGACATGGTGGGAGGGAGTTAAAATTGCTACTAGTCAAACAGAGGCAACAAAGAAAACTACAGCTGGATACCTGGGGGACCCGAGATAATAAGAACAGCAGGAGAAGAGAGAAAGAAAACATACAGCAAGGGGGGGGAAACTTTAAAAAGAAGAAACATAAAAAGGAATGGAAAACCAATTGAGGATGCCAGAATATTTGACAGTGAGGGGCAGGATCTGAAGGAACTTCTGAAAGGTTAGGCTGAACTCCCCTACAGGGCTACGTTTGCTACAATAAGAGACTAACCAAGAGTGTTGTTTATACAACCCCAAAGTCTACAGAAACGAGGAGGAAAAAGAACATTGCGACGAGTATAGACTCTTCAATTCCTGGTATGCAATTAAGATGAAGGTGATGAAGAAATATCGGCTTGACTGAGGATAGGGATTTGGTTCCACGTGTGAGGGAGAGAATGGCATGAATGGATTTGTTTTGAATTTATTATATATCACCTATGCACACATATATAGTAGGCACTTGAAAAAAATTCATAATTGCATGGGAAGGTGGATTAATGAGCTAAGCATAGCTAAATCACTCCTGCATAAATGAGCTAAGCATCGCTACATGTTCACAAGTAGCATTGGATGTCCCTTGAAAATTCAAGTAATTATTGTTTCTGCATCATCCCTAAGATGTATGGACTACAGTTCTAGATAATTTTTTTCATTTTCTTGTAAACCGCTTTGTGAACTTTTCAGTTGAAAAGCAAGTATATAAATACTGTAGACAGATAGATAGATCTCCATACTTAAGAAAAGGGCTCTTGAGGGGAGACATGATTGAGACGTACAAAATTATGCAAGGGATGGATAGAATGGATAAAGAGATGCTTTTTTCCCTTTCACATAACACAAGAACTAGGGGACATCCACTAAAATTGAATGTCCAACACAGAATTAGTGGCTATGGGTGCAATCCAGAGTAACTACAGGGAGTCCTTGCTCTGGTGTAAGAACAATTTACTCTGGAATCAAATATGAATTTCCCATAGGTTTTCACTAGGTGGTGCCATAACTACGGTGCACATAATGTCTCTTACTGATTGTAGGGTCAGTTCCTCTTCTCAGCTCAAAGAACATGCACAAAAATACTTGCTTCATCTCTATAAATATCCTTTATATTTGTATATTTTTATAAGTGACTGTTTTTAAGTAATCTGGATATTATTATCACTTGGTTTTAATTTTCTTGAAATATTTTTTACAAGCTGTTGTGTCTGTGACTGTTAATAAAGAATGAAAAAACTTTGGGTGAGTTAGGACAGACAAAATATAATATGTTCTTATGTTGTGAGGTATAGAACCGTTGAACTCAGATGGGCTTTCTTCTATGTAGGTGTGCATAGGATTGTGCTGACAAATAGGCAATGCTTCATCTTTAAGAAGCCACGCTGACCTCTACAAGCAAGGCTTGTTCATCTGTATCATTTGAGTTGTTCTTCTCTGCAGTGCCCTCAAAACAGCCCATCTATTTTGTCCAGAGTTCTTCTTGTATCATCGATCATCTGCACAGCCTTAGATGCCCAATTTTCACCTGTGACCATTCGGACTCAGTGACCGAATACTATAGTTTGGCACATATAATGAATAAATGTTGCTTCAAGTTTCAGTAAAACTTTATTTTTATTGGGAAGTGTTGTGAAATAATGAATTTTGATTCATTATTTGATGAATTAGATGGATGCCTTAGATGCCCAATTATTTTTTCACTATCATCTGTGACCGTTCGGACTCAGTGATTGATCTAATTTGATTGTAATCCATTGGACTGGGAGTCTGCCTGGGCATCGATGGTAAAACTTGATCTTACAGAAAAAATATAAATTCAAAACATTCATGCTTTTGGATTTATAACTGTCTAAGTAGCAGAAAAAAATGTCACAAGTTCTTGTCAAATAATAAACATAACTTCCATTAAAACACAAGACAAACTACCGATGTTTTGGATTTCAAATCCAGATGGGCATCTACGGGTTAAATCTCAGGCCTAGTTTCCATAGCTCTCTTAGGGCACAATCCAGAGTAACTACAGGAGTATATAAGAGACATTATGTGCACCCATAGTTACTGCACCACCTAGTGAAAACCTAGTGCAATCCAGAATAACTTGTTCTTACTCCAGAGCAAGGACTCCCCGTAGTTACTCTGGATTTCACCCTTAATCTCTGACAACCAGTGATTTGACTTCCAATGATCTTAATGTTACCCTATCCATATCAATTGACATTCTTCGCTAGGGAGATGTACTAAACCTGCATAGGAAAACCACGTACTGTACCATTGTATCTGCTGTATCCATGAAATCTGTATCTGTAGATGTAAACATTCAAGGAACCAGACCTCCATGGACACTGTGGGCCTTCTCTAGTGACTTCATTAATGTTTAAAACTATTCAACAATAGGACTCAGAGAAATCCAAAGACTGGCCCTGTCCTGACAATGGTTGAAGGAATCTGTGATAGGTGACTCAGAAATAAGTATGGTAATGATGTAATTTGCTCAGATCATGCTCCAAACCTTGCCCCCACTTTTATCCAGTATACCTGTGCTTGTGAGCCTCTCACATATTCCACCTCCTTGGGGAGGAAACACCTCTACAGATCAGTGCTCAGATAAAACCTCTCTGCGTACCCTGAATCATTACAAGTTAACCACGAATGTACCACAAGTCATCATTACAAATTAACCATGGATGTACCACAGGTGTAACCACTGATTTATCACAAGTGGATGTACCACAAGTAAATGTACCACAAACATAAAACAATTTATTTGTAGGTATTCACAAATAAATATCAATACTATTTTAGGGTAACATAATCATCTGAGTGTTCCTTAAATAAAATAATTTTTTTCTGACACATTTATATGCTATCTCAAAACTAAACTAATGAGCCACATTACAAAACCTTTGCATGTTCTTTTTTATTTTCCCCAGCAGTGAACAAAACACGAACACGACAGGAAATCTGATCACTCTAGTATACAAAGGAAGATAACCCAATAGTATTTTTCCTTCTGTCTGTCAACATGTAATTGGCTTTGATTCTGCTGGAGATGCCAGTGTGGTGTTGTGTTATGCAGGCTCATGGGGCTTGTGTTCTGGGCTGATCTGTGACTTGGCAGATAACTGTGAAGCAGGACTGGTAGAGACTTGCATGCCTTTCAATTAAAAATAGCTACACATTTCACCCTTTTCCCCTCCAGTTAACTTGACCAAGAAAACAGTCATTCACATGTACTCACGTTCTCTAGTCAATCTTTCATACTAAGAATTAGGATGCAAATATGCAAAATCAGAGGTTTTGATAGTAGTGCAGATTTTATTAGTTTCAGATATTAGTTTCAGATTTATCTCATTTTTATGGAGTTAAATATGATGATCCTATGCCGTGTTCATCTCACTCTTTGGTCTTTGGAAGCTAGAAAATAGAAAATATGATGCTTTAGAAATCAAGCATCAACATAATATGGGCTGAGACAACATACATGCATTCTGCAAGGGTGGTGTTAAAACAAATAGAAAGTAACACAAAAGATCCAGTTAGAAAATAAATATGATTCTTCAAAGAAACTCAAAAGATCTGGTCAATTCAGAGGCACAGCTAGAGGGGATGCAAAGCAATGGGTCTTGTAGGGAGTCTTACCAAAGCATTCAGGGGCAGCTCTCCCTCCACTTTGAAGCCAGGACGTCTCCATGTTGTTCCCACCACCCAAAATGGCTCCAAAATGTGGGGAGGGACTGCTTGCATGGTACATTCAGTGCCTGGAAAACAGAGCTTTGCATCCCTTCTAGCTATGCTATCAGTGCAGAGCCTCTGATGCCAGAAGTGCAAGTTGCACAACAGCAACATGGCTTTGTATGATTGGTATAGTGCTTCTAATGGTTGATCCTGATACCTGCTGCTGTAAGCTATGAATGGGCTGTGGGTGGCGCAAGTGCTGTGCCTGTTAGCCAGCAGGCCAGGGTTCAAGACCTGGAACGGCCCCACAAGACAGTGTGAGCTCCTGTCCTTAGCCTAGCTCTGCGATGCAGCTGGATCCAATAATATTGGCTCTGCCTTTCCATTGGACTAATTCAGTGGCGTGGAGAGGGGGGATTTGCTGCTTGGGTAACAGCCTATCCTCCGTAACAATCTAACCCAGGCTTTCGTGCTTTGCATGCAGCGTATGCAGTGCCGAGCACGATACCATAGTCTTTCAAGACTGACGGAGGCCTGCTAAGCTATGAATAGGATTTGGCTG
This sequence comes from Cryptoblepharus egeriae, assembly GCA_030015325.1. Classification (NCBI taxonomy): domain Eukaryota; kingdom Metazoa; phylum Chordata; class Lepidosauria; order Squamata; family Scincidae; genus Cryptoblepharus; species Cryptoblepharus egeriae. The sequence continues at coordinate 5,604,693 of JAREYC010000001.1, forward strand.
CCAATGTCTCTGTAAACATCAAATTGATAGCAATAAAAGATAAAGGCCTTTACTAACTAGTAAGTAATGAAATAATAGACACATTTTCTGATGAATTGTCTCATTTAATTTTGAGCCTCCCAAATGTGAATTTTCTTCCAACTCGCAACAGGCCCCTGTATCCATCTCACGACATTGTGCCCTTAAATACTGCAATCCAGATTTCTCTCGTCGCTTAATTTTCAAGTCTTACATTTGGGGGATGAAAAGGACCCAAGCATCTAAACGTTTTAATTAAAACAATTCCCTCTGGTGAAATGCATCAGCAAATTTGCACACCTCTTTAATTTTTGCCTAAATGTTGCAACAGATGCTGCTCTTCCGGTCTCAATAGGGAGCAGATTCAACAGTGGGGAGAACATAATTACAGCAAGCACCAGCTCCTGCTGTCTCAAAGTTATACTCAGGGCTCACTAAATAGTCTGCCAGTTTCCGTCTTCAATGGATGACTGGGGCCTTGGGTGATAAAATATCACCGAATAGTGCCTGATGACACTAAACAGTGCTGTAAAATTTATAATCTGGGCAAACATATGCCAATTTTGTACACTGAAGAACAATTACAGCAAATCTAATAAGATTAGTAAGCAAATGTAACTCAGTAAATGAGTGATGAAATTAGCACAATGGTGCTCCCTGTCCAAACCCACCTTCTGGAAGTCTATGCACAGCATGAATTTGTCATGGGAAGGAGCGGACAGGAGAAAGGCTGATCTCTTATGTAAAATTAAAGATCAATTAAAGAACATTCAACATTAAACATGAATTTGAAAAAAAAAACCTCAGTGTTTTAGAAAAGGAAGACGCTACTATCAAGAAGAAAAAAAAGAAGGGAAAAATATTTTATTGCTTTTTGGATTTGCAGATTTTTAAATGATTTTATGTTCATTTCTCTGGACAGCAGAACAAGCTGGCATCAAATAAACAAACAAACAAATAAATATTAATTCCAGGCTAATAATATTTATTATTCGAGGCTAATAAATAAATAATTCCAGGCTTAAAAATTAATAATGATGTTACTTTTATAGTAATAATAGTAAAAAAAATTACTTTTAAAGTAATAATGTTACTTTTGGGTTGATCCTGACAGTCATTCTCAAAATTCTTTTATGAAAAAGTGCTTAGCTTTGACTTTTAGCCCTCATGGGCAGGAATACAGAGATGGTAACATATGGAGTTACAGAAGAAAGTACTTTCAGGGCACAATCCAGAGTAACTACGGGGAGTCCTTGCTCTGGTGTAAGAACAATTTGCTGTGGATTGCAGTATGAATTTCCCATAGGTTATCATTAGATGGTGCAGTAACTACAGGTACACGTAATGTCTCTTACGTGCTCCCGTAGTTACTCTGGATTGTAGGGTCATTCTTACAGATCAAGAGTGTCACCTGTAACAAGTAAAATGCATCTACACTTTTTTTCAAGTACAGACCCCATTGTGTAGTCTGGCACAGATTTGTACATTATTTGTACATCATTCCAGACATGTTCAGTGTTATTAACGTTTCTTCAGATAGTTTCTTCCTGCAGAAAGATATGCAATTGTATTTTTTCTTTCCATTTTTCTTCTTCCCGTATGATCTGATTTTTTTGTTTTGCTTAAATTAAGATTAATTTACAAAAAATGAACCCAAGAAAATCCACATTGTTCAATCAGATTGGTTCATATAGTGCCTTTTTTCTGAAAACAAAAAAAAGCATTGTAAACAGAACTTTCCAAAGGAATTTTTATTCTCCCAAATCCTCTTTAGTAATCTCCCTGTTGTGAATGTAATAAATTCTTTTTCAGTTTTGTTCACAGGAATGATAAAAAAGAACCAAAATTAGTTTAAGTCAGCTTTTGCAGTCAGTTTAATATAAAGTTGGTCTTGTCCAATGTATATGAAAAATAAATTAGTAAAATAAAAATAAAAAGGAGTCACTGAGATGACACCGCGGACAAGCTGTGCCAAGTGGAAATGAAATAAGAAATTCCCTTTTTGCTTTTCCTTGATAGAGATGCCAAAGCAGCTTCAATTAGCTACCATCACCCCTTTAACAAGGCACAGATTGCTCAATAAAGGTGATGGAGGCTTGTCTACCGAGCAAGCCCTGGCACCTTTGCTGAGGGGTGAAAGCAGATAATTGAATATGAGATCCTTCAGTATTTGTGGCCCAATTAGAAAGCCAGTTTCTAGGGCTACAGGCAGTTTTAAAAGAATCAAATGGTGGTATAGTTCAGTGCTTCTCTGCTATTCAATAAGGCCTTCTTTGGGTTATGGGAACCTAAAGGGAGGCTTGAGTTTCCAGGGAAAGATTAGATATGGTGGCAAGCGAAATGTCTGTCCTCCCATCAGTCAAGACTTTATTCCAGTTTCAGCACTATACTTGTTGTAAGTATGTATATATGGGGCCTGTTCCATATCTAGTGTGAGTTTGGGGCTGCAAGTGGCTCAGCCTGGGGCAAGGGGAATTGCTTCTTACCCTAGATAGAGTCATAGCACCTCCAACAGGCATAGTCTGTGCCACCTAAAGAAATAGTGCAGATCTAAGCAACCTATGGCAACCGCAAGCTACCAACATACGGAATTAAGATCTGGCGCAAATGCCAGATCCTGGTTCCATCTCCTACTACCGACCCACATGCCTACCCACTACCCAGTTTCCTATCCCAAAATGCCTCCTCCTCCCTGGCCTCTCCTCATGTGCAGCACTTACCTTGTTGCCTCCCTGTACCTATGCTATTGACTCCATTAATTTTCAACTGTGGATAAGGATTCTCAAAATCGGGCATTTTTTTTGAAATGCTATGCATAACCTCTTTCTTTTTGTAAACCTCATTGCAAGGAAACTACTATGTCTTGAATGATCTAGATTAGAAGATGCAATGGGTTCTATGAAATATCTTTATATTTCAGTAGAAGAGCGATATTGAGAGGCTGTTTGAACATTTTACTACAGCTATATTATGGCAGTTACCAAAGAAATGCCTTGTGGATTCATAAAGTCAGATAACATCCTTCCTTTATATTACCAAAGGACAAGTCCATACTTCCTTTATTCCACCACCCACAGATTTCGAGCTGTCTGTTATTTGGGGAAGGGCTTTTCCAAGGTGCCCACTTTCTCTCTGAGCTCCCCAACTTTGGGTGATGTTACAGAGTGACCTACCAGACTTTTTGCTGCCCCAAACAATTTCCAGTTAAGCAGGGAGTGAGGATTCCTAGTTGTTGTGCTCAGACAGACCTCCCGACAGCCCGCATTAAATGATAAAATATGTCGAAACAAAGTTGGCCTCGCTTCTATTCCTCAAGGCCAGGAATTGTGCAAGAGAAGAGAAAGATAGCTGCGTCGATTTTATTTTCCTTCCTCACACAGCAGGCGATTAGTAGCAAACCCCTGAGCAAAGCCCTTCCAGCATCCCCATTTTACAGCGATAATTATCTTATGCTCATCCAAGACTGTAGTACTTGTCACATCCTCTTGGTCACCAGGGTGATAAAAGTTGTTCAGTATGAATAGGTAAGCAGACTCCTTATCAAGTATTTATATATGTAAAGTCAGCACCGTAGCCTGCCATGAAGAGCCAACATAAAACAGACGAGGCCTCCATAGATCAACTGAGAGGCGGCAAAACCGCTGCGTCTCTCAATTAATATTGTTATTTTTATAGCCACCGAAAAGGCAAACTTTCATGGCTCTCTTGTTAGCACAGTACTCCCACGTAGTGCCCAATTAGGAAGACTCCCTCTCCACATTTACATTGCTCTCCAAGTAAGAAAACAGGGTAATTAGGAAGCTTCTGGAGTGATTAAACGGGAACGGGAGATCAAGCCTCCATTATGCAAGCAATGGCGTAGGACAGTTCTGGGTTCTCACTGCTGCCTCCATTATCATCTATGACCAAGGCGCGACAGCTGTCCAATGCCCTACTGAGCTCGGAGGCCAGCTTTGCTGCGCCAGCCATCATTAGTTACGTCCTGACTCACAATGGCCACTGCAGAACTATGGTCTGCGTAGCAATTCCACAGCTAGACCAATAGTGATTTTATGACAGTCACTGCTCCACAACAATGGCTTGATCTGCACATGATGTGCAAACCTGCACTCTTCTGGGAACACTTTCTTTAGCACCTGGTGTGCTTCAGAACACCTTATTATCTGTCTTCATATGTGTGCAGTGCTATGCATCATGGTGTGTGTGCAGTGTGAAGTGCTATGAATCACTATGAAGCACTATGCAGTTGATTTGGGGCAGAGAGGACACCTACTCTTGCAAATTTAGGTCCTTTTGAAAGGCCTGGAAGAGGGACCCTCTGCTTTTGAATGACTCTGGGGATGGAACTCAGCTTGTAATAATTACCACTGCATGTGTCGTTGGAGGCTGCAATGTGGAATAAACACAATTTACCTGTGACGGCACAATCCTTAATATGTCTACTGAGAAGTAAGCCCCATTGTATAAAATTGGAAAGTGTGTATATAATGGCAGCCTCCAACTTAAACTTTCTCATGATACTGATTGCTCTGCGAGCCAGTGAGATGTAATTCTGATACTGTATGGAACAAATAAGGTGTTTGTATGAGCCTTCATTTCCATGTACGTATATCATAATCCAGTTACCCATGCTAATGGGTATCAACACACTTCTAAGTGCTGTTCCTCTTATAATTAGCAGGGGAAAATAACCATTCCTCTTTGTCGCAGCACCATTTCCCTAACCAAGGGACACAATTTTCATTCTTTTTTAATTAATTAAATTTGATTTCACTGTTGCGGGAGAGGCAACAAAATATTCTTGAACTCCAGATAGCAAATAAGAGCTTTAGAGCACAATCCTATGTCAACTCAAAAGTAAGCTCCATAATGTTCAATGGACCTTACTCCCAGTGTCTTTAGGATTCCAGCGTAATAGAGCAAACGGCTGGTGAACTGTTGAGGAAGAGGACGCAGGTTTTTCCCCAATTTTCTTTTTTTAAATACCCAGGGATGAATCATTTCTGGGGCATCATTTTAAGCTTTGCGTCATTAGCTATGCCACTACTGGAAAGTGGCAAGATCCAGAATAACTATGAGGGGGGATTTGCTGCTTGGGTAACAGCCTCTCCTCCATAACAATCCAACCCAGGCTTTCGTGCTTCGCATGCAGCGTATGCAGCGCCCAGCACGATACCATAGTCTTTCAAGACTGACAGAAGCCTGCTTTTATGGGGAGTCCTTGCTTAGGTGTAAGGACAACTGGCCCTACAATCCAGAGTAACTACAGAAGCACGTAAGAGACATTACGTGTACCCGTAGTTACTGCACCATCTAGTGAATACCTATGGGAAATTCATATTGCAATCCAGAGCAAATTGTTCTTACACTGGAGCAAGGACTCCCCGTAGTTACTCTGGACTGCACCCTTAGTCTGGATTCCAATATGAATTTCCCATGGGTTTTCAAAAGTGGTGCAGTCTCTTACATGCTCCCGTAGTTACTCTGGATTTGGGGGTTATACTATTAAACTCAAACTTAGATATAAACTCAAACTTAGGGCTGTGGGTGGTGCAAACGGTAAAGACGCTGGGCCTGTTAACAAGCAGGACAGGGCTCGATTCCCGGGTCGATCCCACAAGACAGAGTGAGCTCCTGTCCTTAGCCCAGCTCTGCGACGCCAGATGGATCCAATCGTATTGGCTCTGCCTTTCCATTGGACTAATTCAGTGGCGTGGAGAGGGGGGATTTGCTGCTTGGGTAACAGCCTCTCCTCCATAACAATCTAACCCAGGCTTTCGTGCTTCGCATGCAGCGTATGCAGTGCCGAGCACAATACCATAGTCTTTCAAGACTGACGGAGGCCTGCTTTTAGATATATGATGAGAATATAAAATAGAATAATTGTCATTTGTGATTAAAACTTCTGACTATGACAAGGTTGGACTGCAGAACTGAAGCACACTTTTCAACTTGTCTTCGTATGTGTAACAAACTAACCAGAAAAGCAAGGCTTGATACACATAAAAACTGAGATTAGTGAAATGTGACATGATTCTCTCCATTTCCAAATGGCAGAGTTGCAGTCGTACAACAAAGAGAATCTGTTACCAGAACTCAGTACGAGGAGTTGGTCTATTTCCGATTCCCTCCCAGTCGTGGTTCCTTCTCCATCTTCTCCTGCCTGGATGCAACCCCAGTTGCTAAGAAACAAAGCACAGCCTTGATATATGAAACATTTTTATATTTGCTTCTGTTAAGTTCAGCTCAATTAAGTTGTACCTCTGGGCGAAAAGCTGTGAACTGAACGATTCTACATAATAAATTATAATAGCATCACAGTGAAATAATGGAAAAATTTCAACACAGGGAGAGCTCATCAAAACTTCTCTTGGACTGTATTTACGAAGTCCGCCGTCTATACAATGACTGCATAATCAATGCCATCAAAAGGTCATAAAATATCTCATCAAGTTTCACTTGATGTGGTCAGCATAAAAACTCTGGGTCAGCAATCGTGAAACGGACCACCAATGCCTCTTTGCGGCATCTTTGCCGTTTTACTGTGAATTACCTGCATAATGGACATGATTTACAAAGTGGACCATGCTCAGTTATTACGACCAACACCCAGAGACCAGAACTGTCTTTGAGAAGAAGTATCCAGCCACACAGATGTCGATCACATCAGCGGTTCTTCCCAAATTCCCAAATACCACATGAATTTTTTATGGTGATGTTTAGCACGGAGCACCTGACCCAACCTTAGAAAGTGACTCTTCTGGATAATTAGCGCATTAGTCACTCGGTTAAGATGGAGTTTTAATGAATTATTCAGACAATGTTGCTGGTGGAGGCTCTTGGTGGGAACACATAAAAAACTCTCCCATTGAAACGTGGGAGCAATAAGAAGAGGAAGGATGGCAAACCGAGACAGGAGAGATATTTTGATGGGCCCCCATTTGATGGTAATTGTGAAGATGTAAAGGAAGGGAGTTGGAGGCCAGGCAAACTACGGACAAGATCTCTCAAAGTCATTACATACTAGCAGAAGTGATGGGACAGAAGCAGGACTTTGTTTTTCAGCATCCAACAAAGCTGGCAATAAATGGGTCAACTAATTAAAAGAAAACCGTACACCTCTGTTTTGCTCCCCAGCTGGAATGACTTCAAAGTAGAGGAGCCCCTCGCACACTGTGGTTTGGCTCCCTCGATGACTGACTTGCTCTGCCCCCTCTTGCTACACCACCATGTTTAATTAGCAAGAGATGCTGGTACAAGTGTACCTAATCTAATCTCTTTCTTTTGTGTAACAGAATGGATCAGTAGCAGACTTGTTTTCCTTGGAGCTCTCCACTATTTCACTGAATAATAACTTGTAAACCAACTTGTAGCCCAAGGTAGGAAGCTCAGAAATTAATTCTTGATCCCTGACTTTTTGTACGCTGCACATGACCCTCAATATTATTCACAGGTTGTGCAGGAAACCAAAGTGAATAAATACATTTTGGTTAATAGGTGAGCTACGAGGCAAATTGATGAAGTAAAATATTGCTGCATGTCTTAGGATGGACTTTTATTGCCTGACTCCTAGGATAAGTGCTGGACCATTCACTTGGATAGGGAGTTATATCTTCAATGGTTAATCAGGAATGAAGCAAAGGATTAAGGAGATTAACCCTACAACCCAGAGTAACCCTACAATCCAGAGTAACTACGGGAGCACGTAAGAGACTTTATGTGTAGCCATAGTTGCTGCACTACCTAGTGAAAACCTATGGGAAATTCATATTGCAATCCAGAGCAAATTGTTCTTACACCGGAGCAAGGATTCCACATAGTTACTCTGGATTGTGCCCTAACTATGGGAGCACTTAAGAGACATTATGTGCACCCACAGTTACTGCACAACCTAGTGAAAACCTATTGGAAATTCATAGTGCAATCCAGAGTAAATTGTTCTTACACCGGAGCAAGGACTCCTTGTAGATACTCTGGATTGCCCTAATAGTCCTTGATGGCTGGGAAATGATTTGTTGGTGCTGTGACTGTCAATGTAGAACATGGATTACATGGGTTTCCTTCTCATTGCTAGTGTTTGACTAGGGGAGTGCAGTCCACATGGGGAGACAACACCACATCTGTCCCATTTTTTAAAAATATTGGTACAGGTATCCCTTGTTATCCACTAGAGTTCCATTTGAGAACCTCCCATGGATTAAAACAAAATTCATAGATTTAAAAACAGTGAAAAAATAGATTTAAAGACCCACTTCCAGGTTCCTTTCTCCCCCATTGCTCCTAATGGAATAAGATTGTGTCTTAATGTCTGCAGTGGTTTGATCCTGAGACTCCCTGCTGATAAAAAATGTATTAAATTAATTAATTTAAAAAATAACAAGTGTCTTCCTTTAGAGATTTCTTTTAAAGTTTTTCTTACTATTATAGAGAGGTAGTCAGCAGTTAGAAAGGCAAGGATTCCCTGACTTTGACTGGCTCAGCTGAGGAATTGAATGACTGCTTGCATGACCCCTCTCTACAATAGTAGAAAAGCAGTTTTTAAAACTTTGATTTGCAGTGGCTATTTGTGTTGTGTCAAATCCATGTTTTTTAATACACAGATTTGACACAACACAAATCAGTTTTTAAATCAGTTTTTAAAAAAACCATGTATACGTAGGTTGGACCAGCACTTTTGAGTAATATCATCATGTATTTTTCAGAGTGTATTTTTATGCAGAAAGCAATGAAGCAAACCTCACTGAAAGAGGGAAAATATCATTTTTCTCTGAATCTGGTTGCCATATGTCCTGAAAACCAGGGACAATCCCAGTACTGGCAAATGCAACAGAAGGTCCTGTCCTGATTTTGTGGAAGAGAATTATGGCAACCCTATCCTGAAGTCCAGTAGCAGAAAATTCACTGTGACCTGCAGAGGAAGATGGACCAGTGCCATTGCATCACTACATACAGAGTTAATGCTGGCACAAAACTGAGGAGTCCTGTATAGGGCTTCAAAGTGTAGGATGGGAAAAATTTCCAGTGGCAGTCTTTGCTGCCATCACTGCAGCCCCTACTGATCCTAAACCACCCCAGCCTGTCTTCTGCCTGCCCAGTTTCATACCTTGTCCACCTTCCTCACAACCCCAGAACCCTTCGTCCTACTGGGTTCATTCCCCGTACAGCATACCAAAGCTAGAGGTCAGCGCCCACCCACACAACTACCAATCAGCCATCACAAAGGGTTAATGGCACTGCGTAGGTCTTGAAGCTGAATGGGTGTCACTTTGAGTAGACATTCATAAGATTGTGTTGTTACAGTTTTTAATGTGGTGCTATTTGGAAATAGGGCTGTGGGTGGCGCAAGCAGTAAAGACGCTCTGCCTGTTAACCAGCAGGCCAGGGTTCGATTCCCGGGTCGGCCCCACAAGACAGGGTGAGCTCCTGTCCTTAGCCCAGCTCTGCGATGCCAGCTGGATCCAATCGTATAGGCTCTGCCTTTCCATTGGACTAATTCAGTGGCGTGGAGAGGGGGGATTTGCTGCTTGGGTAACAGCCTCTCCTCCATAACAATCCAACCCAGGCTTTCGTGCTTTGCATGCAGCGCCAAGCATGATAAGATAGCCTTTCAAGACTGAAGGAGGCCTGCTTTTTTGATTTGGAAATAAATGGAAGCCTTATGGTTTTAAATAAATGTCTATGACAGAGATTTTCAACCAGCGTGCCATGGATAGTCAGGAGTGCCATGGGAATTTGGGGAAGGACGTTTATTAATAGAAAATTTTGGGATTTGAACAGCATGGTGTGCCTGCTCAATGGTAAAAACAACTGATGGTGTGCCATGAGAAGAGAAAAGGTTGGAAATCACTGGTCTATGATGTCCTTTTCCAGACTTAGAGCTAAACACATGCATATCACCTGCAAGTGGAGGAGATTAGCAATATTATAAGATGACATTATCTCAAGGAAGAAAGCATGACGTTTGTATAATTAGACAATATTACTTCTAATCTTGTACTTGTTTGTGATTACATATATAAGAGGCCCAGATTTATAACCTAATTAAAACTTTGGCGCACAGTCCAACATAGGCAGATATAGGTCCCCACTGAGTTCAACACTCATCTGCATGGCTGTCTTATGCAATCTAATGGAATTTCTGTCCTGTTCAATGTAGCAGCCCATGAGCTGTAATGACTTTAATTATCCACCGAGGGCTTCTGAATGTGTAACTCTATGGACTGACATTCAGAATTAAAGCACATATGTATCACCCCATACTAATGTGTCTCATGTATAGTTAGTGACATTATTTAATATCTACGACATTACAGTGCTACCAGTATAGTGCCGGAGTTGTCATCAGATATGGAACCCAACAGCTCATCATTAGTAATCCTGGACCTTTGTGAACTCTCACAAAAAAATACTTGCAAGGCACTTCAGGAACATGTACACACATTGTAGTGTCAAATTTATCATGCTATGATTCACACATACACTACAATGCAATAATTCACACATAAAATCAAATATATATTTACTTATTCATTGCAGTTTTCATATACTGCAGTTCTCATTGACTTACATCATGATTTATTTATTTATTTACTTACTTAGCTAACTAACTAACTAACTAACTAACTAACTTACTTACTTACTTACTTACTTACTTACTTACTTACTTACTTAGATTTATATCCTGCCTTTCTTCCTAGCAAAAGGAAACTCAAGGTGGCTAACAACATTTAAAACAACAATTAAATGCCATTAAAATTAGAGTAAGTTCTGCTGTGTGCAATGAGTGCTTACTCTCAGGAAAGCACATATAACAGTGTTGATTAGGACCTATTGGGTCATGAAACAATTTCAGTTGAATTCTAATTTATTTCAATATGTATATTTTTACCTGTCAGACTTAATGCTATTGTGATATGCGACTGCATCTAGATCTGTAGATGCAGTTATAGATCTGTACTGTTAACAAGCTACTATGTATTTGCTTTTAACAATGATAGTCAGTGGGTTTTACTCCTGAGTAAGGGCACAATCCAGAGGGCAGTGAGGAGTGCCCTATCCAGGCTACCCCAACTATTCTGAATCCAGAGTAGAAAGTGATGCTGCATCCAGAGAGTCAGGAAGCCTGAGGTGCCCTCGCTGCTCCAGAGAATGCTAAGTAGGCACCAAGTCAGTGACACCTGGAGAGGGTTTGCTCCCGAGGAGACCTCCTCAGATCACACTGAACAAGGAACAGCTAAGGTGCCTGCCTTTGAAGGAGTCCCTGATGAGATGCCAGGACAGTCTCCAGTGAATACAAGGGGCTTCTTGGAGTGGTCTGCCGGATCCCCAGGTTAGTGGCTGCCATGGTTATGCCATATCCTGAGGTTGAGAGGCAGGGGTTACAGCCAGGCTGGCTAAGAACTCAGATTTTGGGTCAACACTGCCATTCTTACTCTGGCTTATCATGGATCGCAATGGTTCTACTCCTTGCTATACCTGCTCCTGAGGTGGTATAACTCTAAGGATCTGGAAGAGGGCATTACTGCCCTGGAAACAGGCTCTGACTACAGAGAAACTGCTCTGCCCTAAGCAATGCTAAACATGCCCTCAACATGCCTCTCCTGAACTGCCTAGGCTTCTCCAGTTAGGGCATCCCAGGTCCACCTGTTTTGGGGCAGCCTTTGTTGCCTTAGGCTGCCCCAAGCCTTTTCCAGAGTAACTAGGGTGGCACATCTTGCAGTTGGGTCACCCCAGTGATAGAAAGATGAACCCAAGTGCATGACTGGATTGTGTCCTAAGCGTAGATAAGACTGCAGCCTTTGAGAAGTTTGGGGAATTTAAAAAAGCGATTAGCAACTACTAGGGAAGTTTTGTAGGAATTGTCTTTATTTTCAACAAATTTTAACCTTATTATATACTTTTAATTTAATAACTCAATTGATTTTGTTTTGTTGTTCAGTGATGTTAAAAATATTCCTGTATGATTATGTCACTTCCAACCATGACTTCACATCCAGAATAATGGTATCACTACCTGTGGGTCCTGAGTGACATTTTAAAAAGGAGAACCCAGTGCTAAAAAATTTGAGAATCCCTGGTGTATAAGACTGCAGCTTAAGACTGGCGTATAAGAGCGACAAGAATGATCAGTGGGATGGAAGGGAAGCCCTACGAGGAAAGGTTGGGGGAACTTGGGATGTTCAGCCTGGAGAAGAGGAGGCTGAGGGGAGACATGATTGCCCTCTTCAGATACCTGAAGGGCTGTCATAGGGAGGAAGGGGCCAATTTGTTCATAGCTGCTTCTGAAAGCAGAACTACAACCAATGGGTACAAACTGCAAGAGAGGAGATTCCGGCTGGAAATCCGGAAAAAATTCCTGACGGTGAGGGCGGTTCGGCAGTGGAACAGATTGCCAAGGGAGGTGGTGGACTCTCCCTCACTGGGGATCTTCAAGCAGAGGCTCGATGAGCACCTGTCGGGGATGCTCTAGGAGGATTTCCTGCTGCAGGCAGGGGGTTGGACTAGATGACCTACTAGGTCCCTTCCAACTCTATGGTTCTATGATTCTATGATTCTGGGAAGTTAACATAACCAGACTGTTAACAAGACTGGACACAAACCAGACTGGACACAAACCTTTATCCAATGAAGTTTTTACCAGTGTTGTTCCATAAGAAAATCTTCCACAAATACTTGGGGCAAAAGGCGTGCTTGTATAAGCACTTTGGTGCTACAGTCTCTAACTAATCTGCGAGCTTCACATGATTACTATAACTGAATTTCATTTTTATTGTTTTGTGTGGAACTCCTATTATCATGGACTCTGGTGACCATTTTTTTCTGATCTTGCCGCCTTCTCTGGTTGCAAACTGTATCAAAAAGTATCTACTGCAGCTGTATTGCAACATGTTTTATTCATTTCCCTTAATACTGCTCATCCTAGCCGGATTATTCATACTGTTCTGTGGCGATTTCATTTCCAGCTTCACTAATTTTGTCTTAATATTAATTTTTGAGCTTCTTATTCCTGCTCTACCAGAATTGTCATTTTATTTGCTTTGTTCCCACCCCAACAAAGCTTTACTGTTCCCTCTCCTGCCAACTCTATTCCTTATTCAGAGCACAAAAGGTATGGCACAAATTGTTTTTATTCTGCATCGACTTGCACTATGGTCATAACCATTTCTAGAAGCAATATTACCTAAGTTTCCTCAGTAGAATACACACTCTCTCTCTCTCAACACACATACGTGTGGTACATGCATATAATGCAGGGTGGCCATATAGAATGAGGTCATAGGGTCTGTACCTTTAACCATTGCACATAAGAGGTCACCCTGATCTAATGGTAATATTGTCTAATGGTTCTAATGCCAATTTTTGCATTTGGGCAATCCTGAGTTCTTAGCACAGGCCCTACACTAGCACTGAGACTGCAATCCTAAATCCCCAGTTAGACCAGAATATGTTCCGCACAAGTCCCATGCTGGCCTGGGGGGTGTCACAAAAGTGCTGTAAGGAACTTCTCTGCCACTCCTAAAGGGATTAGGCCAGTGCCTAGACATGCCTAGACATGCACCAGCTTCCCCACACCACCATGGGAACAGGGAACAGGTATGTTCTCCCAGTCAAAATTAGTTAGGATTGCATTCTGAGTGTCACAAATATGCCATAAGGTCCGTCCAGACAGTGCTGGTCAGTCCGCTAGCATATACCAAACCAGGTCAATGCTGGCCAGGCTGTGACGTCAGTGAGGAGCCCTCTACTTGTTTCCCAGAGTAAGAGAGGAGGGCTTTCTGGCCCACAGCTGGAACTCTCAACTCCGCACTGGCGACATAAGATAAGATACCTTTATTGTCATTTGTTCTGGCACATACAGGTACACACCCACTAGTACACACAAATGAAATTGCATTGCTTGCTCCCAAGAGTAAACTCATACAATCACCCAAAAACACATTCAATTAAACCAATATATACATATAAACCAAATATGTACATATATATCATATTAACTTATGGGAGTTTATATATATTAAATATCATATTCAAAATGGGAGCCTCTGCAGCTTGCAAAAGGCCCTTCTTCCTCCTCTTTGGAACCATTCTGGGTGGTGGGAACAAAACAGGCATGTTTTTTGCCTGGCTGCATATCTACAAGGAATTGAGTCATCATAGTGAGTAATACCTTTATTAATGTCTCTCAGCAAAATAGATATCTGGATTGTTTTCTGGAGGCAGAGGCGAACTAAATATGGGTGAACGAGCAAAAATTAAATCCTGATAAATCAGAGGTTCTCTTGGTCCTGAAATCCATGACTATCATCCTGCTCTGAACAGGGTTGAACTTCCTCTGAAGGAGCAGGTTCACAAGTTGGGGGGTTCTCCTGGATCTACAGTTGCTCATGGAATTGCTACATGTCAGCTGTGGCAAGGGAGCCTTTGCTCATTTTCAGCTGATCCACCAGCTGCAACCGTACCTGGATCACTCACATGGCCATGGTGACCCATGCTCTAGTGATCAGATTAGGTTACTAATTAGATTAGATTAATCTAGATTAGATTACTGCAATATGCTGTATGTGGGGTTGCCTATGAAGATGGTTCAGAAACTGCAGCTTATAGGCACATTGCTTCGACTTGGGTAGGCCATTCCTACAGCATCTAAACTGGCTGCCCTGGTTTCCATGCTGAATTCAAACTGCTGGTTTTGATCTTTAAAGCCCTCTTTAGTTTGGGTCTGGAGTATTTGAGGGACTGCCTTTGTCCATATAATCCTACCTGTCACTTAAGGTCATCTGGGGCGACCCTGCTGACTGCTGCCGCTGAGGTAAGAGGTATAGCGACTAGGAACAGGGCCTTTTCAGTGGTTGCACCCCACTTATGGAATTTCATTCCCCTGAAATTGAGAAAAGCCTACTCTTTAGAGAGCTTTCAGTGAGGCATTAAGATCTTTCTGTTTACAAGAGCTTTAACTGATACATTATAATGATTGTAATTGATTTTATTACAATTTAGATGTTTAAATATGTAAGGATTTGAACCAAGATCTTCCAGGTTTCAGTCCAACTCCCTAAGCACTGCACCATGCTGGTGCTCAATATCATCCTCCATTACCCCAAACTGGAAATTTGGCAGAGATTCATAGTTCCTTGTTCAAAAATAAGTATTAGAAGGACTTTTAAAGCTTGTTTCAGCTCCGGAGTGTTGCAACCTCCAAATTCTTATCTGGTTCTGATTAGAATCTGCATCAAAGACTCTATTCTGAGTGTATTTTAATTATGATTTAACTTCTATTTATTATTATTTTAATGGTGTTTTATTTTTATTCATGTTAGCCATCTTGGGCTATCTCTTGTGGATGAGGAAAGGCGGGATACAAATGAAGTAAAATAAATAAATAAAAATGAATTCCCAGCTAGAACTCAGAACCTTTATTAACATTTTCAAAAAATATATAACAAAATTAGGGTACAATCCGAACCAATTTAGGCTGGCATATCTTTCTCTGTAGGAAGGTCGGCGTATGTCTGTGCACTGGCCTAACCCCACCACCAAGATGTGGGGCAAAAGTGACTTATGGTGCTTGTTGTCACACCTAAGTCAGCACAGAACATTTTGCCGGGGCTTATGCTGGCCTAACTGGAGATTAGAGTTGCAGCCTTACCCTACAATCCAGAGTAACTATGGGAGCACATAAGAGGCATTTACGTTGATGTAGTTATGGCACCACCTAGTAAAAACTTACAGGAAATTCATATCACAATCCAGAGTAAATTGTTCTTGCATCGAAGCAAGGCCTCCCCGTAGTTACTCTGGATTGTGCCCATAGTCATAAAGATAAAACAAGTCACGCATCCATGAAAAATAAAAAAGTACAGTTCATTTTGCCAAGTCTGTAAACAAGATAACGGGATCTCAAAAGACATAAGTTTTAGAAAGATCCCCATAGTCTCAATTTAGGTTGAATCTTCAGATATCAACGTGTTCTTCGGTTGTGTGTCATTCAAGTAATTTGCCCATTTTTTCAATATGGGGCTAAGTATTTATTATGGACATTTGAGCATAGCTAACATTTAAACCCCTTGCACCACCTGCTCCCCTTTTCCTTCCCATCAAGAAGACATTCCGAGGCATCAGGAAAAAGAATGTAATTTGGGGCAAAGCAGAAAGAGCGTATAGACAGCATATATTTGCATTAACTTCACCTATATTGCCGTCTCAATAGCCACCATGTTTGGGCTGCAGGATGAAAATTAAATAGCACTTCATAAGAACTAAAGTTGTTAAAGCATGTCCTTTAAAATAACATTAAACAGCATGCTTTGATGTTCCTATCAAAGATATTTAATTGCTGTTTAGAGTTTGATTCGAGAAGTCCACACACAGAATAGGAAATGTTGTCAAATAGACCTTATACAGGAAAATAGGTCAGGGGGATCTAAAGGCATTCCATTTGCCAATTATGAAAGCTTTACTTTCAGGCATCCCAATTTTGCCCCCCAAAGGAACCCAGAAGCACATTCAGAATAAATTGGGAAGGAATTATGCAGAATAAACTTGCTGCCTGGGCATGTCAGTGAAACAGTTGGGTTGACTCTTCCATGAATGTAGACCAATAGGGATGAACACTTGCAACACTGGAAAAAAAAACACATCAGCACTGAACCGAAGGGGGTACATTTTCATCCGTGTATCATAGCACCCATATGCAGGGTGATCATATGACCGGAAATTTCCAGATTTGTCCTCTTTTTCTTGTTTCCTGTCCTGGTGTCCTCCAAAAGGGCTTCATTGTCCTCCATTTTGGCCTCATTTTGGAACTTAGCAATGGTGTGCAGTACCCCATCATGTCATTTGTCGTTGGATTTGTATTGAAGAGCAGAATCCATTGCAAAAATCAGTCTCTTTCCTATCAAACGTTATAGCCAAAAAAACTGAAACTGAAAACTATGCATTGAGCTCTATGAGAAAGTAAAAGTGCCCAATATCGCGGCTTTACTTGTGAGTAGGCAAACGTGCCATAGTCTGACGGAAAGGCCAGGCTGAGAGGAATCCAAGACATCCCCTACAATCCAGAGTAACTACGGGAGCATGTAAGAAACATTACTTATACCCATAGTTACTGCACTACCTGGTGAAAACCTATGGGAAATTCATATTGCAATCCAGAGCAAATTGTTCTTACACCAGAGCAAGCACTCCCTGTAGTTACTCTGGATTGCGCCCTTAGCCTGCAATCCTAAAGGCATTTTCCTGGGAGTAAGATCCATTGAACACAACGGGGCTTACTATTGAGTAGACATGGTTAGGATTGTATTCCTTGTCTTTCTTTTGAAGTTTGGGCATCGGGTCACCTGCCCTTGTGCATATCATAGCCCCACTGAGCTTTGTATATGGGCCCTAATATATAAACAAAATCTACATTAACAGTACCATCTGTGTGGGATGAATCTGTATATCCGTGTACATCCCATAAAACTGCACAACTGCTTTGTAACTGCTTGTGTTTTGGAGTTGGGGGCTTCTTTCAAATACGTGATTCTTCACATAAACAAAAGTGGATGAGTTCATATTAACAGCTAACAGTGGTAAAGGCAATGCATTAAAAATAATCACCTAAAACAATGTTTTCTAACCAGCTGCTAAAGCAAGTAATGTATTTATTTTATTGCACATTTGCATAATAGGGCAAACTAGAAAGCCTCTCTTAACAGATGTGGTGGCGGCAAAGAGATTTGATTACTGGCCTCTGTTATTAATCACTGCACAAATCTTGAATGATTTGTTTCTAGAGTCTGATCAATTTACATCAGAGCACTTGCATTTATGCACGCAATGTGGAGATAAAACATCTGTTCACACCTTTCCTGGCAGCATTGATTTTCTTATCAGGCTTGAAGTTCTGCAGTAAGTGAGGCACCAGAGAATTCACAAAGAGACTGACAATGTTGGAGAAAAAAGATTCACGGTTCACATTGAGAATAATTCATAACTGAAAGTTTTTTTCACCCAGCAAGTAATACCTATATTGTGCTTATTAGCTGGTCTCTTGAAATCAGTCAGGATGGAAAAAATCTAGAATTCCTCCTTGAGTTTCAATCAATTAACACAGGGATATAAACGGATATATATGACATTTGTGGATGGACAGAAAATATCCATGCTTTATTGCTCCCTCTTTCATATATGCTTTTACATTTTTAATGCACACATATATACACATACATATGGTGGACTACATAGGTATAAACACAAATCTCTTTGTATAACACAAACCTTTGTATACAAACCTTTGTATAAGGTTTGTAAGATTATTATAAGATGCTAACATCATGGCTTTCAAGCCATGAGGGGTGTGTGCAGATGTGGAAAACCTCAAAATGAACCTGAATACAGGTGTCATGTGCTCCCCGACACATCTGGTGGGCCGCTATGTGATCCAGGAAGCTGCACTAGATGGGCCTTTGGCCTGATTCAGTGGAGGCTCTTCTTATATTCTTATAAGTGTCTGTTTACAACAAAGAGTCTGTTATTCTTAAAAAGAGGCCATCTATCTCCAGTAATCTGTCCAGCCAGGTAGTGTTTGGTAGGGAGTGTCAGACAACAAAAGGCACTAGACTGGGAGAAATGTTCACTTAATGACTTAATCACATAACACTGGGGATTGGAGAATGTATCCATGTCATTAAGAGACACACACCTGTTATTAGAGAGAGAGATTTTTTAAAAGTACTTAAGATTACGAAGTACCAATCCCACTTGCTTGTTCCTTCGAATGGATAATCAAGGTCATCCTACATATTAGTGTCACGTATGCCTTGTCCACTTCTTCCAGCCATTAAATAACCCTTAGAATTGGAACAGTGGACTGGTAGGGGATAAGGCATAAAGTAAGATTTTTCTCAATAAATTAAGATTTTTCTCACCCTTTAAAATAGAGTGCTTCCCATTTGTTCCTCTCTGCATTCTGGTGTTTAAACCCAAAGATTTGTTTTGAAAGCAAGCAGATATTTGGGTCACTGCCATGAGAAATATGCTCCTTGCAAGTTGTTTGAAGAAAAACTTCCCCCTCTGCTTATCATAGGAAATGGCTTCAAATGTGTTCTGACCCTTGCTGATATTGGAAGCCTGGTACTGCGGTGGCATTGCATTTTCCTGCTATTGAAGATTCATGGCCCTTCAGTTGTCCTTTGAATTTCATAGAAACACTCACTGTATTCAGGAGGGAGATAAGAGAGGAAGCGATTGCAATTATCTTTAAAGTAGCAAAAGCAATTTCATATTAAGAGTTTGTTTTAATATCAGAGTGGAGTTGTGCTGCCCTTTTCACAAGAGATTGTTTCTATTGAGCAATACCTGATTTTACCGCGAATAAAATTCTAAAATCTACTGTTTCAAGGCACAGAACCATGTCAATGATTCAACGACACTTAGGTAGCTACCACTAGGACACTTTATAGAGTACGTCCTACCACAAGGAGTTTAGAGTCATAAAAATATAAATTATCCTTCCTTTCACTCCTCCCTTCACAAAAAAAGTGTCATATATGATCCTCGTGAGCGTCTATTTTCAACCAGAGTGCCGTGGCACATTGGTGTGCCAAAAATTGGTGTACCATGGGACTTATTACTTGGGATTCTGCGGGAGGTGAGCCCCCATCAGCAATAAGGTGTTGTTATGGTGGTATGCTTTGGCAGATATAGTGCCTTGTTGCGCTTTGAAAGAAAGAAAAAAGATTGAAAGAAACATATTTGCAATACTATCAGCTGTGGCAGAGGGGGAAAAAAGACAAATGCTAAATATGCTTGGAACACTGTTACTTTTCTACCAAAGTCATACCAGTTTATCTGCTTGCTTTTACATGTTTTTGAACTGTTAGGTTGGTAGGACCTGGACAAGTAACAGGAAGTCACTCCATCTTGCAGAACTTGGGTCTCAAACTGCCAACCTGTTGACCTTCAGCTTGACAAATACAGCATCTTTAACCACTGAGCCACCTCTGTCTTGACACTGGAAAGGTGGAGTACAGGTATCCCCCGCTTTCTCACAGTTCATTTTCTGATGATCCACTCTATCAACGCCTTTCAATTATGCACAGGACTCATTAGTTCAATGCATGTTCTGCTCTTTCAACCTCTCTCTATGCTGTTCTAAAGGCCAAAACTGCCCTCTCTCATGTTGGAGAGTTCTAATCCTGGTCCTGGTCTAATCCCATTCCCAACAGAATTAATCCATTTGCAGAAATCTTTGTGTAGCAGCAGGAATTTGCAGGATAAAAGGGCCTTTTGCAATTTTCTAGCAATAGGAATAGGAATGGAAGCAACATTTACAAACTAAAAAAGATTAGGTTGCATTTTACAAAGTTTTTTTACTTTTGGTTGGTGCTCTGATCCCTAATTGGTCCAAAAGTGGGGGATGCCTGTATAAACAAGTAAGTAACCAAGGAGGTAAATAAGGAAGAATACAGAAGATATGGAGAAGGCTCAGAGAAGAGTAACCAAAATGATTGATGGTCTGGGACACCTTCAATATGAGGAAAGGCTACAGCATTTGGGGTTTGTCAGTCTAGAAAAAATGGGGTTCGTCAAGTCTCTAGAGGGGAGACTTGATTGAGACATACAAATTCATGTAGGGGGTGGATAGAGAGGATAAAGAGACTTTCTTTTCCCTTTCTCATAACACCAGAACTCAGGGACATCCAAACTGAATGTTGCATGGGTTAGAATGGACAAGAGAAAATATTTCTTTACCCAGTGTGTGGTTGGCCTGTGGAACTCCCTGCCAGAGGATATGGTGATGGCATCTAGCCTCAATACCTTTAAGAAGGTTTTGGACAAATTCCTAGAGGAAAGGACCTTCACATGTTAAACGCCGTGAGGGATGTGTGTAGATGTGGACAACCTCCAAATGCAGGCGGCACCTGGGTGCAGGTGTCTTGTGTGCTGCCTGAAGCATCTGGTGGGCCACTGTGTGTTACTGGAAGTAGGACAAAATAGACCTTTGGCTGGATCCAGTGGAGGCTCTTCTTATGTTCTTATGAAGTAAAGGAGGGTCTTTTGAGGCCATAGAACTTCCTCATTCATTCATTCAAAATTGCTCCAGGTTGTTTATGTAGGAAGGCTTCCTAAACCGATAAAGGTCATTATAATGATGACCCGGGTCCACCCCACGAGACAGGGTGAGCTCCTGTCCTTAGCCCAGCTCTGCAACGCAGCTGGATCTAATTGTATTGGCTCTGCCTTTCCATTGGACTAATTCAGTGGCGTGGAGAGGGGGATTTGCTGCTTGGGGAACAGCCTATCCTCCATAACAATCCAACCCAGGCTTTCGTGCTTCGCATGCAGCGTATGCAGCGTATGCAGCGCCGAGCACGATACCATAGTCTTTCAAGACTGACGGAGGCCTGCTAATCACCCCAGGCTGGGAAGTTTTCCATTGTTATCCCTCTTGCCCATGACATTCTCAACATTCACCATCACTCTCCCATTATGGAAAGCAATGGCATCAGCTCGTCTCCCCCCCCCCCCCCCCATCAATGGTCACATCAGCTTATCCGTGACTTTTCTGGTCTTTCTTACAGACACAGCTCAGGCTGAACCTGCTTTGGATGCCATGAGAGACTTCAGGCAGCTCTTCCTCTGAGCTGTACCTCCCATTTCTTCACACATGGAAACCAGTGAGTCCTTTTCTTTGCACAATCCTTTGCAATTAAACCAAACAAACTTCACTTTGTAATTGAAGAAAACTTCACTGCTGTAATTGAAGAAAATTCACAAGGATCACAAGAAGTGGTTGCTTTTTTTAAAAAAATTTCCTTTTTGTAATTGCACAGATGCAGTGGACCCAGTTGGCACTGTGGGTCACACCACTGTTGGTTTTGACTGGCTGCTTTGTTTAGCTTTCCACCATAGAAGCATAGAGTTGGTAGGGACCTAATAGGTCATCTAGGCCAATCCCCTGCCTGCCTCTACTCCAACCCCCTCCTAGAGCATATCGGTCAGGTGCTTGCCGAGACTCTACTTGAAGATCCCCAGTGAGGATGAGTCCGCCACCTCTCTTGGCAATCTCTTACACTGCCAAACTGCCCTTACTTTCAGGAATTTTTTTTCCATTTTGGTTTTTCTACTGCAAAGAGTATTTTTCTGCCCTGTATGGAAAGTGGTTTCCAAACAGTTGGAAGAAGGAGGGGAAGATCCGGCAAGGGACATGTGATTGACAGCTCTGAGCTTAGAGTGAGGCACATAGCTGGTGAATGGATCCTGCTAAGTGAAGTTTCCTTTCCTTCCCCTTCTTATCAGTGGGATCCTTAGGAGGAATATGAGAAAACGTAAAGGTCTAGGCGGGCAAGCAGTTTTCTCTATCCTTTCCCTTGGAGTCAATATTTGCAGGAGTTTTTCATATGTTCTTTCAGTCAATCTGTTCTTCCCAGTTCTTCATTCTTCATTCTTCCTTCTCCCCCTCCCTCTCCCCTCTCCCTCTGTATGTGTGTGTGTATGGGCACAATCCAGAGTAACTACAGGGAGTCCTTGCTCCAGTGTAAGAACAATTTGCTCTGGATTGCAATATGAATTTTCCATAGGTTTTCATTAGGTGGTGCAGTAACTATGGGTACACGTAATGTCTCTTACGTGCTCCCGTAGTTACTCTGGATTGTAGGGTATGTGTGTCACTGTGTGTTCCTTTTATATTTTAGGATTATATTGTACTACTAATATTATAGTTCAACCCAACCATCCCAAATCATTCCTTCCAACACCATTTCTCTGATTGTTATTTTCTTTGAAAAAGGTTCAGTGTAGTGGATCTGTTTTCATCTTTTGTGAATCTGCATATGAGTGTGGGTGTGCAAATGGCCACACAAACTATGAACTATGATCCTATAGAAACTTATGGTAGTGACCCTACAATCCAGAGTAACTATGGGAAGACGTAAGAGGCACTCACTCTGGATTGCTCTATGCATTTCCCATAGATTTCCCATAGGTAGCACTGTAACTACGTTGGTGTAAAAGGTCCTGTATTTTATTCTGGATTGTAGCCTAAGCCCCATTGAACTACATAGAACATAGATCTAAGTCCTCAGCTCTGTGCACTAATTTACTGCCACTGCACACCATCATGAACATGGCATAAAGCAAGTTTTTACGGTCTGTACCAGGCTAGCGGTAGTGCAATTGAAAAGTGTTGTGGATTGAATTTTGTCCTATAAAATAGGGGGAAAAGTGTCACAATTGAAATGAAGCGACCATCTGAAACATGGACAAAGTGATGCCTGTTGTTGTATTGAAACAAATGGGGCCTCAATTGAAGCAAAAATGGTACATTTTGAAAAAAAAGTTGGTACACTTCCTAGTTCCAAGCAGTGGTATTGCTAGAGGGGGTGTAAAGCACTAGGTTTTGCAGGGAGCTTCACTGTACTCTGCAAGTGGCCCTCCCTGCCCATTTGACTGCCTTTTGCTTCGACTGCCCTGTATCTGAGTGGGAGAGGCTGCTTGCATGCTGTGCAAGTCCTTTCCACCCGCTTTAGCTAATGCCATTTGATTAGATTGTTGGTTCAGGCAGTCTGGAAAGTGTAATTATAAAAACAATAACTGGGTGAGGAGTTGTGATAATCTGGTCTTCTAAAAACCCTCCCCCCCCCCAAAAAAAAGATTGCTGCACACACACCCCTACTATAAAAATCAAGAGCCAAATCAGTACACTGCACTGACTCAAACATGGAGGTCCTCAAGCAAAACTTTGATGCACTCATAAAAATTGTTTTCAGAGCAGACTCAGTGCTCCAACTTTTTTGCCTGCAAAATATATGCACATCCTCAAGCAGGTAATTGTGCCCTGGAATCTTGCATATGCATGAACAAAATGAGTAATTGCATGTGCGGGCTACTGCTAGTGCGTGAAATTACCTGTTCTGCAAGTGTAAATTGTTGTTTTTGCATGCACATTTACCTGTTTGCTGTGTTTAGGTTTGGCGGGTTTGACTTAGCTGTCTGTGTTTGAAAATTTTGGCCCTAAGGATATAAACAAAAGAATGGAAGCAATGATGAATATTAATTTCAAGAGAGGATAAAAAAACCAGTTTATCGAGATACGGCATCCTCTCATCTGTGTTTTTTTTCTGCAACAGTGTAGCAATGTTTATCTCATAGAATATTTATCAAGCCCCCTTATACTGTGCCATTTCCAGAGCTCTTCTCTCCAAATTCTTCAACAATACGGAGCATTTATCTAGACAGAGAAAGCATTTTGTACAAACTGAGCATCGCTTTGGTTGACAAAGTATAGGGTGTTTTTGTGTTTTGTTTTCAGAATAAATTATTCCGGTATTCCAGTTCATCTTGAACAGAGACAAAAGGACCGGGTTTGGTTGTGGAGCGTCAGTGAATTCTATGATGAAAGCTGAAGCAGGTTGCAGGCCATGAAAGACGTTGGTCTTGAGAATGCTCTAAATTTGGAACATAATTTATAATCACCACTTCAGCGCTGCATCGACCCCACAATTTATCCGTGACATGTATGGCATTGATACTACTCATGCAGTTAAAATTCTATTCTCCACACAGCACTATTGGAACTGGTTTCTCTAGAGCAGAACCAAATATTAATTTCTATTTCTTTTCGGTTCTCCTAAGTGAATACTAATGTGGCCAACCCAGCTTCTAGGAAAGAGCGTGCAGCCTATAGGAAGAGGTATTCTAGAGAGGGCTGGCCCATTTGGAGCCAACTGAGGCTGTTGCTTCAGGCAGTAGCTTTAAACCAATGTTAAACTTGGACTAGATTCTGCTCATACTTCTGGATAAAGAGGCCAGCTTGAAAACATTGTCAGCCTCAAAACTGTCAGTTTGATTAATGGCGTTCAGATTAATAGAGCTGTAAAGGTCTATAAAAACCTCAACCTGACTTTTTGGTGTTCCTTCCCATCTCTCACCACTTCCAGCTACTGGAATCCAGGCAGAGCTAATTTGCCAGGCAATTAATTCCTTGCACACTGTTGACCATTCCATGTACCAGAGCAGCTCCCAAAATGTTGTTCCAAGGTGTCTTGCCATTTCCAAACAGCTGCCCCATATGATCCACAACCTTTCAATCTAGAGATGCTTGATTGGGCTCCTAAATAATTTCTGCAATAAACAACTACTTGGGTCGCTTATGCAGTTGGACCAGATTTGGAAGGAACGTTCATGAACAATACAAATGAAAAAGGAAGCCTCTCCCATCTCTTTCAAATTATTATTTTTTCCTACTCTTACTGTATGTACATACCATGCTCATAAAAGCTAACTACATGCACAAACCTAACCATGTCTACTCAAAAATAAGTCCCATTGTGTTCCCAATTACTCCTCGGAAAGTGTCTTTAGGATTGCCGCCTACATTTAACGGATCTTCATTCCAAATAAACATAGTGAAGTCAATTAAAACCGATATGAAGCAGTTATAGGACATGTTTCTCCCAATTTAAAATTCAGACTACAGCTCTTATTATAGACACAAAAAAAAATCAGAAAGGTATCCTGTTCAGCAATAGAGTATAAAATAAACAAATCAAACAAATTTTTAAAATGTGCATATGTTTTGATGAGCTCTAATGCTTCAGAAAACTTGCAACATGCTGCAATTCTAAGTAAACATTCCTGGGAGTAAGTTCCATTGAACCCAGTGGGCCTTACTTCAGAGTTGACATTCATAGGAGTGCAGCCACAGTCAAAGATCTCAGTAGCAGTCCCCAAATTTTCTTGGTAGGGTTGCCATAATTGTCTTCCACAAAACTGGGACAGGACCCTCTGCCAAACTTGCCAGTATGTGAACACAATCCCCCTAATCCGGGACAGTTTGGGGGGACATATGGCAACCCTATTCTTGGGTCACAATGCCCCATCAAATTCTTCTTCCCCCCAAGATTTGGGTACTGCTATTCTGAATCTCATGAAATCTCAGAAGATCCACGATGATGTGAGAGTAGGAAGGAGGGGCCACCAGAGCATCCCAGGGCACCCCTGTGAGTCTGTCTCAATGTCTTAAGGTGCTGGAATGCACACTTTGGGAATCCCATGTAAGGAAAGCAGAAGAGTGGATGAGTGAGATGAAGAGATGACTGGAACCATCCCAGCACAAACACGTTCCTTAGTCAACAGATCCCTTTGATCAATTATGTCAGCAGTGTCTGAACATAATCATTCACTCAATCAACTATGTATTGTGTGTCTATTTCCTTGAGTTGCTCTGTAGTATCATATGACGCAGAGTGATCTTGCACTAACATCATACTTTAGATGGTGCTAAGTTCAAAGTTTACTAGAGAATCTTGTCCTACATGGGACAAACCAGTGAGGATTGATGACCTGCAGAGACAAGGATACAAACTGAAAACTGATGGCAGGAATAAAAAATACGTAGCAGTCAGAACAATGCTGACTCACCACCAGGATGGTCCATACATCTACTTACTGATTTTTTTACAGCTAAGTATGATGTATAGGAAAATTCTTTAGCATCCTTTGGGAGTAACATCACCGGCTTTTCACTTTTCATGTGACTTTTCATGTGCTTATGATTTGTGCTGGGACCTATGCTGGATTTACCCTAGAATCCAGAGTAGCTACAGGAGCACGTAAGAGACATTACATGCACCCGTAGTTACTGCACTATCTAGTGAAAACCTATGGGAAATTCACATTGCAATCTACAGTAAATTGTTCTTACACCGGAGCAAGGACTCCCCATAGTTACTCTGGATTGAGCCCTAAGTGGGGATTAGGAGTACAATCTTAGTTGCTTCATTTTCCTGCTCTTCATCTTACTGCTTACTGCTCATATATGTTGCATGTATGGATTCCAGTTTCTTTTTAAAGGGGGTGGATTTTTATTCTTTTCTGTTTATTGTTTGATCATGTTTCTGGTTTTGTTTTTTCCTGTCTTGGTTATTTGCAATCCTTTACAATATGTTTGGGCAACAAACAAACTATAACTGGGCATGTAATATATCCAAATCTCTTATTTCAGCCTGAATCCTACTTTGTTTAAAAAATGTAAAGTAACAGGAGAATCCTAACCATGTCTGTTCAAAAGTAAGCCCCACTGACTTCAATGGGTATTAATCCCAGGAAAGTATCTTTAGGGTTGCAGCATAAATCTAATATAAATATGCATATATTGGGACACAAATATTCAGGAACGCAAAAAGAATCAACACAAATGTCCTACTGACCAGAACACAGTTGTTCAGAATGTGATGGTCCCATTACTTGATTTTGTATGTTGCATTACAAAAAACTTAGAAATAGCTTCTTTTTTTACTCTTCTTCTTTCCTCTACGTTCTTTTCCTCCCTTCTTTTTTCCTCTACCAAATACCAATTTCAGGAATAATTTATTAGTAGTATACTGTGGAGATTGTAAACCTTTGTTACCCTACAATCCTGAGTAACTACGGGAGCACGTAAGAGACATTACGTGTACCCGTAGTTACTGCACCACTTAGTGAAAACCTATGGAAAATTCTTATTGCAATCCAGAGCAAATTGTTCTTACACCGGAGCAAGGACTCCCCGTAGTTACTCTGGATTGCGCCCTTAGTCTCTAATCACTTTTCTTTGCAAGTAATACTCTTATACGTACCATTTTTAAAAAATGTTTTGTAAATACTAGTGCCTCCTTCTTCAAAGAAGAACTGAAAGGCTCACTGGTGCAATGATTTCTGTAGCCAGGGACAGATGAGTTTGGTTATTGTTACCTTCTGGCCACTCCTCAGCTCTGCATCCTTCTTTCCCAACCACTTTTGGTGGATGATCTTCTCCATCTCTAGTGGGCTTCAAGCAGGCATAGCCGGAAGCAGAGCTGGGAGGGAAGCACAACATTTCATCTTGTAGAGTCTAGTGCATTTTTTTGTCTACGTCCATTTCCACAGTCTGTTGCTTTCAAACTCGAAAGTGCTTTTTCTAAACCATGAGAGATATAGAGAACAATCAACCACATCTTGGTATAGCTCAGTGATTTTCAATCCGTGTGCCTCAAATGGTCTACAGGTGTGCCATTGAAGTTTGGGGAGGTGTAGCAGTCTCAAGTCCTCCATCAGCAGCATGGTGTGCCTTTTCATTATTCCAAAAATTGATGGTGTGCTTTGTCAGTTTTAACATCTTTTGACCCTACAATCCTGAGTAACTACGGGAGCACGTAAGAGACATTACGTGCACCCGTAGTTACGGCACCTCTTAGTGAAAACCTATAGGAAATTCATATTGCAATCCAGAGCAAATTGTTCCTACACCAGAGCAAGGACTCCCCGTAGTTACTCTGGATTGCGCTCTTAGTGTGCCACGAGAGAAAAAAGCTGAAAATTACTGGTATAACCCTATTTTTGCAGTCACTCTCAAACGAACCCCTTCAACTGCCCACACGTTGAATCAGGGACAAAAAGTGGACACCTACACCTGAGACAACCACATTATCAGGGTCTACTTGTTCTTCAAGGCAAAACTTTCACTTCGATGATCCAGCTCTGTTTGTGTCTGGGGAATATGTGGTTTGGAATGCATGTTTGGATGAATGAGCATTCCCATCCTCCGTGACTGAATCGGGTAGAGGAAGCACAGTATTGTTTCAGTGGCTCATCAGTGGGAATATATAGCCTCAGCTCCTTTGAGAGAAGAAGGTGAAGGGGGATATTTTGCAAGGGGAGCAAATGTTTCCCTTTTGGGATCAGCACAGTTTTAATGAATCAGAAGCCTCCAAGGTAGGCTTTAATCTATGATACTTCTCAGCTGCAGGATTTATGCCTCACCATCCCTCCCTATCTCCTTTTTTTCTCCCTATAGTCCAGAACGGATGATGTCTTGAAAGCCTAGTGTTATTCCAGCAGCATGATATATATTATGGCTCGGATGACCTCTAAATTTTCAAGGTTTGCTAAACCTTAAATTTAAGCTACCTGCTTCACAAAAAGTATCTGAAACAATAACTTTTTATGTTGCAACAAACATTACATTTAATGAGTATAGTGCACATGTAATGATACACTGAATCAGTATGAAGCCTCAAATAATGATTTCTGTTGGCACTATAAAAGGAATGTAATTTTTCTTGTTGAAATACCATTTTTCAGTTACTGCATGACTGATGTGGTAATTATCCCCTACACCTGGGATTTAAATCCAATCCTACAAGCCCATTTTCTGTTTGCAAGCTGTCAGACTGATGCATAGGCTTTGTTCTTATCTGGCAGTCGGCGAAGAATCGGTAATTCAGAAACAACAAAGTCACTGATGGGTCATCATGTAATCTGCACTGAAAATTGCAATCTGTAATGAGATTGGAAACACAGATGAGGTGACTAGAATTGATTACCTACCATAGCTGAAATTTTCAATTTTATTGCACAAATATGATCAAAACTAGTCCATAAGTTTGGGAGATTAGTTGGGAGAGAATAAAGATTACTTTAAAATTAGGTGAGAGGAGAGATAAGTTATTAAAATGTAAATTTATTTTGTTTTCCCGCAATCTTCAAGGTGATTCACCTGTTCACAATTTGGGAGCTCTCATCATACCATATGCATATCTGTTGCGTAGCAAAGTGTAGTGTGTATAGTGTATACTCCCCCCTCCCAAACACACCCACCCACACACACACACACACACACCCAAAATCATTCTAAGACCTTCTGAAGTCACTAACATAGCATGATCATTTGGTGCAATGCCATTTGATTTCGTTTCTGCTTTTTTAAAAAATCAGAATCACAAAAATGATTTCCAATGGTAGTAAAATGGGATCATAGCTCATAAGTAACTGTGCATACATTTTCAGTGGAAGTGCTATAGAAAAGAAGGGATTCTCAGAGGGCAGTTGTAGTGGTGCAAATGTGTCATAAGGCATATCTGTCCTATTGTGAGAGGTAGGGAACAGACTGTGTGTTCCAAGGTGTGGGAGGGTGGTCCCAGTGGTGGGCAGGTAGAGAGTGGGATGAGGGTTGGAGGTGGTTCAGTACCAAGTAGACCTTTGGGTGTAGGTTTGCTATAATTCTCTTCCACAAAACTGGGACAAGACCCCTGTAAAACTTGCCAGTATATGAACGCCTACCCCCAAAACTGGGACTGTGTCCGGGTTTCCTGGGAAATATGGCAACCCTAGTTGGGTGACTCAGAAATGAATAAACCTCTGGTGGTGGCTCAGAAGGTGGTATTGGGGCTTCTACTGCCCTATCTACTTATTGGGGCTTCTACTGCCCTATCTACTCATTGGGGCTTCTACTGCCCTACCTAGGGGAAAATTTTCCCCTTGTCTCATGATAGGGCACCAGCAGCCCCAAAGAAACGTGGGATGCAATGCAGGCATGTTAGCCCGACTGCTAAGCAAGGTAGGGTTGTGCTATCTGTGGTTTCCACTAACAGGTTGTAAGATCTAACAGAGTAAGATGGGACTGATAGTTTTGGGTTGATTCAAGTCTCTGACTCTTTGGTTTCTACATGTTGGTTTTTGTCGACTGAAAGCATCAGATGACAAAAAAATCAGTTGAGAAAAAAATTCCTGATAGTGAGGACTGTTTGGTAGGTTGCCAGCCAAGGTGGTGGACTCTCCTTCAGTGGGAATCTTCAAGCAGAGGCTTGGCAAGCACCTATCAGAGATGCTCTAAGAGGATTGCATGCGACAGACAAGGTGTTGGACTAGATGACTGATTAAGCAGGCCTCCGTCAGTCTTGAGAGACTATGGTATTGTGCTTGGCGCTACATACGCTGCATGCAAAGCATGAAAGCCTGGGTTAGATTGTTATGGAGGATAGGCTGTTACCCAAGCAGCAAATCCCCCCTCTCCACGCCACTGAATTAGTCCAATGGAAAGGCAGAGCCGATACAATTGGATCCAGCTGGCTAAGGACAGGAGCTTGCCCTGTCTTGTGGGGCCGACCTGGGTCTCGAACCCTGGCCTGCTGGATAACAGGCACAGTGTCTTAATGTGTGCAGCCCTAGATGACTGATTAGGTCCCTTAGAAATCTATAATTCTATGACAATTTGCCTATAAGTGTGGGCAATCACAAATCTAACAAGTGCTGCAATCCAAAACACACCTTCCTGGAAGTAAGACCCAGTAAAGCTGACTTTTGAGTACAGATTGTTAGGATTGTGTTCGTATTCCATTATTACACCCCCTCCACTCAGAGCAGTGGTCACCTGTAGTGTCAGCCAATAAATATATGCATGAATTGTTGTAGGAATTCCAGTCCTGGGAAATGAGAGGATTGCTAACGGAGAAGCTGACAATGCATCCTTAATTGCCTGGGTGTCAGAATGACACCATGTCTCAGGAACGTAGATTAATTGCAAGGAAATGGATCTGACTTGCTGTGTGACTTGAAAAGGAAGGAGGAGGGAATGACAGGTGGTTATTCTTTCGGTCAACTCTCTTCCAAGCAGCTAGGTCAGCATCTTTATTGATTTTTTATACAGTGGTTCTTTGGTTTACGAGCATAATTTGTTCCAGAAGCATGCTTGTAATCCAAAGCACTTGTATGTCAAAGCAAATTTCCCCATAAATAATGGAAACTCGAGACAATTTTTCCATGACCCAAAAAAATTCATATAAAAATGATTACAGTTCAGACATTTAGTACAAAACAATAAAGAAAATACAAAATATAAGGAAAAATAAAACAAATTAACCTGCACTTGGTCTCCCAGACTTCAATTTGCCCCCCACCCTTACACAGGAGTGAGCCCCACTGATTATAATAGAGCTTACTTTACAGTAGACATGCAAGGCTAACTGCACAGTCCAGAATAACTACAGTAGCTCTTACATCGACATAAAAAATTTATTCTTGATTGCCCTATGCATTTTCCATAGGTTTCCCATAGGTGGCGTCATAACTACATCAACGTAAATGTCTCTTACATCAACGTAAGAGCTCCCGTAGTTACTCTGGATTGTGCTGTAGGTCTCTAAGGCTACAATCCAGAGCAACTACAGGATCTTTTACACTGACGTAGTTATGGTGACATCTATGGGAAACCTACGGGAATCCAGAGTACGTGTCTCTTAAGTCTTCCCGTAGTTACTCTGGATTGTAGGGTAAGGCTCTTTTCCATTGCCCCTGTATACAGGAGTGATCCCCACTGATTATAACAGAGCTTACTTTAGACAAGAAAGGCTAGCTCTCAAAGAGCACAATCCTAACCATGTCTACTCAGAAGTAAGTCCCATTGAGTTCATTGGGTCTTACACCCAGTAAAGTGTGTTTAGGATTGCAGCTTAAGGCTCCTTTCTATTTCCCCCCTTACATAGGAGTGAGCCCCACTGATTGTAATAGGCTTACTTCAGAGTGGATGTTCAAGGGCTGGTCTCTCTGGAGAGGCTGAGCAGGTGCTGATGGACCACTGAAACCAGCCATATCCCAGCTGGGACTATTTTTTCACTTATATTGCAAGACATCACTTGTATTGCAAGATAAAATTTATTAGACATATTTGCTTGTCTTGCAAAATGCTCTCAATCCGAAACGCTCTCAATCCAAGGTTTTACTGTAGTAGCAATCTATGGCAGGCTTGCTTCACACAGCACTTTGGAAGGTTTCCATAATGGAAGGTTGGCTGGTGGTTGAGTCTGAGAATGACGACAGTCTTCATAAAAACCAGTGGGTCTCTTTTCCCATATTTTAAAATGAATTCTGAACAACCCAATTAAAAAGTAATGTGGCAGCCATTTGCATAATGTTTGGAAATGACACTTTCACTTTCAAAAATCTCCCAGTGGAGATTCTGAGGATCAGAAGTGAAAACAAAATGCAGAACAAGTGTATGAAAAAGGGCAAAATAGCCACCAGTATGCCAGGAAGGGATCAACACATCTCCAAACATGTTAAAAATAAAGGGCACTTTCTTTTAAAAAATAAAAGTTCTTTTGAAGAGTCTGAAGGGGAAAGAGGGACATTGAGGCTCCTTGCAAAACTTAGTGCTTTGCACCCACTTCTGTTGAAGCTGTCTACAAGACATCTCTGATGGTAATCTATAAACCTTAATCAATGAAGTCAATAAAGTTTAGTCATAAACTTCAAAAATACAATTTTGATTTGTTCACCATAGGGTTACCAATTCAGACTGAAATTATCCATCCATCCAACCCTCAATCCATCCATCCATATATCTCAGGGGTCTCCAAACTTTTAACTTCAGGGCTCCTAGAGCTTAAAAGGAGGGAATTTCAGCATGTGCAGTTTCTCATCTTACAGATTACAAGCTGAAATTCCCTTTTACACACTTGTTAAAGGTCCAGGAGCCCTGAAGTTAAAAGTTTGCAGACCCCTGATCTATCTATCTATCTATCTATCTATCTATCTATCTATCTATCTATCTATCTATCTATCTATCTATCTATCTATCTATCTATCTATCTGTCTGTCTGTCTGTCTGTCTTCCTTCCCTCTCCTTTGTAGCCATTTCAGCAAAATAGACATGTTCAGTACTTGCCCAGAACTCCATCCTGTATTCACTACCATTTTGCACCTCCCTCCCAAAATGTCCCTGCAAAACATATTGCTTTGCATCCCCTCTAGTTATGCCACTGCACCAAGAAAAAACCATTTGATTTGTTTAATGTGAAATGCACCGTAATTGATTTTGACTACAATCCAGAGTAACTAAGGGACCTTTTACACTGACTATAGTTACAGTGCCACCCATGGGAAACCTATGGGAAATGCATTGAGCAATCCAGAGTATGTGCCTCTTATGTCTTCCCTTAGTTACTCTGGATTGCAGAGTTTATGTATGTTACTTTCGGTAGACCTTGACTGTGAACCTGGGACCCCACAAAAAATAATGTTTCCAATTGGACCCTGAAGTTCCTAAAGCCTGAAAAGCTCTCTCTCTCTCTCTCTCTCTCTCTCTCTCTCGCATATATGTATATTATATATTAATTTGTGTGTGTGTGTGTGTGTGTATATATATATATATATATATATATATATATATATATATATATATATATATATATATATATATATATATATATATATATATATATATATATATATATATATATATATAACTTCTGTTCCTTCTATGTGCTGTTACTATATGCTGTTACTAGCAGTGCATATAAGAACAGGGGGAGGGAGGCTAAACTGAATTTGGATGAGGTGATGCTTAAAATAGGAATGTCACAATTAATTAAAGTTGTTCATGCTAATTTCAAAACAGCCAAATATGCTGGTCCTGATTTGTTAAAATGGAATGTTGTGTCTAAATTAGGGGGAACATCCTCCTAAATTAATAATCACTAACTATTTTAAACTTCCCAATTAATCCTCATTAAAACATACAACAAAGAGAAAACCAGCTCAGTATCAGTAATTAGCAAGTTGCATGCAAAGGAGGTAAAAAATGCAACAAGCATAGGAATGGCAGAGCCAAGGGTGTTCTGCTTTTTAAAAAATGTCCATCAGAGAAGCAGAATTTTTATTTTTAAATGAGGTCAGTGAGCAGGTCGTAAGAACAGGAGATCAAGGTGCAAAGTCTTTCCTCCCAGATAGGTAAAACAAGTGACGTGCCAATGCCATCACATCACTTACACCTCTGCATCATTATGTCACCTGTCATATACCTGGCCATCACCCCTTGTGCTTCTGGAATTCCTTTGAGCCCAATCCTATGCCTAACTACTCAGAAATAAGTCCCATTATAGTCAATGAAGCTCACTTCCAGGTAGATAGTGTAGATAGGATTGCAGTCTTTGATTTGGAGCCAGGCAGTGGCATAGCTAGAAGGGGTGCAAAGCACTATGTTTGCAGGGAGCCTTACCACAATGTGCAATATTCACTCCCCTTCCCCTTTAGAACCATTCCACAAAATGGATGTGAATGGTAAAGATTCCATGGAAAACTCAGAGCACAATCCTAACCATGTCAACTCAGAAGCCCCATTGTGTTCAATATTTTACTCCTAGGAAAGTGTGTTTGGAATTACAAGTTTGCTCCCCCTTTAGCAGAGAACTCAGAAAAATTCTGACGTGCCACCTGAAGAGCCACAGCAGTGATTTTCAACCAGTGTACTGTGGCACACTGGTGTGCCACGGATAGTCCTTGGGTGTGCCGTGGGAAATTGGAGATTGGCATTCATTAATAGGGAAACTGAACAATTTGGTGTGCTTTGTCAATGGTAAAAACAACTGATGGTGTGCCTTGACAATTTCAGTGCCTTGATAAGTGTGCCACAAGAAGGAAAAGGTTGAAAATCACTGAGCCACAAGGAATGGCCCATCCCATGCCACATACTGAGATAAGGTTTTCCAAAAGAATATAGGTTTTAGTAAGATAATGGTTGACCATAATTAAGAACAAAAGAACCTAAGAAAAGCCTCCACTGGATCAGGCCAAAGCCCACCTGGTTAGGCTTCTTGTATCTCTCAGCAGTCCACCAGATGCCTCACACATACAGGACCCCCCACCCACCCACCCCCACCCACACACACACAGGACCTATATCAAAGTGCCTTCCCCTGCACCTAGCATTTTGAGGCTGCCTACATCTAGATCTATCTATGCACACACATGCATGCACACTCCCATCATGGGAATGTGTGTAACCTGTGATGCTCCTTTCCTCTAAGTGCACAATCATAACCATGTTTACTCAAAAGTAAGTTCTATTGTGTTCAGTGTGTCTTACTCCCCAGAAATGGTCTTTAGGATTGCAGCCTAATTCTCCCAAATATAACTACTGAGTGCCTATACCATGCCCTAAAGTTGTGACAAACTAATCCAAAAGTTGTGACAAATCCAAGAATGTCAGAACTAGCCTAATATTATCCCAATTTAATTTGCATTCTCCCTATACTAGCCTAGGGCAATAAAAGTCCAGATTTGGTTGTCTTTCCTTGACATAAGCAATGCATCTGCATTTGCAGAGCACAAACAATACCAGACATGTCACCTGGGTTCACCTTAGATGCTCTTTAAAATGTTGACGATACCATCCGATGCGAGACACTTAGCAATTCTTCATCCACACATCTACGTTTAAAACATTTGTTCTTGTTATAAAGCAATAAGTCTTAATTTCCACAAAGGCAGCCTCCTTTGTTTTGAATGATGGCTGGATATGATTTGTCAGTGATGGATCGTGGCTTTAGGGACGGTAAACAACCCGTTGTCAATATTGCACTTTGGAGGAAGAGGGTTGAGAAGGGGGAAAAAAGACGCATTCATAAAAATACCTTTTAGCTATTTATTGTCGGTCTATAAAGCATCGCTTTGCCATCCGATAGTACATTATACAATTAGGCGACTAGGTTGATTTTTTTTGTCACTCAGCAATGTCATGGTGTAATTTTACCTTTCATTATTTCTGCAGAAAGCTGTGATTTGGAGTTCATTAGTGATTAATCAAGCCCTCCATTTCGTGGAAAAGATCTCTGGCACAGAACAAAAGAACTTGCAAGAAACAGGTAGTTTTCCTACCTTACAATACTTTTTCTCTATCTTTGGGTGGGGAAGAAAAACACCCCTTGTGATGAATTTTATAAGAAAATTTGTACTTGGTGCAATTTGTCAAGGAAGTGTTAGCTTTGCTGACAATAAGACATACCCTCTCTCCAGCAAGCTTCATTTAACTATCAAAGAATAACAATGCCTGGGAGGGCTGAACGGAACATTCTTCCCATTTTTCAACCCTTGTCACACTCCTTTTATGTTGTGTTCATAATGGCAACTGTCTTGGTTGATGTATCACACTGATGTTCTCACCTGCTTGTTGTCATTCAGTTGCCAAATGAGGAGAATGAATATGTATAATTCTTTCAAAAGTACATTATAATGACCCAGTCTGGCATATTTTATAATACATCCCACCAGACCCTGATTACTCTCTGAAAGTTGGCACTCGCAAGTTGCACTAGTTTGACGCCGGCGGCTCGTGCCAACTTCCTTGGTGCATATAATTAATAACATAATGAAGAGAAAACCCGGAGTAGAGTTTGAATCACTTCATTTTTATTTATCAGTTGGTTGAAGTCATGTATTAATTTGCGTTGCGGTAAAATCACTTTTTTTTCCAGCAGGTGACTAAATTATGCAATATTTGGAGCAAACTCCTACAGGAACTGCTATTTCAGCTCTTATTACTATACAGGGATTTCAGTGGTTTTGTTACCGCTGCATTAATTAATTAATTCTATATCTTAATACTATAAAAAATGATGTGCTGTATTATATTGGTTCTTCTGGAAGAGGTTGTTGTATGACTGTTTGTTTTAAGAGGCCATCAACTTTTTCACTGGCTTCCGAAAGTTGAGGAGGTTCAGCTTTGAAAGTTCCAGCTTTTTCAAATAAGTTGGAAAAAATTAAGATCTCTAAGAAGACAGTTCAAAACTTAACTGACAGGTTTAGAACCCAGTACCCAAGTATTCCAACAATTCAGAGCAATGCTGATAGTGCAATCCAAATTTGCTGTAGTACCAGTATAGTAGCCAATACACGAGCATAAGCTGGCATACAGTGCTGTAAAGTATATTATACCAACTCATGAGCAAGCAGTACCAATGAGACAGCCTGTGCTGGTTTGCCAGTACTACAACCAGATCCCTAGAATGCCAATAGAAGTGAGTTATGGGCAACTGGTTCAGGGTTGGATATTATTATATTTTTCAGAAATTTTTTAGAAATTTCAGAAATAATATATATATTATTATATATAATAATATATATTATATAATTTCAGAAATATATTATTATATTTTTCAGAAATTCCAGAAATTCTGAAATTTTTCAGAAATTCCAAAACTTTGGGCCAGAAGTAGTGTCACCCGCTCCCTACACATCACCCACACCTCCTGGACCCCCTAGTAACGCCACTGAATTACACTTTATTGTTTCAGAATTAGAGTTATTGGTCAGTTTTGAGTTAAAGAAATCTACTTTTTGTTACATGAAGTAATAGTGTTTTCCTTTTCTTGTTATTTGGCAGAGATTGATAGAATTCAGATGCTGTTTGCTTTATTGAATTCTGCATTGCATTGTGCATTGAATGATATATAACATGACGGTATTATTTAAATAACAAGGTTTTTACAGTTTTGGCCAGTAGTGGTATCACACCCCTGAATGAATGGTCTTGTGCAGTTGTCACTCATCCATCCTCCTAGCGATTCTACTGAGCCAATAGAGCCAATATTATTCTATTGACAAGGGTGATTGACCTCCAGAAGACATCCAGCAAATTGATGGATCAACAAAGAGCCAGTCTTCCCACCATTGTGCACTAGAATGGGGGAATCTGTTCTCCAGCCCCGAAGCAATCTTGCCTTTACCACAGTTCACAATACAGTTGTGTGCAAAGGATGAAACCCCCAACACTGACTATCATTACACTGACATTTTCCATTTCATTTTCCAGAATATAAACAGTGTGACAATTTTTTTAAAAAGAAAGGAAAAGAAGTGGAATCAGTGGGTCCACAACAGGGGAAAATTGAATTTGGTTACTGAATGGAAATAGAAAGAATGTCTTTCACTCTTCCTGTACTTTGGAATAATTAAATATGAAGTGTTGCATAGAGTTGCAGATGAATCCTAACAGTAATTGAGTTGGCACTTCAACATTACTATATCTGCACTGCCAAGTTTTTAATCCCCCATAGTTTTGCCTCTCAGTATACATAATATCTGCTGCTAATCTTGTTCTCCATCTGATTTGGTAAGCAAGCTGTTTAATATTTATTTGGGGGGAGAAAAAAACGGTTTACTTCAACTCCAGAATTTCTGAAAGATTTATTTTCTCTTCCAGGGGCTGTTTGTCATAGGGAGGTAAATGCTGAGTGACCATATAGAATGCAGGACAGAGTGAGTCTAGTAAAGTATTGGCATCCATTAGTCTCAAAAGACTATGGTATTGTTCTCGATGCCGTATGTGAAGCACAAAGGCCTGGGTCAATTAATATGGAGGATAGGCTGTTACCCAAGCAGCAAATCCCCCCTCTCCACGCCACTGAAATAGTCCAATGGAAGGGCAGAGCCTATACGATTGGTTCCAGCTGCGTCGCAGAGCTTGGCTAAGGATAGGAGCTTACCCTGTCTTGTGGGGACCCGTGTCTCGAACCCTGGTCTACTGATTAACAGGCACAATGTTTTAACCACTTGCACCACCCACAGCCCTCAGTTATTACACCCACAGCCCAAAGCTAGAGTGTGTCTACCTTTAACCATTGCATAGAGAAGGGAATTTAGGCCTGTACCTTTAACCAATGCATAGAAGAAGGAATTTAGGCAGGTTTAGCTCAACATAGAAGGGTTTGAAAAGCAGCACCTGCCTAAACTCCCTCTTTTATGCAATATTTAAGAAAGGCAATCTGTCCTCCATTCTATATGGTCACCCTGGGTAGATGACTGTCCTGTATTTCAAGAAATAAACAGCAAGGATTTCTGATGCTGAAATCCGGACATCTTGAAAGGGACAGAGTAAAAAGTAGTAATAATTTGGCTAAGAACACAAGAAAATCTTACACAGTAGCTTACCCAAGGGGTTTCAGTGGGGAGCAAGTAACCTCCAGTGACACATCTTCTCTGGCCCACTCATAGTCTCTTGGAGCTATAGTTGGAGAAGCCATCAGCTTTTTCATTCGTGGCTCCAAGGTGGCAGATCACAAATGAACCCAGATCAGATCAAATGCCCACCCAGATAGGGCTTAGTGACAGTAGTCCATCCTTGCTAATGCAAGCAGAAGCCTCTGAAACTTGAAAGTTCTTGAAACTTGAAAGAGGCCAAACTAGACATCAGGCTGGCTGGAAGAGTACATTAAATGTTAAGGGAAAAATTTCAAATCAGCTCTTCCGTGGCTTGTAAGTAACCTCTGCTTCAGTGGTGCCTGGCACTTGGTGGCACTAAAATTTTTAATACTTCCATATCTCCCAAAACATCCACCCAAACTTTCCCCACACTATATCTTAGAAGCCTCCAAATGGCAATTCTGGAAAAGAAGTGCTTTGGAAGTCCTCTGAGAAACTCCTTCAAGGCATGGTCCCAGGTATGGCAATGTATCCCCAGCTCCCCTTAGCTACATAGAGCTTGGATCTGGCATAACTTCTGGGTTTGAGCCCAACCTTCAGCTTTCCAACCCAGTTTCACCCGTCGCCCAACCCCCTTAGACCTCTGTGTCAGCCAAGTTAGGTCAATCTGCAAGCCACTGTGGAGCCTGGATTCAGCCTCTGTGGGCCATCACACTTTTGGCATCCCACAGGGATATGCAAAAATGCATCCTCCTGAAATTGCACTCTTGAATTCCAATTTGAGGTTTCTTGGCACTTCTGTAATGTTTCAACATACCTTAACTTTACCCCACAACCATCTTGTTGCCATCAAATTACATAGATGTGCTATTGACATAGGCTGGGATCCCTAAACATGATTCCTTTCTACCTCCTATGCTCACTTTATTATTTTTAATGCACTGCTAGTAACCTTTATATTTTTTTAAAAAACACACATTTATTTACACACATTGGACCCAGTGGCATAGTTAGAGGAGAGCAAGGCAAGGGGTCCCAGCACGTCCCTTCGGAGCCATTTCAGGTGGTGTGAGCAAAACAGAGGTGTATGCCTGGAACGGCTTCAAAGTGGAGGAAGTGGTGCTTGCACACCATAGTGAGACTCCCTGCCTAACTTCATGCTTTGCACCCCCTCGAGCTATGCCTCTGATTGGGTCTGGTCTTTGATTTGTCTCAATAAATTTGCAACCTGCATCCATTGGCTTCTGCTGCCGGCTGTGCTTTGTGGAGCTGCTCTTTGTGGATCATTAAAACATACCTCTGTGAGTTGCCATCTACTTCCCTAAGGGAATGTCATTCAGTTCGGTTGATCTCAGTGTCTGAGCAGATGATTTCAGAAGGAGCCAAAAATAAATAAATTAAGTTCTTCATGCAGCTTAGAGAAAGAGAGAGGAAAGTGAGATTTATCAGCGGAAAATCATATGATAGAAGGAATTCACAGAACAGATATGCCAGATCATCATAAAACTTAACATATGCCTTTAGTGATAGCTAATGATGTTAAAAAAAACATATTTGCAAACACTCCCAGGTAAGTGTGTTCAGGATTGCAGCCTTTATGCTTTGCACTCTTCTAGCTATGCTACTATCCTTACACTGTTGCATGTGCTTGAATCCTGCTGGAACTATACAGGGGAAAAAATTCTGCTATAGGAACAGAAAAGTGGGTAAAAGCAAGGAGAATTAAGGAAGGCAGAAATAAACTGCTTAGGGTTCAACTGATCAGAAAAAACTGCGTATTTATGATTTTTATTACTGAGTTATTTAAAATATTTATGCACTGTATAAATATTTATGCATAGTACTGTATTTATGCACTGTTTCAATAACAGCAACAACAAAAGTTAGCAAAGTGGTTTCCATGACAAAATAAATGAAATGAGATGCTATATGTCTATAGGGGTTTGCAGTCCAAACAAAAACTGGATTATTTAAAAAAAAAAACCAAATCCCTCTTGCAAAAACAGAAATGAAACCAAATTGCAAGGGTCATACCTGCAAACAGCCACCTCATTTCCTCCTAGCTCTTGTGTCTTCACAACAATGTTCTTGTGTCTCGGAGCAAAGTTCAAAATGTTGCCCCGAAAATGATATCACAACAACACAACCAAAAGTGTCATCATACCCTGACTTTAAAAAATGAAAAATGGGGAAAGACCTGCCTCCTGTTTCTCCCCAGCAGCTTGCCACCCATTAGCCTTATGGGTGAGTTTTGAGTTTATGCAGTTTGTATTTTCAGTTTATGGTTAAATGGCAATAATGTTTGATAGAATACTGATACTCCAGTTCAGTTTCATTACATTCTACATTAGATTACTTTTCCGTTGATCTATAATATGATGGTGTTATTCATACACACCACATTTTTTATAATTTTGAGTACTAGTGTCAAGCTTAGCCTGTTGTCCCCCTTATGCCTGCTACCCAGTGATGCGACTGCTGTACCCCTCTTAGCTATGCCACTGGAACTGGGCCAACCTTAGGAGCTACAGGATAAGACAACAAAAGACGGTGAAGGATTGCATCAAAAACTCAGTTTTAAGAAGGTAGCACCATTCTTAGATTGGATCCAAGCCCTCTGAATTATGACCACTGTCCATTAACCAACAATTCTAATTGAAGTCCAAACCAAATACGAACCTCTAGTTTCCAAACCCTACAACTGCAAGTATAGTGTGATGAGCAATGGTTACATACAGTTCATTCGGTCAAATACAGTGATGTTCAACCACTATGCCATGACACACCAGTGTGGCATGGATGGTCTGCAGGTGTACCTTGGCATTTTCGGGAGGTTTACAATTTATTTTGAGGAGGACAACTGGGGGATTTGAGCCTTATCAATGGCAAAAACCCCAAACCTGATGGTATGCCTTGACAGTTTTAGTGCCTTTTCTGTGTGCCATGAGATGAAGAAGACCGAAAAATCTCATGTCTAGCAGAGAGTCCAGCTACAGAGGTTATGTGGCCTTATATTGATATGTGACGTTTTTCCATTTCATCTTGTTTTCTTGAGCCTTGTTGGCAAAATATACCTGCACAGCCCTCTGCGGCTCTTCTCTTTCACCTGTATGTCAAACAAAAGTGTGTCTCTGTGACGTGCTGACATGCCACAGCGACAGTATATTCAAATTCCACTCTGGCAGTCCATAGAGCTCTCACCTTGAATTTTCCACAATAGGGTTGCCCACATCAGCTCTGGCACATCTCAGTTTGAAAAACACAACAGCCAACCGACAAAGAGACCAGTTGTCAAGTTCGCTTAATGAATTCTGATGCCCGGATAAGAACATCAAAGTACTCACCTGTCAGGCTGTCAAGGAAGGCAAAAAACTCGGCAGGGTGGAGAGCACCTGAACAGTTGAAGTTGCAGGCAGAAAGCTCACAGTCAAAGAAGGCAAAAACACTAGAAAAATAGAGGATTGTTTATATGAAACTTCTCAAAGTCAGATTTATTTATTACAATAAATAAATATAAGTAAATAAATTATGTTTTTAAAAATAATAAAAGTCTTCAGGCTCCTCCAGTTGGTTAATATCTCTTATCTTAAGGTATGGGTTGCCCATAATGGAACTATGCTACTTATATGATTGCTGTCCAAGCTGTATAATTTGTGGTTTTTATAGGTGTTTGAAAATGGTGTTATTTTACTCAGCTGTAAATACATTTTAAGCCCACTGAGCAGGGCAATGGTGGCAAGGTCTACCTGCCTGGATGAGGTGACTCCAGAAAGCAAAATTGGAATGGAGCACAGGTCTACCTGGCAAAGGTTTGCAGCCCATGTCTCACACAACAGATGTTCCTGTAATCTCTCAACACTCATCCCAGATCCTGCCAACCTAGCAGTTCAGCAGCATGAAAATGCATGTGGATCTATAGGTACCACTTTAATGGGAACGTCATGACCTGGCAACAGCCCTCTGCAACAGGTTTCCTGGTATCTTCAATGTTGCATCAAAACAAGGATTGGATGATGCTGGTCCAGAATAGCAGACCAGCCCACCATATGCTGAAAAAGTTGCATTTTGCCCAATCCTATGGGCACACCATGAAATTGAAGTTTTGTGGCAGTCACAAATGTGACATCATTATATATATAATTAAAATTATGACATCAATATATATATATATATATATATATATATATATATATATATATATATATATATATATATATATATATATATATATATATATATATATATATATATATATATATATAATGTGCAACCAAGCTGCTTCTTGCTGGAAGCCCAAGAGGCAAGCAGCTTCTTTCCAGCAGCCCAGTGCCAGTAAGTCTGTACTGGGGATCAGGGTGTAGATGGAATGGGGCAAGGAGGATGAGGAAGGCCAGAAACCAAGGCAGGGTGTCAAGGCTAGGGAATGGGTGGTGTCAGTGGCAGCAGATCTGCCAGTATCTGCCCAGCTTTAAAGCTTTCCAGCTTCCATCCAACTTCTGAGTTCACTTGAAACTGTACCAGAAAAAAACATGGATGCTGGTCTGAGTTTGAGATCAGAAGTTTACTCCTGGTCAAGGGAACTAAAGATCCTTTACCCAGACAAGACCTTGGATACAATCCCTCCATGGATGCAGTCCTTGCTTGGGTGGCACAGAGACATTGGTTGGGGTGGGAGGAGGTCGATTTTCTAGGCACTGACTGAGGAAAGTTAAGTAAAACTGGAATACAGGTCAAACCTTGTTATATACACATATTTTTATGTGTTATGCACATATTTTTATATGCAGTATATTTTTATTTTATATGCAACATAATTTTTATGCAACACAAATGGTCACTGCAAATCACAGTTTTTAAAACTGCTTTTCGACTGTTGTAGAGAGGCAACTAAGCAAGCAATTATTCCATTCTTCACCTGAACTAAGTAAAGGCAGGGGGTCCTTTGCATTTCTAATTGATACTGCTCTCTACAACAGGAACAAAAGCTGTTTTCCAAAAAGAATTGGAAAGGAACAAACTATTTTTAAAACTGCTCTTATTTAACACATTTTTTGTATCAGCAGGGAGTTCCAGAATCAAACCCCTGCATATATTGAGCCACAGCCTTATTCCATGAGGAGCAATGGAGGAGCAAGGATCCTGGAAGTGGATCATTAAATTATTTTCCACTATTTTATCCGTGGAACTTTTTACCCCTGGGAAGTTCTGGAACAGAATTATAGTGGATAACAAGGGACATCTGTGCTTCTCTTCTGAGATAGGAGAAGGATTTTAAATTATGAGTGGAAGTGGGAGTCATTAGTTACAGATTTTTCCCTGTAAACCACTTATTGGACTCTAGGTTGAAAAGTGATACATAAATACTACTACTACTACTACTACTACTACTACTACTACTACTACTACTACTACTAGTAGTCTCTGTTTTCCAATTCACAATTTCTGCACACTGCAGAATTGCTT
The DNA here is from genome assembly GCA_030015325.1 of Cryptoblepharus egeriae. Taxonomy (NCBI): domain Eukaryota; kingdom Metazoa; phylum Chordata; class Lepidosauria; order Squamata; family Scincidae; genus Cryptoblepharus; species Cryptoblepharus egeriae. The sequence goes on from JAREYC010000001.1 coordinate 5,649,648, forward strand.
CTTCGGAGTTAGAGCTCACCCATCTGTTTCAGGGATAATTATGTGTGGAGCATTGTGAGATTTCCCTCCACACTGGAGCAATTTCACAGGAATGCTCCCATGACTTGCAGAGGTCACATGGTGTGCAACCTGTGAGTAGTATGTAACCTTGAGAAATGCATTACTACATACAGGCAATTTAAATCAAGACACTCACCATGGGAGCCGACCCTATACAATGGCCTCCCCCAAAGCCCCAACACTTCCTTGACCTCCTTACTCTGAACAGCATTGTGCCGTAGGAAACCCACCCAGTGGAATAGCTAGAGGGGGTGCAAAGTACTAAGGTTTTCTGAGATCATTTCTCAGATGTGAAAGTGATGCTTCCCCTTAGAAGCTGTTCCAGATGGTAGGAACAAAATGGAGGTGAATGCAGGATAGAGCGATGGGCAATGAAGGCAAATGTCTTTGTTTCACTTCTTATTATGATTTATAATTTTATTTTTTTATTTGATTTATATCCTGCCTTTCTTCCTAAAAGGGTACACAAGGCAGATTGGCTGCAAAGAGGAAGGGCCACTTGCATGGTATAAGTGGCACCCCTCTAGTTGCACCACTTGCACCCTCTAGCTACACTACTGAATGGAAGCACTATGCACCAGAGGAGAGAGGATGTTAAAATTCCTTCCAAAGTGTGCCTTTCAAATGCCTTTCAAAGTGTGTCATACTTGATGGACTGCTGGTGGAACAATATTCCATACACATCCCCTGTCATCATGGCCTTTGCTTTCAACCCCCGTATTAGTCAGAGAGGAGAAAGCAGTCTGGTAGGTGTGCAAATCAACGAACAATCTCACCTGAGTCCTGGGGAATGAGTCTGGTGACTTTTAAGCTCCCCTCAGCCCTTCCAGATCATCAGAAACATCAAAGAGGCAACAGGAGGACGGCAGCAACCGCGTCAAAGTGGCCGGGTGATATTTGCCAACTTCATTTCCATCACAAATCCTTTCAAACATGAAACAATTCCAAGCAAATGGTCTCACACCACTGTGCTTTCCAAGGCTGAACACATCTCGGCGCCTTCCTTATCCACAGGGGCCCACTGAATCACTAATAATTGAAATACCAGTGATCTCTGCCTGTTTGCCAATCTGCAAACTAAACAAAGGCTTAACCTATTTTCTGTTATGCCAGTTTGCTGACATTATTTCTGCAGCACAGGCCAGCATGTGAAGCAGCCAGGGCTAGATGTGCCGAAATTAGGTTGAGCACATCGGTCCTCTCGATTTCTAGCACTGCGTTGCTGCTGCTTTCAAGCTAGTTTTCTCTTGACTTACCCAACAAACTCCTTGCAGAAATGAAAAAATAAATAATGTCCATTGGAAATGGGAGCAGGAAATTCAGCAAATTCCATAATAACTATCCCACAAATTCCCCTCGGAGTTCTGTGCACGTACAGTGTGGGGTCCATCCGAGAGGCATAATTAGCCCTGAAAAAGAGAAATATTTTTGTCTTGATCGCACCAGCCAATTATGTTTTTGTGGGGTGGGGAAAAAATAATCTGAAAGCCATGGATTGTGGAGACAGCCTTTAGACAATTAAAAGCAGAATGCAGCTGTTCCCCAAAGGTTGATGGGATGCAAATGTTGTCTCCAAATGCTGCTCAAACAACCCCAATGTGCAGATCCTGCCAGCTTTCCAAGCCAGTTCAGCTGTTCTCTAATTAGTGGTAGACTAACAGATTGCTCTGTCACTGATATAATTCTCTTGCACAAATACTCCAGTGTGTGTGTGCATGAGAGAGAGTCTGCAATCCTAATCCCCAGTTAGGCCAGCACAAGTCCTGGTTGCCAAAACACCTGGGGGTGTTGCTAAAGTGCTATAAGATACTTGGCACCACTCCTAGGGGAGTTAAGCAATTGCATAGACATGTTCCTACCTCCCCATACAACCACGCGAAGAACAAGAGTTGTGATGATGTAACTAAACTAGTTAGAATTGCTGCCAGAGAGAAACAGTAGTGGCATAGCCAGAGGGGATGGTGCCACAGGTGGTGGTGCACTGTAGGTGCCACAGTACTCCACGTAAGCTGGTCGTGCTCTCCCTTCCACTTGTTGTCAGAGCCATTCCAGACAGAACCAGCAATGCACATGATAAGTCAGTATAGAGAAGGAGCCCCGCAGGAGCATACAAGCCTAATGCAGGGACCAGAAAAGAGAGGGAGAAAATAATAGAATCATAGAATTATAGAGTTGAAAGGGACCCAGTAGGTCATCTAGTCCAGTCTGCTGCCTGTAGCAGGAAATTCTCCTATAGCATCCCTGACAGGTTCTCATCGAGCCTCGTCGAGAGGAAGAGGATGAGCGAAGCAGGGGAAGGATAGAACAGGGAGAAGGTGATGTGAAGCTAAGGGTGCAATACTAACCTAGGCTGGTACAGCTCATCAGACTTCCCTTTCCCATGGTGATGTAGGGAGGCAAACAGAGTGGTGTAGCTAGGAGGATGGAAGGGGTGTAGTTGCACTGGCAGCTTTAGGAGGGCTACAGGCTGAGTTTGTCACTAGTGGGTAAAATTGTGAAAAACAGGGAATGTATGAATGAGAATATTATCATGTTATATATCGTTGGAAAGGTAATTTGGTGAAGAATGCAATGAAGCAAACTGTGTTGGAATATCTATATTCTATCAAATGTTATGGCAAATTAACCAGAAAATGAAAACACAAAAGCTTATGGAGCAAAAAGTGGATTTTCCTAACTCAAACCTTCCCATGATAATGATTGTTTTGAGAGCCAATGAGATGTAAGTCTGATACTGTATGGAGCTAATAAGGTCTTAACATGAATCCACTCTCAATGCCATATACTGTACATATATCATAATAGAGTTATCCCTGCTAACTGGTAAAGAGACACTTCTAACTGGTACTCCTTTTATATTTAGCAGGGAAAGAACCACCAATCCTCTTAAACCCACCAGCTTCCCTAATCAATAAAGGACACAATTTTTATTTTTTTTCTTAAGCCTGCAATTCTAAACACACTTTCCTGAGAGTAAGCCCCACTGAATATAATGGGACTTATTTCTGAGTAGACAGACATAGGATTGCACTATTTGATTTTCTTGTTGTGGAAGAGGGAGGTGGGCAACAAAACATTCTTTGACTCCAGTTAGCAACTCATGCTTAGGCTATGCCACCAGCAGAGCGAATGGCTGGTGAATTGCTGAGAAGGAGGTGGCAGGTTTCCCCCCAATTTTCTGTTTAAAAATACCTGGGGATGACGTTACTTCTGGTTGTGGCATCACTTCTGGGGCAACATTTTCAGCTTTGCACCAGATACAGAACAGATACAGATACAGAATAGATACAGATATTGAATAGATACTGAACAGATACTGAATAGATACAGATACAGATATTGAATAGATACAGAATAGATACAGATACAGAATAGATACAGATATTGAATAGATACAGAATAGATACAGATACAGAATAGATACAGATATTGAATAGATACTGAATAGATACAGATACAGAATAGATACAGATATTGAATAGATACTGAATAGATACAGGTACAGAATAGATACAAATATGGAATAGATACTGAATAGATACAGATACAGAATAGATAGAGAATAGATACAGAATCATGAGCTAAGCCACTGCATGTCTCCCAGGAGTGACACTGAAGTGACTTATGGCACACTTGTGACACCCTCAGGCCGGCATGGACTGGGGGGTCCATGGTTAGGATGGCAGCCCAAGCCATTCTGCCTGTTCCAGTGGAAGTTGTGGTTCCACTGAAAGAGACACATTTTGTATTTTCTTCCTTTTCTCCTTGCACTTGAGGTGGGGCTCAAATTCCACCCACAGGCACTGAAGGAAGGCTCCGCTCCTGCCCACTTCTGCCTCCTTACAGGTAAACTGGGGAATACATAAGGAGAAGAGAGTGAGGCTCTAGTGTTCTGAATGTCTTCTCCTTCTCAACTCCCTCTCCTGCTGTGCCTCCTTCTCTTTTACTGATCCAGACAAAGAGGCTGCAGTTGCGGAAGTTGGGAGGGCCTGAGGACCCCTTTCCCAAATGGACAGCCCAGGGGAACCACTTCACTGAGAGGAGAGCTTTTGAGTGCTCACTCTTAGAAAACTAAAGGGTGAGAGGATGTTTGTAGTCCTTGAACTGAGGCCTTGTCAGCTTCTGTACTTTTAGTTGTGGAGAGGCAGCCATGCTTGTAGTCCTTGAATTGAGGCCTTGTCGGCTTCTGTACTTGTAGTTCTGGAGAGGCAGCCATGTTTGTAGTCCGTGAATTGAGGCCTTGTCGGCTTCTGTACTTGTAGTTCTGGAGAGGCAGCCATGTTTGTAGTCCGTGAATTGAGGCCTTGTCGGCTTCTGTACTTGTAGTTCTGGAGAGGCAGCCATGTCTGTAGTCCTTGAATTGAGGCCTTGTCGGCTTCTGTACTTGTAGTCCTGGAGAGGCAGCCATGTCTGTAGTCCGTGAATTGAGGCCTTGTCATCTTCCTCAAGGTTTGACCATTTGGGCTTCTCTATTTGTAGTTCTAATGTTACAGCCATTTTTGTAGTCCTTTTGTTTTTTCCTTTTCTGCTTCTTTATTTGTAGTTCTGGAGTTGCAGCCATGTTTGTAGTCCTTGAGTATTGACCATTTGGGCTTCCGTATTTGTGGTTATAATATTACAGCCATTTTTATAGTCCTTTCGTTTTTTTTCCTTTTCAGCTTCTTTATTTGTAGTTCTGGAGTGGCAGCCATATTTGTAGTCCTTGAGTTTTGACCATTTGGGTTTCCGTATTTGTAGTTCTAATGTTACAGCCATTTTTGTAGTCCTTGCGTTTTTTCCTTTTCATCTGTATTTGTAGTTCTGGAGTTTCAGCCATGTTTGTTGTCCTTGAGTTTTGGCCATTCGGGCTTCTGTATTTGTAGTTCTAGCTTGGAGGCCATAATAGTAGTTCTTATTTGTAGTTCAACTAAAGTTGATTTTTTCAGCCTCTGATCATTTCCGTGCAATGACATTTAGAGCTTTTCCAGCCCATGTTGCACCCCTTTTGTGACATCCCCCCCCCCAAGAAACTGCATGGTTATCTATTTTTGGTCCAGTAGTTTCCATGCTAAGAGGGCAGGCGATGAGTCCAGATAGTTGAGCAGCCCCGTTTCAAGCACTGCTAACTGCCCTGCAAGGAGCTGAGCTGCAATTTGCAAGCATTGGGAATGTGCTAGGATTTTGCAACCCATGTCAGCTCAGAGCAAGTGATCATCCCTTGAGAGAAGGACGGTCTCTGCTTCCTAGGCTGGAACATAATCAAAGGTTCACAACCTTTTCTAACCCTGCAATCCAGAGTAACTACAGGAAGACAAAAGAGACACTTACTCTGGATTGCTCTATGCATTTCCCATAGGTTTCCCATAGGTGGCACCATAACTACGTCAGTGTAAAAGATCCTGTAGTTGCTCTGGATTGTAGCCTTAGACAAGATTAATTGCCACTTTTCCTTGGCAAGCAGGCTGCCATTAACTGGACTTAAGGGAAGCTTGCAGGCCTCCGTCAGTCTTGAAAGACTATGGTATTGTGCTGGGCACTGCATACGCTGCATGCGAAGCACGAAAGCCTGGGTTGGATTGTTATGGAGGACAGGCTGTTACCCAAGCAGCAAATCCCCCTCTCCACGCCACTGAATTAGTCCAATGGAAAGGCAGAGCCAATACGATTGGATCCAGCTGGTGTCACAGAGCTGGGCTAAGGACAGGAGCTCACCCTGTCTTGTGAGGCCGACCTGGGTCTCAAACCCTGGTCTGCTGGTTAACAGGCATAGAGTCTTAGTCGCTTGCACCACCACACCCACAAGGGAAGCTTATCTTTCAGTTTAAAGAGTCAACCTCATTCAGTCTGAGACTGTCATCAAAATTTTAGCTTTAGGCCAGAAAATAGCCCAGCTAAGCTAGCCTAAGTAGGACATATCTTGAGTGCCACAAATCCACAGGGCTAGATGGCCTGCATAGAGGCAGCCAAGGGCAGGATGCTCTCAGGGTGATGTGGTTGTTCCATATCCTGTGGGAGGCTGGTGCAGTTGTGCTGTATCCTGAGGGTGAGAGGCTGGGTTTGTTCTAGGACTCAGAATTTTTTTGCCATCATTTGCATTTTTACTGTGGTGTATCATGGACCCTTTTCAGTCCACTCAGATTTATTCCTGCTCCTTAGATGGCCTAACAGAGGAACTGTGACAAGGCATATCTGCCCTGGAAACAGGTTCTGAATACAGCCTACCTGCACTGTTCTAGGTCAGGGGTCTGCAAGCCCTGACCCAGGGGCCAGATGCAGCCCTCAATGTGCCCCCCAGAAAGACCCCTCTATCCAGGGTGACCATATGACCAGATTTTTCTGGATTCGTCCTCTTTTTTAGTTTTCTGTGCGTATGTCCTCCAAAAGGCCTTCATTGTCCTCTATTTTGACTTCATTTTGGAACTTTTCAATGATATGCTGCAGTGCCCCATCATATCATATGTTGTTGGATTCATATTGAAGAGCAGAATCCAATGCAAAAATTGATTTTTAAATATCTCCCTCCTATCAAACGTTATGGCTAAAAAGCTAAAAATAAAAAATATGCATTAAGCTCTATGAGAAAGTGAAAGTGCCCAGTATCTTGGCTTTACTCGTGAGTAGGCAAATGTGCCATTCTCTGCTGGAAAGGCCAGGCTGAGAGGAATCCAAGACCTTGTCCTCCTTTTGAGGTTCAGGCTTCTGGTCACCTTCCCTCTATCCAGCAAGCCTTGTAATCCACTCCAATTCATTCTTATATGTAAAGTTATGTAAATGTATTTAAATTTGAAATGTAAATTCAACACATTCTCAGAGAGATGATGTGGCCCTCCTTTTAAAAACCTTGGAGGCTCCTGAGCTGCTGAACTGCCTAGAATTACCAGCGTAAGTCAACATGCCTCTCCTGAACTGTCTACGTTGGCACAGCTAGGCCAGCCCAGGTCCATCTGTTTTGGCTAGCCTACGTTGACCTAAACTGGCCAAGCCTTTCTGGTGTAAGTGTAAGCTGGCCTATCTTGGAATTGGGCTGGCGCAGTGACAGATAAGCTAGCCTAAGTGCAATTTTAGGATTGCAGCCATAATCACATATAATTAGGCAACACCTGTAATGACCGATATAATGCAATGGTATATCACAGTGGCTTTCAGAGTTCAACATGTTTCCAGACTGATGTTTGCCTGCTCATTGCATGATTGAAGGTCCATCAGGTGGCTGTTCTTGTCTCCCATACCAAATGATGCAAACCCTAGTGATGCCACTGTTTGAAAGTGTTTCTGTGTCAGCATTCATTCCATGCAAATCTATGCAGACCCTGCATTTCTTGCAGTTGCAAAAAGAAGGTACTTGTGAGTCAGCCTGATGTCTACCTTTCTTTTGGACTTTCATTCAAGTTGACATTACTGATATAGCAGCAACAGAAAACATAACCCCCTTTTTTCCTTCCTGAAATTTATTATTTTTTATAAGTTGTTGCCCTTAAGTGACATTCAGGAAGACAGAAGAATAAAAGTCCCATAATTTCCATCCAACCAGGTATTTATCACAGCTTCAAACAGAAGGGGCTTCATTTCTGTTTATTGTCTGGGAATGCGAGGCTGGGGCTGAATTAAACATTTTGATATATATATATATATATATACCTGCAACGGTCTAAACTATGTTTTCAAATTTCCCTAGTCAAGACTTCCTTTACGTGGAGGAAAATTAGACAGGTGCAGCACACCAAATGAGATGAACTTTGTCCTCAAAGAAAATTGGTTTTTCCTTTTCAATTTCATTTCAAAGAGATCTGACAAGTGTCGCTTTGAACAAACTTTCACAGCACAATATCCTTTGTGTGAGTTTTCCCATGTCAGCTTTTCCATTCCGGCAGGAACTTAGAACAAAGTGTGCGCTGCCCTTTGAGTTGAAAACTTCATCAGCTGAATGAACAGCAGTGTAGCAGTGAAATTGAGGGCACCCTCTCTCCCTGTCTCCCTCTCTATGAATCTGAACATTGCTGACTCTCAACAAATATGATTTCTCTATCTCGGAGGGAGACAGGCAATAGCTATATATCCCATTTCACATTCCCCTCCCTTTCTCCCCCTTCAATGAAAAATGCATTTTGGAAATTCACCTCTTTCCAGACCTGGTTCCAGTTACAGCACAACAACTTTCGTTTCCAAATACATAATTCATACATGATATTTTTCGGATCACCAAAGTCATTTGTGGATTCCCCCGTTTAAATACCAGGCTTTAATTGTATTTGAAAAAAAACCACTTTATTTTCAGGCCAGATCTTTTATTTTCAGGCTGGTCTTATGTAGTCTCCCCTGCAAATTGGGTTTTTCATTCCTCATGGTCATGCGTACCTGCCTGCCAACCAGATGGTTTGCAGTTTATCATCCATTACTGGCAAACCTCTCTGGGCCAATTCATGTGTTACATTGCTAGAGCATACTTGTAAAATGGTTTGCACACACACCTAGGAGATGTAAATGCATGTTTTCAACTGAAAATATGATCAAGCCTTCATGCGGCGAGGAATCAGGATGGGCTGAGCTCTCTGATGATTACCCGTTGTTTCGATAATGTTATGCACCTTTTCCATTGCTTTATGTGTGAAGTAGCCAACATTAGGTGAGGACACTCGAGAGGAGGGTTTGGCATATGCTCACCCTGCAAGAGCCAAAACTTCAATAAATTACTGAACTATCTGGAGATGTCATTAAACGTTCAATCAGTGGTGATAAAAAAGGCACGCTCCAGTTGGAATGCCTGTGAGCACTGAATCAAACAGACTTGTTTGACTTCTTGCAAAACCATGAATCAACACTGCTGTCCCCCATTGCTGGACCATCTTCGAGGAAGAACCCATGCCTGGGTGCCATCTCCCATACGAAACATGAAAAAACACTGAACAGGTTACAAACAGGGATGTGGTGATGCAAGAAGAACCAAAAGACTGGGTACTAGTCCAGTGGTGGGCTGCAGGGGGTTCTGACAGGTTCTGTAGAATGCTTTGCTAATGAGCACCTGGTTCTCAGAACTGGTTACTAATGGGACATAGAACCCGTTGTTAATTTATTTGAATCCCACCACCGATGCTACCTCATAGGAGATGGAAATTATGAATATGGGGACCTGAACACTTACTGATGTGCTGAAACATTAATGGTCCCTGTACGATGGAGAATTTGTTCCTGGCCAATGAAAAAGCTATTCAGACCACTATTTTCTGGACCTCAAAAATATTATAATCTATATATATAAAAGAGAAAAGTCACAGACTGACTGACTGACTGACTGACATCACCACCCTGCCAAAACCTCCAGGCCTAGAAGCGTGAAATTTGGGGTGGGTGTTCCTTCCGTGACTGAGGGGTGCACTAAGAACCGGTTTTTGGAAATTCCAACCGGAAGGGGGTGAAAAGGGGTGCAACGCGTTTTCCTCCCTATACTTTGCATTAGAGAATTGATGACCCATCAACATTCCACCCCAACTGCTGGGCCTGAAGCATGGAATTCTGGGAGGGATCCTTCTGTCACCTGAACACCCACCAAGAACCCATGTGCAGAAATTTAACCCTTCAGGGGCTGAAAAGGGGGCAACGTGTTTCTGTCCTACACTTAACATGGGAGACTGAACAACATCCAGCCAATTTGGTGCTCAGTGCCTGGAGCACTGGGGGGATATTGTTTGGAGGGACAGGTTGCACTGTGGAGGATGCTGTGCAAGGGGGGGGTTGGTGCACATGGGGGAAGTTGCGCATGGGAAGGTTGATGCGCATGGGAGAAGATGCACATGAGGAAGTTGCGCGTGGTGGTTGATGCACATGGGGGAAAGTTGCGCGTGGGGGGAAGTTGTGCATGGGGGTTGATGCACATGGGGGTTGATGCGCATGGGGGCAAGTTGCGCATGGGGGTTGATGCGCATGGGGGTTGATGCGCATGGGGGTTGATGCGCATGGGAGAAGTTATGCATGGGGTGAAACTGAGCATGGGGGCAAGTTGCGCATGGGGGTTGCAGGAGACCAGCACATCAACTCCACTATGGATGTTGTCCCATGAAGTGGCCAAGGCAGCCAATGATGCACCCTTCTGGCTTTTTGGATATAACTTACAATATACACAGTTTTTATTGCATTCTGCATGAAATTACACATCAAATGATATTTGATGCTGCTATTATTTGAAAATACCAAGATTTTCATAGTTTTGGCCAGTAGTGGTATTACTCCCATGAAGGCATAACCCAGTGCTATGTGGACACCCCCCGCCACAGCAACACCACTGACAACATCACAGCAACACCACTTTGCTTTGGGAGAATGGAGAGCATGGAAGCAGCAAATCCTGCAGCAGTGATCAGATCGCTAACAAAAGGATCATAGTTTTCCACACACTTTTGAGATTTTGTGGGTTTTCAACTCACCTTGCAAACGTTTGTGCTTTTCTGAACATTCGCTTGCAATGTTAAGAAAGGTTCAATATTAAGAAAGGTTCAATATTAAGAAAGGTTCAATATTAAGAAAGGTTCAATGACATTTTGAGCTAAGGTTTGAGATCAGCATTGAACAACAGAACAGCAATGATGTTAATTATGGTGTTAATTAATTACAGTGGTACCTCGCTTAACAAGTGCCTGTTTTGAATTCAATTCCAGTGTTTTGTCATCATTTTTACATCCAGTTAATATTTTTATATGAATATTTTGGGGGTTGTGGAACCATTTGTCTGAGTTTCCATTATTTCCTGTGGAAAAATCTGTTTCACTTAAAGAGCGTTTCACTTAAAGAGCATGCCTCCGGAACAAATTAAGCTCTTTATGTGAGGTACCACTGTATATATTAATGATGGCAGCTGCCCAAAGCCCCCTGAAATGTGTGGGCAACACTATCTTTAGCTCTGGATAGTCAGCAATCCTGGTTAGTTTTTGCCCTAGCATAGGTCTGGATGTAGTCACATGACCTAACAAGAATGTGCCCTCCACAGGGGTGGTTCCACAGGTAGGGCCTGGTGGGACATGTGCTGGTGGTCCTTTATGAATGCAACGGCCTCAGCTGTATCCAGCTAACCACTGAAGCAGTAAAGGTTCCCTACTGCCACTGTTCTCCAACATTGCTAGAACCCTGAGAGGTGCACACCACACAATCATGAAAAGGCAGTTGCAGTGGCGAACATTTCCTTCCCATAGTACACAATTTTTGAATAGCCTGTCCCTCCATCAAACTGTTTCAGTGGCATAGCAAAGAGGGGTGGGGGGTATTGCCCAGAGTTCCATGCTTTGGGGGGGGTGTATCAAAGTGTGCCTTTGGAGAATTAAAAACTTTGTACCCCTGGATGCAAGACGACATAGCTATTCCACTCGTTGCAGAGGATGAAAATTCTGGGAATAGTTAAGAAGCATACATAAGAATATAAGCCTATAAGAAGCATAACACCACTTGTGTCATGTAGAGTCAAAGGGAACACAGAGAGTGAAAGAAGTTACACAAGGCATCCGTGCCAAATTTAATTACGGTATTTAATTAACACATCTTATATAAGCAGCAGTGAATTTCCTTTTCCTACCAAACGCTGCAAAAACTAACCAGGACATTTTTGCTTAAGCTGAAAATCTTAAGAACTTTCTGATTAACGAATGTAGACTTCCTACTTGATTAAGGATCTCTAAATACCTGAGAATCTTTGAAATTCATGTTTATTGATAAGCCAGAATATTTAAAATATGGAAAGCTAAATTAGCAAAAAGAGCTCTAGTCTGACTCTAATGATAACGAAGATGAATGCTGGTTGAAGACTGGAGCCTAATGACTGCAATTCAGTGAATCTTTGACATTGCCGAGATGATAATAAATGATAGGCCAGGTGTATTTAATGCTAATACCCTTCTGAAGTTGACAGGCTGGCTTACATGTTAGCTGATACTTGGCTTCTCAATGGCTGCACAACATTTAAATGAAATGGCCAATGAGGGATTTGGTTAGGAAATTGGCAGCTGCAGCCACGCTTGGACCCACTTACACCCACAGCCATAAACACACATGCGCAGGTAGAAGGCCAGCTTGGCCATGAAGCAGCCTGAATCTGTTCGATTCAGTGATTGTGAAATGTGGCAAATGGACCCCAAAGAACCACAGCCTATCTGTCTTTCCCAGTGCTCCACTCGTGGCACTGATTCTCTTCCAACTTCCTATGACCTTCTAGCCCGTCCAAATTTTTACCACCAGTGTCCTTACTGGTGCTGAAAGGAACGGAGGCTTGCACACTGAAGCTCTCTGTAAAGATTCTTACTTTGCACACCTTTCAAAGAATGCCACTGTCTCACTTACACATTTGTGCAGAACTGTGGAAGCCAACCGGCAACAACTGTCTATTTAGTGGGTGCCCATGTGCAGAGCACCCATGAAACATCCAGCCCATTGATTAAGGTGACACCGCGTGGCACTATATGATGCATAGTATAAGAGAGTGAGAAACAAACCTCTGCCCAAAATGAAGTGTCATTGCAAGGTGAACAGAGTCATCCTCAGTGGTGGGATTCAAATAAATTAACAACAGGTTCTGTGTCCTGATAATCTAAATTAACAACAGGTTCTGTGTCCTGATAATCTAAATCAACAACAGGTTCTGTGTCCTAATGACCTAAATTAACAAGAGGTTCTGTGTCCTAATAACCTAAATCAACAACAGGTTCTGTGTCCTGATAACCTAAATTAACAACAGGTTCTGTGCCCTAATAATCTAAATTAACAACAGGTTCTGTGTCCTGATTACCTAAATTAACAACAGATTCTGTGCCCTAATAATCTAAATTAACAACAGGTTCTGTGTCCTGATAACCTAAATTAACAACAGATTCTGTGTGCTAATAACCTAAATTAACAAGAGGTTCTGTGTCCTAATAACCTAAATCAACAACAGGTTCTGTGTCCTGATAACCTAAATCAACAACAGGTTCTGTGTCCTAATAACCTAAATCAACAACAGGTTCTGTGTCCTGATAACCTAAATTAACAAGAGGTTCTGTGTCCTAATAACCTAAATCAACAACAGGTTCTGTGTCCTAATAACCTAAATTAACAACAGGTTCTGTGTCCTGATAACCTAAATTAACAACAGGTTCTGTGTGCTAATAACCTAAATCAACAACAGGTTCTGTGCCCTAATAATCTAAATTAACAACAGGTTCTGTGTCCTGATAACCTAAATTAACAACAGGTTCTAGATCCATATGTTGTATGTCCCATTAGTAACCGGTTCTCAAAACCAGGCACTCATTAGCAAAGGGTTCTATAGAACCTGTGAGAACCCCCTGAAACCCACCACTGGTTCATCCTCTTCAAAAAAAATGTGTCGCTGGAAAGTTTTGATGATGCTGAGGAATAACAGGTCAAACCTTGGATCGGTATCAAATCAGCCAGCAACGTGGAAAACATTGTAAGTGTACATATTGGTTGTTGTCCCTCCCATTTGCAGTGTCGATCTTTCCTTCGACATCTTCTTTTGTTTCAAACTATTCCACATCCTTGGCGGCGTCTCATGCGCCCGGCGAGCGCGCTGAGCACTCAGTTGCCATAGAAACAAAAAAGACAGAAACAGTTTATGTATTTCAAAAGCCTCGACGCTGCGGATTTTGATAAGTGAGCCTAAACATTAGCCATCCTTTTAAAAAAAAGGGAAAGAAGAAAGAGCTCTGATGTTTATATTTCACTTTTTCCACTTTCTCTATTGCGAGGGGAAAATGAAGCATCTATTTGTTCAGCTTTCATCTGCTTTATAAATTCTCTGAGTTTTCTTTTTCTTTTCTCCTTAAGAGTTTATTAAGTCAGAATGGAAACAAACAGATAGCGAGAAGGCTAATATCACATGCGCCGTCATATTTAAAACAATGCTAATTGCTCTTCTAAACCTCAAAGGAAACCTCGATAAAAATGCTGTTCATTGATTCATAGAATCATAGAGTTGGAAGGGACCTAGTAGGTCATCTAGTCCAACCCCCTGCCTGCAGCAGGAAATCCCCCTACAGCATCCCCGACAGGTGTTCGTCGAGCCTCTGTTTGAAGATCTCTAGTGAGGGAGAGTCCACCACCTCCCTTGGCAATCTCTTCCACTGCCGAACCGCCCTCACCGTCAGGAATTTTTTCCAGATTGTTTCAATTGGATTTAATGATTGCATTTGGTCAAATGAAATGGGGTGGAGGATGAGTCCGCCATGCGCACCATCTACGCAACCTCCATTTGTGTCAATAGTGCTTGTGACCGCCGCAGAGAGACAGCGACCCAGTGGCAGAGAAAGTGTTTTGCTAAACAAGGGGCCGGGCGTAAAATATCCCAGGTAGCAAAAGGACCTTTATCCGATCCTGATGATAGTTGGAGCAGGTGATACTAGGTAGGTTTGGGTTACTGCTATCTGGTATCTCATCTTCATTATCATCTACAACAGGGTGTTAGCTTACATCAGCCATTCTCACAACATGCCCAAGCCAGTGTAGATAGAATCACAGAATCATAGAGTTGGAAGGGACCTAATAGGTCATCTAGTCCAACCCCCTGCCTGCAGCAGGAAATCCCCCGAGAGCGTCCCCGACAGGTCCTCGTCGAGCCTCTGCTTGAAGATCCCTAGTGAGGGAGAGTCCACCACCTCCCTTGGAAATCTGTTCCACTGCCGAACCGCCCGAACTGTCAGGAATTTTTTTCCAGATATCCAACCGGATGTCGCTGTTTCCAAAGTGTGTACATGCTAGAGATACCAGCACGCTCCAAGACTGCGCCATTTGAAACTCTGTCATGCCAGGTGATGCCAAGAATACGTCAGAGACAGTGCATATGACAAGTGCTCTCTCCTGCCGCGCATGGATGGTCCAAGACTCGCTGCCATACAAGAGGGTGCTCAGGACCCAGGCTCTGTAGACCTGGATCTTTCTATGTTCCGATACAGCTAGATACAGTCAAAACAGATACAAAGATGAAGGTCCAACAAGTGAAAGTAGCAATGCTCAATAGGATAGCATGGAGACCTCTCACATATCAATCAATCAGCAGTATTTACTGTATTTTTCTCCTTATAAGATGCACTTCCCCCCCTCAAGGGGGGTGGCAATATCTGTGCATCTCACAGACTGCTTTTCAGAAAAAGTTCAGAAAGTGGCTTATGGAGAAAGTTAAATATCTAATGTCTCCCTGTCCCAAAAGGGCTCGTAGTCTAAAGTCATAAACCTATAAAGTCTTAGCACACTGCAAGTTGTGTCTTTCCCAGCTATGCAACCTGTAGTGCTTTTAGCTGGAGATGAAGGGATTGAACCTGGCCTTTCCATATACAAAATACCTGCTCTTTCATTCAAAGTTCCTTCCAAACAGATCTGGATAAACGGTGCGGAATTTCATTAATATTTGTGGTGCTGGCCAGATTTTCTGGGAGCATCAAAAGTTTCTTTTCCAAGGGAAATTGCTAGTTGTCATGCCAAAAATTACAACAATCTTTTGCAAATTTGACTTGCAAACGGAGCAAAGCATCCAAGATAATACTAAATAATGTAAGCAAATTATTTTAATTTATTCTAACTGGAATAAAATGAGGGGCATATTGGCACACTGTATCTAGAGTTCTGCCCCTATCTGAGAGTGTTTCCTCCAAAGTGAGAAAAACGGATGCAATCTTCACCGCATATAATAACTGCGGAAGGTATGGCTGCCATACTCATCACACGCGAGTCGGGCAACAGATGTCATAGTACTGAACTGAAACAATTGCATCAGAATAGAAAACAGTTAATCGTTTGGCTGTGAAAGGGAATGAATGTCGCTTCCAAAAATAGACCTTTTACTCCAGTCGGGCAAATGATGCCGGATGTGAAGGGAAGGCATTGTCTTTGGTTATGCGGAGATAAAGCCTGCATGTTAATGGCTGCGGCCATAACTCTGAATTGGTCTCCTGGGTGTCTTCAAACGTCCATCAGAAAAGCAATGAGGAATCTTTGTGTGAGACCCACAGCGCTCTTGAGGACCGTGGGTGAGCCGGTGCGGAAATAAAGAATCCTGCAACAAATCAGGGGAAGAATGGAGCGAATGCAGGTAAAAAAGGATGAAAAAGAGAGCTGTCTCTCAAAATATAATCTGTCAAGGAGGATACCCTTATCATTCTGCACCAGTTCCAGCAGATTCAAGGAGGGAGGGAAGCGCACAACTATTCAGGGCAGTGTGGTGTGTTAATCACAGGCTCATAACTGGCAGTAAAACTGAAAGGACCGCGTCTGCCATGGTGAATAATTTCCACGCCAAGGCCCAGAACAGGCAAGCCATGTCATTTGTAACATCTGCCTCGATGTTTGGCCTTGTAGCGCCAGCCAAAATGAGCTACTTAGAAAGTTTACAGCATTGCTTTCCAAGCTAGGAAAGTTAGCTCTGAAACACCCCACAAGGTGGGGGGACCTGATATCCTAAAAGCATTTTTTCAAATAAAAGGAAAGATTCAGTGCTTAAAAAGATGCAATTTGTTCATGAGAACGATGCAATATTTATTAGACAAATATATTGTTTCCCCAAAGACACTACAACAAAAACCATTGGGATTTGCAAATTGGTTTATGTCTGGCCATCCCTGATTTACAATAGTAAGATTATAAGCGAAGGTAAAATAAAAGTGGAAAAGCAAGTTCTCTCTCTCTCTCTCTCTCTCTCTCATTGCTATAATTACACACAATCTCCCAATCCTGTCCTATTAGGGATGAGATCTGTTGTACAGCACTGGTCGTCCTCTTGAGAGGTGGCAACAGGAAGAGAGCCAGATTGTTCTGGGCTCCTTTTCACAGCCTGGAGCGTGACGGCCAGCTGCCTTTCTCAGAGAACACGGTGGGAAAAGGGACTTGGTGCTCACCCAAACCTGCAATGGATTAAGCCCTACATGGGAAAGCAATTTTGGTCTGATCCATACATACATACTTTCCTACTAATAAAATTAAAATATCTAAATGTGGCTAAAGGCATCTCCTAGATCGGCTTTCCTTCCTGGCCTTGATCATATCAGAGGCATATGGGAAGGTCTGACTGGGAATGGTTGGGTTCTTCTCAGTTCCATTAACAGTAAAAGTGAGGTCTGGGATTGCACCTCTTTGTAAAGTCCTATCCAATTCCTTTCAATTATCCAGTTGCACAGGGAAATATCCACCATGTACTTGGTTTGAAGCGTACTGTTTATGTATTCAGCTAATATATTATGATAATATCATCCCATTATTATTGTCCTCTGTTAAAATTTATTAATCATCATACATACACAGCTGTCCCCATTCTTAAACTGCCCATGTATAAAAAAAATTGATGGATTAAAAAAATCAGTGGAAAAATGGATTTTAAAACCCACTTCCAGGTTTTTTGTTCCTCCACGGAACCCAACGAAATAAGGTTTTGTCTTGACATCTGCAGGAGTTTGATTCTGAGACTCCTTGTTGAAACCAAAGGATGTGTTAAACAAAAGCAGTTTAGAAATATTAAAAGGGCATGCCTTTATAATTATTTAAAAAACAGCTTTTCTTTCTGTTGTAGAGAGGCAGTCTGCAATTAGGAATGCAATGGATCCCCTGCTTTTGTCTTCTTAGCTGGAAATGGAATGATTACTTGCATATCTACCTCTCTACAACAGTAGAAAAGCAGCTACAGTATTTAGTTGGCACAGATCTGAGAAGCTGCATTGTGGAGACCAGCATTACTTTTAAAAAGTAATGCATTATTTTAAAAAAAAGCTTTTTAAGGGGGCAGAGGTTGGGGGGCTCTTGTTTTATCGTTTTTACTCTATATGTTTTTAGCTTGTATGTTTTAATTGTTTTTTTGAATTGTTCCATTTATGTTTTTAATTATGTTTTATGTCAGTCACCTTGAGTCGGGCTAATGGCCCAAGAAAGGCGGGATATAAATTTTTAAAATAAATAAAATAATACTTGAGGAAAGGGGACATAGGTTTCCTTACTCTGAGTTTCTGGGTGCCATTCTAACCAATTTAGATCGGCACAACTCACCCATGGTAGTGTGGGGAGGCCAGCCTTTGCCCAGCTCCTGCCAATCCACAGATCAAAACAATGTCAGTGCAAGTAAATAAATTGGTACCACTTATGTAGGTGGGAAGCAGGGGTGGGCCCAGCCTGGCCCAAGAACCGGTTCTCTGGAAGTGGGCAGGGCCAGGGGCAGGGGTGGGGAGGTTTTTAATTTAAAAATTAAAAAAATTAAAAAATTACTTACTTCAGAGTAGACCTACATAGGATGGGGCTCTGAGGCTGCAGTCCTCTCCACACTTTCCTGGGAGTAAGACCCATTAACTATACTGAGACTTACGTCTGAGTAGACCTGAAAAGGATGGGGCTCTGAGGCTGCAGTCCTCTCCACACAGGCCTGGGAGTAAGTCCCATTGACTGTCATGGGACTTACTTCTGAGTAGACCTGCATAGGATGGGGCTATGTGATTCTCAGCCCCTGCCAACCGGCCGGGGACAGGCTGGAGAGAGTGTGGTGGTGCCACGCGGGTTAGGGTTAGGACCCCAAACTGGTCCGCCCCGTTCTCCCTCCCCTCCCTGCCGCTACCAGCTCGCCAGCGGCAGGGGATTTGGAATATCCAGTCCCCGGGGACTGGAGCGAATAGGCCTCTGCCCACCTGTGGTGGGAAGGCAACAGCATTCTGTGCACCTTTGGCATTAAGTGATGCTGGCCACATGGCCACAGAGATGTCTTTGGACAATGTCTTGTAACGGGGATGTGACCACTCTTAGAGTTAGTCTTCACTAGCAGGGCAACCTGCAGGGATACCTATGACCTTGACCTATTTAAAACTGAAATGATGCATTCAAAAGTGGATTTCAGTTTTCCAAAGCAGAAATGAATTAGTTGTACCAGCTCAATGTCATGACTTATTAATGCTCTCTATGCAGGTAATTACAGATGCAAAGAAATACACATTTTTCTGTGTTTGCTTGAAGTTTATTAATTTATACAAGAATAAGCATAATTAGTAGAACTAATTAATTCCTCAGATTTAACTTATTTATCCTGAATATACCCACTCTATGGATGAGCAGCTACCCTGACACTTTAATAAATGTAAATGAAGTGTGAACAAATGTTTTCCTTTTAATCATCTAGTTGCACAGAGGAAAAAGCACCCCATGACTTTGTTCTGAGTTATGGTTTAACGGCCCTGCAAAACTTTTAGGATGATTTGGTGTCTACTGTTCCTTCAAGTCAATGCATTCTCACTTTGAGGAGGTGTCCCCCTGGCATGGTGATGAAATGCCAAGCAACTAGGTTAGGGTTTGTCAGTGGCTGACTAGTTCTACTAACTATTCCTTGCCAAGCATTCCCTAATGGACTTTCTGGGGGGAAAAACAGAACACATTTTGCATATTTTTGTGTTATCTATAACTTAAGAAAGTGTATTTTTATGTCAGCCGCCTTGAGTCAGGCTAATTTGCCCGAGAAAGGTGGGATATAAATTTTTAAAATAAAAAATAAATAATATAGATCATGGTATGGAGGGGAAAAACAATTTCACAACGAACACTAAAATTAGTAAGAACATAGAAGAACATTGGATCAGCTCAATCTAGTCCACTTCCTGTATCTCAAAGTGGCCACTGGATAAATCAAGGACAATACAAGAACCATACCCTGATGTCCTCTCTTGTATCCGGCATTACCAAGTAGCTTATTTCTAAAATCAGCAGGTTACACGTACGCATCACAGCTTGAAATTTTTGATGAACATTCCACCAGAAATTTATGCAATTCCCTTTTCAAGGCATCTAGGCCAGATGCCATTGCCACATACTGTGGCAAGGAGTTCCACAGACTAGTGTTTCACCAATTTTAAGATAGAAGGAATCTTCAGTGGACCATTCACTCAGTGGTCTCTCACAGTGGTTCCTGAGTGGATACATTGTGAGATACTAGATGAGCTGCCCAGTGGAGCTCTTCTTATTTTCTTACACCTCTCACCCTTTCTGTGTGTTTTGGAAAGTGTTTATGAACTGATCTGAATTCATTCACTAGTTCCATCACTAATACATTAATTTATATAAATTTATTCAAATTTGAAATATAAAGAGTGACACCACTATTGGCCAAAATTGTGAAAATGTTAGTATGTCTAACAATAAAAGGTAAAGGTAAAAGTGTCCCCACAGGTGGCCCTGCTCTAAAGGAGGTGACCTTTGGTTACTGGCCAAACCAACTCTAAAGGAGGTGCCCTTTGGTGACTAGCCAAACAACCAGTGTTGTCCAAAAATGTCTCCATGATCATGTGGTTAGGCTGGCACAAGTCTTGCAAAAGTCCCATGCTGGTCTTTGGGTGTCACAAAAGTTCCATAAAGCATTTCTGCATCACTCCTGTGTGGTTAGACCAGTGCACTGTTATGCACCAGCTTTCCCACACCACCATGTAAATGGGGAGACAGGTGAGATGTGCTGGCCTAAATTGGTTAGGATTGTGTCCTCAGTTTATTAATTGTGTATTGTATTGAAAGTTGCAGCCAAATAACTAGAGGAAGAAAACACAACTGCCTTATGTGACAAAAGGGAATTTACAGAACACAAAATTGACTAATAAGATTGTTCCAAAAGCCAATGAGGTGTAATTATGATACAGAAGAGAACCAAGAAGGTGTTACTGTGTCGGCTCTCTCATTTTCATGTATCAGAGCTAATACTGAACTCTTGTTCAATTGTGTGAGTGTCATCATGATGGACACTTTATTTTTTGTTGGTTAAGGATTTATGATCTGTACTATTATATATTCAACCAAATAAAGTTAATGGGTGTTACACCAAGCCTAATGTTTGCACTGCACTCAATCTGCATATAGGATATTGTAATTTAGGGCCAGCACTAACAAATGCTGCTGCAGCCTTTTGCATCAGGAAGGCTGTTATTCAGTATTCTGTATGGAGAAAAGGTTCATCATTGGGGTGACACAATGAGCTTTTCCACAAGGTGATGCAAACCCTAGTGACGCAAAATCCAGAGTAACTACGGGAGCTCTTACGTCAACATAAGAAAAATTTACTCTGGATTGTTCTATGCATTTCTCATAGGTTTCCCATAGGTGGCGCCGTAACTACATCAACATAAATGTCCCTTACATTGATGTAAGAGCTCCCTTAGTTACTCTGGATTGTGTGAAAGTGAATCCCTTTGGTATTTTTTGACAACATCCATCTGGACAACCTTTTTTCACAAAATGCCAATGAATGCTGCAATCCTAAAAACACTTTCCTGGGAGTAACACCCAATGGGGCTTACTTTTGAGTAGACATGGGTAGGATTGTGCATTTCATCTCTTAACTCCTAATTTGTCACTGCTTACAAGTGCAGCTAGACAGTTGTTAAACTAGTTTCCTCTGTTGTTACCTAATCTACACGGGTTTAAGCACATGTGATGTGGGACTGAAACATATACCATGCCCCTTGTCTGCACTTCAAACAGATACTATGCCCCATGTCTGCACATAAGGATTCACTGACAAAGTTGCAATCAAATATGTTTGGGAAACACTATAGGAATCAGGCCATTTCTAAGAAATGAAAGACTTCTTGGATGAAGAGATCCAGAAGTCCTGGCCACGACATGTCAGAGCTGTGGTTAGGCTACTCCGTTTCCTGTGAGCTGCAGATACCAGGGTTTGTGCTAGAATTAATTACTTTTCCACACAACCAAACTGAATTGGAAAAGAAACGATTCGGGGGAAAAAATGCGGTTCCACATTCATGATGTTTTTGTTTTGTTTTGCTTTGAGTTCTGAGCAAGGGTAGATTGCAGCTATTGACAAAACCAATTTTCCTCATATTAAGGATTCATTAATCCCAGTTCAGTCAGGTGTTTAAAAATTTCCAGTGGTAAATCATCTGCAAAGCTTCTTAAGTTCAGAATGGGTTAAGCACTCCACCTAGAAGCGGAATTGCCCTCGTGGAATAAATGTGATTTCATTAGGTGCCATGTGAAACCTGTTATTTATTTATGAATTGCATTTCTGCAGGGCCTTCCCGCCTCGATAAAAGCACTCCAGGTGTTTGGCAATGTTGAAATATATAAGCAAGTTGCAGAAGATGGGAAGTTGCTCTATGGCTGCTGCAGAATCAAGAGCCTACAAGTTGGGCTGTGAGATCTGATTGGCCTGAGCTCTTTTGGTCTCCTTCCTGCCCCGCTATGACTCCTCCGCACCCACCCAACTCAGAACACATCTTCATCACCTTCCACCCTTCCCTGTTCACCTCTCCACCACCTGGCAGTCCAGGCAACTGCTGTGTGGCAGACCACCAGGTTCCCACTAACGCTAGCCCAGCACCGACTGACACTGGGCTAACTCTGACGTTGGGCCATTGGTAAGCCAGTGCACCAAGCTCAGGATTGGGATTGTACTTATAGGTTTGATTCCTTGCTTGAACAATAAATAACGGTAAAAGCAGTCCATACCTATACCCTGCTAGTTGTAACCAACTCAAGGGAGTGGTGCACATCCCCGTTACAAGGCCAGAGCACCAGCATTGTCCAAAGACATCTCTGTGGTCATCTGTGGTCATGTGGCACGAAGGCAACACTGTTACCTTCCCACAAAGTGATACCTATTTCTCCACTTTCATTTACATGATTTTGAACTGCTAGGTTGGTGGGAGCTGGGCAAGAAATGGGAGTTTACTCTGTCTTGCGGTACTCAGGTCTTGAACTGCCAACCTACTGACCTGCAGGTCGACAAGCAGCACCTTTAACCACTAAGCCATCACAGCCCCTTGCTTACACAACGGCACAATCCAATTATACAATATGGGGCAAACCTGGAAGAAGCCAGGACCCTCCTACAACCTGGAAATGGGTCTTTCTGCTCTAAAGATAACGCTGTAGCCTTAGAACAAGCATGGTTCTGCCACACAGAACAGGAAGCCTGGTTTTGGAGTACTTTTTAAAAAGCCTTTTAAATTTGGCTTCCAGTATCTGCTGGCATCCAGTATCTGTTGGCATTTAACCCACTGCTTCACCTCCAAAGCCAAGCTGATTTCCACAACTGTACAACTTAGGACACAATCCTAACCACTTTCAGCCACCATAATATACCTGGCATAACTTTTGGTGGTGGTAGTGGAAGGCTGGCGCATGTCTGTGCATTGAACTTATCTCCGCAGGTGTGGCACTGACTTGTGCTGGGGTTTATGCACTTACTTTTTTTGTCTAGTTGATTTCTTAGTTGTCCTGAGTTTGGTGATGACATGAGGCCATCCAGTCCCATTTAACAAAAATGATGGTCAAGCTTTAAATAAATTTTTAGAAGGAATACATCTGTTATTCTAAAGCTATTTTCAAAACTGACTTCATCTACCTACAATTCTGGACATG
Organism: Cryptoblepharus egeriae; assembly: GCA_030015325.1. NCBI lineage: Eukaryota > Metazoa > Chordata > Lepidosauria > Squamata > Scincidae > Cryptoblepharus > Cryptoblepharus egeriae. The sequence continues at coordinate 5,673,042 of JAREYC010000001.1, forward strand.
CACCATCTACCTACCTACTTATCTAGGCATCGAGAGAGAGAGAGAGAGAGAGAGAGAGAGAGATTCACAAAGGGCAAAGGGAAATAATTTACTATCAGACATTGTAGCAGATGAGTCTAAAAGTAGTACACACGACTCAGACTAAAAGCAAGATGGAGAATGGAATTCCATTACAAACTGCAAGTGAACGGGGAAGATTAATGTGCTCCCTTCTCCTTGCCTGCTTTTCCCCCCACAGTATGTTTCTCTGCATTCTGATTAAACAGGGGTGAATAACTTCACAAGTATGGGAAGAGCATTGCATTGTTTCTACCTGCTTATCTCTGACGGGGACTTGCAGAATCTTTACATTAAGGTATGTCGGGAGCACGGCTTGCATCCATCACCATTGAAGTCACTGTCAATACCTGAAAATGTGAATCAGACAGAACTGGCAGGCAAGTGGCCAGAGTACAAGCAAGTTTCTCAGCTGCGTATCTATAAGGTGGCGTTTTCATGTCACTGAGAATTAAGGTCTTGTAATGTTGGGGCTTTGGGGGAACTTGAAATCCAGACAACTGTTGCACACCGCTGGGCCAATGGCATAGAAAATAAGAGGTGTGGTGCAGTGGTGACAGGGAATGGCTAATGATCATTTAGCCCAGTGCAAAGCTTAAAATGTTTCCCCAGAAGTGATGTCATCCCCAGGTATATTAAAAAAAAATTTTTTAATTTTAATTTAATTTAATTAAGTAAAAATATGAAAAGTGTACCCCCTTATTGGTTAGGGAAACTGTGCTGGGCCAAAAAGGAATGGTTTTTCTTTCCCTGCTAAATATAAGGAGCACTACTTTGAAGTGCCTGCATACCCAGTTACCATGTCTTAACTGTATTATTATATATGTATTAAGACGCTGTGCCTGTTAACCAGCAGGCCAGGGTTCGAGACCCGGGTTGGCCCCACAAGACAGGGTGTGCTCCTGTCCTTAGCCCAGCTCTGTGACGTAGCTGGATCCAATTGTATTGGCTCTGCCTTTCCATTGGACTAATTCAGTGGCGTGGAGAGGGGGGATTTGCTGCTTGGGTAACAGCCTCGGATAACAGGTCTTGGGTAACAGGTCGGATAACAATCCGACCCAGGCTTTCATGCTTCGCATGCAGCGTATGCAGCGCCAAGCACGATACCATAGTCTTTCAAGACTGACCGAGGCCTGCTTTTATATGGAAATGAGAACGAATCCATATTAACACCTTATTTGTTCCATACAGTATCAGAATTACATCTCATTGGCTCTCAGGACAATCAGTATCATGTGGTAGTTCTGAGTTAAGAAAATCCACTTTTCGTTCCATAGGCTTTTGTGTTTCATTTTTCGGTTAACTGGCCAAAACATTTGGTAGAATACAGATATTTAAGTGATGTTTGTTTCATTGCATTCTGATTTAAATTACCTTTCCAACAATATATGACATTATGGTATTTTCCTTCATACATACCCCATTTTTAACAATTTTGGCCACTAGTGTCAAGGTCAGCTTTTAGCCCCCCCCCCCCCCCCCCCCAAAGTTTGTTGTTTGATGGAACTGCACCCCCTAGCTATGCCATACGGCATCCTTACCAGGCAGTGGGCACCAGCTTCTTGGAGTGGCCTGCTGTATCCCCAGGTTAGTGGCTGCTGTAGATGTGCCATATCCTGAAGTTGAGAAGCAGGGGTTGCAGCTAGGCTGGCCAGGAACTCAGATTTTTGGTCAGTACTGCCATTCTTGCTTGGCCTTACCATGGACTCCTATGGGTCTTCTCACGGTTATATCTACTCCTGAGGTGGTATAACTCTGAGGAGCTGGAAGAGGGCATTTCTGTCTTAGAAACAGGCTGCGGATATAGCATAACTGCTCTGCCCTAAGCAAGCCGTCAGCATGCCTCTCCTGAGCTGCCTAGGCTGCCCCAGGTAGGGCAGCCCAGGTCCACCAGTCTTGGGGCAGCCTATCTTGCCTTCTGCTGCCCAAGCCTTTTTCCAGAGTAATTAGGTTGGAGCATCTTGCTAGGAGAATGGAAGTTAGGATAGCAGCCATACCCTACAATCCAGAGTGACAACGGGAGCACGTAACAGACATTACATGCACCCGTAGTTACGTCACCACTTAGTGAAAACCTATGGGAAATTCATATTGCAATCCAGAGTAAATTGTTCTTACACCTTAGCAAGGACTCCCCAAATACTGCCTTCCATACATCAGTTCAGGAAATTGTCAATGTAGTTTTAACAGGCCATGTTTTCTTCAGTTGAGGATTTCTTCCAATTCACCTTTTGCTAAATTCAGCATTTGGAAAACCGAATTGCAACCTTGCAACACAAATGGTAACATTACAATTGGTAAGTACCAGAATTTGCAACTGCCAAATATGCCAGTCTCTCTTGCCAGGGCTTTAAAGTGAATGGCAAATATTTTTCCCCTTTCTTAGTTGCTTCTGTAAGAAGAAAATTATTGCTATTTTAAATTGGTATTGGATGTGAATAAACACAAAAGACTGTGGGTTGCCTGCGCTTATCTAAGAGGTGTTCTGTCATGAAGCACTTGTGGTTGCTGCTATAATTGTAAGTATTAAGAAGACACTGTCATCCTCAAAAATAGAAAAATACTCAATGAGATGCCTTTTCTTTCCTGTCACACTGTATTTATGAGGGAGGGAGACTTCCATTACATGTCAGTGCCATCAAGTGGATAAAAAATGTAACATCTGTTCCACCTTGAGAGTAACAATTATTTGCACCCTCATCAAACCTTACACTACTGTTGAAATGTCACTTAAGCCTCTCAACCCCAAATCCAAACCCACACAGGGTGGATCTGCCGTCATCACCAGTTACTTCCAGTAGTATTCATGATAGGGGCACATATGTGAAATGGTAAGTCAGGGCATAACACTGATATATTTATCCTAGATGATGAACAACCATCTCTTTTTATTTCATATATTCATTATATGTAAAATCTGTCTTTCTCCCATCATGGAACTCAAGTTGGGAGATAAGGTTTCCAGGCACCCTTATATTCAGATACTGATTCAGGCAGGGTGACCAGATGCCAAACCTCAAAAGGAGGACAAGGTCTTGGGTTCCTCTCAGCCTTGCCTTTCATGCGGACAATGGTATGTTTGCCTACTCATGAGTAACGCCGAGATATTGGACACTTTCACTTTCCCACAGAGCTCAATGCATATTTTTGATTTTCAGTTTTGTGACCATAACTTTTGATAGGAGAGAGATATTTCAAAACCAATTATTGCATTGGATTCTGCTCTTCAATACAAATCCAATGACATATGACATGGTGGGGTACTGTACACTATTGCAAAGTTCCAAAATGAAGTCAAAACGGAGGACAATGAAGCCCTTTTGGAGGACATCCAGACAGGAGACTAAAAAGGGACAAATCCATATGGTCACCCTGGATTCAGGTAGATATTCCACTACTGATCCTGGCCCACTAGTTTCAGAATGTAGATACATCAGGTGCCTTTTAACTCAGAACATGATAGATAGATAGATAGATAGATAGATAGATAGATAGATAGATAGATAGATAGATAGATAGATAGATAGATAGACAGACAGACAGACAGACAGACAGACAGACAGATTGATTGATTGATTGATTGATTGATTGATTGATTGATTGATTGATTGATTGATTGATTGAATACCATACTTGGAATCTGGTTTTGGCTAATGGCTATATAAATACTTGCACTAACTCATAAACCAAATACAATGAATACAGGAAAGGAACAGATAAGAACCTTCAATTCAACTTAGAACTGCCTCGACATCTCTGCTGGATTGTGTCCTCCTGTAGCCAACCAAATTCTTCGGGGAACACGTAAGGCAACAAGAGACCTACATTCCTGTGCCCTCCCCTGCTTCTGGCATTCTTTGTCTAAAATAAGGAAGTTTCTCCTACCCATGGCTTAAAACCCATGGAGCAGGGACATTTTAGGATGAGGGAGGCCAGAATAGGTTGGATCCAGTCCAGGAAGTGAGTGGGTTCAATGGAAATGTCCTCCACGTTATCCTAATTCCCTTTGCAGATCAAGCATCCCTACACATGCTTAGTTGGATTTCCACCAGCTGCATAGGAAATGGAGATCCAAAATCACGTAGGATTGGCTAGGGTGTTACGAAAGGTAAAAGAGGAAATTTCCCCTTGATTCAAGGAGACCTAGATATATATCCCTAGATATATAGGGTTATATGTATCCCTAGATATAGGTATATCTATCCACCTATAGATATATATTTTAATCTAGATATAGACACAGATGCCTAGATACAGTTCTAGAACTTTGTCTAGGGATCTAGATATACAGTACTTCAGTCCATGTGTATTGGTCTGTGAGAATACAGGATGATGCAAAAACAAAACACCTCCCTCACATACGAATATGATGTTAAACAGGACCACAGTTCATGTGCTCCTTGATTGCCATTGGATGCACTGCATGGAGTTATGCACCATTGCATGGAGTTATGAGAGGGTATATTTTGGACGGCAACCTCCTGGTTATTATTGCGTCAGACCTTCGCTGTCAGCAAACAAGGGGTTTTTATCTCCTTCTTCCTTGCAGTGAATCCAACAATATATTACTGTAAACCTGATGGGAACTTTTTAATAAGACCTTCTATGGAAATTCCTGCAACAATAAGCTAAGCAGGAAAGGGAAAGATAACAGCCGGTCTCTTTAACTTTCCTTTCTAACTTGCAGACTCACCCAGTCAATACTCTTCCATTGATTATTTCCTGTACCTTTTTCCAATTTGTCTTTTATCATGGTAGAAAAGGCTGGGTGAATTACCATTATTTACTCCAATCTAATGCACCATCTTAAAAGTTTACTGGCAATAAAACTGTGCAGCTGCAAAATAGGTGCAAAATTTCATTTTACTGGATACGACGAGTTATATGATAATAATAATATGACACTGGATTTAAGTGATGATTTTTTTTTCCTAAATTGCCCTTCTTTATACAACAATGGTTTTATATTGCACTTTTTGGGCAAAATCCAGAGTAACTATGGGGAGTCCTTGCTCCATTCTAAGAACATTGCCATAACTATGTGGACATAAATGTCTCTTACTTGCTTCTGTAGTTACTTTGGATTGTAGAGCTCATCACAATAAACTGTTAAACTAAATCCTAACCTATAAACATTATATTTACTTGGATTAAATGTGCCACCAAATCTAGTTTGCACCCTGGTTTTGGAGACTAAATTCAGCTGGAAAAAAAATGTGCATTATATTTGCATAAATATGCAACTTTAGAGAGAGCACTTTAGATTCTGCATGATCTCTCTCTCTCTCTCTCTCTCTCTCTCTGTGTGTGTGTGTGTGTGTGTATGTGTGAGGTTTTCCTCATAGATTCTCACTTTGACATGCCTGCCCTTTCAGTTAATAGTTGTCTGAAATATCATGAGCAAGTCAAGCTCTCTCTGAGACATTTTCTGGCTTTAATGGAAATAAGGTGGCATCACATGAAATACTCCTCTTAGGATCCCTATAGTCTTTCATAGAAACTGCAGATTGGCTTACAATATAGCATGATTTTTAACTGTCTTGCAATCCCCACCATATATAGATGTAAAAAGAATGAAAAAATTAATCATTGAGTAAGATTTGTTCCATTGAAATTGTATAGGAGTCTGTTTGGTAATTTGACATCTGCCCATCACTAATTCTGCTAGTGTTATAATTTTTCATTATAACAGCAATTGTCTACATGTCAGAATCTACCACACTGATTTCACAACATGAAACATTGAGGCACAAGTATACTTATCATTTTATTCCTCTTTTGGAATGCCACTACCATTGATCATTGTTATAAAATTTTATAGTAACATCCATTTATGATTCATGTCACTGGTGTACCTCATAAGTCACCATGTCCATGGACAGCAGTCCAATAGTGCTCAGGGACACTTGAGAACTAACAGTCCAAACTAACAGTTTCCCTAGTGCAAGTTATACTGTGGTGCCAAAATGGCAACCATTGTATCCTATGTGGTAGGTAAGCAATGCCAGGTCTCCTCAGGGTAAGGGTTCCCTTACTCCATGAAAGGATCCCTTACCCCATGAAAGACACAACTGGCCCAATGGATCTCCTCAGATCTGTGCCTGATATTGAGTTAGCACAGAACTGGAGAGATCCACCTCAAGTTTTCCCAGTCTTGGAGAGGGTTAAGGTATGGTGGCAGAGCCTGCCACTGTTCCACCTCCCTCAAGGGCCTGCTCCCCCTCTTGAAACAACGGAACTATTGTCTTTGGCTGCAATCCTAAACACTCTTTCATGAGAGTAAGACCTATTGAACACAATGGGGCTTGCTTATGAGTAGACATGGTTAGGATTGTGCCCTTTGTCTTGATTATGTTAATCCAAGCATGTTCTCTGTAGAAGAAAAAGTCAAAGCCTTGATGTACCTTTCTGAAATGTTTTATTCTAATGGAAACAATAAAAAGCTGTATCTTCCTTTACTTATATTCTTTCCCTATCATAAAACTTTGGATTATAAATTCATTAGAATTTAATCAGTGTGATTAACTATGGGTTGATAGTATACATTTTTTTTCAGGTAACATATGTATTGGTAAAAACATTATTATTATTGATATTATTGTTATAGATTTTCACATGGTCTGATATTTTATTATTACCCATAAATAAAAAAATAAAAAATAAATACATTAATGCATATTGCTTTCACGTGGTTAATTTAAACACAATATTATTTATTATTAAATTTAATAATAATAATAATAATAATAATAATAATAATAATAATAATAATAATAATAATAATAACCAGGTGACAGCAGAATTGAGTAGAAACAACTGGAAAAGATCTCCTGCTACCAAGACCTAAGAATCGAATGACAGCGACTCTGGTGTAAGCCATGCAGGTGGTTCCAGTGGTAATTGGCACACTGGGTGCAGTGCCCAAAGACCTTGGCAGGCACCTGAAAACTATGGGCATTGACAAAATATCACTCTGCCAACTGCAGAAAGCCGCTCTTCTGGGATCAGCACGAATTATACGCCGCTACATCACACAGTCCTAGACTCTTGGGAAGGGTCCGACTGGTGATGTGAATGAAACCAGCACAAAATTGTTTGCTGTGTATTTATGATGATGATGATGATGATGATGATGATGATGATGATGATAATAATAATAATAATAATAATAATAATAATAATAATAATAATAATAATAATGTGAATGAAACCAGTACGAAATTGTTTGCTGTGTATATATGGATAATAATAATAATAATAATAATAATAATAATAATAATAATAATAATAATAATAATAATAATAACTAGGCATTTATATACCGCTTTTCTGGACATTTTGGATTGCTCCTCAGTCTTTAATCAAAGCGGTTTAGATAGGCAGGCAAATTCTAAACCCCTGAAGGGATTTTTACAAACAGATCGTTTCTATCTTTCAAGAGACACTACATTCGAGATGTTACATTCACAGTCTGGTTAACAACACTGGCCCCGATGTCTGAAATGCTGGCTGACCAAGTTCTCCTTCAGTTCTCAGGAAGGGCAGCTGAGAAGCTCCTTCACTCCCACTGAAAGCAGATGGAAAATCTCAGCTACAGAAGCCGCTTTTCAAGGTCTTGCTTCGGATCTGACTTCTGGTTATCTCGGTCCGGCAACCTTCAGCTCTTATCTTCAGGCAAACGGAGGCTCTACCCTCGAGACCAGACTTCCTGCCCAGACTAAATTTAAAACTGTTACATATAATTTAATAATTATAGGAAGCTTTGATGATGCCTGCTCACAAGAAAAGGGAAGACTTTTTCCCAGAACGCCTTTAAAGGAGGTCATATCCTGGCAAAAGAGGATGTCTGGTCACCCTGACTTAGGGCACAATCCAGAGTAACTACGGGGAGTCCTTGCTCCGGTGTAAGAACAATTAGCTGTGGATTGCAGTATGAATTTCCCATAGGTTTTCATTAGATGGTGCAGTAACTATGGGTACGCGTAATGTCTCTTACGTGCTCCCGTAGTTACTCTGGATTGTAGGGTTACCTGCAAACAAAATAACAGTTGCTAGAGATAGCAGTTCAGTTTGGTTGTTTAGATGTGGGTTTCTGTTTTGTAATGTTCATCATATTCCACATTTAGTAGCATAACTTGGGGGGGGCAAGTATTACAGGTGCAACAATGTGCCATGTAAGCTGCCCTTCTACCATTGGAGCCATTCTGTGACATTCTGGCTTTAATTCAGACTAACTACAGGACCTTTTACACCAATGTAGTTATGGTACCACCTATGGGAAACCTATGGGAAAAGCATAGAGCAATCCAGATTAAGTGCATCTTCCCGGATTTACTCTGGATTGTAGGGCCTGTTGCCATAGTGGGGGCCACATGCACAGCATGCTCTGGTGCCTGCAATACTTATCACTGCATTCCCCTGTTGCTACAATACTGTATCCACCTCCAAAACGTCCACCTCCAAAACAACTTAAATAAAAACGCATTATAAAAATATTTCTTATCTAGTTATCTACTGTAGCAACGCGTATAATTATGTACAGTGTGCTTTTCTGACTTGCTAACAAAGGTGTAATTGACAATTGTGTCTCAAAGACAAGTCCAAGCGATCTGCATCTCATAATCTGGAGTTTCAGGTGACTGCACTCCTTGTACTGAGCTGGGTCTGACCTCTTGCAAGCTCTCTCATGTGGAATGAGCCGGAAGCAAGCTCATCTGACCCAACATAACTCCATAAATGGACCCGGAACCCTTTACATCAATTGCTGATTTGCTTTTTTCCTATCTTTTCGAGTAGGGCTGCAACTGAATCATGGCGGCAAGATAAAAAGGTCATCGACCGGCTTTCAGAATTACTGTACCTTGTCACAAAAGATTTTCTTTTCAGAATAACAGAATACAAATAAGACTGCATACAATGTGTTTGGTTTGGAATGGTTTGCAACAGTTTTATTCATATTCATGGGTCTCATTGTGCACTGAAAGGCAACCATCGACGCTGAGTCCAATGACTTGCAGTTCAGGATGTGGTTGTGTGCACATTAAGGCACAAAGGGAATGTTTTCTCCATGTGGCTACTTCAGGAAGCTGATCATGTTCGAAATAAACTTAAAAATCAGTGTGTCATCATACTTTGTTTGGATAGCAGTTCTGCCATATTGGTCTACTGACTGTTCGTGGAACAACTCTATTACTGTACTACAATATTCAACAGAGACAGGTCAGTTGTTCAGCCTTCTTCCTCTGAAAACAACATTATGAACAACAACAAAAAATGGAGATGGGTATATAAACTGACCAAAATAAAATAAGATATGAAACCAACATGCTTCTTTGATCTATCTCACAGAGACCTCCCGTGGCTATTATGGTGCCCATAGGATTGAACGTTAGCCATTTAGCGCTTTGGCTTCTCCGGGTTCTGTACAGTTTAAGATTGGGCTGCAAATTTAGAAGAGAGTTTCCTTGAAAATGGACTAGTAGATGATGGGACAAAATGATTTTCAATCTTTTTCAACTCACGGCACACTGAGAAGGTGCTAAAATTGTCATTAGCTGATGTTGTCATCAACACCATCAGCTTTTTGATAACTGATGAGGCACACCATGCACTGGAGGGGGGCTCATATCCCTGAATGGCCTTAACAGTAAAAAGCCTTACCCTACAATCCCGAGTGACTACGGGAGCACGTAAGAGACATTTACGTCAATGTGGTTACGGCACCACCTAGTGAAAACCTATGGGAAATTCATATTGCAATCCAGAGTAAATTGTTCTTACGCTGGAGAAAGGACTCCCTGTCGTTACTCTGGATTGTGCCCTTACTCCAAATTTACATGACACACCTGCAGACCATTGACTACACATCACTGTCCCATTGCACACGGGTTGAAAATCACTGAGCTATATATAATAAGGCCCAACCACTTTGTCTTCAATCTGATTTGCCCATTTTTTCTAGGATGTTCAAAAGCTGGACAGAAAGGTGACAGTCTAATATTGGAGGCTACAAAGAAGATAACAAATGTGGTATTTTGGTTAAAGATTTGAAATAGAATGGGAAAATATCGGTTGAAATAACTGTAAAGCTCATGGGATAACTGTGGGCTACTCACTGTCTTTCAATCTAACTTACATATACTTACTCAAATCTAATGCACCATTAAATCTAATGTGCACACTGATTTTAAAAGGCTTGAGAAAAAAATGTTTGCTGGCGTCTGTAATGCGCAGCTGCTAAGCAAGTGTAAAGTTTGATTTTCTGATGATCCACTCTTTCAACACCTTTCAACTCATTCATTCAATGCATGTTCCACTATTTCAACCTCTCTCTGTATACATGCATGTATTTTCTAAAGGACAAAATTGCCCTTCCCCCATGTTGGAGCTAATGGCCTAACACCATTTCCTAAGGAGTTAATGAGAATCCATTTGCAGAAATCTTTGTGTGGCTGAAGGAATTTGCAAAAGAAAAGGGGCATTTGCAATTTGCTACGTAAAAAAGCATTGGAAATGACACTTAAATTAATTAGCTATTATTTTTCCATTTTCGTTGTAAACTGCGTTGTGAACTTGTTAGTTGAAAAGCGGTATATAAATACTGTATATACTGTATATAGATAAAACTAAAAATGATTGGGTTCCACTTTTCAATGGTTTTTAGTTTTGGATGGAGTTCTGGTCCCTAAACCACGCAATAAGTGGGCAATGCCTGCACTGTATTGACTTGAATCCAATGTGTCATTGAATCTAAAGTATACCCTGATCCTGGAGACTTGCCCCCAAATCCAGAGTAACTACGGGAGCATGTAAGAGACTTTATGCACACCTGTAGTTACTGCAACACCTAGCGAAAACCTATGGGAAATTCATATTAGAATCCAGAGTAAGTTGTTCTTACACCAGAGCAAGGACTCCCCATAGTTACTCTGGATTTTGCCCTAAATTCGGCTGAAAAAATATGTGTGAGATTCAGGTACAGTTTCATAAAGATATTTTGAGGGTGAAATTAGAGGTCAAGAACCAGGCTTGCCACGCTGAACTCTTTGAAAGGATCCAGATGAAACTGAGAAACTGAATTGAGAAATGGAAGTAAGAATGAAAATAAAAACACACATACATGCCTTCCTTGCCCCTGACAACTTATGGAATACAGTCCTCATAGAGACCCCCTTATTATTGCTGTTTCCACAAAGCCAAAGCGAAATGCTCCGATGCTCCATGGGATTAGCCGAGGAACTTTCAAACTTACCTTCGGATCTCTTCTCGTCAGCGTAAGCCTTATTTTGACACTTAAGTTTTCTGGGATAGTCTTCAGCGGTACATCAAAATAGCAAATCGGGTGCCAAGGAGACTCATGAAAAAAAATAGCGATAACAGGATCACCTTTCACATGCAGGGCAGCAGTTCACATCAAGCCTCAGGTTAGCAGTGACTGGAAAACATTAAAATCGGAAAGCTGCTCCATGGCCTCTGAACTCCATTTGAAGTATTACAGAAATGAGGTGCCCTGGCTCTCCTCCTCCTCACATGAAATTCCCGACCACTGGGCCGCTGTTCCTGTCCTGGTCTTTGATGGAAGGCTGCGGAGGCAGCTTGTCTGCCCAGAACTTTTAATGAGCATTCTATATGTTGTTTCCTTGTAAGTCTTCACAAACTGGCAATATATAGAAACTGACTCTGTTGGCATCTATATTTCTACACTTTTCTTTTGAATACACACAATCAACTAATCGATGCCATTCTGGAGGGTGGGTTATGAAATGGGGGCATATACCTGGCATTAAGGGGAGGGGTAGGGGCTGCTTGCATGCCTCAGAGAGGCTCCCTATAAAATGGAGGCTGCAGTCCTCACCGTACATAAGCCCCACTGACTATAATAGGACTTACTTCTTATATCTGCATAGGATTGGGCTCTTAGTGCTTTGACCCCTCTAGCTATGCCATTGATTTTCATCCTTTCGATGTTGCTTGATGCCTAAAAATTATACCCTTGGAGTGGGAAGCATCTGGTAAAACAAAGCTACTTAAAAAGAAATAAGTTACTACACCAAATCCAACATCATATTAAAACATGTATATCAATCACCTTTTATCAACGCAGATCAGCTCTTCCAATTGCAGTTTATTTTTATAGTATCTAATTTACCAGAAGCACAACAGCCTGTGATACAGTCTCATCTAACTCATTCTCCATTTTTATCAGAATCCAACAATTGATTCTATTAAAATGGGCCAAATCTTTTCCTCATCCTGAAAAAAATATTATTAATCTTTTTTGTTGTTTGTTTCAAGACCTGTCTGTGTAGTGCATCTGCAAACCTCAAAGATAAAGAGGAATGAGGAAAAAATCCTATTGTCTAATTTCAGTGAGACATCGATAAAGTCTCATCAGTGGTCTTTTCCTAGGTAAAGATTTTTAATGAATGCTATTTTAACAGTTAGCATGTTGATCGTTAATCTCTGCATATGGGACCTATGGTGCCTTTCCTCCCAATAATGCTATTATCTCATCCTGAAGAACGTGCTGAAACAAACCATGTTGTCCTTCGCTTTTTTATTCCCTTCTATCCATCATCTGTAATGTAATGTTCCACACACTTAGTTTTTTGACTCACCTTAATCTATTGCTTGAAATGGTAAACACTGACTTTTGGAACCGCTTCCCATCATATATCTTCCTCAATCTCACCATAGACTCACCCGACGTGTCACCAACGGATGAGAAGACAGGCTCAGGAAAATAAGGCTCTACTTTTAGTGGGGCTCGAACATAAAACTTCTACAAGGTCAGGATATACAATATGCTTCTGTTGCTTCCTCAGCAACTTACGCTGCCTGCTTCTATCTCGTTTTAAGATTTAGCACCTTTGGCATCCTCATTAGGGTATTCTGATGACTGGAAATCACATGGGTTTTGGGACTTCACAGGGCTCAGAGAGGGAACAATATATTCTGGATGGCTGTGTCTTCGTAAAGTCCCTGAACATGTGTTAGAGGAAATATATCGGCAGTACATCTTTGCTCAGCATACATAATTAAATAAGAGCTCACCTCTCTGCATAAAATCTTTGGGGCTCATACCACGTCGTCCCCAAAAAATCCATATTTGAGTGGATCGGTGACATATTTGTAATTTAGAAGAGTGGGTCAGCCCATAGGTAGCTACAAAATGTGCAGATTAAAATTTAGGCAAGACATGAAAATGTCAAACATCCCGTCCGTCTGGGATAAATATCGGAGCTGGCAAAGGCTGTCAGTTGTATATTGCTGATCCATCTTAACATTTTCATGGTGACTTTGTCCCCAGAACTGAAGTCCTTTACCTGACTCCTTCGTGCTAAAACAATCAGGCAGAGCTTGCAATAATTCTGTTTGGTTGTTACTGCTATGTTGATGGCTATGTTGAACAGTCACTACTTTTCTGACACCTTTCTCCCCAGTTTGGTTCCCTAGTGCTATGGGACTATGGTTTTGAAGTCAACAACTGCTGCTAGTGGATGGAGAATAGGGATACTAGTGGAGGATGGGGTGGCCTGGCAAACTGCAGTCCATGGGGTCACAAAGAGTCAGACACGAGTTAATGACTAAACAACAACTCCTGCTATACCACCAATGTCCCATTATACAATTTTTTTTTGAGGGATCAGAGCTTCATAACATGGCCCAGACCAAATCAAACTTTTTAAACTCAATTTTAGCCCTGATCCATTCAAAATTGTATGACAGAATGGGACATTCTTGTTATAGCAGCTGTTGTTCATTCAGTCCTATTGGCAAGTTAAGCATGAAGGGCGCAATCCAGAGTAACTATGGGGAGTCCTTGCTCCAGTAAAAAACAATTTACTCTGGATTGCAATATGAATTTCCCATATGTTTTCACTAGGTGGTGCCATAACTACGTCAATTTAAATGTCTCTTACATGTTCCCATACATACTTTGGATTGTAGGGAATGTCTTGCAAGTATTGATCATTAAATAGATAGCACCTTTTCATTCAAATTCTTTTTCAATTAGGTCCACATTGTGGCAAGAAAATGTCTATGTTATCATCTGCATTTCCTCAAAAGGCAACCTTTATTTTAAAAATTAAAACAAATAACCATACTTGCCTGCCCAATATGCAAAACCCAAAAGTGACGTCACTTTTGTGCCATAACATTGTGATATCCCTGCCAAGGGTGCTGCTTCCTCCAGGAATGACTTTAGCCGTCAAACAAATTCCACAACACTGGAATTTGGGAATTTTTTCAAAATTGTCACTATAATCCTGACTTCTCCATTTATTCTCCTATATCATGCTTTGTCCACTTCTTTTTGAACTTTTTCCTTTGGGCTGCTGGTTACTGCAAAATTTTAAGTACTGCATGTGTGGAATCTGTACTGTGTAAGCAGCCCCTCTCACTATCTGTTGAAGCCATTCTATGTATGTATGTATGTATGTATGTATGTATGTATGTATGTATGTATCTATCTATCTATCTATCTATCTATCTATCTATCTATCTATCTATCTATCTATCTATCTATCTATCTATCTATCTATCTATCTATCTGATACTGAGATGTATTAGACCTCAGTGTGGAAGGGATTGCCACTCTCGAATTTGCCTTTTTAGCCACACTAGACGTTGGCCCATATCCTAAAGTCAAATTAAGTCCTTTGCTCTGGAGCAGTTAAGGTGACTTTCCATTAGATAACACTAGAGGGTGACATAACTGTGTGGACCCATAACTGCTCTGGATTTTGCCCATTGTTTCAGGACCTCAAATCAGAGCACGATACCATAGTCTTTCAAGACTGAAGGATGCCAATGATGTATTTATCTATGTATGTATTTTATTTATATCCTGCCTTTCTTTCTAAAGAAAGGATACGCAAGGTAATGATGGGAAATCAAACGGTGTCTCCTATACATTGCCATCACTGCCCAGAATGAGTTGGGGCAGGTACTTAACATACTGCAGTACCATCAGAACTTACTTTTTTGCCAACCCCCAGCTATTGTACTCCTAATTCGACATCCCTTCAATCAATGGCAAATGCCATTTTAGGTTGCATTAAGAGGACTGTAGCTTCCAAGCCACGAGAAGTTCAAGTTCCTCTTTATTCTGCATTGGTCAGACCTCACCTTGAGTCCTGTGTTCAGTTCTGGGCACCTCACTTGAAGAAAGATGAAGCCAAGCTGGAGCAAGTCCAGAGGAGAACGGCAAGAATGATCAGTGGGATGGAAGGGAAACCCTACGAGGAAAGGTTGGGGGAACTTGGGATGTTCAGCCTGGAGAAGAGGAGGCTGAGGGGAGACATGATTGCCCTCTTCAGATACCTGAAGGGCTGTCATAGGGAGGAAGGGGCCAATTTGTTCATAGCTGCTTCTGAAAGCAGAACTAGAACCAATGGGTACAAACTGCAAGAAAGGAGATTCCGGCTGGAAATCCGGAAAAAATTCCTGACGGTGAGGGTGGTTTGGCAGTGGAACAGATTGCCAAGGGAGGTGGTGGACTCTCCCTCACTGGGGATCTTCAAGCAGAGGCTCGACGAGCACCTGTTGGGGATGCTCTAGGGGGAATTCCTGCTGCAGGCAGGGGGTTGGACTAGATGACCTACTAGGTCCCTTCCAACTCTATGATTCTATGACTCTATGATTCTATGAAAAGAAAGGTACAGAAAGCAAACATTGATGTTCAATCTCTATATCACTAATGTTGATGTTGTTATTAAAGTTTATGTATCAAAGAAAATTGATGTTTTTCAAAACCAGTTTTTAAGAAGTTTCCTTCTTCAGTGTCATTCTGTACTTCCTCAATCCCTTAAAAGTACAGAAATCTGTCCAGTATAGACTCTCCTGTGATACAAGGGAACATCAATTCAAAGACCATTTACTTCTCTCCCCCATACATGGGCATTAAGTCCTCTTCATTCATACTTGTGGGAGTTTGGATCTCCCCCAAATACAAGAAGGCTTCTGGAAACAAAAACAGTTTAATTAAGTAAAGAGAATTTTTCCCCTTAGTCCCCGTGTTTCTGACATTTAACCACACCTTGATTCATATAATTAAATGAAACAACCTTTCCTAACATGAGAGCTAATTTTATTAATGAAAGCACTTTGTTATGTTGAGGAGTCCAAAGAGACCAGTGGATCCCCCCCTTTCGGTTTGGAAACATTAGGCTCATTCACAGTAAGTGTAAAGTGAACAAACTGTTTCCACATCCCTCCTTGTTCTCTGGAAATGGTTTTGAAATGTAATGAGGGCTACTCTACCGTTGACAAGGGCAGACAGTTCCTGTTCTGAAATCCACCACAGAGTTGATGCTCGGCACTCAAGATGTGACATATGCCTTTGATAGCTTTTCACAGGAGCTATTGTGCAGCGTGGGATACCTTTAGAGATCTTGGATGGAAAAAATGAAGCATTAGGAACATGGAATTTAGAAAGAAATAGAGGTTCATATGAGGTGTATATTGTGTTCCACAAGAAATTATCGGCAAGCAAAGGTGTCACTAGGGTTTGTGTCACTGTTGTGGGAGGCCAGTGTGTCACCCCCGTGCAATGGGTGGGCAACAACCTGGGTGTTGGCCGTGGTTATGTGCCATTACTCTGCTGTTTTTGGCCACACATTTTAATAGAATAAATATATTTCAAAATGGTTTGTTCCATTACTTGGCATCCATCAGTCTTGAAAGACTATGGTATCATGCTTGATGCCAAATGTGAAGCATGAAGGCCTGGGTACATTGAAATGGAGATAGGCTGTTACCCAAGCAGCAAATCCCCCCTCTCCATGCCACTGAAATAGTCCAGTGGAAAGGCAGAGCCTATACGATTGGTTCCAGCTGCGCCGCAGAGCTTGGCTAAGGATAGGAGCTTACCCTGTCTTGTGGGGACCCGTGTCTCGAATCCTGGCCTGCTGGTTTATAGGCACAGTTGGTACGAGGGGTACCATGTGAGTTAAAAACATACATACATACATACATACATACATACATACATACATACATACATACATACATACATACATACATACATAGCTTTCAAGAGGCTAAACACTATATTAATTATTGTTAAATTTAAAAATATTAAATACAATTTATTACCTATAATTTATAATTGATGAATTACAAGCACACTATATGGTGCCTGCTCACAAGAAAAGGGAGGAAAATGAAGATTATTTTTTGAGGACACAAGGCTAAAAAAGAATAAATGTCCTGGAAAAAGAGGATATTAATTAAAAAATAAAAACAACCTTAAAACCCCCAGAGGGCTGCACCCTCCGCAGCACCCTAGTGACCCCAGTGCCGGTAAATGCTTATTTAAAATAAACTGTAGCCACTTGATTTCTGCTGGACATATGGGCAAGACACTTCTCCCTATGTATGGGCTGATTCAAACATGCTGCAAAAAAGTGGTATGCCCTTCATGCAGCCATCTCTGAGATTATACAACTCCATAATCACGTGGCAAATGATGACAACACATTGGAATGATTTCATGGTTTGCAATAGGTTGATGCCCAAAAATGTGCTACTGAGGCCAAGGGTATCAAGTGGGAATTGCTGAAATCCTGCAAGGATGTACCAGGGTGTAATTAGTGTTCACACAAGACATGTGAAGCAAAAGATTTCCACAAGTAAATACTGTATTTACTCAAATATAACACTCACTTTTTAAGGCAAATTCAGTCTCCAAAATCAGGGTACGCATTAGATTTGATGTTAATTAGAATTGAATAAATACAGTATTTTGATTATAGGTATGGGGTGCACATCATATTCGATGCACATTAAATCTGAGTAAATACAGTAAATCCAAAAGATTCCAGATCATTGAAAGACTGTGGGGCACACATATACTGTACTTAAGCCTTGTGCAGACAGAACATTATCCTATACGAAGTGTTTGGTTGTGGACATGCAAATCCTGTTGTGGACTTCTATGGTTCTGAAAGGATCCGATTAGATGCTGCTGGGTATATGAATTAGCCCTGGGAAATCACAGCAACACACAGACAAGCAATTAGATTGTGAAGCATTAAGGGGTGGCAGCATTGTAGAGTATAGAGTCATAGAGTATGTATAGAGTCATAAGGAGCCCTAAATCAGGGCTCAGTCCATATTGACATATATATTATTGACAGTCCATATATCATAAGACAGTGACCATACTAGACATTTCTAAATAATATCTAAATAATATCTTAGAAATGGACCACAATGGACCATATAAAAGGAAAACGTTACCCTTCCGGTGGGGTGGGGCGGGACTCTTACTTGCGAGGAACTGCAGGGTGTAAAGATGAAGGGAACACCTCAACCCAGGTTGCTTGTGAAAGAAATCCGCAACATTTTGGCATAAAATATGTACAAGTATTTTATATGTACAGTACCAGTATTGTACTCATACAAGTACTATAAACACCAAAACAGCTGGTTCCTTCCTCCTAATTAGAGCTAAACAAATAATCCACAAGTAATAATGTATTCAATAAATTCCTTCTGTCCTTTTCACAGCTGTTTGGCGTACAGTCTCTTTTAGACAATTTATGCATTATTCATAATTAACAATTTAGGCAGCTAGAAAGGAAGGTGTTTGTCCTCCGACTAAGTGATCTGTGTGTCAACAAAGGCTTTAAATTCAGAAGGATGCATTCTTTTTAGCTAATTAATTTGAATATTGGGGATGACTCTTATGTGTTGGTTATACATCGGTATGACATTTGTTGTTTATTGTGTAGTTTTGATTCATTGGGTGCCCACTATCTGCAAAGGTTGTGTAGCTTGGCGCAATAATTATTGATTGTAATTAAAATGGATCATAAAAATATTTTTAAATGGTTTATAAGCAATAATTCCATTTTTAATTAAATGAAAAATTGTTACTATTTTAAGAACAAAATGTAACTTTAACGTAACTTCACTATATTAAGGCTGCAATCCTAACTTCCTCCTAGGCTGGCCTAAGAGTCCTGCCCTAAGAGTTCCACCTAGGCTGGCCTGACATAAGTCCTGTGCTGACCTGGGGGTGTCACAAAAGTGCCAGAAGATACTTCTGCACCACTCCTGGTGGAGGGTTAGATTTCCACTTTCCTCCCTACATCACCACAGGAATAAGAAGACCGATATGTTGTGCAGGGCAAGGTTAGAACTGCACCCTTCGAATGTGAAATTTGTCCTGCATTACTTTGTTAGCAGTTGTATTTGCACTACTTTGTATGCTTTTTCATTTAAAGGTATAAAATGCCTTTGTTTTAGTCAAGAGAATAATTTGCAGAGGAAGCCATGAGGTTCTGCAGCTTATGAATATTGCATTTTGTCACTTGGGAAATAGAGAAAAAAGATCAGTGTTGAAATGTAACAACAGAAACTTTGTACGAAACAAACATTGTTATGCTGATCTTAGAAACACTTACCTCATTGCTTTTTATATTACCAAAATGTAGAAAAAGAGGCTCAATACTTCTCAAAAGATTTAAAAACCAGCATTTATAAATGACAAGAACAGATGCTATAATGGTCATTGGGCAGCAATGCCCCCCATAGCAACTTATTTAATCTTAGATGCACATTGCCTAATCTGCCATGACAGTTTCACAAACCACCAACAATTTGGTCATGACCCACTGGTTGGTCCCAACCACATCCATATAGTTTGGGTGCTGCTGGCCTAAGTAACAATTGACAACACATGTTAGCATATTCTCACTATGAATAGGAATTCTACCTTCTAATGCACACCTAAGCAAGCATATGGAGTCTTGTAGGATTGAATCTTGTAGGACTCACTTTCGATTGTGCATGTGTGATGTGAGAGTCAGAATAACTGCACTACAGAGAAAAAATACTGGCCCTATGTTTTAAATGTTTAATTCCCATTGTGCGCTTGCGCACGGGCATGCTCGCACACACACACAATAGCATAATTCTTATTTTTCTAATCAGAATCACCATCCAAATTTGCCATAACTTTCAATTCTGAACTTTGATTTGCACTTCATGGTCTTCAGAAAATCAAAGATACAGTTTCAAGGGTTAAGTACAGAGGGCCACAGGACATAATGTGTTCCAAAAAGGGATCATATTATAGCACACATCTGATAACCTAGGCACATTTACTAAGATGTAGGTTACTGCCAGGAAACTATAGGAGTGCATCATTCATGTAGAAGCATCGGGTGCCATTGGAACACAACAATTTTAGAAGAGGGATAGCATTTTGGCTTAAGTCAAACCACCTGATTTTTCCCTATAGGAAAGCACCAAGGATGAACTGAACCTACTGGTGCTAAAAGTTTAAGGCTGCAATCCTAATCTTTAGTAAGGCCAGCCTAAGCTCCGACATAAATCCTGTACAAACATGGGTGTGTCACAAAAGTGCAGTAATACATTTATGCGCCATTCCTGGGTGAGGGTTAGGCTGGTACACAGACATGCGTTTGCTTCCCTACATCATCATATGAATGGGAAGACTAATGAGTTGTGCCAGACCAGGTTAGGAGGGTGCAATTCTAACCAAAGTGAGTGAATCCATGACAGCCCAGTCAAAACCACCAGTTAGGCTGGCACAAGTCTGGTGCTGTCCTGAGAGCGTCATAAAAGTGGGGTTAGGCCAGTGCACAGACCTGCGCAAGCCTCCCCACACCACCACAAGAACGGGGAAATGGGTGGATTTTGCTGGCCTATATTTGTTAGGATTGCCCCTGCTGTGTATGAGAGAGAGAAAGAGAGAGAGAGAGAAATGTTCACCGCAATCCTATGAATGTCTATTCAGAATATGTCCTATTGTGCTTAATGAGGCTTCTTACACGCAGGAAAATGTGCTTAAGTTTGCAGCATTTATTTTGTTTTGGGCTACTCAAGCTATCACACTGCTAAACTCACCATGCATTATTTAAGTCGCTTGGAGATTATCTTGCGACCTACAGCCTTGGGCTTTCTCCAGAAAACCTCGTTCTCAAGGTTGATTATGATTATTCAGCAGTTCTTTTCAGCATGAGTGATGCTTCCTTATGTATTTAATGCCATCGAGGCTACTTAGGCTGGCCTTTTCTGCCTTGGCCCAGTGCTCCAGGTATAAATGATCTCTTTTAATCTCTTCTGTGCATAGTGATGTAATGAGTTCCTGCTTCTTATCCACAATGGTGCCATAAATTGGACGACGGTAAGAGTTCCGCATTACTCTTTTGTCTTTTTACTGAATCAATCTGTAATCCTGGAATGGGGCTCTAATGAAAAAAATCTGAATTTGTCACTGCTGAATCATGAATATATTTTATACCCTTGCCCTGTCTCGTCTGTGATGGCGTCTCTTGCTTCTCCCCCCCCCCCCCACCACCACCACCACTACCCTAAAGGCAATGAGGAGCTAAATAAGGATTTTAATAAATCAGAAGAAACAGATGGATGCGTGAAGCACTTTGCTAAGCTAAAAGAATTGTATGGGTTGTAAATTAAATGTTTATTAGCAGCCCTGTCTGCCAAGATTTCTGAACAGTGCTGGTACTACAGTGTTGCTCCACAAAGCAGTTGCATTAGCTCTCAAGGACTTTCCTAAAAATTCAAGGTTGTACCAGGCTAACCTCAAGAATGATTGCTTGTCCAGATGTGATAGCAGACACTAGCAGAACAAAAATGACAGTTTGATTCACATATAAATATAAGTCAGTCTTGGATGTCTGGCTTTCCCTTTTTTTGTACTCCGGCAAGATATATGTCTTTTTTTTAAAGCATCACTGGTGAACGTTCTGTCAGTTTCAAAGGTCAGCCGTTCCCCAGCTCAGCAGAAACATCACTGCACTGATTTCATGATGGGGCTTGTACATCTCTTAGAAGTTTGTTTTTCAACTAGACTCAGAAATTAGGATTTTTGGCAGAAATAATGAGTGATGTATTGGGGTCAACAGCTGAATTTAGGATGCAGGCCATTTTTTTTTAATGTCCAATCCTCTACCTATGCCACGTTATGGCATGAAGCCTTCCAAGGGAGGCCGCTCTACATCAGTGGTGTAGCTGGAGGGGTGGAAAAGCACTTGGTTTTGCAGGGAACCGAAGCATGGCAAGCAGGTGACCTCCTGCAGTTTGGAGACATTCTAGGCAGTGGGCACAAAATTAATTTCCAGCCAATGTTCTCACAAATGTACATCAAACAGTGGGTGACGCTAGGATTTTCATCATCCGGTATGGGATGCCAACATGGTGTCCCTCCTTTAATGCAAAAGGGCAAAACCACAGGCAGTGCCCCTCACCTACTGTAACATATAACAATATGGTATTACTCCAAAATAATAGAGAGCTGCATAGAATAGAATAACAGAATAATAGACTAGCTCTTAGTATGTACAATATATGTTTTTAACTCCAGGAACAATTTGATTCCTTCCAGCACATTTTACTTGAATCTAATGTGCCCTCAAATATAATGGTGCACCCCTATTTTAAAAAGCTTGAAATTAAAAAAGAATATGTTTACTAGTGATTGTTAAATATATGCAACTGCAAAGCAGGTGAAAAATTTAGTTTTACTGCATACAACAATTATAAAACAATAATTTGACAAGGGGTTTATGTTATTATTTTTACCTAATTGCACTATTTTATACAACACTGGGTGTTACATTTATTATTACAATATAGTAAATTGTTATAGTATACAACTATAGTAAATGTAGTATATAACAATATAGTGAATTGTTAAACTAAATACTAACCTATAATCAAAATTTTGTATTTAATTAAATCTAATGCACCATCAAATTGAATGCCCTGATTTTGGAGACTTGGGGCACAATCCAGAGTAACTACGGGGAGTCCTTGCGCCGGTGTAAGAACAATTTGCTCTGTATTGCAATATGAATTTCCCATAAGTTTTCACTAGATGGTGCAGTAACTATGGGTACACATAATGTCTCTTATGTGCTCCTGTAGTTAGTCTGGATTGTAGGGTAAGGCCTATATTCTAAAGTGAATTTAAGTCCTTTGCTCCGGAACAGTTAAGATGACTTACCATAGTTTATTTATTTATATTTATTTATTTATTTAATTTATATCCCACCTTTCCTCACCTCCAAGAGGGAGCCCAAGGCAGCTAACAACGATCAGAATAAAATACCATTAAAATGATCATAAATAAAGATTAAAACATAATTAAAATACAATTAAAATACAATTAGATTAAAGTGCAATAAGAACAATAAAAACAGACTTAAAACATTAGTTAAAAACAATATAAAAATAGAACAATAAAACTGCCCCCCAACCTCTGCCCCATTTAAAAGCTTTTTTTAAAATAAAAGGTTTTAAGGCTCCGCCTGAAGCCCTGTATTGAGGGAGCTTTCCTCAGTTCTAAGGGGAGGGAGTTCCAAAGCCGGGGTGCCACCACCAAGAAGGCCCTAACTCTGGCCGCCACACCTCTCACGTCTCTTAGTGGCGGCACAGTCAGAAGGGCCCCCTCAGATGACCTTAGGTGATGGGTCAGATTGTACAGAAGAAGGCGGTCCCTCACATACCCTGGACCCGAGCCGTTTAGGGCTTTAAAGGTCAGGACCAGCACTTTGAATTCAGCCCGGAAACGAATGGGCAGCCAGTGTAGTTGCTGAAGCAGTGGCCCCACAGAGTCAAACCTCTAACATAACACTAGAGGATGACATAACTGCGTGGACCCATAACTGCTATGGATTTTGCCCTAAATATGGGGGAAAATGGTGCATATTAGATTTAAGTAAATATTGTACTGATGTGATCAAAATTAAATGGTTAAGTTCAATTTATAAGGGACTTTTGTAATGAGAATAAGGACCTCCCAATACTTTGGTATTCTTTGAGTCCAAAATAAACACTAATCTCTTTCTCCGTGGAAATTCTATTATTTCAGATAATGTAATATACAAAAGCAATCGAATAATACCATAAATGCATTTCCTTGTGTCACTATTACTACACAAATGGGAATGTTGATGACATTCAGACTCTGCTTGGATGCCTTTCAACCTGTGAAAAGCATCGTGAATAGAAATGGAAGTTTCCCTGCAGATGTTTTAACCCTTTCCCCACGTCAGAAAAATGGCAGCTATTGAAAGGTCAGTGCCTTTGTTTGAGAAGACCCTTTTCTTGAGTTTAGTAACTAACAAACAGAAAACTTCAAAGTGGTACCCATCCAGATGATTATTATAGAACAGACTTGAAAGATGATGAAACTGCCAGATTTATAACCCAGTCCTTTGAGTTTTGCTTTTTCTTTCATCTTCCATGATTGATGAGGAAGATGGAGGGCTTATTGAGAGAGCTGAAGTTCTTGAAGGTTCAGGGGAGAAAAAGAATAAGTCATACATAGGGCAGAAAATGCAGCTATTAAAAAAACAGCACGTTACTCTGCTGGCTTCAAAAGATCCTTAGCCTAAATATATTTAACTATGATATAAAGGGGATTGTGTTTAATATCTTCCCATAAGAGTAGCTAGTATGAGCATCTTGAGATCTGGATCTCCTTGAACTTAGAAGGGGTAGATCGGGGGCCGCAAGAGCTGGGGTAAGGCTGTAAGGCTGCAGTAAGCATGTAAGTTTACCTGGGAGTAAGCTGTGTTGACTATAACAGGACTTATTTCTGGGTAAATATGATAAGATTGTGCTCTAACTCTTCAACTGCTCTGAAGCTGAAGAGTATGGCTAAACAGGGTTGGTGGCATATTGGCGAGGGTTTGGCCCTAAAGGGACCAAGAGCCACCTATAAGCAATTATTATTAGGTGGATCTGAGGATAAAACTTGTCTTCAAGTTTTATTCAACTAAAATCAATAATCTTGACTCTTTGGCTGGTGTTGGAACATTAAGAGCCAGAGTTGCTAAATAACTATTTGAAAGTTGCATGCCTGACCTACTAGAAACATTGAGGCAGTGGGCCAGGGATGTGTCTGTCTGGATTGTCTTGTAGGGAAAAGTCCCCTAACTATGGCATCTGGGGGGTAGTTAAGTCCCCTAAATACGGCATCAACCCTTCCTTCTGCTCACCCAGTCTGAATCATGGCTCGCCATGAAAATGTAAGCAAGTATATCCAGACACAACAGAGTCTCCATATATGGGGATCAAATGCTGAGTTGGTGGTCTTAGACTCGAGTCTGTGCCAGAGTAATTCACGAACAATGAATGCTTTTTGTTCAGGAACAAATGCTTTTTGTTCATATGTCAGCAAAGAAAATGTTTTTGCATCTCAGACTCGGATCTCTAGACTCAAGTCCCCATCCTGATGCATCCTCCCTCTGAAAATGATTAAATGGTTTATAGAGCTCCATCCCTTGACCATACAATGCTGTGCTGAGTTAACATATTTAAAAAACAATCCTAACCATGTCTACTGAAAAGTAAGCCCCATTGTGTTCAATGGGTCTTACTCCTAGGAAAGTGTCTTTAGGATTGCATCCATACTCAAATCCTTTTCAGCCAAATTTACTCTCCAAAATCAGGGTACGCATTGGATACGATGGCACAATAGATTTGAGTAAATACTATTGAGTATTTTGAGTAAGTTTAGGTCAGTATTTAACAGTTTACTATATTTTAATAAAAAATGTAACTTAGGGCACAATCCAGAGTAAGTATGGGAGCACGTAAGAGACATTATGTGCACCCATAGTTACTGCACCACCTACTAAAAACCTATGGGAAATTCATATTGCAATCCAGAGTAACTTGTTCTTACTCCAGAGCAAGGACTGCCCATAGTTACTCTCAATTTCACCCTTAAACTCATTGTTGTATAAAGTAGTACAATAGATAAAAATCATACCATAAATCCCTTGTCATATTACTATTATCAAATAACCTGTATGCAATAATATTTATTTTGCACATGCTTTGCAGCTGCACATTACAATCACCAGAAAACATTTTTTATCTCATGCTTTTTAAAATCAGGGTGCACATTAGATTTGATGACACATTGGATTTGAGTAAATATGGTATTTTCTTGAGTTTTCTGTGTCTCCATTGTGGGCAATTTCTTATTTTTGATTGTGGCACAGTTGTAATTAGGGTCTGTCTTGGGTGTCTGTTACATTTAAATGGTGTTACTTAACAGTAGGAAGCTAATAAGAACACGAAAGGACCAGTGAGCTGGAATCAGTAAGAACACACACACAAAGAGAATGGAAAATCAGCTTTGGTGCTGAGCTCAACTTCTGGGACTGGAACCAGGTCCAACAGGCACCATTCCTGCCCCTATATCCAGATGGCAAAATGTTTTATTTTAGGAGTGATTTGGCAACCCCCCACAGAAGAAGGCGGCCAGTGTTCCATTTTGACTCCACCCTAGTTATAGCTCTGTTTATGTGTTCCTGAAATGTCACATAAGTTGTGAATGATAGATGCGTTCACCGCAGTGATGCATTCATTAAATTATAAATCGCATTGAGCAATGGTGTCATGCTTTCTGGCAGCTTCAAAATGTGCAAAGTTGGACACAGAACTGGCAAACAGAGCAAGCCGAGCATTATAACTTTATATTTATATGAGCAGTGCAATTCTATTCTCAGAATTGGAAAAATTAAATGAATGCCATAAATAAAACTTACTAGACAGTCAAAGTTAATGATGTTACATTCAAACATCCTCGCAATGCTGATTGTTTAAATATAGTTATAACAAGATCTGGGAAATTTGCCAAACATTAGTAATTCTCCAAAAGCCATAACCAAATTCAATTGCATGTTTAATAAAAGATACAGTGCATTTCTTCTGCTGTATAATATATTGATTTTAGAAGAGTCCCGGTCTTGCAGCTTTTATCTCGTTCATTGAATCCCACTGAAATCAATCAGTCATCCTTTCATAAGTAAATGCAGTGCTACATAAAAGGCCTATGTTGAATCATATTGAAGAGTTGGGGGGGTGGGCACAGTTCTTCTACACCCTTCATTCTGTCCTCTATTGAGCTCACGGAAAAGCAACAAAAACCCTTACACAAGTGACATGTGTAGAGTATTCCAGCCCATGGTTTTGGCCAGGATGAGAGATCCTTTTTGAGATTGATGGAAAAAGCAAGTGTAGTGCAAAGTTGTCGTAGAAGAGTTATACGTGTCTATAAAAGGTCTTGCCAAACCAAGGCCGTTGTGCCAGATGCAGGTTTGGGAGAAGCCATCCGCTTCTGGTGTGCCACAGCTCACCATAGGTAGCTCCAGCGCAGCTTCTGCTATATGCTGTGAGCAGCCTCTAAATAAATTCATTTAGGGAGGATTAATAAGGGAGCATAAATAAATAAATAAATAAATAAATAAATAAATAAATAAATAAATAAATAAATAAATACTTGGTAAAGAGACATCTCATTTTGTCAGTTTGGACTCTACTCAATGCTAATGAATGACCTCTAATTCTTTTTTTGTGTGAGAAGTAAAAGAAGTTTCCTCTATACACTCTATACATCCCATGCATGATTGTCATTCCAGTGTAATAGGCTGTAATACGGACAATGCAAGGTGGCATGCATCATGCAGTGGCATAGCTAAAGGGGGTGCAAATCACTAAGTTTTGCATGGTGCTTCACTATGACATGCAAACGGCCATTCTTCGAAACCATTCTGGGTGGTAGGAGTAAAATGGAGGCAAATTCCTGGGCTGTGAAGGGTAAGGGAAGGGCTGGTTGCATGCTGTAGTGAAGCTCCCTGCTTTACGAACCTCTCTATCTGTTCCACTGCCAGCATGCACAAATTTTGAGATTTTTTTTGTTTGCTCTGTAACTACAAACACACTGTTCCCAGTTTCTGAACAGCTGAACTGGGCAAGTGCCTGACTTGCTTGATGACTTGCTGTGCAATTCATAATGAAGCAAGGATGAACACCTTCGATCTGTCAAAGTGAACCTGCTGATTCAGCCAAAGAGATTCTGTATGCTTAAGAGGGGGGAAAAGCTTCTTACCTCTGGAACGGGAACATTGCAAAAGTATTTGAACTTCATTTTATAAAGACCTTCCACCAAGTTGCCACTTGGAAGACTCAAATTATGTTCATGTCGCTGTCTCATCACTTTCCTGATTCCCTTTATTTTTAACTAAAGTCAGAAGCAGATCTCGTATTGCCTCTCTCCCTGGATTTACTGTGGCCGAGGGTCACATAGTTTTGATATCTGGTGGAGCTCTCTCTCTCTCTCTTTAAGTTCAATAGCTAATGTCAAGTCACACATGAGTTATTGGGATTCTGAAGTCCAAATGCCAAGGCGTAAGCATTTAACAGCTGAATTTTGAAAGCACATCCAAAATTTCCAGGGATCTTATGTTTTCTGATATCATCACAGCCCATGAGAGGGTATGCAGGGGGTTCGTTGTTCCTGGCCACAGTATAGAAAAAATAGTCTAGGAGCCAAAGGAGGACAGCCTGAAATTTTCCAGGATCTCAGAAAATGTATTTTATTACTTATTAGTGATTCAATTTTATCCCACCTTTCTTTCTTGGATAAGGAAATCCAAGGTGCCTAACAACATTTAAAAGCAACAATAAAACACAATTAAAAGTGGATTAAAACAATAAATCCTATTTATTTATATTAAATAATATATTGTGTGAAGCATTTGTATTTTGTGAAAGTCTCATTATCATTTACCATCACTGGCATTCTTCAGTCTCAAAAGACTATGTATCGTGCTCTCAATGGAAGTCCTAAAACAGCATCTAGTATGGCTAAAAAGGCCAATTCGAGAGTGACAATCCCTTCCCCACTGAGGACAGATAACGTCTGTCTCCTCCCCAGACCCCAGATTTAGCTGGTTCCAGGACTGCCTCTTTCCCTCAAAGTCTACATCATTTTATATACACTAGTATAGAAAGGACGAGGGTACATGGATTTTGGTGTTGTCATCTTCCCCCTGCACATGTGCAGCCCTGGTTGTAATACACCTCTGGGAAGTTCTGTCCTCCACCCCAGTGGAGGCAATGTACCTCCTCTGCCCTGGCTTAGCTATACCACTGTGTATATATCATAATTCATAGAAATTATGACCCAATCATAATTTGAAATTATGATACAGTGGAGAAAATAGCCAGCACCATAAGCAAAGGAGATAAGGAAATGAGATAGGTGGAAGAGGGTCACCACTGTACATTCTCCACCAATCTTCCTCCCTCCTCTACATTGCTCTGTTCAGAACAGATGAGCTACAAGACGTTCTTGGCTGCAAGGGAAAAGAGGGATGGCCAAATTTCAGTACCTCTTTAGTCAGTGGCATAGCTATAGGGGGGACAAAGCACTATGTTTTTCAGGGAATCTCATCACAGTGTACAAGGGGCCGACCCTTCATTGCCATTCCAGGCAGGGAGAGGCCAATAGAGGAGTTTGCATGACTCCCACAGGATGGGGAGCCATGCACACTGTGGTGAGGATCCCAGCAAAACTTAGAATATTATTATATTATGAGTGTTATGCATCTCCTCTAGCTACAAAAGATACTAAATAAAGATAATAGTCTGTAGTAACTATCCAACTGGCCAGCCTTACAAACAGGAAAATACAAATAGTTTTTTTTTATTACTGTTCTACTTTTTGATCACGATTCTGCAGAACTCATGAATTCTTTTGGTAGTGTTTACAGGGGGGGGGGAGAGGGAATTATAATAATAATAAACCTTTATTACGGTCTTAGACCAGCACAGGAGAGGGAATTTGTTTTATTGTTTATTATTTTCCCTTTTAAGGGGAAAAAACTTCATTACAAGAAAATTATATGAAAAACTTCATTCATTAGTGAAAATCAAATTCATTTCATGCTGAATTTCATCCAGCTGTGTTAGTTACATGCATGGTTGTTTTCCATTGTTTTCAGAGGAAGACCAGTGGAGCTATCAAAGACGTCGCACATTCTTGAGATATGTTTCCTACATAGGGAAAGCCAGTTTTACAGCAGCAGGAGATTCAGAGGAAGAGATTATTTGCAATTTCCCTGATTATTTGGCTCTTAAAGCCTTCATGGCACCCTATTAAAAATCCAGATGGGGAGACTGATGCACCTCTGCAGAAGACCATAACGCCCCAAGGGTCATTAGCATGGTAAGCATGTGGCATGGTAAGCATATGAACAAGGCTTCACAAATTCAAATTTGTTTTCTCCCCTTATTAATCGAATCAACAATCAACAGTAATGTAATCTAATCTATATTAGACTAGAGAAATCCGGTTCCTAAAACTTCAGACCTTCAACCAAGGTCCGTTGGTCCAACCAGGGAATGCATATGATTCCTCACATACTTTGCAATGAAACTGGTGCACAAGGGGTTAAATCTACCTTATTTCTTAATTTTCAAAGGTTTCTTGCTCCCGGAAAATATAGACCGAAAATAATGTCCATACAAAAACCATCCTTCTGGATAAATAACACACACACTATAATTGTGGCATAATTATAATTATGCTGGGGGATCTTCAAGCAGAGGCTTGACGAGCACCTGTCGGGGATGCTCTAGGAGGATTTCCTGCTACAGGCAGGGCATTGGACTAGATGATCTATAGGTCCTTCCAACGCTATGATTCTATGATTCTAATTATTAATAATGGGTTATTAGGCTGAAACTATTTATCATTCTGTTAGACGTGTTTGGTGCTCTTATCATTAGATTCATAAGGAATGGACTCAGCATGGGTTTTTTTAATCATTCCAAATCAAATGTATATTTTTTTTTAAATCTGTGTCTATCAGGAAATATTACAAGTGAGTCCAGTCTAGGCAATACAACATTTTTACCTGTGGTGATGAGTCCTGGATCTGTCATTACTTAGTGTTATAATAATATAATTAGGGATCTTTTTGAGGGGATATTCACTGGTACTAAGTACTGGCAAGTCTGTGGTGAATACTGGAACCTCTGTGCCCCCCTCAAGTAGATATGCCTATGTTTACAAATAATATCTTCATGCTGAGTACCCCCACATTTATAACATCTTCATGGTGAGTAACCCCACCATTATTTCTAGAAAAAAAGCACGGAATATAATAATATAGCCAACCTTTGTTTGAACCAGTGGCATAGCTAACAGGTGCAGATATTAGTGAATGCACTAGTCTTTGGGGAGGGTCAACAACCTGACGTTGACCCTAATGGGCAAAATTGTGCAAACTTGGTATTTTCAAATAATGCTATCCTGTGAAATTTAATACAGAATGCAATTAAGCAAACTGCATCAAAATATTTCAGTTCTATCAAAAGTTATAGTAACAAAAACTGGATTTTTTAAAACTCAAAATTGACCCGTGAAAGTGATTGTTCCAAAAGCCATTTAGGGGTTATTATGATAAAATAGGGAACCAATAAGGTATTAATATGGAGACTGGGGAAAGCTGGCAGAGCAAATGGGTGCCATGCAGCTGAGAGAAGGAGATAGATATTTCCCCCAAATTTACTATTGCTTTTTCACTTTTCAATTTCACTTTTTGAAAAAGCCCAGGTATGGTCTTACTTTATGAGCATCAGGCTATTTGGCACCAGGCTATACAATAGCTTTGCTAAAAGTGGACAAGGCTCCCAAAGCGTAGCACATCAACAAAAAATGTAGGACATGACAAAATACAAGCTAAAAATATTCATATATATTGCCTTTATGTGGAGCACAAGCCTAACCATGTCTACTCAGAAGTAAGCCCCATTGTGTTCAGTGGATCTTACTCCCAGGAAAGTGTCTTTAGGATTGCAGCCTAACAGCCCAATCCAGAGCAACTAATCTGTCCACATAAGAGCCCTTAGGTTGCCCTATCTAACACTAGGTTGGAGCAACTGCAAGATGCTCCAGCCCAGTTACTCTGAAGGAGGCTTAGGGCAGAGCAAGGCAAGATAGGGTGCCCTAAGAGAGGTGGACCTGCTCTGCCCTAACTGGGGCAGCCTAAGCAGCTCAGGAGAGGCAAGTTGAGGGCATGTTTAGCATTGCCTAGGGCAGAGCAGTTACTCTGTATCCAGAGCCTGTTTCCAAGGCAGAAATGCCCTCTTCCAGCCCTCAGAGTTATACCACCTCAGGAGCAGGTACAGTAATGAGTAGACCCATAGGGGTCCATGATAAGGCCCGAGTAAGAATGGCAGTGCTGACCAAAAATCTGAGTTCTTGGCCATCCTAGCTGCAACCCCTTCCTCTCAACCTCAGGATATGGAACAAACTACGGCTGCCCACAAACCTCAGGATACAGCAGGCCACTCCAAGAAGCCCCTTGTATTCACTGTAGAATGTACTGGCATCTCATTAGGGACTCCTTATAAGGCAGGCACCCAGTGGCGTCACCAGACTGGTGCGGCTGGTGTGGGCTGCATTGGGGATGCGCTCCGTATGGGGTGATGTGCCGGAGGAGTTTGACTGTCCTTTGGCAGGCCCCGGGTGTCAGCACACCCATTCAGGCCTGCTCCAAGGCGGAGCAGCAGCCAGAAGCTGCCACTTGTCTGAGGAGCTGGCCTGAACGGCCATCTGAGGTGCACTGTGCAGAAACACACTGAGCATGCCGAACAGCTTCAGAGGAGACTTCCTTAGAGCAGAGAAAGTCCGCGCCTCTGCACAGCCATTCGGCCTCACTCAGGAGGCGGAGCGGCAGCCGAATGGCTTCAGAAAGAGTACTGCACAGGCACCAACTCTGACGCCTGCACAGTCTCCCCCGAAGCCAAAAGGCTTCAGAAAAGTACTGCGCAGGTGTCAGATGGTGCCTGCACAGTAGTCTTTCTGAAGCCAGTTGGCTTCAGAAACAACTGCGCAGGCGCCAACTTTGGTGACTGTGCAGTCCAGGTGGGAGGGGGCACGCATCCCAGGGATGACGCACAGACTTCCGCACCAGGTGATGTGCAGAGTCATGTCACCACTGTAGGCACCACAGCTGTTCCTTGTTCAGTGTGATCTGAGGGGTGTCTCCTCAGGAGCAAGTCTTCCCCTTGTGTCAATTACTTAGCATGCTCTGGAGCAGTTAGGTCAGCCCAGGCTTCCTGACTCTCTGGATTCAGCATAACTTTCTGCTCTGGATACAGAATAGTTAGGAGAGTGCAGTTAGGTCAGAGCAGGCTGAATTTGCTCTGGATTGCAGCCTAAGTTAAACACTATGGGCACAATCCTAACCAATTTAGGCCAACCCAACTCAGCCGGCATATCTACCTGTAGAAGCATGAAGAAGTCAGCATATGCCTGTTCACTGACCTAATTCCCCAGGAGTGGGGCAGAAGTGACACCCCCGTGTCAGCAAAGGACTTGTGCCAGGGCTTATGCCGGCCTAACTGGAAGTTAGGATTGCAGCCTATATTATTGTTACATTTAAAACTATTACATAAAAGGTGCACTCCTAACCTAGGCTGGCACAATTCATCAGTCTTCCCATTCTTGTGATGATGTAAGGTTGTCTATGCACTGGTCTAACCTCCACCCAGGACTGACACAGAAGTGCCTTGTGCCACTTTTGTGACACCCCCAGGTCAGTACAGGACTTATACTGGTTCTTAGGCCAGCCGAACTGTAGGTTAGGATTGCAGCCATAATTTCTCATATGTTTATTAATTACAAGATTACATGCTGCTTGTACATAAAGAAAAGGAGGATAATTAAGATTTTTTTTTCTAGGACACAAGGCTAAAAAAGAGGACATGTCCTGGAAAAAGAGTCACCCTGTAGCCTGAACTGTTTATTCTCTCCCCACCCCCTGTAGATTTTTGTGTCAGAGTCCACTCATGCTCAATTTATTACTGTTTGCATATCATAATTACAATTTTGACTTCAGGCTGCAGTGCTTTTCAAGGGTAATTGCAAAGAATCTCTCTTTTTTTGCAGTTTGTTTCATTATTGCTTTGTAATTTTCAAGAATCCTCCTTTGTTTCCTAGAGTTGATTTCAGGCACCTTATGAGACAGAAAGTTTAAAAATGCCAAGAGGCCCGATACAATCTCAATTTCATTTTGGACAGACACCAATAGAGAGGAGTTAAGAAGGAAAATGCAAACACTTGCAAGATAGAACTCCTCTCAACTGTGTCTTCAAAAGCCATCACAATTCCACCCTGCAGCTCGGTCATTCAACTGTTACTTTCATAATGCTCAACTTTCTCACTAGCAAATTCCAAGCGGAGACTAATGGCAGGCAAAAAACGCCGTAGAGAACTGGTATGTAATGCCAACTAAATATTTAAGGGATATGATATGGGCAAAGGGCAAAGCTTTTATTGCAGCGGAATAATGGAGAATATATTTGTCAATAATGTATCCCTGCAGCATGCTGACGTAACACAGCCGCATTTTCAGGGATGTTCTCCAGTTTTACTGCATCCTGCATGAAATTATGCATTGTAGTTGGTCTGTGGAACTCCCTGCTACAGGATGTGGTGATGACATCTAGCCTCACTGCCTTTAAGAAGGGATTAGCAAATTCCTAGAGGAAAGCTTAGGGTGCAGGTATCATATATATGCTCCCTGAAGCATCTGTTGGGCCATGCCCTGATCCAGTGGAGGATCTTCTGTTCTTGTGATGGTATTCAAAAAACCAAGATTTTAAACTATTGACGAATAAACCAAGATTTTAAACTATTGACTATTAAACTATTGACGAATAGTTGTTTCACTCCCCCTTCTCCTCAAATGTGTAACCTGCCAATCACACATCCCACATTTGACCCAGCATGTGTTAAAAATATAATACCAATGCAGATTTTGATACAAACTCATATAGGAGTAAAGTTGTGGAGTTGAATCTGAATTATTTATTCAGAACTTCAGTTCTGATAAGTACACTCATTATGATACGCTGGGTCTCAAGAGGATAATCCCAAATAATTCTGTATAAGATTGCAAGACATACATGCTGGCCTTTTTCATCCACAGGTTCTGACTATACAGTGGAGAGCCCAAGCTTGCCTTTTGGATGTGACCAGAAGCCATATGGGAAGATTTTTGAGGCTCTCACTCAGTTTTGGTTGCTTCCTTTTGTGTCTGGATGTCAGGTGATGTATGGACTCAGGCTGTAATCCTAAACCAATATTCCTGGGAGTAAACGCCATTGAACAGAATGAGTCTTACTTCTGAGTAGATATACATAGGATTGCACTGTCAGTTATCCACCAGGACTTGGCATCTGCAGGGGTTCCGGGAAGTCAATGTCCATGTATACTCTGGACCAAGCATATTGTTATTGGCATCCTTCAGTCTTGAAAGACTATGGTATCGTGCTCTGATTGGAGGTCCTGAAACAACATCTTGTGTGGCTAAAGAGGGCAATTGGAGAGTGTCCATCCCTTCCACACTCGGGACAAATAAATTCTGTCCCCTGCCCAGCTCCCAGGTTTCGCTGCTTTCGGGTCTGTCTCTTTGCTTCAGCCTGCCGAACAAGTGTCTCTTCCAGTTGGAGAAGGCCATGCTGGGTCTTTTGCCTCCACGCTGAACGGTCAGAGGTCAAGGTTTCCCAGCTGTTGATGTCCATTCCCAAGGCCTTTAGATCCCTCCTGCAGATGTCCTTGTATCGCAGCTGTGGTCTCCTTCTTGGGCGCTTTATCTGCACTAATTCTCCATATAAGAGATCTTTTGGAATCCGACCATCAGCCATTCTCACAACATGCCCAAGCCAGCGTAGACGATCCTGGTATATGATCCTGGTAACATTTTTTTTAAAAGCAGTCTGATAACCATGGACTAATAGTGCCAGATGTGAATGGGGGACTTTGGAAGGAGCCTGTACCCCCAACCCCCAAACTGGTAGATTTTAGTCCCACTCTGAAAATGTCTCCATCCCAACGTTGTCCTGGGATTCTGTAATCATTCTGGGCAGAACATTTGATAATATCTGGTTCAAAATATCAAATGGATGATTACTGTGTGAAATAAATCCCAAACAAATAAAGCCTGCAAACCGATGGCTAACATTAAGTGCTGATCTTCCTTGGCCTTATTTAATTTCCGATCGATATCACTGAACTCATTACAGAAAGGATCAAAGGGAGGCCTTAAATGTGTTCAAAACTGCAGGACCAGCTTGATAGCCAGGGCGGTGGAGACTCAGTCTGCTGGTTTTCAATCTTCATACTTTAAAGAATTCCAATGAAGTTTCTAAACTCAGCATTAAAGATAATTAACTCTGCTCAGGGATCTTTCAGGGAAGATTATATTAGCTGCGCATTTTTTCCACCTTTCTTGTCCCAGGAGTTTTTGCAAAGAGGCATGTTTCATCTTGAACAATTGTCAGCTATATTAATTAAAAAAACCCACTCAAGTAGAAAGAAAACGGCACGATAACATTGAATTGGAAGTGATTCAGGAAGATCTCAGGAACATCACCTTGGCATTTGTTTGGTCCCGCTGGAAAAACTTTGCTTCTCAAAATCCCGGCAAAGAACTAATGTTGCAAATGTAATACAAGTTCCTAGCTGACATCTGACAGCCCCCCATTATATCATTTTTAGGGTGAGTGCAAAGCTCCGTAAAGCCAGCACACAGCAGGAAAAAACTGTTTACAGATTTATTTAAATCGGAATGATTTTAATTATTATGGGCAGCAAAATGGGGCAGAGATGAGGGTAGCTTAAGGTCAGGAGGAAGTGCGGCAGAACACACTGAATTCTGAGCTCCTTCCTAGCCTTGGATTTGCCTTTATGGATCAGTTTGGTTTTGTACCGGTTATATACAGGTGCAGGTCTGAGTTGACCCATAGAAACTGCTGAACTTGGAATAATGTCATTTTACCCCAAGGTAACCTCCAGTAGCAGTAATGTACCACCCCATCACTGCATGGGGAGTTAGGATTGGATCATCAGACACATTTGTTGTGAGTTTATGAATAATTGTAAGATTTTAAGTCTGATCAGATCATCTGAGGTGATCTGTTTTGGGAAGAGGAAACTTGCACAGCACAGTAAGGTCCCTGCAGAACAGTAAGGTGCCACTATTCAGTGGCATAGCTAATGGGGTGAAACAGTCATGGAGGGAGTTGTGTAAACTATATGGCTCTGTTTTGCTCCCCACTGCCCTTGCCCCTTCCTCTCAAAGACTTTGGCTGCAATCCAAAAGATATTTTCCTGGGAGTAAGACACACTGAACATAGTGGGGCTTACTTTTGAGTAGACTTGATTAGGAGTGTGCTCTTACTTAGGAAGTAAAGCTCCTCAAAAGTTTGAGAACCAGTGCTATAGTCAGTTACAGCCAAATGCATTTCAGTCACTAAGGGCACATCCCTGTGCATGTCCACTCAGAAGTAAGCCTCATTATATCCAATACTCAATATTATTGAGTCTCCTATTCAACATTCATTATTTTCACCCAGGAAAATGTGTGCACCCTGATTATTCCTTGAGGCTTGCACGAGTCATAAGATCGCCAGAGCAGCTTATGGTCAGTCTATCCACTATGGTGTGCCTCTCATGCTCTTCAGGAAAACAGTCTACCCTTTGGTTTTCTAAAGCACTGAGTATGGATGTTTCCTTAGATGACCATTTAAAAATAGCCTAATTTGCATAAATTATAATAGCCAGAAAAAAATCCGGTTGGTCATCTAAGGGTTACGTAGAGAAGGGTTTGCCTTAGAGTCTGCATGGGAGAAATCACTTGGTCAGTGGCGTAGCTAAAGGGGGTGTACAGGACTAAGTTTTGCAGGGAGCCTCTCCACAGAGTACAAATGGCTTCTTCTTCTCCCCTACAGAGCCATTCTAAGTAGGGGGGAAATGAAGGCTTTATAGGCTCTGTTTTGCTCCCCCCCAGCTTGAATTACTCTGAACAGGAGGGACAGGTGATGCTTATATGGCACAATAAAGCTCCTTACAAAACATACTGCTTTGCACTCCCTCTAGTTGCTATATCATAGCTCTTGATGACATTACAGGCATTTTCAAGTAGTGCCACATACAGCAGGCTTCTGACGTAACTTGTATGTCTTTCCCTTTCTTTCCCGAGATCTCAGGAATTACCCTACAATCCAAAGTAACTATAGGAAGATGTAAGAGGCACTTACTCTGGATTGCTCTATGCATTTCCCATAGGTTTTCCATAGGTGGCACTGTAACTACGTTGGTGTAAAAAATCCTATAGTTACTATGGATTGTAGCATTGGGGTCTCCATATATCCCGTAAAACTGGGACTGTCCCAATATTTGGGGACTGCGTTCACATACTGGTAAATTTGACAGGGGGTCTTGTTCCAGTTTTGTGGAAGAGAATGATGGCAACCCTATCAGGAATGGTTCATGTGTATTAAATCCAGTGACATACACACCACCTCTAAAAACGCCTGCCACGCACGAACCGTCAAAATGAGGAAAGAGACAGTGATGATTGGGATGTGGCTTTGTTTGTTTCGCCGCCACAACCAACATATGGAATGATACAAAAGTGGATAAATGGCACAGAGGGGAAATTTAAGTTCAGTTATGTGAGCTGCAATCCTGACAGGATAAAATATCTCTGCTGAAAAACCTTCCATATACTTAGGTAACAAGCCAAAGATAATGATAATTGCAGGCCAGGAGTTCAGCAGATTGTTCTTGACCATTCTGTTGCCATCGTCACATTCAAGGCACTGATTAGTTTCCATGAAAAGCTGTCATTCTCCTCCCATACTTTTTACATAATTACCGTCCTTCAACCACTC
This sequence comes from Cryptoblepharus egeriae, assembly GCA_030015325.1. Classification (NCBI taxonomy): domain Eukaryota; kingdom Metazoa; phylum Chordata; class Lepidosauria; order Squamata; family Scincidae; genus Cryptoblepharus; species Cryptoblepharus egeriae. The sequence continues at coordinate 5,711,649 of JAREYC010000001.1, forward strand.
TTTTCATGGTATTTCATTTAGACACACACAATTGAAACACATTTCTGGAAATGTGCAATTTCCATAGGTGTTGAATGAGCATGCAGAAATGTAAAGTTCAACATTTTTTTTTTGATAAGGCAATTTTTGTCATGTATCTTTTGGATGGATATTTAGAACCAAATCATATTCAGGACTATAAAGAGATAGATAGATAGATTTGAGTGTATGGACAGAATAAATCAGATTGTCTTTATAAACAAGCCCTACAATCCAGAGTAACTACGGGTGCACGTAAGAGACATTATGTGCACCCGTAGTTACTGCACCACCTAGTAAAAACCTATGGGAAATTCATAATGCGATCCAGAGCAAATTGTGCTTACACCAGAGCAAGGACTCCTCGTAGTTACTCTGGATTGCACCCTAGGTCTGTTACTCATTTTTAAATGTTTTTTGTGATATTTTTATAGTTTTTAACACTGTTGTTAGCTGCCTTCAGTCCCCTTTGTGAAGGAGAAAGGCAGGATACAAATCTGTTAAATAATAATAATATTGGATGATTTTTTCACAGAAGTGGCATAGCTAGAGGGGGTGCAGTGCAGTACGTTTTTCAGGGGGTCTCACCAAAGCATCTAAGTACCCCTCCCTTTCAGATTCCTTCTGGGCAGGGTGAGCAAAATAAAAGCATTTTCTCTGGCTACATATCTAATTTGCTCCCCCAGCCTGGAATGATTCTCCAGAGGGAGGAGAGTCCACTTGCATGCTGTGGTGAGGCTCCTGAAAAACTTTGCACTTTGTACCCGTCCAGCTATGCTACTACTCTGTATGTTCTAGGAACAACTCCCCCCCCCCCCCAAAAAAAAAGACCTTAGGATATGAATATATTCCTGGAAAATCTTTGTTCTATATACTGCATTACCAGTATTAAACTGGAATAATACCCTAACACCTGCATACATTTTGAAGAAAGACAATTATACAGATTGCCATTATTTTTTAAAAATTTTTTAAAATTGAGAGTTATATTCCTGTCTCAAGCACATATATGAACGATAAAGTATCTCAAAGTATAATATTAAAATGTCTGAGTAGCTGGTATCTGCATATTTTTCTCCAACAGATACTTTGATTTACACCTATTTTCGTTCCCATTCTTCTCAGATTAAACCACATTTACATTTTCATCACATCCAGCTGCTCTACATCCATGATTTATCCCTATCCAGTGTAATTAACGTATTTGTTCTGGGCTTACAGGAATTTTAAGTGGCCTATATTTCTACATTGTGTGTCTTCCCTTTCCTAAATTTATTTCATTCATCAGGCTGCATCTTAAAAAGCAGAAACAATTACCTCTAAACTGGAACCCATGAATAAAGCGTGTGGCCTATTTGAATTTCCCTTGCCCACATTTCCAATTTAGTATCAAAAATAAATGTGTCTCTTTTGAGAAATTGGAAGCTAAACAAATAAAATAGCACTAAATAATGCCAAGGGTCTGGTTTATAACAACAAAATTCAGAATTAGATTCACGGTTCTCTGCTTAACATTTATTCCTGAATACACTGGGGCATCCCAACACATTCAAGTTCTCCACAGAAATTCAGAAAAGGGTTGAGGCTTCGTGATGGATCATTCAGTTAACAGGTGGAAGGTCCTGGGTGCAATTCTGTGTATTTCCAAGGAGGCTAGAGGGAAAAAGGGAATAGTTGAAGCCTAGAAAACTACTGGCAGTGTGCATTGGCAATACCAGAATACACTAATCATAGTGCGATTATGTCATTCAGTGTGCTTTGGTATTTAGACATATATACTAAGAGAAATATTTTATAAAAGTTGCTAATGGGGGTCTTGAGTAGTGGGAATTTTGTCCACTCCCCTAAAGGAGAGCTCTTAGCCCTAATCCAAGATTGCCAAGGGAGGTGATGGACTTGCCTTCGTTGGGGATCTTCAAGGAGAGGCTCGACAAAGCACCTGTATGAGATGCTCCAGGAAGATTCCTGCTACATGCAGGGAGTTGGACTAGATGACCTATTAAGTCCCTTCCAACTCTGGTTCTATGATCCAGCTATTTTGCCAGTATAAACTACTTGGACATCTTAGCTGAACATACTATAGATCAGTGATTTTCAACCTTTTTCATCTCACGGCACACTTTACAAGGCTCTGAAATTGTCAAGGTTCACCATCAATTATTTTACCATTGACAAACACACCAGACTGTTCAAATCCCCCAATTTTCCTATTAATGAATGTCAGTCCCCAAATTCCCATGGCACACCTGAGGACTATCCATGGCACACCAGTGTGCTGCAGCACACTGGTTGAAAATCACTGCTGTAGATGATAGGGTATGGCAGAGCAGGGTGGTTCCAATGGGGAGGGCTACCTGCACACCATGATCCGGCTCCCTGCAAAATGTGGTGCTTTGCACCCACACTAACTATACCATCTGTATTACTATTATTATTATTATTATTATTATTATTATTATTATTATTATTATTATTATTATTATTATTATTATTATTGTTGTTGTTGTTGTTGTTGTTGTTGTTGTTGTTGTTGTTGTTGTTGTTGTTGTTGTTGTTATCCATAAATACACAGCGAACAATTTTGTGCTGGTTTCATTCATATCACCAGTCAGACCCTTCCCAAGAGTCTAGGACTATGCAATGTAGAAGCGTATAATTCATGCTGATCCCAGAAGAGCGGCTTTCTGCAGTTGGCAGAGTGATATTTTGTCAATGCCAATAGTTTTCAGGTGCCTGCCAAGGTCTTTGGGCACTGCACCCAGTGTGCCAATTACCACTGGAACCACCTGCACTGGCTTACACCAGATACGCTGTCATTCGATTCTTAGGTCTTGGCAGCGGGAGATCTTTTCCAGTTGTTTCTCCTCAATTCTGCTGTCACCTGGAATGGCGATGTCAACAAGCCACACCTTACTGCTTTCTATGATGGTGATATCTGGAGTGTTGTGTTCCAAGACCTTGTCCATCTGTATCCTGAAGTCCCACAGAAGCTTCACCTGCTCATTTGCAACCACTTTTTCAGGCTTGTGGTCCCACCAGTTTGTTGCCACTGGCAGATGATACTTTTGGCATAGATTCCAGTGGATCATCTGGGCAACAGATTGTGCCTCAGTTTGTCGTCAGTCTGCGTGATCTTCTTGCAGCCACTTAGAATGTGGTTGATGGTTTCATTCACATCTTTGCAGAGCTGGCATTATTATTATTATTATTATTATTATTATTATTATTATTATTATTATTATTATTATTATTATTATTATTATTATTATTATTATTATTCTTGTACAAATCAAATCATTTGATTTTATGCTTTCTTATATTAACCACCATCATTATACACCAAAGCAGTAATGCCAGCTTTGCTGAGAGATCATGGTTTTATAATGTTGGGCGCTGTGTGTGTTTGCTTTATATATTTCTTTTTATAGCTTTCAATTAAGTGTTCCATAATACTGACATAATGTTATTTTTCTCTAAACTTTACAACACATTAACACTGCTTTTATTTGGAAGATAAAATGTTTTACAACACAGTTAAATAAACTGATGATTAAGAAAAGAAAGGGGAAACTTCTGTATATTATTCTTCATTGATACTATTGGGAAAGGGAGAGAGAACCACAGTTTTTAAGAAAAAAGTTGTAGGAATTTTTCTGTTTTGAGATGTGCAAATATTTGCTGTTTTGTTTTGTTACAGGATACAAATTATTTGCAATCTTTACCATCATTTTTAGTAATTATTTTTTTCAACTCATGGTTTTCATCACTGCAGCTGGTTTGTTTTAATTCTCTATTTTTTTAATGTGTATTTTAACCACTGCACCAGCATTGGATTGGGCTGCCCATCAATGTCCATTCAGAATTTCTGAAGAAAAATAGTATGTGAATATTCCCTGCTAGTTAAAGCCTACAGCTGCCACTTGCAGACGTGCACTATAACAACATTCATCTGTAAAAAACTATTCTCCTCTACAGCATCTCATCTTCGGATATTTTCAATGCTAGCTGGAATGTTGACAGTTGACAGTTGGAATGTTGAGAGTTCCCTCTCCTCAGCCTTCTTGATTGAAACGGAAGGTTAGCCGGAAGTTGCAGACACCCAAACACAAAGGTAAAGGCATTTATGTATATAAAGCTAAGGGGGAACCCCGCAGGTTGCCCTGCTAGCCATGAATGACTCTAGGCTGCAGAACTCATTCTAAGCCCAAGAGCCAGCATTGTCCAAAGACACATCTGTAGTCATGTGGCCAGCATAACTGTCTGTACACGAAGGTGCATAGAACACTGTTACCTTTCAATCAAGGTACCTACTGTATTTATCTACTTGCATTTACATACTTTTGAACAGCTAGGTTGGCAGGAGCTTGGCTAAGGACAAGAGCCTACTCCACTTGCATAACTTGGGTCACAAACTGCTAACCTGAGTATCTTCAGATGGGCAGGCACAGCACCTTTTAATAGGGTTGCCACTTGTCCCCTATAACAGGGAAAAACCTGATTTTGGGGGATTGTGTTCACATACTGGCAAATGGGACAGAGTCCTCTCTCGTCTTTTTGGAAGAGAATAATGGCAACCCTGCCTTTAACCACTAAGTCAAATGCAGACCTGATGTAGATAGATAAGAAGGTATAAATTAAAAAATCTTAAGAGTCAAATTCTATTCATATCCAGGGGCGTCACTAGGATTCGCGTCACCTGGTTAGGGAGGCCAGCGTATCACCCTCATACATTGGGTGGGGCAACAATATGAATGGTGGGAGTGGTTATGAGCCATTGCCCCATCTCCACTGGTTTTTTTAGCCATACATTTTAATAAAGATATTTCAAAGTGGTTTGTTTCACTGCCTTCAGCTATAAATGACACATTCAGAGGTGTATAACATGATGGGATTATTTCTACAAACCATGTTTTTATCCACTTAGGTCACAAGAGGTGCCACCCCTTCAAGGGTGTCCCCTTTCTAACGCCCTAGTAATGTCCTTGATCAGAACCATTTTGAAAGTGTCCAGGAAGGTCACTCCTGGACTGACCTTCCACTCCAGCCAAGGCATGCATGATTACTCACCAGTAAACACAGCTGTGCAGTTCACATCCATTTTCAATGAATTTCACTGCAGTCATCAGGGACCTCCTTCCGGGGTGATTTGTGGGGGCTGCGTTCATTGGATCAGGAAAATTCTGGTGTCCTTAATTCCTCTCAGCCTGTCCTTTCCAATGAACTATTTGCCTGCTCGCAAATGAAGCTGTGATATGGGTCTCTTTCACTTTCCATAGGGTTCAATACATATTTTAGTTTGTTTTTAGTTTTTTGGCCATAACTGTTGATAGGATGATGCTATTTCAAATTGAATTTTTGCATAGGATTCTGCTCTTCAATACGAATCCAACAGTATATGACATGATGGGGTTTGATACTCCATTACAAAGTTGCAATTATTAGGTCCCCCCAGTGCGCGTCATCCCACTTGGGCATGTCCCTCAGTGCGGACCGCACCACCCGCACCACCCTAGTGATGCCACTGCATAAGGGGGATGTGCAACGGGCATGTGCGTTGCATGGGAAGGTCTGGCAGACCTTCCCAACAGAAACCCTTCAAAAAGGGTTGACACTAGTGTGCAAATACTTGTAAGCCATGTGCAGAACAGGGAGAACAGATGAGCCAGCAGGTCAAACATGTGGGTTGTGAGTGGAGTTGTGAGTGGGTTGCACAGAGGAAGTGCTGTTCAAAGGCTCTGCCTCCCCACCCCTGGCATGTCCCTGATCTCTGACCCTCCTGCCCTAGAGCCAGCACTCAGCAAATCAGGGATGGGAGAAGTTTCACTGGCTGGATTTCTGCCTGATGTGTCCCCAGCTGTGCCTGAAAGCCTATATTTGAGGGAATAGACTGTGGGGCAAAGGAAGAGCCATGAAGAAAAGGCAACATGGGTGAGACAACAGATAAATGAGGGAGATCCAAGATAGTCTCAGAAAACACCAAACACTGCTATATGATACAGAAAGCTGGACTAGAAGACCCTTTGGCCTGACCCAATAGAGGCTCTTTTTTATGTTCTTATGTCCATCCATGAATTTTAACTCATATTATTATTAAATTTAAAACTATGACATAGAATTTATGACTAGAGAATTTATTACTAGTCCCCCCCCCATTGTGGGAGTAAAATTCCGCCGTACACCATCCCCCACTGTATGCCATCAATCCCCCATGCACATTAACCTCCCATGTGCAACATTCCCCATGTTCATCCACCCCAAAAGCTCAACACCCCATGTGCAACATCCCCCATGTGCAACCACCCATGTGAATCAAGCCCCATGCACATCAGTCCCCCATGTGCATCACCCCCTTGTGCAATATCCCCCATGCACATCAGTCCCTCGTGCATTGTCCCATGCACACCGTCCACCCATGCACACCAAATGCAACACCCCTATGCAGATCATCTCCCCAAGTGCAACACCACCAAGTGTATCATCTCCCCATGTGTAATACCCCAGTACAACACCCCCCATGCGCATCATCCCCCCATGCGGAAGTGTTGCTTTCGCTATGGGCAGGAACGCTAGGCAACCCTGATACTTTTTAAAAGGGCTGCTGGCCACCACTTCTGCCCCATCTGCCAACAAGTGTGTTTGTTATGTGAAACACAGTTTTTGTTACGTGAAGCAGAATCCTAGAGAAATGTTTGTATGTTACGTAGAACATATTTTACGTGCCACTGTATAGAGATAATGTATGAGTTTCAAGAAAACACCATGTGTTCTGCTCATAAGGAAAAGGAGGACAATGAAGATTTTTTTTATCAGGCCACAAGGCTAAAAAAGAGGACATATGCTGGAAAAAGAGGACAGGTTATAAATCCAACAAACAAACAAAAGGAAGGAAGGGGGACAAATGTCTGTGGTGCCAGGCTATAAGGGCACTGTTGCGGCACCATAGATCTCTGCAACACAGCAACCCCACGAGCCACCCCAGCATTTTCTCCTAGCCAGGTTCTGAGGGCTGGGCCTGCCAAAGGCCTTGTCAAATACTCAGAAAGCAAAACAAAATTCCCCTTTAAGGAAGAAATTGTGACATTCCTGACAGAAAAGCCTTTGGGAGAAGGAAAGTCACAGGCTCTGAAAAGGTCACATCCTGTTTCCTCTGTGAAAAAGGGGTCAAATAGTGACTGCTGCTGGACCCCAACTTGGACAAGGACTCCGCCAAGTCCTGTCTAGATGTGACAGAAAATAACAGAATTATTTTGCCCTTTATTTTTAACATGAAAACAAAGCACTTCAGCTACACTTCAAAGAAAAACAGAAAAATTGGCATGAAATTGAGAAATGTCAATTACTGAAACAAGAAATTTAACTTTTGATGCTTTAAGATCCAAAACACAATTTTAAAATTTCTAAGCTCTAAAGGTTTTCTCCCCTGAGTGAGATTTCTGGTGCGTAAGAAGAGTAGTATTGTGACTGAAGGCCTTTCCACACTCCTGGCACTTATAGGGTTTCTCCCCAGTGTGGGTCCTTCTGTGACGAATAAGACTTCCTGTCTGATTGAAGGACATTCCACACTCCTGGCATTTATAGGGTTTCTCCCCAGTGTGGGTCCTTCTGTGATGAATAAGACTTCCTGTCTGATTGAAGGCCTTTCCACACTCCTGGCATTTATAGGGTTTCTCCCCTGTGTGGGCTCTCTAGTGGATCTTAACTGCACTACTATAACTGATGGCCTTTCCACACTCCTGGCATTTATAGGGTTTCTCCCCAGTGTGGGTTCTCTGGTGGCTACTAAGATGTCCTCTCTGATTGAATGACATTCCACACTCCTGGCATTTATAGGGTTTCTCCCTTGTGTGGGTTCTCTGGTGGTTACTAAGCTGTCCTCTCTCATTGAATGACATTTCACACTCCTGGCATTTATAGGGTTTCTCCCCTGTGTGGGTTCTCTGGTGGCTACTAAGCTGTCCTCTCTGACTGAATGACATTCCACACTCCTGGCACTTATAGGGTTTCTCCCCTGTGTGGGTCCTTCTGTGACTAATAAGACTACCTCTCTGCCTGAAGGATATTCCACACTCCTGACACTTAAGGCGTTTCTCCCCTGTGTGGGTTCTATGATGGATACTAAGGGCGCAATCCAGAGTAACTACGGGGAGTCCTTGCTCCGGAGTAAGAACAATTTGCTCTGGATTGCAATATGAATTTCCCATAGGTTTTCACTAGGTAGTGCAGTAACTACGGGTACACGTAATGTCTCTTACGTGCTCCCGTAGTTACTCTGGATTGTAGGGTATGACTTCCTCTCTGAAGGACTTTCCACACTCCTGGCACTTATAGGGTTTCTCCCCTGTGTGGGTCCTTCTGTGAGTAGTAAGATAAGTACTCCTAATGAAGGACATTCCACACTCCTGGCACTTATAGGGTTTCTCCCCAGTGTGGGTCCTTCTGTGACGAATAAGACTTCCTGTCTGATTGAAGGACATTCCACACTCCTGGCATTTATAGGGTTTCTCCCCAGTGTGGGTCCTTCTGTGACGAATAAGACTTCCTGTCTGATTGAAGGACATTCCACACTCCTGGCATTTATAGGGTTTCTCCCCTGTATGGGTCCTTCTGTGACTAATAAGCTGACTACTGTTAATGAAGGACATTCCACACTCCTGGCATTTATAGGGTTTCTCGCCTGTGTGAGTTCTCTGGCGGTTACTAAGCTGTCCTCTCTCATTGACATTCCACACTCCTGGCATTTATAGGGTTTCTCCCCTGTGTGGGTTCTCTGGTGGTTACTAAGCTGTCCTCCCTCATTGAATGACACTCCACACTCCTGGCATCTATAGGGTTTCTCCCCTGTGTGGGTTCTATGATGCCTAATAAGATTTCCACTCTGAGTGAAGGACATTCCACACTCCTGGCACTTATAGGGTTTCTCCCCTCTTTGGCTTCTGTGGCGGCTTGTAAAACTACCACTCCACTTAAAGGAGACTGCATGCTGCTGGCTCTTCTATGCTTTCTTCTTTGTGTGGCCTCTGAGGTGGATGTCAAGGACCCTCCTCTGAATGAGAGTCTTTCTGCACATGTGGAACTTAGAGCGTGTCTTTCCCTTCCGTAGAGCTGTTTCCTGGGAAGGCTGCGTCTTCTTCCTTCTTCCAATCTGGTTCAATGCTATTGAAAGCAGAAAAAAGTGAGGGATCAAAAGAAAGAGCTGCAGCTAGTTGGGGAACTAGTTGTACGTGACTCCCATTGCCCTTGAGTCAGGGAGGAGTTGAATGTCTAATTGGGATCTCTGTCGTCTGGCTGCTCCTTTCCAAATTCCCCCTCTTAGCCAGATCCAGATCACACAGCAGAAGGCTATGAAGACCTTGCCTCAGCCATGCCTCCTGCCACTTGTGGGCACAATCCTGCAGGGCAGCAGTATGTGCTCAAAGTCTTCTGCCATGAAGACAGATGCAAATAACTCATTTAATTTCTCTGCCATCGATCTCTCCCTTTAAGTCTTGTATCGACACTGTGCCTCCCTCAGTGTCCAGTGGGCCAACCACTTCTCCAGCAGCTTTCCTGTTTCTCACATACAGTATTTGAAGAAACTTTTATTATGTCCCTTAATGTTACTGGCCATATGTTTCTAAAAGTATCATCATCTTACTTTTTCCAAACATTTTATGTTCCTTTTCATTCTTCTTATCAGGACAAGACTGAAGTCCCCCAGGATTACAATCCACTTTTGAATTGTCTCTCCTTGATGCCTCCCTGACCTGCTTTTTCATTGCAAGGTCCCCGTCAGGTTTTTGGTCTGGAGGGTGAAAGCGTGCTAGGAGAAGTACATTGCTCCATAAGCCTGGTACGTTCCTCTCAGCCATTCTAGGGTGGAGTCAGGCCTACCTACTTCACAGGGGAAAGTGTCCTCCAACGTGTGTCCACATGTTCCAAAGGGCAGCCAAAGGACTTCCAACTCATTTGTGGCACCTTGCCCCCTAATTGGGGCTATCCCGCCTCATCTGGTCTGTCCAGAAGGGGAGGAGGTGGACCACCAGAAATGGCATTATCCATGTCCAGGTCAGGCAACCTGGCCATCAATAACCCTTGGTTGCCTCTAGTGGTGCCAGTTCCTACCTGTGGCTTCAATCAAAATAAGATGGAAAGATCTTCCTTACCTACGAAGGAGACATTTTCATGGTTCTCCAGCATGACCGTCTCATACAAGAGCCTTTGGCGTGGACTCAGCAGAGCCCACTCTTCACTGCTGATATGCACTGCTATGTCTGAGAATGAAACTGGACCCTGAAAGCAAAAGGAGAAGAGTCCTATTGGAAACCTGGGCCATGCAACCTCCCTCTTTCTAATGCTTTTGGCTGGGCCTCATGAGGATCCTTTTCTTCCATTCCGGCTTCCAAACTTCCTAGCCCAAAATGGTTAGTCCCACAAAAGCACATCCAGCACTGAGAACCTGGTACGTTTTGTGGATGCTTCTACATTTTCTAATCCCCATCCAATTTTCCCACTGGGACGGTTAGAGGAGGAGAAGCCAAGATGCAAATCCCCCTTACCTGGCCTGAATCAGCACCGGCCATTTCTGCTCCCAGACAGGTTTGCTTTGCTCAGAGTCCTTTTCTGTCTGTCAGAAAGAGAAGAGAGACTTGGAAGGGTTCTTTAGCCTTCTATACCTACATACGTTATAGACCTCTACTATACCTTCACACACAGGCTGGGATGGGAGAGGAGCTCTACACTGACAAGAGGGGTCTACAGGGTGACCATATGCCATCACCCAAAAAAGAGAGCCTCAGAAGGAAGGACACCCACGAAAAATGTAGAATAAGACAAAATAAAAGCAAAAAACACTTGGTTGTATTGCTTTCTTTTGCTTCATTTAAATAGTGTACTATATTATTTAATGTTAAATAAAGGTCCTTCACAGAACACCTTCTGCTGGTGTTCTTTGGCATCTTGCCAACTGCCCTTCAGAAGTAACCTTCCCTTCTTCTGAGGGAAAGCGAAGCCCCTCAGAATTGAAGGACAACAAACCCCCTTCAAAACTGAAAGGAAAGCAAAGCCCTCAGAACTGGAGGGAAAATGAAGCCTCCTCAGAATCAGAGAGAAAGCAAAGCCTCCCCGGAATTGAAGGGAAAGCAAAGCCCCCTCAAAATTGGAAGAAATGTGAAGCCCCCCCAAAATTGGAGGGAGAGAAACAAAGCCCCCTCAGAATAGGACGGAAAGGGAAGTCCCCTCAGAACTGGAGGGAAAGCAAAGCCCTCTCAGAACCAGAGGAGAAGCAATGCCCCCTCAGAATTGAAGGGAAGGCAAATTCCCCTCAAAATTGGAGGGAGAGAAACAAAGCCGCCTCAGAATAGGATGGAAAGGGAAGCCCCCTCAGAACTGGAGGGAAAGCAAAGCCCTCTCAGAACCAGAGGAGAAGCAATGCCCCCTCAGAATTGAAGGAAAAGTGAAGCCTCCACTTCCTCTCTCTCCCCCCATCACAAAGGCCCTTCCAAGCCATGTGGGGCCTCCACACACCTGCTCCCAGGTGGCCCTCACTGGCTCAGGCCTTCCCAGCCACTCCAGGCTCAGCAAGGCCTCCTCCCCTCCCCTTCCAGGGCCAACTCCCAGAGCAGGAAATGGAGCTCTGCTGGGAATGGAGTTCCTGGCCCTGCAGACCCTCCAACCCCAGGGTCTCTTCCTCCCTCCTGCACAGACGCTCCTCTTTTTGTGAGACCTCCATTCCAAGCCTGGCAAGGGGATCTCGCCCGTTCCTGCCAGGCACGGAGGCTGCCATCCTCAGCCCGAGTTAGGCCAGCATAAGTCCCGCCACAATTCCCATGCTGGTCCAGGGGGGGCCCCAAAAGTGCCCTTATACAAGGGTCCTCAACCCACGGACCACGGCCCAATGCCAGTCCGTGTTTCCTCAGCCACCGGGACAGAGGCTTGGACTGGGGCAATAGCCAGGGCTGCACTCAGCTCCCACCCAGCCCCATCTGGGCAGGCTTCACTTTGTGGGGAGAACTGGGCAGGCACAGCCTGAAGCATAGCTGCGCCTGCGCAGTTCACCCTTGATGCAAAGAGAACTGCACAGGCACTGCCCAGCTGCGCTGATGCACATGCACAGTTTTATTTGGAACTGCGCATGCATATCCTCCCAGACTGTGGTCCTTTTGAGGACCACTGCCCTTATGCACTTCTGCGTCACTCCAGGTTGGGGGTTAGACCAGTCCAGTGCCACCCCAGGCCACCACAGGAACTGAGAGTGGGTGAGTTATGCCAGCCTAACTGCATGGAGATCCCAGAGATCATGTTAAGAGAACCATAATAAAACATTAGGAAACCAGCATTGTTGAAAATTGCTTGCATCATACTTGGAAAGTGTACTATAAATGCATCTATTTATCATTATTATTTTTTAAAACCACTATTGTAAACTGCTTTGGAAATCTACTTGAGCAGAGGAAAGGCAGGGGATAAATCTTTTAAATAAATAACGTTTCTTCAGATATGGAGGTTTTTGCTGGGGTTAATATTAGGCTTGGATTAGTCTGACATTTGATAGTTTCTCCATTAGTTGAAATCAGGTCTGAAAGGCTGCAGCGTTTGAGGGTCTTCAATAAAAAAAGAGGTGCTTAGGGCAGAAACATGATTGGGACATTCAGAATTATGCAAGGTTTGGACAGAGTAGATCAAGAGATGCTTTTTTCCCTCCTGCACAATCCCAGAAACACGGGACAGCCATAAAACTGAGAGTTAGGAAAGTTGGGCAGAGAGAAGAAAATGTTTCTTCATTCAGAGGGGATTAGTCTGTGGAACTCCTTGCCACAGGATGTGGTGATTCTGTCTAGCCTAGATGTCTTTTAGTCTTTTTCAGTAATGTAATGTTTCTATTTACAGTGGATTCTCAGAAGCAGGAGGGATTTCCCATTCAAGAAAGCCTTGCTCAGCCCTGTTTCCTTCAGTCTTGTTTTTCCCCTTAGAAGTCTTGGTAGGAGCAACCAAAGGATGTGGGAGGAATCAAGGATCTTCCCATCCTATATACTGCTATTACCACTGAGCACTATTACCTCTGCTTCCTCCACTCCTTTGAATGCCTGGCTGTGCTTTCCTCCCTGCTGGCAACCAAGTCCTTCAGCTTTTACAACCTGCATCAGTTTGACCTTTGGATTGGAAATAAGATGTAAATTGGGTGTACACAGGGTGCAACTTGTGCTATGGGACAGAACTTGTACTTGTATGTTTAATGCCATTTCTCTCTCTCTCTCTCTCTCTCTCTCTCTCTCTCTCTCTCTCTCTCTCTTTGAAAGGTGAAAGGGTGGGAGGAGAGGACTCAGAAAAGCTCTCCATGGCACTACTTCAGTCCAGCAACTTCATTTCTCCTACATGCAGCAGAAGGACCTGCTAGAGAGGTGGCATTGTACTGGCCCAGAGGATGCAGCATCTGTGGTCTGTGGAACTCCCTGCCACAAGATATGGTGATGGCATCTACCTCAGTGCCTTTAAGAACTGTGTGGACAAATTCTGAGGAAAGGATTATCATGGGTTACAAGCCATGAGAGGTGTGTGTAGATGTGGACACCCTCACAATGCCAGATGCAGGGGGGGAGACCTGGACACAGGTGTTATGTGTGATCTGAAGCATCTGGTGGGCCGCTGTGTGATACAGGAAGGTGGACTAGATGGGCCCTTGGCCTGATCCAGTGGAGGTTCTTAAAGGCACAAAGGCCTGTCTATTCCAGCGCAACTCAGGATTGTGCTGCCCAGGTATTTCTATGGCTTCTGGCCTATATGCATTTTTGAGATCTTTCCACACTCAAAGCATTTCTATGGCTTCTCCCATTCTTTGATGCACAGTCAGTTGTGAACTCTGAATGAAACATTCCACATCCAAAGCATTTGTATGGCTTCTCCCCAGTATGAGTTCTTTGATGTCATGCAGGGATGTCACTAGGATTCATGTCACCTGGTGCAGGAGGCCAGCGCATTACCCCTGTGCAGTAGGTAGGGAAACAACCTGGATGGGGGGCATCAGTGATGGGCTTCAAAAAATTTAAGAACCGGTTCTCTGCCCATCTGGCAGCCACTTTTAAATGGCTATTTTTAAACTTTATATGTCCTATCTCTTGTTAAGAACCGGTTCTATAGAGTAGGTGCGAACCTGCTAGAGCCCACCCCTGGGGGGCATGCTTATGTTTTGATAGAATACAGTGATAGAATAGGTTTTGATAGAATACAGTGGCGACTCACGTAACAAATTTAATTCGTTCCAGAGGCATGTTTGTTACGTGAAACTTTCGTTACGTGAAGCAGATTTTCCCATAGGAAATAATGGAAACTCACACGATTGGTTCCACAACCCAAAAAATATTCATATAAAATATTAACTGGATGTAAAAATGATGACAAAACACTGTAATTGAATTCAAAACATGCATTCAGTGTGCATGATCCTATGAAGTCTACTTAGGCTGCAATCCTAAAGGCACTTTTCTGGGAGTAAGACCCATTTAACACAATGGGGCTTACTTCTGGGTAGACATGGTTAGGAGGCTGCAATCAAAGACACTTTCCAAGTGTCCCCCCACTTTCTCCTTCTCGTCATCCTGAGCCTCTCTCTGAGCTGCTTCCCGCTTCTCGTCATCCTGAGCCTCATCCTGAGCTAATTCCCTCTTCTCCACTGCTCTTCTCTCCCTCTGCCCAGCGGACGCCCAGCCACAGGAGGAACAGCGCAGAAGTGTTCCTTTCCTAGGCAGATGCGCTAGGCAGTCCTGACACTTTTTTAAAGGGCTGCCAGCCAGCGCGTCTACCCCAATTGCCAGTGAGTTTGTTCTTTATGCGAAGCACAGTTTGTTACGTGAAGCAGAATCCTAGAGAAATTTTTGTTTGTTACGTGAAACATACTTTACGTGAGGTGTTTGTTACGTGAGGCGCCACTGTATATATATTTCAAAGTGGATTATTTCACTGCATTCTGCTGCAAATTACACATCCAACAGTATATAAAATGATGGGATTATTCCTAAAACCATGATTTTTAGCCATTTTGTTCACTAGTTGAGTCACCCCCTCAAGTCACCCTTTTGAACAACTTATTGCAGTAGTTCTTAAACCATCTATTTTAGGACCCATGTTGTAGAGGAACAACCCGTTCAGGATCCACCAAAAGTGATGTCATTGCTGGAAGTGACACCATCAAGCAAATTAAAACAAATAAATAATTGTAAATAATTTAAAGTTAAGCAAGTAAATAACCTCAACCCACCCATCCACCACGCAAAAAAAAAAATTCAGTAAAATTTTCAACACCCAGTTCAATTTTTAAGTTCCTCTATTTAAACATGTTCAGTATGATTTGGGATTTAAACCCAGCAAGTTTTTATTATTTTTGCTACTTCAGGGTCCAGGATTATATGTCATAATTAGACCAAGAAGTCCCGTTTCCCCCCCATCCCCCCCATGTAGGACACCCAAGAAAAGTAAAGAAAATAATAAAATAAAAGCGATTCTGCGGTGGGGATACTAAGCAGAATTCACAGTTGTGGAAAGACTTCCACCTTCCAGACCAGCCAAAGCACGGTTGGTTACTCTCAAGTAAACGGTAAAGCTTTTTAGGGAGCTTTTTAGGAGGGAACTTTCTCCTGGGATGATTTGTGGGGGCTGTAGTTCTTGGAACAGGACCCTTCTGGTGTCCTTGGCTTCCTCTCAGCCTCCCCTTAGTGAACACTAAGGCATGTTCGCCTGCTCGTGCATAAGCCGCGTTATGCAAATTTTGGGGCTTTTTCAGTTTTTGGTCATAACTTTGGCTAGTAATGTGCTATCTTAAAACAGATTGTTGCATTGGACTCTGCTCTCCAAAATGAATTCAATGAAATATGTCTCGAGGGGGTGGCGTGCACCATCATGAAGTTGCTGGAGGGGGTCCCACAGACACCCCAGTAAGCATCAACCTCCCCAGGCATGTCATCCGGTACAGGCTGCACCCCCACACTCCCCTGGTGATGTGACAGTGCATATGTACTCAGAAGTAATCCCCATAAAATTCAATACCAGGAACGTGTGCATAGGATTGCAGACTGAATTACATTTATCTGTAGTTTTTGAAGAGAACTAGTGAACATGTTCTATTGCATAGTACTGGTCAAACTTTGCATAGAATGAGAGAATCAGAGGTTGATTATCAATATTTTAAACAATTTTCAATTGATATTGTTCTCTTCCATGGATGTTCTGCTTTCTATAACCTTCATAGTTAACAAATGTCAGTAGCCTTTATTTCGGAGTGCTCAGTTTAAAACCCAGTGGCTGCCATCCAGTGTACAGTTAAGTCCTGTTGATTGAAATGGGACTTATGTGTGCTTAACAGTGCATTGAATTGTGCTCTGGGCCTCCATTGGCAAGATCCCACAGAATCATGGGATAAAGACAGGTTTACATTAGAAATAGGGAAGCATCAAAAGGATAGAAGGTGTCACCCGCAAGGTTCTTATTATTCCAATATGGGGCTTTAAAGGTTAGGAACCCAAAGAAAACACTGAATACTGTGGCTGCAAAACCTACACACAGATATGATCCTTAACTGTGATTTATTTCAGTGGGATTTAAGAAACCCAGTTCTCTTCAGGGTTGTAGCCTTTATCATCCCTGCTCATACTTTCCTGTTGTAATCAGCGTGTGGAAAAGTGGTGAGCATAAAATTTTGCAAGTGAGTATTAAATGAGCCAAAGAAATAGAAGGTAATTCTATAGGAGCCAGAAACTGACAAATAAATTTCATGTCTTTTTTCCATTCCTGCAGAAAAGCTGAAATGGAACATCTGCCATTTTTAATCAGTTCAAGAAGAATTTAAGCTTCATTCAGGTTAAAGGCAAAAGCAGAAAGGAGAACACATAGATCCATTTTTGGTCTTCAGTCACCCATGGTTGCTGTTAACATGTTTGCTGTATTACTTTTTTGCAAAAAGAAGATGCTATTAAGGAACGCAGGAGATCAAAAGCAACAAGCTGTGCAGCATCAACAAACATTTCTTTTAAACTCTGAAGCTCAATAGGCAGATGAGAAGAGTGGCATAGCCAGAGGGGGTATAATGCAGGGAGCCTCACCGCAGCAAGCATGGAAACCTTTCCTTTTGGAACAATTCCAGAAAGTGGGGGCAAAATATATACATTAGGAAGGTATCCCCTGCTTTCTGATGGTTCATTTTCTGACGATCCATTCGTTCAACACCTTTCAATTATTCCCAGAATTCATGTGTTCACTGCGTATTCCACTCTTTCAATCTCTCTCTGCTGTTCTAAAAGGCCAGAATAGCCCTTCTCCATGTTGTAGCTCCTGATCTAATTCCATTCCTGGAGATAATCCATTTGAAGAAGTATTCTGTGTGGAAGGGTCATTTGCAATTTGTTAGATAAAAAAATCATTGGAAGCAACATTTTTAAATTATAAAGATTAGATTCCACTTTTCAACCGTTCTCACTTTTGGATGGTGTTCCAGTCCCTAAACCATCCGATAAGTGGAGGATACCTGTATGTGCTGTGTGTTCTCATAACTAAGGAATTGAGTTAGAATAGAAACAAGAATAGATTTTTTTACCAAGAGTGCAGTTAGTCTGTGGAACTCCATACCATAGGATGTGGTGATGGCATCTGGCATCAGGTACTTGAGGGGAAGTGCCATTGGACTGGAAGAGGGCTAATATAGTCCCGATCTTTAAAACAGGGGAAAAAGTAGACCTGGGAAATTATAGACCAGTCAGTTTGACTTCAATCCTGGGGAAGATATTAGAACAAACCATAAAACACACAATTTGTGCACATCTAGACAAGTACTCAGTGATAAAAACAACCCAGCATGGATTTACCAAGAATAAATCTTGCCAGAAAAATCTGATCTTTTTTGATCAGGTTACGAGCTTACTGGACATGGCAATGCTGTGGATGTCATTTATCTTGACTTCAGCAAAGCATTTGACAAGGTCCCACATGACATCTTAATTGGGAAGTTAGAAAAATATGGGCTTGACAAGGCAATCATTAGGTGGATCTGCAGTTGGCTCGATGGCTGCACTCAAAGGTTTTTAGTAAATGTTTCTGTGTCAACCTGGAGGTCGGTTTCAAGTGGGGTGCCCCAGGGCTCTGTGTTGGGCCTGGTTCTCTTTAGCATTTTCATCATTGACTTGGAAGAAGGGATATGGGGGAGCCTGATCAAATTTGCGGATGACACCAAGCTGGGAGGAGTAGCAAACACAACAGAAAACAGGAGAAACCTCCAGGATGATCTTGATAAACTAGAATACTAGGATGTAACGAATAGAATGAATTTCAACAGGGAGAAGTGCAAGGTTCTGCACTTAGGAAATAAAAACCAAAAACACGGGTATAAAATGGATCCTTGGCTTGGCAGTACAACATATGAGCAGGATCTTGCAGTCGCCGTGGATCACAAGCTGAACATTAGTCAGCAGTGTGATGTGTCTGCGAAGAAGGCAAATGCCATTTTAGGCTGCATTAAAAGGACTGTAGCTTTCAAGTCGCAAGAAGTTGTAGTTCCTCTTAATTCAGCATTGGTTAGCCCTCACCTTGAGTCCTGTGTTCAGTTCTGGGCACCTCACTTGAAGAAAGATGCAGCCAAACTGGAGCAAGTCCAGAGGAGAGCGACAAGAATGATCAGTGGGATGAAAAGAGAAGCCCTACAAAAAGGTTGGGGGAACTTGGGATGTTCAGCCTGGAGAAGAGGAAGCTGAGAGGAGATATGATCACCCTCTTCAGATACCTGAAGGGCTGTCATGGGTTGGCAGGGGCTCATTTGTTCTTAGTTGCCTCTGAAAGCAGAACTAGAACCAATGGGTACAACCTGCAAGAAAGGATATTCCAGTTGGATATCAGAAAAAAAATTCCTGACGATGAGGGCATTTCGGTAGTGAAACAGATTGCCAAGGGAGGTGGTGGACTCTCCCTCACTGAGGATCTTCAAGCAGAGGCTCAACGAGCACCTGTCAAAGATGCTGTAGGAGAACATCCTGCCACAGGCAGGGGTTGGACTAGATGACCTACTGGGTCACTTCCAACTCCATGATTCTATGATTCTACCTGATATCTTTAAAAGGGGATTTCACAGATTTCTGGAGGAAAAGTCCATCACAGCTTAAATGCCATGATGGGTATGTGCAATCTTTGGTTACAGAAGTTGGCTACATCAGAATCCCAGGTATAAGGATGTGGTACCAGGATGCAAGTTGTCTTGTATGTTCTATGAGACAACAGATGGGCACTGCGAAATACAGGAAGCTGGACTAGATGGGCCCTTGGCCTGATCCAGCAAGGATCTTCTCCTTATGTTCTTATGAAGCTGGGTATTATAAGTCAGGATAACCTATGAAATTGGCTGCTGTTAGTAGGGGTACGGCTTGACATTGCAATTTTTGCAATTTGGAGCCCAAATATTGGCTGTAAACCTCTCCTACAATCATCATCCTGTGCATGCCACGGTCACAGCCATGTGACAACTGACCTTAACTCACAATCTTGCCATTGTGCAAGAGCTTTGAATTTTGGCCAGGCACCAAATGGGGAAGTATGTGAACAGGCTTTGGGAAATGTGATGCCACTGGTCACTGTATGGTGGCATTTGTGAGCCTTTCCTAACCTATATTTATTTGGCATCCCAGCACTCATTAAAAATAGAAATAATGTAGGGTCAGAAGTATTCACATTTTTAAAGAAGCAAATGTCACTAGAAAACATTTGACTCAACCTACTTAAAACACATTCTGCATAATGCAAATCAGTTTTTTTCAGGACCTTTCCAAGCACAAATCTCTATGTTTAATTATTAAAGCAGCCTCTTTGTTATATTTCCACCCCAACTTTCATAATATGGAAAATATTTTTTTCTAGACAACTTCTTACTTTTCCCAAAAGCATTACTCCAAAGAATATTTTGACTACCTATAGTTATCCCAAACCCAACATCCCACAGGCCAAAAAACAAACCCCTTTTTTATTTATCAAGGATGTTTGAACAAATTCAGGATATTTTTGTAATATTTTTGGACATTTTTATTGAATATTTATGAATATATTTTTGGAATACCCATCACTATTTGGAGTGCTGAATAAAAAACACATCTATGTTGCATGATTGGCTCTGATTTGGGGGGCATAGTGATTAAATGATTATTCACAGTGATGGGAAAATGCCAGTGGAAAGACTCTAGACTTGAGACTAGAGACATCATGACTCCCCCCAACTCAACTCATAAATGAGTCATAATGGAGACACTTTCCAAGTCACTGAATCATTTCTTCACAACACTAAGGGACTCAAGTCAAACTGTTGTTTATTTTAAAAACTGTGATAATTATTGGATAAAATTAGTGGAGTGCTTTATGTTTATTTTTTTTTCTGAGATGCCTCAAATTAATGTAGGCTTTCTGAAATAAATCTCTCTTTTGTCAGTCATATTCTTCCTGGGTCATAATCTGAGATGTCCCACCTGTCCTTGCAGTGGTTTGGCTCCAAATCGGAGTAACTAGAAAACCCAATATTTCCTGAACAGCGGTGACTGTTCACCATAACCAATGTCAGTATGTTGACTGATATTTGTGTCCTGTGACTGTTTAGGGGCTGCAAGAGGGAAGACAGACACAGTGGAGTAGATTAACTATTTATTGTATTTACAAGTTTAGAGTAGTCATACGCATTAATTAGGTCCTTCAGTCTAATCTCCTTAGAGCTAAGCAGTATGCTTCTGCTCTGATGAACAGCTGAACTCCAACTGCCAAACCGTTCTCCAACTGCCACCAAACAACTGGCAGATGTTCAAATCTGAGCTTTCTATTCAGCTTGGCTTATGTGAACCACCTGTTAGATTCATAATACTAACACATTCATTGCAGGTGCATGGGGTTCTGAGGCCATTTTCATTGGATCAGGACAGAACAGGAGATGCTCTGCTTCTCCTGCACCCCAAGACCTCAAATCCCTTGCAAAGATCTCGAGCATCTTTAACCTATGAAATTGGTTGCTCCAGTGTATAGCAGGTTGCTCCAGTATACCGTTTCTGCCAATCGGACTACACGAAATAGGATTTCTCTTTTGTTTTCTGTGGCCACTCTAATTCATTACTCAGAAGTTAGGACGGACTCAAACTTGCCTGCAGCAGTACATTGCCAAGAAAGAACAGTAGAGCTGGACAAGTTTGTCTGCCATTACTGATCTTCTCATTAAGGAGCCCGGAAGACACTCTGAACTGGAAAAAAAGGAGAACATGTTAGAAAGCTGAGTTACTCCCTTGCAAAATTAAAAATTGCAACCCATAGACATGAAGTCTGACCAGTTTTGCTTCTTCAAAGTTAAAGTTGATCAAAGTTGATCAATTGTTACAAATCCTATGAAGTACAATCGCAAAAACATTTCAAAGCCTTTCCAAGTCCTGCAATTACCACCGTATAACAGAGTAAAAGAAACATAGGTCAGAAAACAGGGGGAAAGAAAATTAATTTAGCTTTTTCCCCTAGAAAATAATACGCAATAATTACTTGTTTCAAGAAGCTGCTGCTATCTGTTCCTGAACACAAGGAGAAAAAATACACTCAGGGCTGTAAGTAGTTTTTCTTTCTTTCTTATAATTAGCGAAAAAGAAGTAAAAAAAGTGTGTCAGTCCAGAAAGGAAGCATTATGAAAAACAATATTTCTTAAACTCTGCTGCTTCTCCCTTTCCACATGGTTGTCAAATGAGGTCTTCTTGACCTTTCAGAAATGTATGCATTTTTGTAGCTGGACTAATTAGACTTTGAGGTATAGAACTCAATGAGGGTCCAGAACTTTTGCCGATACATGCTGACAAAAGAGAAAAAGAAGAGATTATCTGAGACAGAGCTTTCCATGTCTGACAGTTTACTAGCATGCCCTATGGATGGAATATTTGAAGAGAAGGGAGAATAGATTCAATACCTGCTGGTTTGGCTTGACTTCTAGGTTTGCAGGATGAAATTATTGATTCTGGCCCCCATCACCCTTCAATCCTACCCACCTCTTGACCTGTCTAAAGCATTGCATATGAGTTTATCCATTTGCATAATCAGTTTTGATTAAAAAGCAAGCAAGAAATAAAAAATAAAATGTTTTGACAACAGTAACAAAACAGTTGTTCCAGGGACTGGGTGTGATAGCTGTCTTACAGCAAAGGTCTACCCAGAAGTATGCTATAATCACTCACTCATTCACTCACTCATGCATGCACGCACACACTCTATCTATCTATCTATCTATCTATCTATCTATCTATCTATCTATCTATCTATCTGTATGAACTTTTTCTTGAAAAAGTGATATGTCTCTGTATGTATGAATGAACTTTTTCTTGAAAAGTGATAGATAGATTGATAGATAGATCGATAGATCGATCGATAGATAGATAGACAAAGTATTTTTATACCACTTTTCAACAAAAAGTTCACAAAGCAATTTGAACTTAGAGTTCCCATTGGACTTAGAGGTCCCAGTCCTACAGATGGTGCTCTGAGCCCAATTCAAACAAATATTTGAGTAACTTTCTTTTGTCTGTTCTAATTCTCATGCCTCTCTATGATCCAAAGTATAGTAAATCCTTCCTGCATGAGACTTACCCTACAATCCAGAGTAACTACGGGAGCACATAAGAGACATTACATGTACCTGTAGTTACTGCACCACCTAGTGAAAACCTATGGGAAATTCATATTGCAATCCAGAGCAAATTGTTCTTACACCGGAGCAAGGACTCCCTGTAGTTACTCTGGATTGCGCTTTTAGCTATGCCCCAATGAGGTTAACTCCAAAACATTCTCTTCAACTATATATAAGCTTTGCAGAAAACCAATTGTAAGTCTGAATTTTCTTCAGATGTCAGCTGGTGGATGAGACAGAATTCACAAGGAGGACGGCTCCTTTTGTTTGCCCAGTTTTGGCAGACTGAGAACTTCAGAAGCAACATCCAGGTTTGAACTGTGAATTTCCCCCGGAGACATGGTCGGATCTCTTGAATAAACCCAAGGTTTTAAGAGACTGTGTTGCATGCTCCGGGAGCCACACGGACAGCCGCTCCCAGCAAATCATTCCAGTCATAAAATACTACCAAAACGTGAGTTCCAGAAAAGGGGAAATCTAAATTATTGTCACTCCCGTCAAATTCCATAAGCTCATCTGAAGAATATATGATTAGGGACTGAAGGTTCCTAATCTCCATTTAGTAGAAAGGATGCATTTGGCAATGTAAATGCATAACATCTCCCATAATTAGTTTTGCACAGCTGTGTCAGAAAAATAGCCTTCAGCTTATTTTTTATTAATTGGTTTATTTAAATATCTAATATTCCCCACACTAAAAGCTCAGGTAAAATTAATTCAAAAAGCTACACTGGGGGAGGGGGCTGCAATACTAAGGTTGGCATAAATTTGGTGCAAGTCCCATGCTGGTCTGGAATGCACCCCACCTTATCCACAAATCTGATTTGTGCAGGGATAGGGTGAAATTGCCCTAGTTTCTTCATGTAGGACTGCAGGTCCTGAACATGTGGTCTGACCCACAGGACCCTGAGCCCTCTTTTCAGCTCTCAACTTAGCAAGCAGAAGGCAGCTCCAGCCCCAGAACTTGCTTCCCCCTTATGGGAAGTGGGACATGGGAGGTTATTGTACTGTTTGTCATCTTCTCAACAGTATGCCCAAACACCATGAAACACTGATGGAAAGATTTGCAGTGTCACTGTCTATTTTTACTCATGTTTATGTATTTAAGCCCATCTCTTAATATGATAATAATTTTGAGACTCTGGTCTGGATGTTCACGGTGCACATTTGAGGATTGCAATATACAGTGCGCTTGAATATCGGCAATAAAATCTAATACAAGGGCTCCACTGCAATGCAGTTTTACATAAGGGCTGGTAGGGAGCAGACAGAATGTTATTAGACCATAAAAACACATCAGCCTGATTTATGGTTTCTGATCAAGGTTTCGGTGAAAATTACTCTGCATCACCAGCTCAAGGTGACTGCTACCATTAATGTGTGGAAAATAAATGAGATGAGGAGGCAGATATCAGAAGACATGGCAGGGAGCAGTGAGCCAGTTTATATAGAGCTGGCTTTCCATTTTGTTTTACAGTGCACAGAACCCTGTCATCCAAATGGTTGCTTTGGGGCAGAAAAAGCAATTCTTGATAATTAGATCTTATGACACGGAGCTGCTGGTCGCTTGCATCCAGTATGTAACTGTGATCCAGTAAAATTCTCTCTCTCTCTCTCTCTCTCTCTCTCTCTCTCTCTCTCTCTCTCTGCATGTCGTCATCCTTTCAATGATCTTCAGAATGTATGAAATGCTGAAATCCTAAAATTATTTGCCAGACTGGAAGGAAAAAACCAAACTAGATTTCTCAGGAAGTTCCAGTCCAAGACTTCTGTTTATGTACAGACCACTACATAAAATATTTTATGTTCCTACCATTATATTTTTAAAAGCAAACAACCTTCCCACTGCTCAGTGTCATTTGACGTTGCTGATTGATTACCAAGTAATTTCCATCACTGATAAGAATGCAGAAAAAATGTAATCATTCTAGATTCTGGCTCCTCTCAGTTTTTAAACAAACTCACACATATATATTGCTCATATGTTGCTCAGCTCTTCCTGAGGTACAATTTTTATAACATACATCAGTAAAAATACACCTCAATTTCCAACTTCTCAACTGCCCTTTTGCCTTCTCTCTCCTCAGTGCGGTGGCATAGCTAGAGCGGGGCAGAACAGTCAGTGTTGGAGGGAGGTGTGCAAGGATCCCCTACCCCTTTGGTACTATTCCAGGCTGCTGTACCCTTGAACATCTGCCTCCAAGACTGACTGCTCTGCCCCCTCTAGCTATGCCACCATCTCAATGGCTCTCCTCAACTGCCCTTTCAGCTGCCCTTTTGTGCCCTCCTCGTCTGCCCACCTAGCCTGTCCCAAAGAAAGTTACAAATGGCAATTGAAATGGGAATGGAATGTTGAGAGTTGCCTCTCCTCAGCCTTCTCTGCCCCAGAGAAACATGAGAATGTTTGATTGATTCATATGGAATGTGTGATTCATATGGAATGTGGAATTCATATGGAATTTGTTTGATTCATATGGAATGTGTGCACACATACCCCACACACAGATCAATGCAAATCTGTCTGTCTGTGTAGATTACCCATGCACAGATCAGGCTTTTATGTAGATAAATGCCTATCTATGTCCAGGCAAGCCTTGAAGAAAAATGGGATAAGAATTTGTTTGGACTAGGGTTGCCATATGTCCCCCCCCCCCACCCCCCCAAAAAAAAAAACAACTAGGACAGTCCCGATTTTTGGAAATTGTATTAAAATCCTGGCAAGTGTGACAGTGGAAGAAAATTATGGCAATTTTGTGGAAGAAATTTTGTGGAAATTTTGTGGAAGAAAATTACGGCAATCCCAGTTTGGACCTACCTCCCAGAATGGATCTGAAGGGGAGAGAAGGAATCTCCTGCACACAGGTGAGGCTCCCTGCAAAACGTAGAGCTTTGAACCCTCTCTTCCTACCTCTTTACCACTGATAAATCTTAGCTCCATATTGTTTTTCCATTGACTCTATATTTACTCAGGTGTTTTCATTTTTTCATTTTCTTGTAAACCGCTTTGTGAACTTTTCAGTTGAAAAGCAGTATATAAATACTGTAGTGTAGATAGATACATTTACAGGTGTTCTGTGATGTGTCTTTGGTTCTCTTTCCTTTACTCTAATTTTTAAACATGCAGATTTCAGATGTTGGCTTTCCAACCGCACATCTGGAGTCTATCCATTGCTGTTAATGCAGCTGTCTTGTGCAGCTGATTTTGTTGTTAGGAAGGGGTATATTTCAAAGCACAGTACAAGGCAAAAATCCATAAATCCACTTTTCTGAAATATGTGCTCATTCTCTCTCCACGGTCTGCAGATTTGGAACTCATAATGCCCTTGAAGTCTTCTGTTAACTGACCCCCATCATACTATGCATCTTGACAATTTGTGTCTTCTAATATACCCCTTATTCTGAAGCCTGCACAGCAGATGTTTGGAACTGCTGTCAACCTATGAGGTGGTGAAGTTAAAAACCGAAGCTAAATTTGGAACATATTTAGCCAGTGCCCCACAGAAGTGCCCGGAGGAAAGGATGACTTTATTCTATGTACCAGGGTAATTAGCTTGTGTTGCTAATAGGGTAGAATTCCTGGTATTTAATTGAAAGCAGGTGGATAATTAAATCAAATATGTATCTAATCAAGAGCCTGGAGTCTGGCAATATGATGCCTAGATTCATCTCAGGATTAAAAAAAATTTTAAACCCTACCTTTTTCAGCCAGTACTCTCTGGAAGTGAATGCGGAGAGAGGGCTGGCAAACCGAATCCTGTTGTGAGCCTAATTAGAATGTATGTAGAGGCAGCCCAGAGTTGAAACACAAAGCTGAAGTTGTGTATGCCTCAGTGGTAACCTGCGATGCAATTGCATTTCATTTGAAAAGCTACCCTGAAATAATCCGAGCCAGAGGAAAAAGAAAAAAAAAAACAGCAACACAGAAACCTATAGTCAACGACACTTTAAATGCTGACTTTGGACCACCTCTGGCCATTTGACAATATGCTTTGTTAATACCGCGGAGCCACCAAAGGTTACGGAGAATGAGCGTGTCGAAAATGGTACGACTGGGTTCGTATCGCAAATTATAACGTTTGGCGTTCTATTAAGGCTCAGCGGGTGGCTTTAGTCGAGGCCCTGTGAGAAAGCACAACAGAGGCTATAAAACAGATATGGATGCAGATCCTGAACCAATAAGCTAAATACCGAATTCCTATTAATACAAGCCACTAGCATAGCTAGAAGGGATGCAAAGCACTACGAGTGCAATCCAAACCTAGGCCAGCACAACTCATCAGTCTTCCCATTCCCATGGTGATGTAGGGAGGCAAGGGCATGTCTGTGTACTGGTATAACATTCACCCAAGAGTGGCGCAGAAGTTCTTATGGCACTTTTGTGACATCCCCAGGTCAGCACAGGACTTATGCTGGGACTTAGGCTGGCCTAACTGGAGATTGGGATTGCAGCCCATGTTTTGCAGGTGTCTGAATGCACCTCGCAAATGCCTCCATTTAGCGCTCACTGCCACAAATTGCTCGAAAGGGGAAGGCACTCTTGCATGGCATGTTCAGCAGTCTGTAAAACTTAGAGCACAATCCTAACCATGTCTACTCAAAAGTAAGCCCCATTGTGTTTACTGGGTCTCACTCCCAGGAAAGCGTCTTTAGGATTGCAACATTAATGCCGTGCATCCTTTCTAGCTACAGTGCTGAATATAACTATACTGTTATATTCCTATATAATTATATATTATATAGTATAACTATACTGTTATACTGTTATAGTTATATAGTATATAACTATACTATATATATACTGAATATAGACCCTCTATACTGAACTTCATTCACATAATTTTATTAACCCCTGGCAGTACTTCTTTTAGTGTAAGTGAAAAGAGGAAAGGCTTCTCTAGAGGTGGGTGAATGCCTAAGGAGCAGCGCACATTTATTTCACTATGGCTGCAATCCTAAAGACACTTTCCTGGAAGTAAGACCCATTGAATACAAAGGGGCTTACTCTTGAATAGACATGGTTAGGATTGTGTATCTACACATTTTCTTAGTGTATATATGAGTATGTAAAACACATAGCATACATCATGAAGGGTCCTGGGGACGTACCCTATACCGAGCCTTTTAACTCACAGATTAGATTCAATATGGATTCCAAAGCTGGGTAACCCATATTGGTGCTTGAAGGCCCTACCTGTCCTTCCCAACCTGACCAAAGGTACATTCCAGTCATATCCAGGAGATCTTCTGCAACCTGGGAAGACTACACGTGACCCCTCCAAGACTCATAATGATTTCTGGAGTTGTTGGAAGGGTGCTTCTTTTCCAAAAACCAAAACTGCCTTTCCAACATCTCCAGGTGCGACTTGAAAGTGATTCCTCTCACATGTAGAGGTACTATTGTATCCCACCTGTAGATTCCATTTTCCATGAGTTTCAGTATCTGTAGAAACAGATCCCCTGCAATGTCTAGAAGTACTGGAGACTCCATGATCTGCCAGCCAACTTCCTAATGGCACATTGTCACCAGATTATTTGTTTGTTTGTTTGTTTGTTTGTTTGTTTGTTTATAGAAGTCGTGACATAATGATGACTACAAAGTGAAATGTGATTAGAAAACCATTATAGGAGCAAAAGAAAGAGAGTGACATTAGGAGATTTAACTAAGGGTATGAATAGGAGGACCAACCTTGAACAGTGGTCAAATAATGTTTTTATCTCATTTCTAAGACTGTGATCTGCTATGAAAGATGGAAATGAAGCCACAAGGCATAAAACAACAACAAAAATTAGATTAAAGGAAATGGGATTTATCAGGTCAGAACCATTATTTTTCTCACTGTGACAATGGAGAAAATTGGGGTGAGTCCAACAGTGGTGTAGAATAAATGGGGAAGATCATGTATACACTTTTTCAGTTTTCCAAAGGAGATCATAAGGTGCAAGAGAGAATCTAATGTAAAAATGAGTTCAGAAAAGATATCGACAGGCTTCTTGTTCGTTGATTTTTTCACTTGGGTTTTGTTTTGCAGTTGCCATCAGCATAACAAATGGGGCTAATGGTCTTTCTGGCAAGTTATTTGGAAGCAAGATTCATCAAGGAGGTGAGAGTGCCCTACCTGGCATTGCTAAATTAGCAGGGCATACATTCTGTAATGCTGGCTGCCTGCCCACGTCTGTCACGAGGCCAAATTCTTAGTCGTTGAAAAAAAAATATTTTCTTTTGTCTATCCTACCTTTCAGAACACTCAACTTTAATGGTTCTGGTATTGTGAAAGAGAACTCAATACCTACTCTATCCATCCCTAGCATAATTTTATAGTTCTCAAGTATTATAAATTTTGTGTCTCATGTTTTGTATGCCCTGCTTATAATACTTGAGACATACAAAATTGATAATACTTGAGAGATATAAAATTATGCCAGAGATGGAAAGAGCGGGTAGAGAGATCTCCTTCGCACAATACCAGAATCACTAAAGTTGAGTGTTTTGAAAGTTGGGACAGACAAAATAAAATATTTTTAAGCAACTGTGTAAATACCATATTTACTCGAATATAACGCACCATCAAATATAATGAGCAACCTACACTCAGAATCAAAATACTGTATTTACTCAATTATAATTTACATCTAATATAATGCACACCCTGATTTTGGAGACTGAATTTGGCTGGAAAAGGTGAGCTTTATATTAGTGTAAAAATAGTATTTTCTGAAATACCTTGTCATCGGATATGGGATGACATCTAGCCTAGATGCCTTCAATAGCAGATTAGACAAATTTCTGGAGAAAATGTCCATCACAGGTTACAGTCCATGATGTAACCTCCCATTGGGTATGTGCAGCCTCCCATTTTTAGAAGTAGGTTACATCAGAATGAAAGGTGCAGGGGAGTGCTTCAAGACGCCTGTCCACAACACACTGTATAAGCAGCCCCTACTCCTTGACATTGGAGCCATTCATTGGAGCCATCATTGGAGCTATTCAGGATTGCAACAGCAAATTACCATGGCTGCCCTTAATGGATTCCTTATATAAATCTAATTATTTAAGATAGGAACTGTGTAGCAAGCCACCAGGGAATGTATTTTGCCATATGTGCTAACTTTATGCCAAGCATTCCTCCCAACTCTTTTGAGCAGCAATCTTAAAGACATTTTCCTGGGTTTAAGACCCATGGAACACAATGGGGCTTGCTTTTGAGTAGACATGGTTATGATTGTGCTCTGAGTTATGCAACTTTTGGGCAACATTCTTGAACAGCATCTCTGCGCCATCTGTTGGGCAGTAATGCATCCAGGGGATCAAGCATTTATTGGTGCTCACTTGGCCAAGCTCAAGCTTTTTCCATCAGCCTATGTGTACCCATTCTTCACCCCTTTTGTTTAAATCAATTTTATTTGGACCTTTAATAAATTAGGATTCTGACATTTTGCCTAAAACATTTTGCCTACCTGGTCCATGATCATGGGAAATACTGTGGGGTGCCATATCCCTTCACCCTGCAAACATTGCATTGGTTTGATTTAAATAAACTACCACTGAGTACTCTTTCCAGTCTTGCCCCCATTTTCCATAACAGGGTGCACATAGCTACTTTGGTGGGGGCTATTTCCAACAGGAAAATAGTGTAAGACACATATGCCACAGTTTTAATTATGATATCATAATTAAAATGTCTCCCTTGCCAATGATAATAATAGGAGACATATGATGTCTCCCTTGCCAATGACACTAATAGGAGACATATCCACTTTTGATCATGGCTGCAATCCTAAATCCGTTGAACAAAATGGGGCTTACTTTTGAGTAGACATGGTTAGGATTGTGCTCCCTGTCCCTTAGCCAACCACACTAATGTGATTAATTTCACTAGCTGCATAATGTGGCCATAAAGTGGGAATTTGTTTCATATGTGGATCTACAGAAAAACCAGGGAAGAATAATCAAAACAGAATATACTTTTCTCACCTGGAAATAAACACAATTGTGATTGCCTTTTCAGAATCACTTTCATGTGCCATACGTACCAATAAATCATGTCCCAGAGAATGCTGTGATCACAATGCTATGCATC
This sequence comes from Cryptoblepharus egeriae, assembly GCA_030015325.1. Taxonomy (NCBI): domain Eukaryota; kingdom Metazoa; phylum Chordata; class Lepidosauria; order Squamata; family Scincidae; genus Cryptoblepharus; species Cryptoblepharus egeriae. Next base: position 5,742,378 of record JAREYC010000001.1, read on the forward strand.
AATCGAGGTGTGTACATGTAAAAAGAGAGTTTCCATGCACCACTAAACATGTGGCCAAGCCCTCAGCAGATGCCATTAACAGAAAACATTTTTGTTTTGCTGTGCGTGGTACTGAGCTGGTCTCTCTTCAAGATTAAAATCTCCCCTTTGGGAGTGAATTCATAGTTGGTTTGCAAGAAAAGTTCACCTTTTATTGCATTCCTTCCTTCAGATGTTAAATGCCCACGACACCTATTTTTACAGTTTCTTAGTATGCAGAAAATTACTTTGGAAATGCATTCAGTTCTACCAGCTCAGTGCTTTCCTATTCTCTATAAAGGTCAGGTACCAGATTAGCTCAATTAGATTGTGAAATGCATGATGATTCTATTTTTTTTCCATGGCCCTGCAGATGACTTCTTATCCAACGAATGGGCCAAATGGCTACGTTGAGTACAACTAAGACTCACATATTTGCCACCTGCATGCCAACTGATGTGATTAAAATCCAACTAAAACGATACCATAGCCAGAGCTACAAAAGGTCAATGCACTGTTGTCGTGACATGCGAAGAGTGATTATGGCTACAATCCAGAGTAACTACGGGACCTTTTCCACCAATGCAGTTATGGTGCCACCAATGGGAAACCAATGGGAAATGCTTAGAGCAATCCAGATTAAGTGCCTCTTATGTCTTCCCTTAGTTATACTGGATTGTAGGGAAATTGTCTAAACAGACAGCAGTGAGATTGTATAAAAGGTTGCCTGCCATATCTAGAGCTGCAGACATCATTTCCAAAAGGAAGTTTCTTTTTCAGCAAATGCTTTCCTGAGAGTTCCTTGCAGTTGGATATGTCTATCTTCAGAGATGGGACAATGCTAAACACCTTGAATGAATGGCAAAATCCGTCAACAGGTCTGTTCTGTTCTTTCTTGCCATTTCTACTGTACAAGACATTCCTAAGGGTACAGTCCCACACTTAAGGGTACACATATCCACTTGGGTGAGCAGAAATCTATTGCAGTAGACTAGATCTGTGCGTATGTTTTCCTGCATTGACACATGCCCCTAGGAAGGATGTTTGCATTAGCCAAGTTTGGTCAACTCAAGGGCTTGGGGTAGGGTCATCATATGTCCTAAAAAACAGGGACAGTCCTGATTTTGGAGGATTATGATCACATACTTCCAAGTGTGCCAGAGGCTCCTGTCACAATTTTGTGGAAGAGAATTATGGCAACCAACGTTCAGGGGGACATAGGGAGGGAGGAGAGAAGGCAGGAGGGAGATGTTCCAGGGTGGGGGAGGACAGCCAGTGGCAAATGGGGAGCTGAAGGATCTGGCACCAGTATTGTTTAGGTGGTGCAGATCCACATTGCCCCATTGGGACTGCTTTGGCTCTGATCCTGGCTGCAGAGCCAGGATCTGGCACAAGTATTGTTTAAGTGGTGCAGATCCACATTGCCTCATTGGGACTGCTTTGGCTCTGATCCTGGCTGCAGAGCCAGGATCTGGCACAAGTATTGTTTAGGTGGTGCATTTCCACATTGCCCCATTGGGACTGCTTTGGCTCTCCCTGGGTAATGGGAAAAGTTACCCCTGACTTCAGATGAGACAGTGGTTGCCCAAAACCTGCACTGGATACATGCTGACCTCCCTGTTCCAGCGCAAGTTAATATTGTGCCCTAAGTCAGCTTCCTTCAATTTCCCTTGACAAAAAATGGAGCAGGTGCTTTGTTGGCATCAACAAGCATCAAATGAACTTACCATCAAATGAATGGTAACTTTTCAAGCCGAGAGAAATGGTTGGAATATAAGATATTGACAAGTCAGAAAAACAATAACGATAGGACTCTGGAAATGTCAGGAAACCCAACATGATCCAAAAATAGCCTGTAAGGTCCCCATATCAATAGATCATAAAAATTACAACTAAATATGCATTCAGTGCCCGCCGCTACTGGGTATATATTTCAAAAGGCAAGATTACAATGGCATGTATTATGTTATATTTTAATTAGGTGATAGTTATCTAGGCAGAAACCTAAAGGGGGACACTAGACTGAAAGCAATTGATACATTCTTTGTTTTGTGGAGAGAATGAAGGCTGGTGCTTGCTATCTCGCACACTCATCAAATCTAAAGTATTGTGTTGAAAAGTGAGTTCATTTGTCTTTACTGTTCACTTCTCTGGTGCATCTGATAATGTTAAAAAGCTCTTCTTGCCCACAATATATCTTTATGTGGTTGATTTGGCAGAGGCGTTCGGAACTGCAGACAAAGTGAAATTCAAAGCTTGAGATCACAGATGTGAAAAGTTTTTAAACACATACTTGCAAATAAATCCTGTGCAATGTAAATTCCAGAGTGTTTAACTGAGGTCCAACTAAATAGCAGTGATTGAGAACCAGGATCCATTTTTCAGAATGAAAATCTTTTTGGACCCACCAGAAGTGATTCTGGAAGTGATGTTATGGCTGGAAGTGATACCATCAAGCAGGGAAATTTTTAACACTTTCCCCTACAATAAAACCTGTAGGAAAAAAAAATTCACAATCATGTCTAATTTGGGGTGCAATCTTAATCATGTCTACTAGAGGTAAGCCTCATTGTGCTCTATGGGAACATTTTATGAGTAGCTTCCTATATTCTATCAAGGAACCAAATGGCAGAAATTTGCATTTTATCCACTAGATATTAGAATTCATTTAGGACCATTTTAATTTCTAAAAATAAATAAATCCTAAAATAATTTTAGCAACACAGTCTTTGTTCTAAAATGCAGACACTAATCTGTCCCAACAATAATGGAGTTTTTCATTCTTAGCTCAAAATATGTTGCAAATTGAGAGAATGATACATATGAATTCCATTTTTCGCATTGCAGCTGCCAAATGGAAATCAGATTAATTTCTGTTATTGAGTCAAAACTTGATAGGCAAGTGTTACTTGCAAGGGTTTTGTTTCCTTATTATATAATATAAATCAAAGTTATAGTTGTTCGCCACCTACAGCCATGGTGTCTAAACCTTTTGGAAGGAGGATCACTTCGACTCAGACATTGTGTTGGAGCAGGAAGAAAAAAAACTGCTTTACATTTTAAATTTTAATCTATTTACAGAAATTTATATTTATTATTGCATTAGAGATAGAACTAATGAGTGAATGAATTCAAATCAGTTCAAACACATTTTCTAACACGGTGTGGATGATTTGTTGGCCTTCAGATATACACAATCCTTTATTTATTAGGATTTTATTTAAAGGATTTATTCCTTTAATTAAAAAATAAATAAATAAATAAATAAATAATAAACAACTCTTAGGATAAATTTACATAAATTTACATAACTGGATATATTGAGTAGACTTTTGGGTCTTCTCAACAGTAAGCCCCACTGTGTCCATTAGGTCTTACTCCCAGGAAAGTGTCTTTAGGATTTAGCCTTTAGAGACAGAGCTAATGAATGAATGAATTCAAATCAGTTTATAAATACTTTCTACAAAGGCAACAAGGAGAAAAGTTTTGGGCTGGATACAACCGTATAAAATTAGGTCCATCTTATTCACATCCTATTGCTTTGCCATGTAAGGCATTGCTGTTTTAGCCCATTATGTTGCATCATAGCTGAGTTGGACACAATGATCCTTTGTTATTCTTTGAATAAATTTCCTTTGAATAAATGTATTGATTTATTCCTTTAAATAAATAATTCTCAGGATAAATTTACATAAAGTTACAAAACTGAATATATGAGAGACAGAACTAATGAATTAATGAATTCTAATCAGTTTATAAACACTTTCTAACACAGAAGAGGTTAGTTTCAAGGGTTTTTTTGGTTTGAATTATGTTTTTTGGCCTTCAGAAACATACAACATTAAACAATCTGAACTTTTAGGTTATTTTATTTTATTTTTTATGTATTTTCTGTATTATTTCTTAAAATAATGTCTATTTTTTCCTCTTAATATTAGTATAAATACAATATACTGAAGAAAGGAAATGAATATGGGCGCAATCCAGAGTAACTACGGGGAGTCCTAGCTCCGGAGTAAGAACACTTTACTCTGGATTGCAATATGAATTTCCCATAGCTTTTCACTAGGTGGTGCAGTAACTACGGGTACACATAATGTCTCTTATGTGCTCCTGTAGTTACTCTGGATTGTAGGGTGAGTCAGTGAAAAACTGAGCAAAATTCCATCCAAACTTGTTACATAGCTACGACCATTACAGAGGCAACAGGGAGAAAAGGTGGAAACCAGTTTGGGGCTGGATTCAACCATATAAAGTCCTTCTTATTCACATCCTATTGCTTTGCCATGTAAGGCGTTGCTGTTTTTAGCCCATTATGTTGCATTATAGCTGAGTTGGACACAATAGCCCTTTGTTATTCCTTGAAAAAAATGTCCTTTGAATAATTTCATTGATTTATTCCTTTAAATAAAAAAATAAATAATAAATAAATAAACAATTCTCAGGATAAATTTACATAAAGTTACATAACTGAATATATTGGAGCACAATCCTAACCATGTAAGTAAGTCCCACTGTGTTCAACAGGTCTTACTCCCCGGAAAGTGTCTTTAGGATTTAGCCGTTAGAGACACAACAAATGAATGAATGAATTCAAATCAGTTTATAAACACTTTCTACAAAAGTTAACATGGAGGAAAGGCAAAAACCATTTTGGGTTCAACAAAATTTAATTAGGTGCCTTTTTATATATATCCTTTTGCTTTGCCATGGAAAGGATTTCATATGCCCATTATACGATTTCCCAAACCAGTAGGAATCTATCCATTTTTCAGAAAGACACAAATCTTTCTCTGGAATGTATGTTTTGGATATCTCAGAGACTTGTACTAAATGGTGTTGTTTAATTGGTCAGTTGTGTCCGACTCTTCGTTCTTCTTAGACTGCAGCACACCAAGCCACCCTATCCTCCACTAGCTTCCTAAGGCTACAATCCAGAGTAACTGTGGGACCTTTTACACCGACATAGTTGCAGTTCCACCTATGGAAAACCTACGGGAAATGCATAAAGCAATCCAGAGTAAGTGCATCTTACATCTTCCCGTAGTTGCTCTGGATTGTAGGGTACATCTGTCCAAATTCATGTTCATTATCTCAGTAACTCTATCTAACCATCTCATCCTTGGCTACATTCTTCTTCCTGTGCTTCCCATTTTTCCCAGCAGTATAAGGCATCCTCCCTTCTCATGATGTGGCCAAAATATTTGAACTTCAGCTTCAGTATTTGTCCTTCCAGTGAACCGTCAGAGTTGATTCCTGGAGGATGAACTGATTTAACTTCCTTGCAGTCCAAGGGACTCTGAAGAGTCTTCTCCAGCACCATCATTCAACAGGCTCTCACAGCCTTACATTACTTACAAGGAAAACCATTGCTTTAAACAGACAGATCATTGTCTAGTTAAAGAGATGTCCCAAATTTTAATTACATTGTCTAGATCTGCCGTAGCCCCCCAGATTTGTATGTGTCATTGTGATCAAATTGTTTCTGACATTTCCTTATGACTTTCTTCAGTAAATAACCATCATTCAGATACATAAGATATTCATTGCCCACGCATGTCTTTGTTCATTTTACTGTAATTTGTTATGTATTTTGGCCGTGTATTAACAAATGTGTTATTTATTGCATTGTTATTTGTTTTTATCATAATTTAAGGGTGGTGGGATGTTTTTAAATGTTTTTAAAAATATATATTTTTAGAATTTAAGTGATATTTCTGCCTTTTTTGGTGGCCGTTCTGCATTTGCAAGCTGAAAAAGACTGGGTTACACTTTTCAACAGTTTTCACTTGAACCGATTTTGGGAAATTCAATCCAGAAGGGGGTGAAAAGGGGCGCAATGTGTTTTTGTCCCTATGCTTTACACTGAGGAATCACTGACTGATCAGTGGTCCACCCTAACCCCTGGACCTAGAAGCATGAAATTTGGAGAGGGTATTCTTTACATGACATAAGCACCCACTAAAGAGCAATTTTTAGAAATTTAACACCTAAGGGGATGAAAAGGGGTGAAATGCATTTTTGTCCTATATTTAACACTGAATCAATACACAGCCCCAACCCACTAAGAACTGATTTGGTGCCCGGTGATGCCCAATGGTGCCTGCTGCCTGGTGCTGCTTACTGATGCCCAGTGTTTGCTGGTGCATGGTGTCTGGTACCCCATAAATATGTCCAGTAGTGCAAGATATTTTATGCTGCCCATTGACACCCAGTGGTGCCTGGTGCCTACTGGTAATGTCTGAGCACTGGCCTATCTGTCCCCCAGGATTGGTGCAGAACTGTCTTACGACAGTTTTGTGGCATCCCAGTTCAACACAAGACTTATGCTGGATAAGCATAAGTGGCCTAACTGAAGCTTAGGATTGCAGGCAAAATCTACTTGTAACCTGAATGGTGAGTATGGTTATGTGCCATTGCCCCACCTCCACTGGTTTTTTACTCACACATTTTAATAGAATAAAGATATTTCAAAGTGGTTTGGTTCATTGTATTCTGCTGCAAATTATATATGTGTAAATGACATGATGTGATTTTTTTACAAAACATGATTTTAGCCATTTTGGTCACTAGTGGCGCAATCCAGAGTAACTACGGGGAGTCCTTGGTCCGGTGTAAGAACAATTTACTCTGGATTTCAGTATGAATTTCCCATAGGCTTTCACTAGGTGGTGCAGTAACTACGGGTGCACGTAATGTCTCTTATGTCCTCCCGTAATTACTCTGGATTGTAGGGTCAGGATGTCACTTCCTGAAAGGGTGACACCTTTTTAACAATCTAGTTTCATCCCTAATCAGGACCATTTTGGAAGCCTTCCACTCCTCCGGACAGACTTTCCACATCAGCCAATGCATGCTGGCTTACTCACTAGTAAACATAGCTGTGAAGTTCACTTTCATTTTCAATGCATTGAAAATGGAACCTCCTTCTGGGGTGATTTGTGGGGACTGTGTTCATTGCATCAAGACAATTCTTGTGTCTGGATTCCTTTCAGTCTGCCCTTTCTGGTGGACTATGGGCACAATCCAGAGTAACTACAGGGAGTCCTTGCTCCGGTGCAAGAACAATTTGCTCTGGATTGCAATCTGAATTTCCTATAGGTTTTCACTAGGTGGTGCAGTAACTACGGGTACACGTAATGTCTGCTACGTGCTCCTATATTTACTCTGGATTGTAGGGTAACACATTTTTGTCTACTCGTGAGTAAAGCTGTGATGGGGCCACTTTCACTTTCCATGGAGTTCAATGCAATTTCTTTAACTTTATTGCAATAACCTTTGATAGGAAATTGCTGTTTCAAAATGGATAGTTGCATTGGATTCTCTCTTAAATACACATCCAACAGTATATGATATTATGGGGTTTTCCAAACCACCATAAAGTTGCATTTTTGAGTTGTCTCAGCCCCCCACCCAGTGCATGTTACTACATTGCGCTCTCTGTGCAACGTGCCATCTGAAGATGGTTCAGAAACTACAACTCATGTAGAATGTGGTGGCCTGTGTGGAACCTGTTCCATGCTGTCGGACCACTGCTACATTGGCTGTCCATTCATTTCCAGGCAGAATTCAAAATTCTGGTTTTGATCTTTAAAGCCCTATACGGTACAGGTCCAGGGTACTTGAGGAATCGCCTTTGTCTATACAATCTAACCAGTGGTGGGCTCCAGCAGGTTCGCACCTGCTTTGTAGAACCAGTTGTTAACGAGAGATAGGGCATATAAAATTGTAAAATAGCCATTTAAAGGTGGCTGCCAGGTGGGCATAGAACCGGTTGTTAATTTCTTTGAATCCCATCACTGAATCTAACCAGTGATGGGCTTCAAAAAATTTAAGAACCGGTTCTCTGCCCATCTGGCAGCCACTTTTAAATGGCTATTTTTAAACTTTATATGTCCTATCTCTTGTTAAGAACCGGTTCTATAGAGTAGGTGCGAACCTGCTGGAGCCCACCACTGAATCTAACCCATTTTATGTTCCATACAAACCATCAACAAAGTTCATCTGGGAGGACCCTGCTGACCGTGCCGTCACAGAGAGAGATGAGGAATGTAGTGGCTTGGAGCAGGGCATTCTCAGTGGTTGCACCCCTGCTCTAGAACACCTTTCCCCTGGAAATGATAATTGTTCTCTCCTTGCAGAGCTTTTGACGTGACCGGAAGACATTTTTTAATGGGCCAAAGCTTTTAATTAACAGAGAAGTTGGGGGTTTTGTTGCATTGTTATTTGTTTTTATCATAATTTAAGGGTGGTGGGATGTTTTTAAATGTTTTTAAAAATATATATTACTTTTTATATATTTTATTCATGTTGCTAGTGACCATAAGTCCGTTTTAGTGTAGATAGATAGATAGATAGATAGATAGATAGATAGATAGATAGATAGATAGATAGATAGATAGATAGATAGATAGAGCAATTTTAGAATTTAAGAACCATTATCTTAGACATGCTCTATTAAGAGTTTGGAATAAATACAAAAAGAGATTTTATATAAACTTTCAAAAGGATTTGCGTCTCAGTAGTTCCAATATAGACAGCTTTTTGAGTGATTTAAAATGGATAGAAAATATATGGTTTTAGTCTGTACTAGAAAGTCGTGTTTAGAAGAAAAATAAGGCACCGTATTTACTCAAATCTAATGTGCCATTGAATCAAATGCACACCCCCATTTTAAAAGACTTGAGATTTTAAAAAATGTAAACAAAGCAGATGCAAAATTCATTTTACTGCATACAACAATTAGTAATTTGATAATATTATGACAAAGGGTTATGCTATGATTTCCACCGAATTGATCTACTTTATACATCAATGAGTTTATGTTACATTTTAAAATTACAATATAGTAAAGTATTAAACTAAATACCGACCCCTACTTATAACCAAAATACCATATTTACTCAATTCTATTCTAGTGTTCCATAAAATCTAATGTACACCCCAATTTTGGAGACTTACCCTACAATCCAGAATAACTACGGGAGCACGTAAGAGACATTATGTGTACCTGTAGTTACTGCACCACCTGGTGAAAACCAATGGGAAATTCATATTGCAATCCAGAGCAAATTGTTCTTACACTGGAGCAAGGACTCCCCGTAGTTACTCTGGATTGCGCCCTTAGGGTAAAACCCAGAGTAACTACGGGGAGTCCTTGCTCCGGAGTAAGAACAAGTTATTCTGGATTGACTATGCATTTCCCATAGGTTTTCATTAGGTGGTGAAGTAACTACAGATGCACGTAATGTCTCTTACGTGCTCCTGTAGTTACTCTGGATTGTGCCCTAAATTTGGCTTGGAAAGGTGAGCATTAGATTTGAGTAAATGTGGTCTTACCAGTACATATAAGTTATTATTAAAATGAAACAGAAGAACAGGATAAAGACTGATACAATGGTTGTAAAATTTGGGACATAAAATATCAATGAAACAATAGGGGAATTTATGGACAAAGAGAGTAAAATTTATGTTAAATGTGAATACTAAAGAAAGTTTGTATAAAATGATGTCTAGATGGTACTTAACACCTATTGAATTAGGAAAAAATTCTGAAAAATTTCCAAATAAATGTTGGAAATGCAAAGACATGAAGGAACATTCTAACATATGTGGTGGATGTGTCTTAAGGTTGAAAAATATTGGACATGTTCAGCAATTGCAGTTGATATTTAAAGTAAACTTGCTAATAAAACCAGAAGCCTCTGTTGGGAATTAATAATTTAATTCATTAAAAAAATTGAAATCAACATTTTGTATATGAGAACTGCTGCAAGATTGGAACTGTTAAATATGTTGAAGAATGGTGTAACAAGATATGGGACTTTGCTAGGATTTAAAGAAATGTCTTTCTTTAAGGCTTTACTGATATAAAGCCTGTAAAAAAATCTTGTGAAAAAGGGATACTAGCTGCAATCCTAACCACGCTTTCCTGGGAGTAAGTACTATTAAACATAATGGGATTTAGTCTGAATAGACATGCTTAGGATTGCACTGTAAGAGTCAAATGAAATACAGATCTGATGAGTAAAAAAATGCTCTTTTTTGAATTTTTAAATAATTGGTTTATGATAAATTATTATGTTTTAGAAACTGATACAAGACGTAAAGAAATGTAAATTTAGAGCCCTGTACAATTTACAAATGTTGCTTTTATTTTATTCTTGGTTCTTTTTTAATTCTATTGCTCCTCCCTTTATTTTTTAAAATAAAACTGTTTACAATTTAATTTTATTTTATTGTAAATAAAACATTTTCAAATGTTGCTTTTATTTTATTCTTGGTTCTTTTTTAATTCTAATGCTCCTCCCTTTATTTTTTAAAATAAAACTGTTTACAATTTAATTTTATTTTATTGTAAATAAAACATTTTCAAATGTTGCTTTTATTTTATTCTTGGTTCTTTTTTAATTCTAATGCTCCTCCCTTTATTTTTTTAAAATAAAACTGTTTACAATTTAATTTTATTTTATTGTAAATAAAACATTTTCAAATGTTGCTTTTATTTTATTCTTGGTTCTTTTTTAATTCTATTGCTCCTCCCTTTATTTTTTAAAATAAAGCTAATAAAAGCTGATTAAATAAGATTAAAAATTGGGTCACCTTATTCAAAGTCCTGTTGCTTGCCCATATAAGGCATGGCTTTTTCTCATTATATTGCATCATCGCTGAGTTGAACATCATCATCCTTTGTTATGCTTTTGGGACCCCTATAAATAGGAGCCCCCTACACCATCAAAACACAGGCTCTCAAAGGCAGGAGATGCTCCTGCTGCTGCTATCAAGAGCTTGAAGGCACCTACCACCTTATGGCCAGATTCAAACGCAGCAGGAGCCCGAGCCTGGCCCACCGACGTCGCAGGCGGCGACGTCGCAGCCATGGAAGGCGAAGGCGGAGGAGAAGATATCGGCGTAGGCGAAGAGGTAAGATCTCCAGAACATCCCATAATCCATTCTCTTGGCGGGCACACCATGAATGGATGTCTCATTGATTGTAAATTGTAAATTGTATTCTTAAATGTCTCATTGTAAATTGTTTTCTTAAATGTATCTATATGTATCTTAAATGTACGTATGTAAAAGTACTTTAGAATCTTAGAACTGTATCTATAAATGTATCTTTAGAAACGTATCTATGTAAAAGTACTTTGGAATCTTAATTATAACTGCATAATCTTAATTAAGGCAACTCAGCTTAGAAGTTTCTAATTGTGTGCTTTGTCTTTTTAGGGTATCGACGCCGTTACAGGAGGAGGAGGAGAAGGAGAAGGAGATACTAAGCCTCTCTGTCCTGATGGTGTCCTGTGCCCTTGATGCCAAGCTGCTAGACCCACCGAAGCTTTTGCCGAACACATATGATGATCACCTCCACCAGACCGCCACCTTCAGCAGATCACCCAGGATAATTTCCTGAGAATTCAAGGAGCCTGCAACAATCTTGAACAATGTCACCTGTCAATAAAAAAATGAACTTTCATTCTTGTTGTTTCCAAGCTTGGTGGGAGGCCTTGGTCTATAGATAAGCAGTGGGGTGTTTTTCATAATGGGAGGTCATAATTGTCATTATAAAGGTATTAAGGTTGACCTATTGTGATAGGAAGGTTTTACAAAATTAATAAATTTAATAGGGAGGACATAATGAAAGGTCATCATTAAGAGGTCTAAAGGTTTGACCTATTACAATAGGTATAGGGAGGTCATTAATGCAAAGTCATTAAGGTATAAAAGGATGATCTTGCAATAGAGAGGTTTAAATGCAAATAAAAGAACCATCTTGTTGAATGAAGACAGTCAGGAAAAAGGCCATTGATCATATAAATTCAGCATGCCAAAGAACATATGGAGCAAGGCTCCCAATTATGGCATCAGCATGTATGAGGAGCATATGAGCATATCATCAGCATATGAGGAGTGTCTTGGAAATTGGTCAAATCCAGTAGAACAAAGTAGGCTTTTGCCACCAAAGTGAATTGGGCCTCAATTGTAAAACCTGGACGTAAAACTTCCCCATCTGTTCCAAGAAGCTTGTTTCCATGTACTTGAGAGCCCAGCGGTGACCAATGAAGTTCTACTTCACTGTAGAAGTAGTTCTACTTCATTGTAGATTATTATTTATGTATTCTTGGATTAATGCCATTAAAGGTTTTGAAAGTGAGTGACCAATGAAGTTTCACAAAAATTGCACCAAAGCTGTGAGTGCACTCAAGACTGCAAATGCTTGGCCCCTGCTTTGGCCCCAGAATTGCTGGGGCAGCACATTTTGGAGAACTTTGATGTAGCAGGTCAGCCCTGCAATGCACACACATCACTGCCCGCACTTGGCATCAGGTTTAGAAGCAAACAGACAAGCGGATTCAAAAACTGCAATATGTAGAAACTCACAGAGTGAATCCACTGAGAATCCTCACTAGTATTCTGAAATAGGTGAAACATTCCGTTTCCATTTTCACCCCGTGGGCTGTTAATTCTGTGGATTGAACATAGGCCAAACTAGATCAGTGCCCTGATCTATGGTGACATGGACTTTATGACCTCATAAAAGCTCATGACCTCATAACAGCTCATAGATTATGATACAAGGCTGCTGCAAGTGGATTAAGGTTAGTCCTATAAAAATTTTTTTCACAAATTAATCTCATCTGAAGGCCAAATTAAACAATTTCACTTTATTCAAGGCAAGCTTCCTGTTTACTTGCTGCCAAAGAGCAGATAATTGAGATTAATGGTTAATGGTTGAAATTGCAAAATTGCTGGAGCCTCTAGCCCTTAACTGCTCCTCTCACCGCGGAATCAGACATTTGAATCAGCAGGCCTCCATCAGTCTTGAAAGACTATGGTATCGTGCTCGGTGCTGCATACGCTGCTTGCGAAGTGCGAAAGCCTGGGTTGGATTATTATGGAGGATAGGCTGTTACCCAAGCAGCAAATCCCCCCTCTCCATGCCACTGAATTAGTCCAATGGAAAGGCAGAGCCAATAAGATTGGATCCAACTGGCGTCGCAGAGCTGAGCTAAGGACAGGAGCTCACCCTGTCTTGTGGGGTCGACCCAATTGTTGTCAATTCTGATGTCATTCTGATCGTAGCTCAATACTGGATTCTTATCTTCTGAATAAACACAGAAATATACAAACTTCTAGGTTTGAATACGGTAGTTTTCTAATGGACTAACAGAAAGGAAGAAGGAGTTGCCGCCATTGTTCCAATAAACATGCACAAACATAAGCTTGGGCCCATGTTCTGTGATCCAAAATTAAATTAAGGAATTTATAATGGAGAGGCCAAAATGCCATGTTTGGCTCTTGGAAATGTTTGAGTGGTTAGCAAAGCATCTCCATGTGCCTCCAACTAGGATAACATAACCACAAAAGAGATTTCCAAAAGAATATCAATTTTAAGATCAGATGCATAAGGATGAAACTTGTGGATGAAACAAGATTTGTTAAACTGCAAAGTTTTCTTTCCCATTCAACTATGGTCGGAAGTAGCAGGAAGGGGGGGGGCACCCATGCTAACCAGTAGGCAGCCCCAGCCTTCTTTAGGCAGAGGGTACAGACATCCCTCACTTACAGATTATGGACCAGAGCATTATCCAAAAGTGAAAACCATTGAAATGTGGAACCCAGTCTTTATCAGCTTACAAATGCAAAATTGTCATCCGAAAAGACAGAAATATCTTTTGCAAAAGCCTAAAAAATGCATATGCATAAAAATGCATATTAGCCAAAATACAAAACAAATTACAGTAAAATGAAGAAAGGCATGTGTGGGCAATGAATAACATTTTTGAATGACAGTGATTACTGAAGAAAGTCATAAGGAAATGCCCAAAACAGTTTGATCACCATGTCACATGCAAACCAACTTCAGGGAAGACAATTTTCGCCTTAGACCAGCAGAGAGTGGTTGAAAGAATGGAGCATGACTTGAAATAACAAGTTCTAGGTATAATGAAAAAGGTGTTGTAAGAGCAGAACCTTCAGAAAATGGTTCTATCATATTACTGGAGACAAATTTTTAACAAAGTAGAAAATGACGGTACTGTATAGTAAAAACTTGGATTAAGCAACTTGGATTGAATGTGTTTTGCAAGACAAGCATTCTAATAGAGAAGGTAGAAAATGAGTACAGTATAGTGAAAACTTGGATTGGGACTAATTTGGATTGAATGTGTTTTGTAAGACAAACATTTCTAAAAAATTTAAACTTGATATATAAGCAAACAACAAGTATACAGTGACGCCTCATGGAACAAACGCCTCACGTAAAGTATGTTTCACGTAACAAACAAAAATTTATCTAGGATTCTGCTTCATGTAACAAACTTTGGTTCATTAAAAAACACATTTGTTGGCAGTTGGGACAGATGTGCTGGCCGGCAGCCCTTTTAAAAAGCATCAGGGGTGCCTACCGCGCCTGCCCAGAGCGAAAGCAACACTTCTGCGCTGTTCCTCCTGTGGCCGGTGTCCGCTGGGCAGAGGGAGAGAAGAGGAGTGGAGAAGAGGGAAGCAGCTCAGGGCTAGCCAGGAGGGAGCAGGGGATAGAGAAAGGCTCAGGATGGAGAGAAGGAGAAAGTGGGGAGACACTTTGAAAGTGTCTTTTATTGCAGCCTCCTAACCATGTCTTCCCAGAAGTCCCATTGTGTTAAATGGGGCTTACTCCCAGGAAAGTGTCTTTAGGATTTCAGCCTAAGTAGACTTCATAGGATCATGCACATTGAATGCATTTTTTGAATTCAATTCCAGTGTTTTGTCATCATTTTTACATTCAGTTAATGTTTTTATATGAATGCTTTTTGGGTGGTGGAACCAATCATCTGAGCTTCCATTATTTCCTATGGGAAAATCCACTTCACATAAAACATTTCATGTAACAAACATGCCTCAGGAACAAATTAAATTTGTTATGTGAGGTACTTGAGAAACAAAATATAGGGTGCAATCCAGAATAACTATGGGGGAGTCCTTGCTCTGGTGTAAGAATAATGTGCTCTGGATTGCAATATGAATTTCCCATAGGTTTTCACTAGGTGGTGCAGTAACTACGGGTACACATAATGTCTCTTATGTGCTCCTGTAGTTTGAGTGTAGGGATACTTGAAAAACAAGTGAAAAAAATTGTCCCGGCCAGAATATGGCCAGTTTTGGCACTCCACGAGTACCTTGCTCAGTGTCTCTTGAGAAACCAGCCTATGCATGTTTACACTGAAGTAAGCAACCTAGACAGATAGTACAATCCAGAGTAACTATGGGAGCACACAAGAGACATTATGTGCACCTGTAGTTACTGCACCACCTAGTGAAAACCTATGGGAAATTCATGCTGCAATCCAGAGCAAATTGTTCTTACACCAGAGCAAGGACAGTTACTTTGGATTGTGCCCAGAGCCTTTACATGTCTACTCCAAAGAAAGCCCTATTATAATCCATGGGGCTCACTTCTGTGTAACTGCAGCTTGAGAGACCTGACAGACAAAAGTTGCAATCCTCAACCTAGTTGGCACAACTCTTTTTCACATAAATTATCCTCAATCTAACTCACTGGTCTTTCTGTGATGACGTAGGAAGGCAAGCGCATTTCTGTGTACTGGTATAACCCACCCTCGTGTCTTTGTCACCCAGGATTTCTGCCAGGCCTAACTGGAGATTAGGATTGCAATCTAAGTGCAGGTTAAATTTGTTTTATTTTTCATTATATTTTGTGTTTTCTTTATTATTTTGTATTATATTACAGTATTGTAATCATTTTTATATGAATATTTTTGGGTTGTGGAATGAATCACCTGAGTTTCCAATATTGCTTGTGGGAAAATTTGCTTTGATATAGAAAGTTTTTGGATTGCAAGTGTGCTTCTGGAAAAAAATTATGCTTGTAAACCAAGGTGCACCTGTGGTTTTCAATGACTGCTAAAATGAAGGTTCTCTGTACTTCACAGAAACTCTAAGGGCCCAATCCAGAGTAACTATGGGGAGTCCTTGCTCTGGTGTAAGAATAATTTGTTCTGGATTGCAATATGAATTTCGCATAGGTTTTCACTAGGTGGTGCAATAACTACGGGTACATGTAATGTCAGTTATGTGCTCCCGTAGTTACTCTGGATTGTAGCGTATATTGCTAAAAGTATAATGATCTTATTGCTATGGTCTGTTTGGGATATTTTTTGTACAATATTTTCCCTGCAATTATTGCAGAAATATTTTTGTACAATTATTATATATTATGATGCATATTTTTAATAACTTCTTAAAAGGTCTGCTTCCAAGAGGGATAGCCATGTCAGCCCACTTTTTCAGCAGACAAATAAATATATTTTGGCAGAAGCATGGTGAAAAAGTTATGGAATACCAGTGGTGCAGTTTAAAAAAATTTTGGGGTAAAGCTTAAAAATCAATGATTTGACAGTAATATTTTTTTCTGAATATAGGTGTAGAAATTTACACAAGTAATGGGACAGGATGGACAGGATGAATTAATTAATAGTATAGTAAATAATAGTAATTAATTTTGTGCTTTGTCAAAACAACATTGACCGTCATGCAGAAGATGATCAACTGAAGTTGCAATCCTGACTTAGGCTGGAGAGAATGGCCCAGCTAAGTTGGCCTAGGCTTGTAACCTGTGATGGTCCTTTCCCCGAGGAATTTGTCCAAACCCTTCTTAACGGCATTGAGGCTAGATGCCATCACCACATCCTGTGGCAGGGAGTTCCACAGACCAACTACACTCAGGGTAAAAAATATTTTCTCTTTTCTGTCCTAACCCTCCCAACATTCAGTTTGACCCTACAATCCAGAGTAACTACGGGAGCACGTAAGAGAATTTACATGCACCCGTAGTTACTGCACCATCTAGTGAAAACCTATGGGAAATTCATATTGCAATCCAGAGTAAATTGTTCTTACACTGGAGCAAGGACTCCCCGTAGTTACTCTGGATTGCGCCCATAGTGTCCTAACCTTCCCAACATTCAATCCCCTAACTCTAGTGTTGTATGAAAAGGCAAAGAGCATCTCTCTGTCCACTCTGTCCATCCCTTGCATAATTTTGTACATCTCAATCATGTCCCCATCTAGACTGAAGAGCCCTAAACACTTCATACAAAAGGTGTCCCAGACATGAACCATTTTGGTTGCTCTCCTCTGAACCGACTTCATTCCCTTCATATCCTTTTTGAGATGTGATGATCAGAACTGGACACAGGACTCCAAATGTGGCATCACCATAGATTTATACACTGGCAGCATAATTTTTGCCATCTTACTGTAATCCCTTTCCTAATGACCCCAAGCATGGAACTGACCTTCACTGCCACCGCACATTGGGGTGTCATTTCATTGAGCTATCCACCAGCACCCCTGGATCACAGATAGCTCAGAGCCCATTAATCTATATGTAAAGTTAGGATTTTTTTGCCCCAATGTGCATAAATTTGCATTTACATGGAGTGGTGCTTAGGTTGGCCTAAGACAGAACTTTTTATTTTGCTTCCCTTTGTACTCTGGCCTATCATGGACCCCTATTGGGGGGCCCTATTCTTCACAGACTTACCCCTGCTCCTGACAAGGACATATGTCACAAAACACAGAGTTTAGAGGTAAATTGACAGAGGTAAATAATAATAATAATGGCTTCTTCTGAAAGTAAGAAATTGTTGATATCACTAACTTTTAAGCTTTGCCATTATTAGGTAAAGCTAATATTATTAGGTAAAGCTACCTCAACACTGCAATAATAATGGTCTTTTGGAAAGGCATATAAAGAAATTTATATGGTGTATATACATTTAGGCCTTTCTGTCCATTTTTTTTCTATAAGGCTGCAATCGTAATCCTAAGTTAGGCCAGCCTAAGTCCTGGCACAAGTCCTGTGAGGGTGTCCCCAAAGTGCTGTAAGGCACTTCTACGTGTCTCCTGGGGGCAGGTTTGGCCAGTGCACAGACATGTGCTTGCCTCCCGACATCACCACAGGAATGGTAAGACTGATGAGTTTTGCCAGCCTAGGTTAGGATTGTACCCATAAGACACCTAACCAAGCATTGTAACAATTAATCTCATTAAGTAAAAGTATCCAAAATAAATCAAGAAAGCATCATCATTTAAAACACTGTTTTATTTTGCAAATATTTCAAGAGTATATATGCGCCTTTGGATTTTTCCAGGGGTCTGAATTGCTGCACATGAAAATACAGCCATTGAATTCTTGTAGCCCCCACAAACTGCCAGCATAATGTCCACCAAGATAAAACACGATGCCACACTGAGACTTCACACTTGTTTTTATTAGCGACATCTGTACCCTGTTTTCCAGTCAAGACATGCTCTAAAAGATTCATCTATTTAAATAGTTTAAAAAGTTCAACATAATAAATTGGGATGTTTGTGAAAGTCTAGGAAAGAGGGCAGAAGAAACTATAGGTGGCTGATGTATCAGCTATGGAGTCACACCAAGAAGCATGAAATTTGGAGAGCATATTCCTTCTGTGATGTTAGGACCCACTAAGAATCGATTTGGTGTCGGTTGCCACACAGCATCTGGTACCCTGTGGTGCTCTGCGGTACCTGGTGGTGCCTGATGCCCAATGGTGACTGTTGCCTACTATATGGTATTGCCTGGATGGTGCCCGATGGTGCATAGGGCCTGGTAGGCATGCCTGCTGCCTGGTGGTGCCAATGCCACCTGTTAGTGGCTGGTGGGTTCTTGGTGCCTGATGGTACCCAATAGTGCATGGGGCCTGTGGTACCCATTGCTGCCCAGTCATGCCTGCCGTTGCCTGGTGGTGCCCACTGCTGCCAATTGGTCTCTGATGCCTGTCACTGTCCAGTGGTACCCAGTGCGCTTTGGTCCCTGCTGGTTACTGGTCTTCAGCACCCAGTGCTCTGTGGTGTTGGACGGTGTCTACCAATTCCTGCTGGTGCCCACAAAAATCCTTTAAATTGTATTCCCACAATGACTGGTAAATTCAGCTAGGATATTAAAAATAAACTACACATAGAAATGATCTAAAATAGTAATCCACCTAATGCATCCTGACCAACAATATGACAAACATTGGATAATATTGCCATAAGGAATCTTAGAGAAGCACCGTATTTACTCGAATCTAATGCGCCATCAAATTTAATGCAGACCCTATACTTACAATGCAAAACCATATTTATTCAAATCTAATTAACCATCAAATCTAATGCACACCCTGATTTTGGAGAGTGAATTTGGATGAAAAATGGAGAGCCATGGAGCAAAATCCAGAATAACTACGGAGAGTCCATTCTCTGGTGTAAGAACAACTTCCTCTGGATTCCAATATGAATTTCCTATAGGTTTTCACTAGGTGGTGCAGTAACTATGGGTGCATGTAAAGTCTCTTATGTGCTCCCGTAGATACTCTGGATTTGGGGATTAGATTAAGGCAAGAAATGTGCATCATGGTGCCCTTCTCTGCATCTGAGGGAGGACATCAAGTAGATGTGATACCCAGTAGATGTAAGGAACTATAACCATAATTACCTTCATTCTCACTATTTAATACTGGTTAAATCCTTCGTGTCCATTCACCCTCTGACTAGAAATATAAAATGTGGTGACACCCTTGTTTTGCATATTGCAAAGAAGGCACTCACCTCCACCTATTTCAAGTGTGCATTCTGACTTTCACAAGTTTTAATTGGAACTCACACCCCAGCATCCCACTATTTCCTTCATGGAACTGGAGAACCTACTGGTCCCAAAGAGGACTTCTCTGCCAAAGGGGTTGGCCTGGGTCAACCCACCAATGATTCTACCTTATGGTGGGTGGCAATGGGAACCACAGAGTTGGAGTTATCTTCACCTTGAGTTTGTCACCTCCTGCCAGACTGCCGCAGAGAAAGCCACATTTGTTTTCTACACAGAGGAAGGATGATGAAGAATAGCGAACCGTGTACAACATTCCATTTCACTTGCTTTGCTTCTTTCTTGCAGGTTCCCTCTAAACATATATAGGAAGGAGTGAGGTTAGGGGATAACAATCATTTACTCCACTTACTCCCTGCAAATAAAACAGGATATGCAGGATAAGTGGGCCTATTGATGGGGGTGGTTTTGCCCAACCTGGCTGAGCTCTGATGCCACCCTTGTAAGAAACATTGACAAGAGAAAAACACTTTCTTGACAGCATGTGCTCTCTCTTCTCAGAAACTCATCATATCCACACTTTCCTAAGAGTAAGCCCCAGTGACTATCACAAGACTTTCTTCTGATTAGATACGTATAGGATTGCATTCACAGTTGATTTTCTTCTTGCTAAAAGCACTGATTTTACAGAAATTGGAAGTTTCTAACCCTACAATCCAGAGTAACTATGGGAGCACGTAAGAGACATTTACATCAATGTAGTTACAACACCTATGGGAAAACCTATGGGAAATTCATATTGCAATCCAGAGTAAATTGTTCTTAAGTCAGAGCAAGGACTCCCTGTAGTTACTCTGGATTGCACCCTATGTTAGATTTACTTGACATTCAATCCAAGATGTTATACACATGAATACACATGAGTACACCCCATAAAGACCTGCAAAATGTCCTCTCTTACCTTCTTTTCCCCCTTTTTCTTTATTTTACAACCCTTCGCTCTCAAATTTCAAAGTGTATGGAGTACATTAGCACTAATCCATCCTCCGAGGTGCCCCTTCTGTCTGCCTACCACTCTGATCATGTTATGCAGTTAAAAAGCGTCTGTCGGTGCATTTTATTTTCCTGTTCAGCCATTAAAAACCATGAAGAGTTTTGTCTGGCCAGAAAAAAATAAAAGATTCTGTGTGGGTGGGTGTTAGAAAGTAATTATGAGGCTTTTATTTCACTAATTATTGTTCAGTCTTTGAAATGTCATTGTAGGTCAAAGTAACAGCAGTTGTTTCAAACTACTCCAGAATTTAAATGAGAAGGACACACAAAATTTGGAGGCACATAGACTTAAGTTCACAGCAAGTAATTTCAACTAAAACTCTGGTTTAAGATGGAAACTTGACGGCTGCAGAAATATTGAAGACGGCAGAAATAGTGCATGGGCATGATTTTTTTCCCCCAGAAGGAAGGCTGAAGCTAGAACCGTGGTCTACCTTAGAAGATCAGTTTTAAGATAGTTGGTGCAAGAAGCAAAATAATCATAGTTGATAGGAAAATGAGTATGGAATTGAGGCTGCGAGTCCCTTATGGATAGCAAAGGTTTGGTTGTAGTCTAAGGGCAAAATCCAGAGTAACTACAAGGAGTCCTTGGTCCGGTGTAAGAACAACTTACTCTGGATTGCAATATGAATTTCCCATAGGTTTTCACTAGGTGGTGCAGTAACTAAGGGTGCACATAAAGTCTCTTACGTGCTCCTTTAGTTACTCTGGATTTGGGGGTAAGTACAAACATTCAGATCAGAGGCGTACCTTAGTAAAATGGCACCCATAGCAAGGACTGAAATTTTGTCTCTTAAAAAAACACGTAAAACCCACCTTTTAGCTAATGTTACATATCAGTATCAAACTAGGCATATGTGCCCATGGCATGAGACACCTTGTGCTACATAGATGGTACATAGCAGGATCAAACTAAAGAGAGTTATTGAATGTTGTCTAGACAGATGGTGGACTGGCTGTGGTACCACCAGCAGAAACCCCATACTATGGCTCACAGACATGGCTTACAACTCTTTGTAATACATTTACATGGCCATGAGCCTGGAGTAGAGGGTTAGGAATGGGCCCTCACAGTCTAAGGGCACAATCCAGAGTAACTACGGGAGCACGTAAGAGACATTACGTGCACCTGTAGTTACTGCACCACCTTGTGAAAACCTATAGGAAATTCATATTGCAATCCAGAGTAACTTGTTCTTACTCTGGAGCAAGGACTCCCTAAAGTTAATCTGTATTTCACCCTAAGGCTGCAATCCTTACCTCTAGTTAGGCTAGCATAAGCTTCCTCATAAGTCCTGTACTGACCTGGTGGTGTCACAAAAGTGCCGTAAGACATTCTGCACCACTCCTGAGGGAGGGTTAGGCCAGTGCACAGACATGTGCTTGCCTCCCTATATCACAGTGGGAACACAAAAACCCATGAGTTATGCTGGCCTAGATTAGGAATACACCCCATATTCCATCCTCATTTTCTTGTTGGCTCTAAAGACCCATGAAGTTGTTTCAAAGGAGGTATAATCCCCCCATTAAAGAAGTCTACTAATTGAGCATGACCAGTCACCACTGAATGTTTAGATAATAACTTTGGGGTTGGGGGTGAAACAGCAGCAAAACAGAAAGTATAGTGGTGCCTTGGTTTACAAGCATAACTTGTTCTGGAAGCATGCTCGTAATCCAAAGTGGATTTTCCCATAGGAAATAATGGAACCTCAGAAAATTTGTTCCACAAACCAAAAATATTTATATTAAAAATGTTTACAAAAGACTGTAATATAATACAAAATGCTGTAATAAAGAAAATACTGTACAGTACTGAACCTTTAAAAACCTTCTCACCTGTGTGAGGGAGACAAGAGAGAGGAGGGATTTTGTAGGATGACTTTCACTGTCACTCACAGAGTCACTGCTATCCATTGGCGCAATAGAATCTTTGCCTTATTGTGCAACTTTGACATTCCCACGCTGCTTATGGGGAGCAGCACTCTTAATCCAAGTCACTCTTAAACCAAGGTACCACTGTACATGAACCTTTACCAAATGACAGGGAAAATATTAGAAACAAGGAGAGGAAATGTTATGGTATGGGGCTCCTCTGGTGAAGGTAGAAACCAAGTTCTCTTTACAAAGGCACAGAAGCTGCCTTATGCCTCAGGTGCTAAAATGAGTAGTTACCTGTTTAATGACTAATTGGTAAATCACTACAATTATTTTTAGAGATAGTTTGTGTAAACAAACCAAATTAAACACACATTTCTGATCCTCTTTTGCATATACAATTAAAGATAGATTGCTGTGAGTTCATAGAGATTGCTGTGATTTGGGCTACAATCCAATCCAGACTTTCCTCGTAGTAAGCTCCATTGAGTATAATAGGACTTATTTCTGAGTAAACAAGACTTACTTCTGAGTTTTTATTTTATGGAAAATTAATACTGTGATGTTTGTCAGAGTGCAAATTCAGCTTTGATGCACAGGCAGAAAGTCTATGGGCTGTTAAGTTTGTCAGAAGCACTACTTTCTCAGTGACCTATTTGCCTAAGGTGTGGGGCCACTCTCCTAAATTCTACTCAGCAAATGTTATGGTGGTCAACTTTCACATGCAGGATGACCATACATAATGGAAGATATAATGCCTTTACTTTTAACCATTGCATAAAAGAGGGAATTTAGGCAGATTCGACTCAACATGGAAGGGATTTTTAAAAAGCACTTGCCAAAATTCCCTCTTCTATACAGTGCTTACAGGTAGAGGGACTCTGTCCTCCATTGAATTTGTTCACCTTGATCATAGCAAATTATAGAAACATTCTTTGAAATCAATTATCTATCACGCTTGCACAGTTTTGTTCGCGCACACGTCTTTAACAATATGGTTCAAGTTCACAAAGGCATAGGATCAAAGCAGGCCTCCGTCAGTCTTGGAAGACTATGGTATCGTGCTCGGTGCTGCATACACTGCATGCAAAGCACAAAAGCCTGGGTTGGATTGTTATGGAAGAAAGGCTGTTACCCAAGCAGCAAATCCCCCCTCTCCACGCCACTGAATTAGTCCAATGGAACGGCAAAGCCAATACAATTGGATCCAGCTGGCGTCGCAGAGCTGGGCTAAGGACAGGAGCTCACCCTGTCTTGTGGGGCAGACCCGGGAATTGAACCCTGGCCTGCTGGTTAACAGGCACAGCACCTTAACCGCTTGCGCCACCCACAGCCCACAAGGTTCAAAGACATCCCTCATATTTCTTTGTGAAAACAAGCTAGCCGACGTCAAACATATCATATGATAAGGTTTATCTTTATTCTGCTTCCAAATTATGTCCACATACCTCTGTCTGTAACATACCTATTGCCATGGCTTTATTTTCTGTTTAGATCCTTTTTATTTTCTTTACCCTTCACTTTAAAAATTGTTTGGACACGTGGCTCAGATTGATTTATATATATATATATATATATATATATATATATATATATATATATATATATATATATATATATATATATATATATATATATATTGATATATTGATATATTGATATATCCATCCCTTATGGAAGGGATGAGCTAAATGAGCCTTTGGCCTGATCCATTGGAGGCTCTTCTTATGTTCTTAAATAAATAGTAGCATTACTCCTGAGGGCAGAACACTCCGTCATGGAGGCAGCCTCCCATGGTGTGCAAAGGCCTCTCCGGAGCAATTCCATACACCTCAGATTGATTCAGAAGGGGCCTTCCAAAGGAGAGGCTTCCTCCAAGACTGACCACTGCGCACCCCTCTAGCTGTGCCACTGCTCTGAACTCACATGGGCCCAGTCGTCCCAATATCTCCGGCAGAGCCCTTTCCGGTTTTAACCCCCGATGTCTATGAAAACCCTTGCCACAGCCATAGATATAATCCATGAATGTGATTACCCAAGATAATTATAGAAACATTATATTCTAGCAGTCAAACAGGCAACAGAGTACAAGGATCATTTGGAAAGGAATTTAAAACCGTATTGAAAACATTGGCGTT
Source organism: Cryptoblepharus egeriae (assembly GCA_030015325.1). Classification (NCBI taxonomy): domain Eukaryota; kingdom Metazoa; phylum Chordata; class Lepidosauria; order Squamata; family Scincidae; genus Cryptoblepharus; species Cryptoblepharus egeriae. Next base: position 5,767,071 of record JAREYC010000001.1, read on the forward strand.
TTTATGGAAGCTTTAGTGCCGCCACACTTGAAGTCATGGTGGCATAATCTGTGACCCATCACTTGATTTAAGGCTACTTAAAGATCATCACTTTCCTGTTGTACCTCTTCAGCAGCTCTCCAAACCTCTTTAACTCAAAGATCTCGGTTCTGTGACTTTGTGCTTTGCTTTCCCAGGCAGCAAAGTGAATTTCTGGTAATTTTGGAACTGCCAACCCAGGATCAGAATTTCCTCTCCTGTTTTTAAGGGTTGGCGTCTTGTGACGGCAGTCTCAGAAATCATAGTTGTTTGAATGAACCCTTGTCCCCTTACCTTGAGGTGATCTCTGGACTGCAGAAGTCCCTGCTGGTCTCATCCTATAGCATCAGCATGTGAGAACTTCTATAGGATTGGGCTGTTAGACGTAGTAATCACCTGAACTTCACCTAGGATGCTTAGTGATTGAGCTCCCCCACCAGATCCCAGGCAGCAACCCTTCCAGCTCATGCCAGAGCTCAAGATCTGCATTATTCATGACTGAGCACATAACTATTTATGTCTTATTATGGCCATAACTATTTAGGACCATAACTTTTGATAGACTACAGATATTCTGATGAGATTTGATTCACTGCATTCTGCATTAAATTACCTTTTTATGTTATTGTTATTCATACATACCAAGGTTTTCATAATTTGAACTAATGTCAGCTTGTTGTCCCCCACACCTTTTTTCGACTGGAGAAGTTGCTACTTCCTGCACCCCCTAACGCACTGGCCTAACACATCTGCCAGTTCAGTTTTGTGACCCACCCCAAAAATGGGTCATGACTCACAAAGTGCCCCCTCTAAGCCGAGAATTTTGGAACTACTCTAATTGGAAGGGTAAGGCAGTCCATGGCTCTGGTTGAAGAGTTGCAATGCTCTGCAACAATTTTGCTAAAACTATTTGGAAGAGAGCATAATGACAGTTTTGCTTCCTGGAATTTGGTCATTAGTTCATAGAGAAATATTACTTTTATGTCTCATATCTGCAGAAACCAACATGACTTTATTACAGGGTGCCACAGAAGAACCTACATGCTGACTTAAAACACCCAGCATTGCACAAAGTTACATTTCCTTCTGTTTTTGCATGGATATTCACATTTCAACATATGATACAGTGGTTTTCCAGAAAGATGATGCTGTAAACAATTTTTCCCTCATTTGATATCTCGGATCAGTGAGCACACACCTGTTAGCCAGTCAAGCACCTTGGTAGCTAATTTCCAGGATATTTTCATTTCCAAAAATGCAAGGCAGTAAGCCAGAGCCCGAGCAGACAAGTAAATATCCCTTCCCTGTGGCACATACGGCATAATGGGAATCATAGTTAATGATCTGAATCCAAACCCAAACCTTGTTTTATGGAATGCTCACTCATTGTTAAGCAAAGCCGTTTGGGCATAAGCGCATACTATTGATTTTGAAATTGATTTTTTTTAATAACTAAAGCACGGTTCACAAATCACAGTTCTGGCATTCATACGGAAATCTCATCTGTGCTTTTGTTAGAGGTTGGCTCAAACTGTATAGTCCAGATTTTGAAACAATGTATTCTCATGGCTCTGGTGGGTTCTGAACTCGATCCGTCGTATCCACAAACCTAGCAGAATTAATTGATTGATATGGAGAAAAGAATGTGAACATGGGAAATAATCTTTTTTTTAAAAGAAAATATTCAGTGTTTTCTACTGCTCCTTTTGAATGTATGACAATTTATATTTCAAGCCTTTCCATGTAATTATTGTAATTATCATTAATCATCAACTTCCACATGAAATGGAAATACAGAACACTGAAAAGGTCACAGGAACGGAGGACGCAAGCGTTGTTCGGCGATGAGATGCGGCATTAACATTCAGCTCCTTTCACTTCTATGTGACAAAGATTGTAATGAAAACAGCAAATGGTGCAACATTATTCTACTGTTGTGCAAGGAATGGCGCATGGTAAGAAAAATAAAATGCTGGCAAGGATATAACTGTAGGCAGAGGATTTTGTCTTCTTCAGGCCCCAGTACGTGGAAGTGCCTCGTACTGTCATCTGAAGAGCCATTGATGTACAACTCTGAGTGACCACATTAGATGGTTTAAAGTAAACTGTGAAAACATGTTCTACTTGTAACTGCTCATCACAGAACCAGTTAATTTTTTAATCTGGTAGTCAGCTCATGCTCCTATGGTAAGGGCACCATGCAATAGCTAGAGGGGGTGCCAAGCACTAACTTCTGAAGGTGCCCAAATACACCATGCAAGTGGCCCCTTTTCCTCCCCTTCAGAGCCATTCCCAGCAGGGCAGCTAAGCTGAAGCGAGTGCCAGACAAGACCAAGAGAAGAGACCTATGCTCCCATTTTGCCCCCCATTCCCCACCCCTAAAATTGCTCTGAAGGGGAAGGAAAGGTTCTCTGCATAACATGTTCAGGCACCTGAAAATGTGGGCCACACTGTGACATGCATGGGGGGGGGGGACACACCACCATTGGTTAAAATGGTGAAATCTTGGTATTTTCAAATAATGCCATCATGTGTTATATATCTTTCAAAGTATAATTTCATGTTATACATCAATCAATGCATAGCTTCCTAATGAAATCATTGATACAAACTTCTTTGAAGTTATTCTATTCTATCAAAAGTTATTGTCTCCAAACCCAGAAATGGTACATCACCACACCCACCACTTGGGTTGCTGCCCCAACCATTGCATAGGAAGAGGTCCATTATAGGGATGATGCAATAGCCTCCCACATCAGGTGATATAAACCAGTTGCTTTCAAAATATCCCTTTCTTGCATGTAACTGTCGCAGAGGCCTTGCTTATATACAACAGACTATGGGCAAAATCCAGAGTAACTATGGGAAGTCCTAGCTCCGGTGTAAGAACAACTTACTTTAGATTCCAATATGAATTTCCCATAGGTTTTCACTAGGTGGTGCAGTAATTATGGGTGCACGTAAAGTCTCTTACATGCTCCCGTAGTTACTCTGGATTTGGGGGTAAGGCAACAAATTATGGGTGATTCTACCCTGGATGAAGTTCTGATAACCTTCATAACTACAAGTAATCCCATAAAAAGTTCAGTTTGAATGTTATCAGTTGTGGGCTGACACTTGTATGTCGCTGGATTGGTGTGTATTGGGGGGGGGAAGGTACTTTGAATTTTGAAATTCTGAGGTTGCCATACTTGGAAAGGAGCTTGAGCTTCTTTTAGCAGCAGTGACAAAGATCAAAAGGGAAGACCACTCAGAGTATCTGAATGAAATCTCAACAAGGCAATGGGCCATGGCAGACTTTTGCAGGGCACCAAACTATGGGTAGATATTGTGCTTGGGCTGAGAAATTTGCCCAAACTGTGGTTCCGTGAGAGCTCCAAGAAGTTTGCAGACAAGCCTGCCACTTCATGATCCAGAGATAACAGAGGATCTGTGCACAAACTGTGATAAATCACACCTTTCCTGAGCCTGCCCAGGATTTGAAGCACTACATCACAGATATGGGACCATGAATCATGACTCATCTGCGCACAGAGCCAGTGCAATGACAGGCCAAGGTTGATTCTAATCTTTCTGGATGTGACTTGTATCCAGAAGAAGGCCATGTAACCAGGTCATGGTACTTCACTGTGGTGCACATATAAAAGAATCCAGACTCACTTTTAAAACAACAAGAGAGGTGCAAAAAGGCATCCTGTGGATTCTGTGGTTGCATTTCTGACTGAGGCATGGGGGACAAGGATCCTCCACCTGACTCATAAGAGTATTTCAGCTGTGAAGCTTGGAAACAATGTGGTTTTGCTGAGAAAATGTAAAAGCCCTATAAAAAATGGAATGATTGCTTACATGATTGCCTCTCTACAACAGTAGAAAAGCAATTTAAACTATCATTTGAAGTGGCCATTTGTCTTGAGTCAAATCCATGTATAACAAGGTTGGATCTGTATAGTGTGTGTGTGTGTGTGTGTGTGTGTGTGTGTGTGTGCATATATATATATATATATATATATATATATATATATATATATATATATATATATATATATATATATATATATATATATATATATATATATATATATATATATATATATATATATATATATATATATATATATATATATATATATATATATACACACACACACACACACTGATATATATGCTTCTATGTGATATCTTTGTTTCACTAAGGCAGGGATCCTCAAACTACGGCCCGGATCAGGCCCGCCAGAGGCCTCAATCCAGCCAGCCGGACTTTTGAGGGGTTTGGGAGGCACTTTGTGGGCACTTGGGGGCAGTTCAAGGCTGCCGCGGCGAAGATCCGCCAGTCGTAGCAGCCCTGTGCAGAGAGCCCCTCCAGGCTCCGGAATTTGGGCAGCTTCAAGCTGGCCCTTAAAATTTTTTTTTAAATGTTGCGCGCGCAGCTGGAGCAGGGGCTTCAGGCTGGAGCGCGCGGCCGCCCCAGCTGCCAGGGGCCCGGGTTGAGGCTGGCGCGCACGCCTCCTGCTGCTCTCTCGTGACCGTCCCAGGGCTTCAGGCTGGTGCGCACGTACTTCTCACCGTCCTTGCGTGGCTGCCCCAGTTACCAGGGGCTTAAGGCTGGCATGTGTGCCTCCCGCCACTCTCTCACGGCCCCCCAGGTGCCAGGGGCTTACTTCTGAGTAGACAAGCAGAGAGCTGGGCTATTAAGGCCACCTTCCCATCCACACTTTCCTGGGAGTAAGCCTCATGGACTCTAATGGGCCTTACTTCTGAGGAGACATGCAGGGGGCTGGGCTTACTTTCCTGGGAGTAAGCCCCACTGACTCTAATGGGCCTTACTCCTGAGTAGACATGCATAGGCTTGGGCAAAATTCCTGAAAAGCAAGCTCAAAATTGAGGTGAGCTTGTGCTTGTGTGTGTGTGTGTAAGAATACATGGGTGTGTGTGTGTGTGTGTGAGAGAGAGAGAGAGAGAGAGCATGGTGTGTGTCAGTGCATGTCACTGACATTCCTTGTGTTGCTGCAAATTTCTTTGAAGGTGTCTTACAATTTTATGTCTTAAGTTTGACATGAAAAATATGTTAAGTTAAATATGTTGAAGGAACATGTTGCTGGAAACTGCTTTGAGGGCGTCTTGCATGTCTGGGTGAGAATCAGGCATGTTAAAAGTTTTTCTGTTTCAAAAGTGTTGAAATTAAGTACAGGAAAGCAATACTAGCATTTTTGCTTCATTTTAACATGTCCTACATTTTTAAAATGTAGGGAGTCCTACATTTTGTCCTACATAAGTCCTCTCACTCTCCGGCCCCCAACAGTGTCTGACAGTGAACCGGCCCCCTGTTTAAAAAGTTTGAGGACCCCTGCACTAAGGTATTTAACTACTTTAAAACCATTTTGACTGCAGCAGCTTTCTTTTGTTTGCAATGAATAATGAAATTTAGCACAGCTACGCCCTATCAAATGACACCCTGTAATTACTGAAAGTCAAGGGTCAATCAATTTTTTAAAAAATACTATTTCAGGGTATTTTGAATTAGATTTGTGCTATAATAACATAATCCTCATCCTTTGCAAAAAGTATTTGGAAAGATGAAGGAAAACAAATCAAGATAAAGTTGGTGTAGTTTGAATAATATTGGCTCCCCTATAAGGTAATACCTTATAGGGTTCTGAGGCAGAATCATGGAATTTTCTATGACCCTTTGATGTTTGGGTTGCTGGATAAGTTGCCAACTTGGGCAGGTATCAGACTATAATTGTGTCTTATTTTACCTGACTCCAGTTTCTGAAAATTTCTACCAGAAATTTGTTACCTAAAAACTGTATAGTCTCCAATTTATTTAAAATAATTTTAAAAGACCATAAGATATTTTTTTATTCATTAACTTTTTAAAATTCTGGTTGTCACAACCTTTATGTAAACATTATCCAGGTAAGTACAGTGTAAATATACCAGAAACTTCATTAATCAAATTCTTCTTTAAGGTGCCTGGTGTGTTAAGTCAGAACCTCAATGTATATCACACAAACAGGGTTTTCTTCTGGGGGTACTCAGTGGTACTCAGTACTGGCACCTTTTTCCAACCCCCCTCCCCCATCAGCTAATTAGTCATATGGGGATGACTTATGATGAGTACCAGCATCTTTTTTCCAAGAAAAAGCACTGCAACCTACAACAAATAACTAGGAATGTGCAATTCAATTAGCAGTAAAGACATGCAACAAGGAAAGGGCATGACCAAGCATAGCTACATGTAGTTGCAACCTTATTTATTCAGAAATAGACTTTTTTTCCATAAATCTCTTGATTTATGTTTAACATATATGTATCTGTTAAACATATATGTATCTGATAGGGCTGTGGGTGGCGCAAGTGGCTAAGACACTTGTTAACCAGCAGGCCAGGGTTCGAGACCCAGGTCGGCCCCACAAGACAGGGTGAGCTCCTGTCCTTAGCCCAGTTCTGCGACGCCAGCCGGATCCAATCGTATTGGCTCTGCCTTTCCATTGGACTAATTCAGTGGTGTGGAGAGGGGGGATTTGCTGCTTGGGTAACAGCCTATTCTCCATAACAATCCAACCCAGGCTTTCGTGCTTCGCATGCAGCGTATGCAGCGCCAAGCACGATATCATAGTCTTCCAAGACTGACGGAGGCCAGCTTATATGTATCTCAGAAAAATTAGTGGATATTTCAAAATGAAGATATTATATTGTATTATTCCCTTATCTATTATGTAATATCCCCTATTTTTGTGACCACTGTATTTGAGCCACTAGACTGCACCAATGCACAGCACCACCTCACCCACGCATGGTGTTGTGTTAGGATGAGGAGTTTCCACTGACTAAGATCTCTTTTAAAAATGCAAAGTCCATAGCTATGCTTGGCATGATGGTGCTCACTCCACTACCTATCATCATTTGGCAACCCAGGTTGATTACCAACCTACCAGTAATTATTTCTAGTACACAAATTGTACTAGTAACATACTGGATACTTGTAATTTACTAGTACACTGGATTGTGGTGGATTGTGGCTGTCACAGTGAAGCAGTGCATAGGGGTGAGGTTTGCGTAGCTTAGGAACTGCCACGTTATGTCGCTATGAACCTCTGAGTTGCTCACCCACGACTCAGATAAAAACAATATTATTACCGCCCTTGGTTAACACATCTAACTGCAATTTGCTCAGCTCCCCCATTTTGAGAGTCTGCCTGTCTATGCAAATTGTGTGTGTGTTCCTGAACCACCATTCATAATGCAGTCAGTCAGCCTCGGTGACAATGAAGAGGGATGAATCGCCCTGCCATGCAGAGAGAATCTGTTTTGTTGTTTTAATGGGCAGGTTTATAAAACATGTCGTTAGAGATGATTTTTACTAAATTATGCTAATTGATGTTTTAAAAGTCCTTTTTAATCTGTTTTGATCATGCCAGTGAGGCAGGGATGTCTTTGAAACGGCAGCATCACTGCCAAGCATGTCTTTCTTGCTTGTAAGAGGATTAAACACAAAACTGAGCTCTACTACAGTGGCATAGCTAGAGGGGGTTTTGCAGGGAGCCTCGCCACGGCACGCAAGCCATCCCTCTCATCCACTTTGCCGTCATTCAGTTGTGAAGTCATTCACAACCGCTTTGTGAACTTTTGTTGAAAAGTGGAATATAAATACTGTTTGATTGATTGGTTGATTGATTCATTTATTGATTGACTGGAGCAAAATAGAGGCGAATGCACAATAAGACGAGTGCCTCTGTTTGCTTCCACCCACCTGGAATGTCTTAGAAGGGGAGAGGAAGGGGCCACTTACAAGCTGCAGTGGGGCTCCCTATAAAACTTGTTGCACCACCTCTACCTATGCTGCTGCAAGTCTGTCATGCTTAATAAAGTGTCCTGGGTGATCTTGTGCTAGTCACCCACTCTCAGCCTCACCTACCTCACAGGGTTGTTGTGAGAAAAAAAAGGCTGAATGCTTAGTAAGCCATTTTGGGCACTTGATTTGACTTGGGAAAGGTGGAGTATAAATCTGACAGGCAGACAGACAGACAGAAATTACTGTCACACCACTTTCAAAAGATTAACTGGACTCTTCCTGAGGATAATGGTGGAGTGAGCAAGTATTCTCGGTAAAAATTCCCTGTTTAGCTTATCTGCAGAGCATCTCTCTTTCCGGTTTTTCATGTCGACTAGCGTGGGATTTAAAAAAAACTCCAAAAATGCTGTTTTTCTTCCTGAAGCTATTCATTTGCACAAGGAGGATTCCTTTCAGCAGCGCATAAGTCAGTGTCCTTGGAGAGAGGGAAGCTCTATTCAGCATTCAGCAGAGGCATTTGTGCTGCCTAATTATTTAGGCCATGTGCAATAAGCCACAGCACCTAACAGCTGCTGGTGGTAGGATTAAGGGGAAAAATATTTAATTTGATGCAGAAGCACATGTGCTGTGATTTTCTTATGGCAGCTTTCACCTGCTCCCCAGGGTGTGGGATATGTGCCATAACAGAAATCATTTAATTGCATCATCAAAGTGTAGTGATGTTTGTTTAAAGCAAATTTTTAAAAGAAAAAAAAATCAGGGGTTTTTTGTAGGAAAATTGGTCGATGCTTACTTGACTGTCACAGCGGCTTCCGGATTCAAAGACAAAATTGGTTTGTTTCATCTTTGATGTAGGGAGGGGACTTCCTGGGAGATCAGAAGAAACAGACACCATGTAAATTTGGATCAGACTTTCTGTTCTCTAAATCAATAAAACAATAGGAAGTCAGGGGAAAAATAGACTGAGAGTGCAATCCTATCCTATTTAGGCTGGCCTAACTTACCTGGCATATGTTCCTGTGGCGGTATGGGGAGGTCAGCGAATGCCTATGCTTTGGTCTAATTTCCCTCCCGCAAGGAGTGCTTTACAGCACTTTTGTGACACATCCAGGTCAGCATCGGATTTATGCCAAGACTTGTGCCAGCCTATCTGGAGGCTAGGATTGCATCTTGAATCATTTCTGACCCTAATAAAACAGCTACATTTAGCTTTGTGTTCTCTCTCTCTCTCTCTCTCTCTCTCTCTCTCTCTCTCTCTCTCTCTCTCTCTTTCTGTCTCTCACTCACTCTGTGTGTGTGTGTATGTGTGTGTGGGTGGGTGGTTGGGTGGGGATGCATATGTGTTTAAGCGACTCCAAGCCAAAAATTTATCATCAGTCTCCGAAGACACATGAAAGCATATGCAGAAAATAAAAAACTGTTTTCCCTGCTGTAAAAAACTATATTGTTCCAAATTGGATGGTGACACATGAAAGTAGATCTTTAGTACCTATAGTAACATGAAATCATAAAGGGCATCTAGGCGTATATGTGCATTTGTTGACACAAGAAGCAGGATGAACAGTAAATAAAAAACTAATAAAAAACTACAATCCTAAACACGTCCGTGGGATTTATTTCCAGTGAGGCTTACTTCTGAGTAGGCATACATAGCTCAGACCAGCAATTTTCAACCTTTTTTCTCAGAGTGCACTCTCTAAATTTGTCAAGGCACTCAGTCCTACTTTTGACAATTGACAGTTCATCCCATACCACGCATACTGGGAGTTGGGCTCATGTTCCCCAATGGCCCTAAATAACTGTCCCAAGTTTCTGCAGCACACCATTGGGTTGTGACACACTGATTGAAAATTGCTAGCTTGGACTGTATCAAACCACATAAATCTCTAAGAAGTGTGTTTTCTTTATATCTGCCAATACAAGGGAGCAGATTCAGGATTTGCCCAGCCACAAATGATGAAGACCTGGAAAATATCCCCTACAGTCATATATGGGAAAACGTGATGCAGTCATATATGGAGAATTTTCTTAGCCTTGGAGAGGTTGCATGCCTCTCCACTGTGTGTGGCTTTTCCAAGGCTTGGAATAGCACCCAAAATGGTTTTTTTTTTTTTTTTTGGACAACTTACCGTATTTCCCAGGGTATAAGACGCAAATTTTTTCTTCCCCAAAAGGGGGGGAAATGTCTGTGCGTCTTATAGAGTGATAGGGCCAATGCTGGAGCACCTTACCCCATCATGTCATATGTCGGATTCGTTTTGAAGAGCAGAATCAAATGCAAAAATCAGTTTTGAGGTATCTCCTTCCTATCAAAAGTTATGACCTATATATATACATAAACAAAAAAAATACATTTTGGGGCAATTTTTTAAGCAGGTAGGAATTTTGGCTTGGGGATGTAGGAATTTTGCCTTCAGGGTAGGAATTTTGGCCTTGGGGTTCAGGAATTTTGGGTTTGGCATCTGGTCACCCAGGCACAGTTGCAATCAGCCTTCCCTGGCTTGGAGACTTGCTCCAAAGTAGACAAGCACAAGACCTGGTCCCTGCTGCTCCATGCCTGTGCATCCCTCACTCTTCCCTATCTATCTAGATCCCCTCACCTTTCCCTACCTACCTGGATCCCCCCCACCCCCAAAAGAACCCCCTCAACTTACCTGCCTTCCTGGACCATTTGCAATGAGATTTGTGCAAAAGTCACAGATCACTGACACTTGAGATGATGAATTTTTGGGGTTTCCAGAAAATTAGAAGAGTGCTTGAAGCTTAAAGTCTTTTCTCATATGTTAATGACAGTGATGATGGTTCTTAATACCACTGTTGACTTTACGTGGTTGAAATATTATTCTACTATATTTTATGAAATATATTAGTACACCATTTGGTTCAGAATATTTTTTTTTCTTGTTTTGTTCCTCTAAACTTTGGTGCGCCTTATGGTCCAGTGCGTGTAATAAGCCGGGAAATATGGTATGTTAAAACCAGAAATCATACTCCAGGGGTCTGTGGATTAGAAGATGCTGAAAACCGTGCCTTGTGGAGAGAAATTGGGGGCAATCAGAAGGAACAAGGAAGTAGGGAATTGTGACTGCCAGCTGACGGGTGTGTATGTACAAATACAGGTATCTCTTGCTTCCTGAGGGTTTGTTTTCTGACGACCAACACCTTTCAATTATACCCAGAACTCATTCATTCAAGCATGTTCCGCTCTTTCAACTTCTCTCTTGTGTTCAAAAGACCAAAATTTTCTTTCCATGATGTTGTCACTCCTGGTCTAATCCTATTCCCAAAGTTAAAGAGAATGCGTTTGCAGAAATCTTTGTGTGGCAGCAGGAATTTGCAAGAGAAAAGGAGCATTTGCAATCTGCTAGCTAAAAAAGCATTGGGAGCAACATTTATAAACCTAAAAATGATTGGGTTACACTGTCAACAGTTTTCACTTTTGGGTGTTGCTCTGATCCCTGACCCCATCCAATAAGTGGGGGATGCCTGTATAAGAATAGAGTTGGAGGAAAAAACAATCAACAGTGGGCTCCAAGGAATATTGGACAGTAGCGATACTGTCACTGCTCTTTATGTAATGTTCAGTGACAATTCACAACATCAATGACAACAGATAAAGCGCTCTGCTGGCTATGCCAGGTTAATTAATTCAAGTATTGAGATCAGAACAATGGGTTTTCATCAGAGCCACAGGGATGGACCAAAACCAGACAATGGGAGAGCTACAAAGCGGATCTATCCTTAAGTGCATCTAAATGCATAATTTACATGAGCAACAGAGGGCGATAAAATACTCTTCCTAGCAGAATAAGTGACTGAACAATGTTGTGAGATAAGAAAAATAATAATGCTCACAGATAGACCCGTTGTCATCCCAAAGTCTTATTGACTGAACTCTACCATTTCTGTCCTTGTTCATTATCTCTTCTCCTGCCCCCTCTTGGTGTGTATTAAAAAGTGCTTAAAAACTGTGTGAAGATCTCCCTTTGTGTGAGTGTGTGAGAAAGTGCTTTTGAACTGGTATGAAGATCCTCCCCGGTTGTGTGTTAGAAAATATTTATGAACAGATTTGAATTCACTCATTCATACGTATAAGTTCATCTCTAATGTATTCTTTTATGTTAACATGTAAATTTATTAAAATTTGAAATGAATGTTTTTGTCCGGCCCCTAATACAGTGTCTGGCCCCTAATATGGTGATGCACTTTATGTTCAGATGAATGATGTGGCATTATGCCAAAAGTTTTACACACCCCTATACATTAGTATAGTCCTCTACCCATCAAATCAAATCTCTTTCTATATAAAATCAGAGTCACTGATTGATTCACAGAATGACTATGAATCAACGTCCAGCCAAAATCGCCAGAGAAATTTAGGGCACAATCCAGAGTAACTACGGGGAGTCCTTGCTCTGGTGTAAGAACAATTTGCTGTGGATTGCAGTATGAATTTCCCGTAGGTTTTCATTAGATGGTGCAGTAACTACGGGTACATGAAATGTCTCTTACGTGCTTCCATAGTTACTCTGGATTGTAGGGCCAGTCTCCAAATTCAGGGTAGCATTAGATTTGATAGAGCATTCAAGTAAGTATAGATTCAAATAAGTACAGTATTTTAATTATAAGTATACGTCAGTATTTAGTTTAACACTTTACTATATTACAATAAAAATGAGACATAAGCCAAATGAGACATATAAAATAGTGCAATTAGGTAAAAATCATAACAGAAACCTGTTTCCATATTAGTATTGTCACATAATTCATGGTTGTATTTTAAAATTATATTTTACCTTTGTTTTGCAACTGCACATTACAATCGACAGTAAAGGTTTTGTTTTTGTTTTTAAATCTGAAATCTTTTAAAATTGGGGTGTATGTTAAACTTGATGGCACACTGGATTCCTGCACATTCACTACTCCTACACATTCACCAGTGTGGTGCTACACATCCAAGTTATCACCCCAAGTCTAAGAAGAGGTAGAAACAACATCATTGTACGAGTAATATTCATTATTTTTGCTGCAATAAATCCACATCTCTACTCCTCTGGTAGCTATTGCAAAAGATTTAGGCAGAAGGTCTGGTCTAGAGGGTTGAGCCACTGTACATTGCCTGAAGATAGGATCTGAAGGTCGCAGTCTCGACAACACCAGAAGCCGTGCACGGATAGATATTGATACTGGACTGTGGGAGTGTGTATAAAGAAGAAACGCAGTTGCAGTGGAGTCTGTCCAGAGGCATAACAGTGAGCAAGTGAATGTGAGACTGGACATAAAAGGAAAACATCTAATGTAGGAGTCCTTGAAATAGAGAACCTCTCTTTGAATTGTAAAACCCTTCTAGGGTTAGTAAGCCTGCCTATGTAAACTGCCTTGAGAATAAAGTACAGCAGTGTCTCACGTAAAGAACACCTCACGTAAAGTATGTTTCACGTAACAAACAAAAATTTCTCTAGGATTCTGCTTCACATAACAAACTGTGCTTCACGTAAAGAACACATTCGTTGGCAGTTGGGATAGATGCGCTGGCCGGCAGCCTGTTTAAAAAGTGTCAGGGCTGCCTAGCACACCTGCCCATAGTGAAAGCAACACTTCCATACTGTTCCTGGGTATCCACTGGGCAGAGGGAGAGAAGAACAGTGGGGAAGAGGGAAGCAGCACAGGCCTTGCCAGAAGGGAGCAGGGGAGAGAGAGGCTCAGGATGGAGAGAAGGAGAAAGTGGGGAGACACTTTGAAGGTGTCTTGGATTGCAGCCTCCAACCATGTCTTCTCAGAAGTAAACCCCATTGTATTAAATGGGTCTTCCTCCCAGGAAAGTTTCTTTAGGACTGCAGCCTAAGTAGACTTCATAAGATTATGCACATTGAATGCATGTTTTGAATTCAATCCCAGTGTTCTGTCTCATTTTTACATCTAGTTAATATTTTTATATGATTATTTTTTGGGGTTGTGGAACCAATTGTCTGAGTTTCCATTATTTCCTATGGGAAAATCCGCTTCACGTAAAGAACGTTTCACGTAACAAACATGCCTCCAGAACAAATTAAATTTGTTACGTGAGGCATCACTGTACTGAATAAAGAGAAATCTGATGACCTGAAAGGTGGTATATAAATAACTCTGTTTGTTTGTTTGGTCTGGATACTCAAGCAGGCTCAGATAAAAGACCATGATCTTCATATATGAAAGTTAAAGCCAGTGGCATTGCTAGACGGGGTGCAAAGCACTACGCTTTTCAGGGAGACTCACTGCAACATGCTGCTGGTCCCTCTTCCACCCTTTAGAGCCAGGCTTAGATCTCTGTTTTGCTTCTCCCACCTGAAACAGCTCCTAAGGGGAGGGGGAGAGAATCCTTGCATATGGTAGTGAGACTCTCTGCAAAATGTAGAACTTTGTACCCCCTCTAGCTATGCCACTGCTAAATACCTTTTCCATGAAGCCCCCACCTTTTCTCATACCCTCAGCTTTCACCTACAGGAGATAAGTCACAGTTGTCAGGGCTAGTGAACCATTTGTTGCATTGCATTACAGAACATTTTTGAGAGAGATAATTTCATTCTTTTGTTTTATCCCAAATAAAAGCAATTCCATTCTGATCCGCGTCACCCTCAGGGTAAATGCTTTCACAGACCATTGATTAGATTTTCTTCTAACTTTGAAAGAGTGACTTTTAAATCCCACCTCGCTCTTATAGCCTTCTCGTTCAGATGCAGCCCTCCCAAGTATGCTCACAGGCATACTGTTAAAACACCCCTCCATGGTGATTTTTATTTACTGTTTGATCCCTTCTCTTGTAACCGCTGATTAATTCTTTCAGACCATTAGAACCGTTGTTGCCTATGTTCAAAGTGGTTCCCCAAGGACAACCCATGGGCAAATCCAAGGGCTATAGCATGAAATAGTGAAATGAAATATACATTTGCTCTTTTACGTGCCATACCCAGATAGCCAAAATTTATGCTCTACACCGTGAATTTAATTATCAGCCAAAGCTTTCCTTGTAAGCAACTAAATAAACTTCTCCTGGTGGCTGACTGGAGACGCCATTGTAATAGGACACCATGGTACCATAATACAGATGACTAACACATTGCAGAGCATTTGATTACTGAATATGCAATCTATATATTATGAAGGAAATAGCTGCAGGGGCACAACTCAGAACTTCCAACTCAGAAATGAAATGCAAGATATATTCAACTTCTTCTCTCTTTCACCATCCCCAAAATGCTCTGTTCAGGTGGCTGGATTAATTGAACAGTAATCATTCCTTGGTGTTGTTCAGCAACTGTTATCAAAGACAACAGCATTTCTGATGAGCTTTCATTCTACTAACCAGGGATGGCCAACCAGCTGTCAAGATAGACATTATTTAATTTAATTTATTTATTCAATTTATAAAATCTGCCTCCTTGCTGTTGCATGGCTTGTCTACTCTCAAGTAATATGATTTTTTAGAATAGCTTGAAAGTAAAAGATTAAACATGCCTGTTTATTCAAAGGTATCGAAAGCAACTTCTTAAAAGTGCTAGCTTTTTATTAATGTTTTGCATGGCAAAAAAAGAAATAAGAAAGACGTATCTGCAGAGCATCCAGTTAAATTGCCCGATTTTTAAATATTTTTAATAATGGGGTGTTTGTGAGTTGTTATAGCCGTGGAACCAGAGTGGTCCTGGTAGCACCTTTGTTTGTACATGCACTATTTGCTCTTGTCCTCATCATCCTCACCACAATGAGCCACAAGTGGGCTTTTACTCTTGAGTAGATGAGTGTGCCATGGCTCTCATCAAGAAAAAGGGAATTGTTCCAATTCAATGAATGTTCAATTCACCAAATTCTCCAGGAATTAACCAAATTCCCCCCCCCCCCTCCACAATTTAAGGATAAAACAGAGAGTTGAGAAGATGATCAAATGAAACTTTGGGACGAGTGAGTCTCATAAAACTCAATGGGTTCCAATACAGTATCATTTTAAAAATTGGGTTCAGTTGCTAAAAAATTTGGGAACCACAGCAACATTTCTGAGCAGACAATTGCAGTGGTGTAGCAAGAGAGGGGTACAAAGTACTAAGTTTTATTTTTTATTATTATTTATTCAGTTTGTATTCTTCAGCCTTTAGCATATTTGGCCGGCTTACTGGCATATTAGCCAGCATAAAATCACTGGCTATTAGCATTGTTTTGCAAGATGTCTCACCCCTTCCTCTCCTGCTCAAAGTCATTCCAGATGGGGGACCAAATGGGGCATTTGTGTTGATTTTGCCCCCACTGCCTGGGGGCAAATAGCTTTTGCAATAGCTACCAGAGGAGTAGAGACGTGGGTCTGTTG
The DNA here is from genome assembly GCA_030015325.1 of Cryptoblepharus egeriae. Taxonomy (NCBI): domain Eukaryota; kingdom Metazoa; phylum Chordata; class Lepidosauria; order Squamata; family Scincidae; genus Cryptoblepharus; species Cryptoblepharus egeriae. The sequence continues at coordinate 5,783,219 of JAREYC010000001.1, forward strand.
CATGCCAATCCAGAGTAACTATGGGGAGTCCTTGCTCCAGAGTAAGAACAAGTTACTCTGGACTGCAAGATGAATTTCCCATAGGTTTTCACTAGGTGGTGCAGTAACTACGGGTGCACGTAATGTCTCTTATGTGCTCCTGTAGTTACTCTGGATTGTGCAATATGAATTTCCCATAGATTGTGCAATATGAATTTCACCAGGGCTGCCTGGTTACAGGAACATATAGGAAAAGATCTATAGGAGGATATATAGGAACCTATAGGACAGATATTGCATTTGTGGGATCTGCAAAAAGCTCTATCCCTACATTGGATGTGTTAAAGACTGGGGGTGGGACTATCTGTAACCAACAATAGGCTGGAACAACTTCTGTAGTATAAAGCAAATTTATTGCAACTTAAATGTAGATGCCTTAACCTCAGCCTAGCCAAGGCTCCATTTCCATTACAGCTTTAATCCACTTTCAATGCACTTCTATTACTTCACATGCACTTTCCCATCCCTTAAGTGCAGAGGTCTCCAAGCATTTTGGAAGAAGGGCCACATTATCTCTCTGACAGCCAGAAAAATTATTTTCATGTCAAATTTGAATAAATTTACATATAAGATTGTATTAGTGACATTACAAGGCTTGCTCACGGGCCAGATGGAGGGGTCCTGCTGAGGGCCACATTGAGTCTTGCAGAGGGCCATATTTGGCCCCAGGGCTGGGGTTTGGAGACCGCTGCTAAGTGGATAGAGCCTAGGACTCTCTGACTGAGGTGACATAATATTCCAGTTTGAGAACCTCAGCTTTATACCAAAAAATGTACAACCACCACAAATCGATGTGATTCCGGCATTCACCTAGGTCTAGGACACTCAACATGATCTATGGTCTGGAGCCCAACCTTATGACTGCATTTGTCCAGAATGACAGGAACTAACACCTGAAGGATTGGGTTGTCACCAACAGTTTGCTTATCTCCTATACATTGACACTTGACATATAATTACCTCTCTACCTCTCTTGTGTTTTATGACCATTTGATACTACTTTAAAAAAACTTTTTCCCCCTTCTGTACACTTGTATGTATAGATATAAACACTGTCAACAGAGGACAACACTTCAGGCATCTGATGAATTGGATGGTAGTCCACAACGGCTTGCAATAAAATTAATGTGTTAATCTTTAAAGTGTCACAAGTCTTTGTTGTTTCCTCTACAACAGATAAATGCAGCTGCTTCTCCAAAAATGGCAACTATGAGAGTGCAACAGAGCACATTCACACATACTGCAGAGATCTCCATATATTATAAGGATATAATTATAAGGATTAGATCTGGCATGATTTGGACACCACTTTAACAACATCCAACGATGTTCCTGGGACACCTGTCTTGTCCATTTTTTGGGATTCCTTTCAGCTTGTAGAACCTGAGGATGTGGACAGGATTCTCTGTAGTGTGAGACCATCTGCATGCCCGCTGGACCCTTGCCCAGCTTGGCTTATCAGACTGCCCGGGATGGACTGGCCGAATGGACAGGGAGGGTGGTGAACTCCTCTCTGAGGGAGGGGGTGTTGCGTTCTGCATTAAAGCAGGTGGTGGTTTAGAAACTCCTGAAGAAACTCTCCCTGGACCCTAAAAACCTAAACAACTATCGGCCAGTCTTTTCTGAGCAAAGTGGTCGAGCGGGTGGTGGTGTCCCAGCTTCAGAGGGTCCTGGATGAGGCTGATTATCTGGATCCCTTCCAATCTGGTTTCAGGCTGGGATTTGGGACAGAGACTGCTTTGGTCGCCTTGGTGGATGACCTACACTGGGGAATGGACAGGGGGAGTGCATCCCTGTTGGTCCTGCTGGACCTCTCAGCGGCCTTCGACACCATCGACCATGGTGTCCTCCTGGGTCGGTTGGCCGGGCTGGGAATTGGAGGCACTGTTTTGCAGTGGTTCCACTCCTTCCTGGCTGACAGATCCCAGAAGGTGGTGCTGGGGGATGTTTGTTCGGCACCCTGGCCTCTTCGGTGTGGGGTTCCATTCTATCCCCCATGCTGTTTAACATCTACATGAAGCCGCTGGGAGAGGTCATCCGGAGGTTTGGAGTGAGGTGTCATCAGTACGCTGATGACACCCAGCTCTACCTCTCCTTTCCTCCTGAGTCCAGTGAGGCAGTTGAAGTCCTGAATCGTTGTCTGGAGGCAGTGGGGGACTGGATGAGGGTGAACAAGCTGAGATTAAATCCTGATAAGACAGAGGTTCTCCTGGTCCGGAAGGCCTCGACTCGGGTATTGGAATAACATCCTGTTCTGGATGGGGTTGCACTCCCTCTGAAGGAGCAGGTTCGCAGCTTGGGGGTTCTCCTGGATTCGCAGCTGCTCCTGGAGTCCCAGGTGGCGACTGTGGCCAGGGGAGCCTTTGCTCAGCTTCGGCTGATCCGCCAGCTGCAACCATACCTGAGTCGTTCAGATCTGGCCACGGTGACCCATGCCCTAGTGACATCGAGACTAGAATATTGTAACGAGCTCTACATGGGGCTACCTCTGAAGACAGTCTGGAAACTTCAACTAGTCCAGAATGCGGCGGCCTGTGTGGTTGCTGGGGCTCGTCGGTTCGACTCTGTTGGGCCACTGCTTCAGCGACTACACTGGCTGCCCATTCGTTTCCAGGATGAATTCAAAGTGCTGGTCCTGACCTTTAAAGCCCTAAACGGCTCGGGTCCTGGGTACCTGAGGGACCGCCTTCTTCCGTACAATCCAACCTGTCACCTAAGGTCATCTGAGGGGGCCCTACTGACTGTGCCGCCACGAAGAGACGTGAGAGGTGTGGTGGCCAGAGATAGGGCCTTCTCGGTGGTGGCACCCCGGCTTTGGAACTCCTTCCCCATAGAATTAAGGAAAGCTTCCTCATTGCAGAGCTTCAGGCAGAGGCTAAAAACCTTTTATTTCAAAGGGGTTTTTTAACAGGGCAGAGGTTGGGGGGGCTTGATTTTATATTGCTTTTACAGTATCTTTTAGCCTATATGTTTTAAATGTTTTTACTGTATTTATTTATGTTTTAAATTGTGTTTTATGTTTCTGCCGCCTTGAGTCGGGCTAGATAGCCTGAGAAAGGCGGGATACAAATTTTTGAAATAAAATAAATAAATATACTTTGGCTTAGAAATAGAAATAGCTAATTTTGGTCATACCCAGAACAGGATCTGCCACTAAACTATAAGAGAAGAAAGAGGTGTAAGAGGAGTGTAGCTGGTGCTCTCTCTTTCCACATGTATTGCAGGAATTTGAGAGGCTGAAACAGTTTGACTAATGCCCTGAATCATACCCAAGTCAAAATGTTCCCGTAATATTCAGAAAGGGATGGACGGCTGTTGTTATTTTAACACCATAGTGTAGTCAAAATAACATCTCCTTCCACCTCGGAATGCATTTGAGGATAATCAAGAATGATCTAAACGAAAAAAGAATCTCAATTGGGTAAATCAAACTGTTCCCAGCACAGATTGTCTTAGATTGCCTATAATAAGACCAGAGGATGTAATAGCGTAATTCTATACCATCTTATTTCAAGCCTTCTTCCAATATGATTTACTCTCACCATAACCAGAAGAACACAGCGAACTGTTATTGGTGTCGGCTCCCTTTGTGGAGTGTGCGGTACAAAAAGTGCAGAATATGGAATCTGTGCAGGCTGAACAATTTCAAAAGTTGAAAAAGTTGAATAAAAAAAGATTCTGGTTTGATTTAGAGCAGTTGTGACACCTGTACTATCTGCAGAGTATATGAGGAGTGATTTATAGAGAAGGAGGAATAACGGATACAAGAAAAATTGCACACATTATAGCAAAGATTGCAACATACCCTACAGACATAACGGAGGGAAAATGATCCAAACTAGAAATAACAGACAAAGTAGCCTTGTCATGATATTGATTTTTCTTTCAGATACTTTTTGCTTCTTTTATCCAAAATTCTAAGAGTTCTTTGCAGCTTCCAATTCTATATACTGCACCAACAATGGAGTGACAAAATAGTAGTTACCAACCAATTCACCCAGATACTGCTGGCTATATTATTTTTGAAATATATATTATATACGTACAATTACTGATTTCTTTGCCATTGTCTGAATGCAAGGACGTACTAAGATGACAAAAATAATTCATGCTTTCTTCTGCAGCCTCTGGATGCTTAAGTGGAAAGTAACCCCAACACTTTGGACTCCAGAACCATAATTTTAAAAACTCCTAACCTGAAGTATGACACTTACCTTAAAAAATCCAACATACCGTATGAGAAAGATAAGTGTGTTCCCCTTCTTTTCCTTGGGAGTCCTGGGATAGTCTCTTAAGTCTGATATGGCAAAATAGCCAGTAAAGACTTAAAAATCACCATTATGGAGATTGAGACCATCCTCAGAGATCTTCCAGAGCAATTTTGACCTGGCATCACTTCCTCATGAGGAAGCTGCTTAAATCAGTATATAATGTGGCTAAGCTGTACCTCCAAAACTAGAGCAACCCTACAATCTTGAGTAACTATGAGAGCACATAAGAGGCACTTACTCTGGATTGTGCTATGCATTTCCAATAGGTTTCCCATAGGTGGCACTGTAACAACATCAGTGTAAAAGGTCCCATAGTCACTCTGGATTGTGCCCCTACTCAGGCAAAATTGATGCCATTTTTTGTAATTGGCACCCAAAAATATCCTGAATTTGTTCAAAAGTCCTTAGAAACTGAGAAATATTTTTATACCCCTGTGGAAGTATATGGGGAAGGTGCAATGAGAAAAGTATGGACAGGGTTAAAATTGTGGTTAAAAGTAATATGGAAGATCTGTGCACCAGTGACTCTAATAAAATTTCCCTTTGACTTTCCACCTGCAGAAACCACATATTACTTGCTGGTTCAAGGGTTCTGCTAATGCCCAAGAAGAAGGAGGCTGTTGACTAATGTGTAACAATCAAAATAAATGCCTAATGAACCTTGAAATGAGCCTTCCTACTGGAAACTGTCCCCATAAGTGGAAATATACCCCTAGAGTTCACACGTCGGTGCACACTGTCTGTGGAATACAAATGACTATTATATCATTAATATAAGTAACGGGTGCTGGAAAGAGGTCTTCAGTGAGTGAATTTGAAAATTGGGTTGTAAAATTAGATTGGTCTTAATATCTCAATGAAGTTGGAATTATTATATGGCAGGCATTGTGAAAACTGTGTCTATCTGATAGGTATTAGGCTGGCACATTAAAGAGGACTGTAGTATCTTGAGGGAAGATCATCTGATCATCAAATCACTGAGGAGGAAGGAGCCAAAGATGATCTAGTCCAGCCCAATTCCCAGTCTGAGAGCTTTCCGGATCCACTCCCCATACAGTCAAGACTACAGAATGCAGCAGGTGCTGAAAGATTATGCCGGTTCATTTAAGGTTCCCAGTTCATGCATTGGGATCAGAATTTTGGTGGGTCCCAGAAGGGTGATGGAAAGATCAGTTAACTATATGCCTCAAGCCCTGAGGCTATTCAAAAATCAGATACTATAGCCACTAATTACCCTGCAAAAACTCTTTGCATGTGCAAATACAGTAAAACTTTGGATTGAGAGTGTTTTGCAATAATAAATTTTAACCTGATATACAAGTGATGTCTTGATAAACAAGTGAAAAGATAGTCCTGGCCAGTACACAGCTAGTTTTGGCCCTCTGCCAGCACCTGCACAAACTCTCCTAATGGGTCCCTGTCCCAAAAGGGCTCAAAATCTAAAATGCAAAAAAGAACACCAGCAGAAGCCACTAGAACAGACATTGCTGGGGTGTGTAGGGCCAGTTACTCTCCCCCTGCTAAATAAAAGAGGAGCACCAACTTGAAAGAGTGCCTCTTGCTCTTTTTTACAACACTTCAGTGGCAAGGTGGACCACGAGATTCTCTTTATAAATGCCCCAGCAGAATTTCTCATACTGTGGGTCAGGACCCACTTGGTGGGTCATGAACCAATTTCAGATGTGTTGTGTAGCTGCTGTTGAAAATACACTGTTGAATATAGAGGTGTGAGACTGGGGGCGCAATCCAGAGTAACTATGGGGAGTCCTTGCTCCGGTGTAAGAACAATTTACTCTGGATTGCAGTATGAATTTCCCATAGGTTTTCACTAGGTGGTGCAGTAACTACGGGTGGACATAATGTCTCTTACATGCACCTGTAGTTACTCTGGATTGTAGGGTAGGTGAGCTTTTGGTAGTAGAGAAACCTAGTGCTGATGCTGGAAAAGTGGAGAAGGATGCAAATCTGTGTTCTTTGACTTCCGAGTTGTGCAAAATACTGTAACAGCATGACAGCACAATCCTAACCATGTCTACTCAAAAGTAAACTCCATTGTGTTCAATGGGTATTACTCCCAGGAAAGCATCTTTAGGATTGCAGCCTGAGTGTGCAATGTAATGACTGATTGTGGCATAGGTTTGAAGCCTAAACTGAGGTCAGTTCTGGCCATGACATCACTTCCAAATTAATGACATCACTTCTGGAGCAACCCGACAGATTGTCCTAAAAAGGGGGTCCTGGTTCTAAAATGTTTAAGAAGCCAACCAGCACAGTAACCATGTTTTGTATTGTTGCTGCAGGGGGGGGAAGCATCTGAACCTGGGAAGTTTAGTTCTTCATCACCAAGGACACCACCTTACATGGTGCTTCCCTAGAATTTGTCAACAGAAAAAGAAAAATGCCATCTTAAAAAAAAGCAGGCCTCCGTCATTCTTGGAAGACTATGGTATCGTGCTCGGAGTTGCATACGCTGCATGCAAAGCACAAAAGCCTGGGTTACATTGTTATGGAGGATAGGCTGTTACCCAAGCAGCAAATCCCCCCTCTCTACCCCACTGAATTAGTCCAATGGAAAGGCAGAGCCAATACGATTGGATCCAGCTGTGTCGCAGAGCTGGGCTAAGGACAGGAGCTCACCCTGTCTTGTGGGGCCGACCCAGTTCTCCAACCCTGGCCTGCTGGTTAACAGGCACAGTGTCTTAGCCACTTGCGCAACTACCCCGGTGATTTTTCATAATGGCAAAAGGCTTCTTTCTCAGTGTTTTTACTTTGTCATCTATTTCTCCTTCTGGGGATACTCAGAACCGCAGTGAAAACAAAAAGGCTTTCATTGGAAGGGTGCAGATCTTGTGAACTTTTGTGTGCCAGGATAAAAGATTTCTGGTGAATACTTTACTCATGGGGAAGATGCTAGACAGTGTGTTGCTACTTTTTATCTGGATTTTCCTCCTTCTTAGACTTTCCCATTTCAGATAACCTTTGTTTAATCACCCTCCTTTTGGCTGAGAAGCAGTGGCATGTTTTGAGATCAAAGTTCCTCTCCTGAGATCCTATCAGTAGACAAAAGACTCTTTTCTTCTCTTCTTTTATGGACTTTCTTCGATAATAGGAGGCACTGACTTCTTTTGGATGCAGAACTTTAGGGAAAAGTCTCTTGTCTGCATATAGTTTGTACCAAAAAAGTGTGTAACCTTTTCTTTCTCCATCTTGTCATAAGACGTCCACCAGGAAGACAATTAACAAGAAAAATGAATGTTTTATACACTAAGAAATGAGAGACTCTTTGAATACCAGCCTCATTAAATTCTCATTATTTACAGATGAATCAGTTCGAATTACCCTTGTAATTTTTTTTTACTTTTCTGTTTGTCCCATTATTATTATCAGCAACATTTTTGTCATTTTAAGTGCCCAAATTTATACAAAGTATTCCATTATTTTGACAGTTTATTGCAAAATATATGTGTTGAAGAAAAGGCAGTTTGGCTCAAATACACCATTAACTGCATAGCAAGGGGGAAATAATTGTAATATGCAACACAAAAAAAGTCAAGCACGACAGGAAAAGAGGGACAGGAGTTGAGAAGAAAGACTTTAAAGAGTGTATCACTATGAAAGAAACTTATCAGGACAAATAATTTGATGTGTATTGTCTTTAATTATTACTCTGCGTGGAGCAAAGCAAAAGAAATGCTCTGTTTAGATTAATGTCTCATTGCCTTTGCAGGTTGTAGGAAGGAAGTAAAACAGGAAGAACCTGTAGCTCATAGGTTTCAAAATGAGGAAAAATAAAATAAGTACATCCCTTTTTCATAATGAGGACTAGAGCCAATCTTAGAAGTTGTGGGGCCAACTTGGAAACACTGTTTGCAGGGCTTCAGGTTCACAGCTAAGGTCTAAAGAATCTAAGGGCGCAATTCAGAGTAACTACGGGAAGTCCTTGCTCCGACGTATGGGGATTACCTTTGCAGGGTCCATTAAGCACAGAGCAATTGGCCAATTAGCGTGAACTTGATTATGCAATTTATTATTATGAGATAGTCACACAGACAGATTGGTATGATTTTCTGATTTGTTTTATTCAGAACTGAGTCCTTCCCAAGGACCAGGGATGGGATTCCTGTGCAGGCATTATCTGTTTCTTTCTTCAAGTTGCCTTTTGGATGTTAGTTTTTTGAATAATGTCTTGCAAATGTTATTCATGCAGTGTCTTATTTTCTAGCTTCTTCGTTTCTATTTTCCCACTTTTCCAGCAATACCCTGTTAATAGTCCATTCCTGATGATAATTTATGTGGTTCTTTTCCTCATACTGGAATCAGTGAGCTACAAGTTCTATTTTACAAATCTCATGAGGATGTTCAAGACTGCAAGGGCAGCATGACTTTCATGTGAACAGAATATGTTCTTCAGACACAATCCTAACCATGTCTACTCAAAAGTAAGCCCCATTGTGTTTAATGGATCTTACTCCCAGGAAAGTGTCTTTAGGATTGCAGCTATATCTTCTTTCACTCGGCTCCACAGAAATAGCATGCTCAAATACCACCCTGGCAGCATCACTCAGTGGTGCATTCACTGGACTGGAACAGCTATGCCATTTGGCAGCAAGCGACAAAAAAATTTAATTTCATCAACTCCATAAAAGGAACTTCTGGTTTTTGCTAATAGTGTCTTTCTAAAGTTCTTGACATGTCTTTTAAGGCTGTCTGAGGCTTGAGGAGTCCATGCACCCTCCCCAGGACCACCCTCTAATGAGATGGGGGGGGGATCTGCTTTTCTCTTCCCATACAGGCAAGAGGAGCCTCTTGCATGCTATGCCAAACATACTGCTTTATACCACTTCTAGCTATGCCACTGGACATGGGCACTATAAACCTGTCCATCCTATTTTCATGCTACTTTGGGTAACCAGACTTTGCTTATTGCCTACTGCCATTGGTTGAATGACTTCATAAAAGATTTAAATGCACTAGTTGACTCCAGCTAGACCAAAACTGGATGTATATACAGATTTTTTTAAGTTGCAATGGAAAATGAAAATCACAAACTTCTGCTCGTTACAATGTATAACCCTATCATAACACTATTAAAATATTATTTTATTCCACCATTATTAATGCTCTATATTAAGCTCCAGCTCTCCCCAACCAATTGTGTAGCTCTGTAATGAATTCTACATATATATTCTGCAGCACTAAAAAAAATAATGAACCCATTGAGATGCTACAGTGAAATAAGATTATACTCCCTAAATGGAAAATATGTAATAGACATTTGAAATATAGGAAAATAAATATAATTAGGAAAAGTAGTTTGGCGAACAATTAATGCTATCCATAATTACAATATGCAAACAAAGAAATCAGAAGGGAACAATTGTACAATAATGAGATTTTAGATTTTTTTACTGATTGCAAATTCTCCTCTGAAGTAGCAAGAAAGCAGCTTTCATGAATAAGAGATAAGAATTAATTAATGTTTCATCATTAAATGTTACAGCCAAGATGCAAACAACAGAAGTCAGTATGGGGTCCACAACACAGGGAATCTCTCCTTTCATTTTGCAAATGGAATTGGTTTTCTGAAAGTAGATATGTATCTCTTTAAAAGGACATGATCCTCTTTTAAGACTTGGCTTCATGCTTGGGGTTTAGTGGCCAAGCAGAACACAAGGAAAACTGTGGCTTCCCTTTCCTCCCCTTCCCATCAGGATAAGGAACCTCCATGTGTGATTTCTGGAAAGAAGAGCATACGTATGGAAAGTATTTTTTTCCACATATCCTAATTCTTGGGCAGCATATGTGGCTTTCATGTTCTGTTATATGCTTCTACACAGAATGACATGTTATAGTGGTAGGAGTCTAAGCCTTTTGTACAAAAGGTATCTCATGTGAATGGGAGAAATCTATTGGGCATACATAGCATCAAGACATAGCATCTGCACACAAGACATAGCATAGCACACAGACATAGCATCAAGGCACTCATTCTTGGGGTTAACCCCTCTTCTATGGTTAAAGTTCTAGAAGCCTTAAAGTGGTCCAGTTTGCCCACCCCAGCTCTAGAACATTTTTAGGGCTGAAAGACCCACTTCACACAGAGGTTCCTTGCTCTTCCCATTGCAGTGCAGTGCTAGGCACTAAGCAGAATCTTTTGTGATTCAAGTGACTGAAACTTCAGTGTTATGAACATGGTCTAATGGGGCTATCTCCTTAGTCCAATGTTTCCAAACCAGTGGTACTTGAGGTGGTCACTGGTGGTGCAGGACCCCTGGCACATTGTGGCAAGACTAGGAATGCAACACAACAAACAGCAATGGGAGATTCAGCTCGGTGGGCAGAGCTCCAAAGTACGTATCTATAGATCAGTCAATCAACAGTATTTATGTACCGCTTTTCAACAAAAGTTCACAAAGTAGTTTACCTAGAAAATAGAATAACTAATGGCTGATGTCACCTTGTCCCAAAAGTGCTCACAATTTTAAAAGATGCAAAGGAACACCAGCAGAAACCACTATAAAAGAGATTGCTGGGGTGAAGAGAGCCAGTTACTCTCCCCCTGCTTAAAGAGGAATTCCCACCTGAGCATCTCTTGCCTGATTAGCAGGGGCTGTGCTTTTCTGTGCTCAAAAAGGTCCAGTCTCAAATTCACCCTGATCCTCTTTACCAGTGTTTATTGCCATCACTGGTCATTACCAATACCATCATCAGGTCATCCTTGAATAGGGGGACCGTGTGAAGTGGTACATCAGAGGACAAACCTTGAGAAACACTGCCCTAGTCAAAATAATAGTTTGCTTGAGCAATATAGGATCGACTGGACCTAATATTAGGGTTGCCATATGTCCCGAAAAATAGGAACAGTCCAATTTTAGGGGATTGTGTTCACATATTAGCAAATGGGACAGAGGTCCTGTCCCAATTTTGTGGAAGAGAATTATGGCAACCCTACCTTATAGGCTATCAACATAGGATTGCACTGTGAGTTTGCCATGTTCAATAAACCAGGAATTTGGATGAGACAGAAGCAAGGTGCACTACTGGAGGAAATGGATGATGAAATACTGAAAAAGGGGTTCTTTTGAGAAGGGAGAAGCAAGAAATTAAGTTGATGATGTTTGGATCTGGAACCAAATGGGTTGTAATTTCCAATTTGGAGGTTTCTTCATGGCAGCCATTAAAATTCATGCAAGTAGAAGAACTTGAACAGATGAATACTGTGATGAAAGTATGTTTTTAGAAAAACAAAATAAAATAAGAAAAATATGAATTAAATGTTTTTATCTGAACATATGTACAGTATAACATTGTAGGCCAGAGCATAAGCACTATTTTTAAAGGGTGTATTTTTTAAAGATTAAAAATATTTGTAGTTAATGTCAGTTTTAGAGAAAGTTTTACTAAAATGCAAAGAAAAAGCTTAATGAAAAAGAAAATGAAAAACATAGAAGTAATAAAATCCTTAATGAAAACCAAGGGGAAAAAAATGGAAGCAATAAAACCAAAGGATAAAAAACTTACCTCTGAACATATATGATGGAGAAGTTTAGAGAAAAACCAGTCTTTGGATATATGGTTAGATTACTATTTTCTGTAGAGAAATGCAACATTAATAAAAGAATTAATATACATTAATAAAAGTTGACAAGCAATATTTGCAGTCAGAAGTGTGTTACATCATTTTTTAAATAATGAATTCAAGTAAGGGATGGAGTTTAACAAAAAGGTAGAGATGCAATAAGCACAAAATGAAATTTTTCGTGGGTTCCCATTTGCGTGCATTGTTATTCGGGAGAAATAGTTCAACCCTTTGAAATTGGTTTTTGTGTGTGGTGAAAAGTAATTAAAATATTCTTAATTTTGTTTCCTTTTCAGCATATTTTGCTTACTCTGTAGATATTTGCTACCCAAGGGAGCAAACAGAAACTTCCACATGTAGCCGAAATTTGCTAATAATTTGGACTGGTGTTATCCTGGGTAGGATATAGCCGGAGTAGTGATGAAACCGGAGGGGGAAAGTGTACTGCAAGTTCTACAGGTTCCTCAATTTTAAGTGTAAGTAGTCTCTCCCTCATATTTTTGGAGCCGTTTGGGGCAGCAATGGCAACAAGCAGGCCATACCTAAGAATTGGAAACATTTCAGGGAGGTGATTTTCATTTTCCATGCATGGGTAGATGTATGGACCTTCCCTTCCAGGTTCATCTTTGTCATGATTAGGGTTGTTCTCCCCATGCAACTTTCTTTTTCCAAAAATAAAATATATTCTTACTTGGAAGCAAGCCTGTATACCATGCAGATGGTACCCTCGTTGGATCCACCTTTTATTTGTTTGGGAAAGCATTAAACACTTGAACGTAGCTATCTATTTTGGTGTGTCTCTGTATATGCAAGTGTTTTATGATGAGACACCTTGAAGGGCTTCTGTTTATGAAGTTTCCTAATAAAATCTTGCAGAGGCATTTGCATTATATGAGCAAAATCTCCTGTTTCGTGTACTCTGTGAAATCCCTGCAATATTACCTGGGGGGGGGGGAGGAGATAATCTTATCGTTAAGACCGTGTTCTGTAATTAAAACGAGAAAAAATATCTTGATGTGATCAGTGGCATAGGAAGAAGGGGTACAGAGCACTAAAATTTGCAGGATGCCTCACCATGATGTACAAGCAGCACCTCCCCTCCACTTTGGAGCCATTCTGGGCAAGGGAAGCAAAACAGATAAGTTAACACATTTATCATGAGACTAACTTTGAGCACAATACAATGCGCTCTACTCAAACTTACATTCCATTGCACTCAGTGGAGTTTACATGTAGAAAAATGTGTCTAGGATTGCAGTCAGGCATAGCAATCCAAACCTGCTTTCGAGCCACTGCAACCATGCCTTAAAACATGTTTGTAGTTACTCAAGAGCCAGCTAGGATAGCACAAAAAAAGTCATAGGCTGCAATCCTAAACACACTTTCCTGAGTGTAACTGCACAATTCAGAGTAACGATGGGTGCTCTTACACTGATGTAACGTTTGTTTGTGTTTGCTCAGGGGGGCTCTCAGAGGGTTCAGGAAAGAATGGTTGGAAGGTGGATTGGAAATTTGGAGGGACTGCTTTTTTGTGGAGGGGACTGGGACCCGGATTGGGCTAGGGAAGGGGGCAGGATAGGTGTTGCCAATTCAGCTGGAGACTATCTTCCATTCCTAACCTGATGATCAGCCTTATAAGGGCTGCATGATGTGGGGAAGGGGAGAAAAATTCCCTTACTCTGAGTTGTGCTCCAGCCAGCACTGAACTTGTGTTAGATACAGCTCAGACCATACCTGATCTGATCCATCAGATCCCAGCCTACCTGATCCAGTGAAATTTAGGATTACACCCGAATCTTGTACACATGGTCCAGAACAGTGATTTTCAATCTTTTTCATCTCACGGCACACTTAACAAGGCACTGAAATTGTCAAGGCACTGAAATTGTCAAGGCACACCATCACTTGCTTTTACCATTGACAAGGCACACCACACTGTTCAAATCCCCCAATTTTCCTATTAATGAATGTCAATCTCCAAATTCCCACGGCACACCTTAGGACTATCTGTGGCACACCAGTGTGCCACGGCACACTGGTTGAAAATCACTGGTCTAGAAGATCTGATGTTTTGACTTTCCGCTGCATGTCAGAATCAGGTTCCTGTTTTTGACTTCACATTATGTTGCAAATGGACATCCCAGCTTGCAGGATCAAGGATTCACTCTGTATTAGAGCTGATGGTTCCTGTTGGCAGAGGGACCCAGTGACTGTGCTATGCCATCTCTCGAGACTCCAACAGAACGAGCCAGAAACAAACCAGCTATTGATGTTCAAGAGAGGAAAGAGTTTAGAGGATGCAAAGGATCATCTGGTGAGCAGATTTCAGCATCATTTGAAAAATGCTGGCACTTTTCACCCTATTTAATCCTCTTTTGTGGAGGTGCTGGATGATGCGGAGGCTGGAGAGTCCTCAGGCTGTGGTGACATTTGACTAATTGTCTCCTGTCTTTCTGGTCCTCAAGGCGGACTTGCGTGGTGCATCTGTCACTGATCCCACCTCTTGCTGCGTGTGATGCTGGATGGCAAAGCTGTCAATATGTTGCTAAATAACCCGATCGGAGCTTTGGAAGTTGCATCCAAATTCAGAACTGGGGAAGCGGAATTGCCAGCACAGAAGGTTATTGAACACAACAACATCCTTCCTTGAAGCCAAAAGGAGAAATGTGTGTGGCAACACTGAAACTTCTCCCTTCTTGGTTGGGTAAGAGTCCCTGTGTGTTCCTGGATCTCCACCAGGTTTTTCAGAAAGGCTCACAACACAGAGAATGTCAAAGCAACCTCATGCGCTTGAGTAATAGAGCCAGAGGAAAACAAAAGCCAGACCCTAGAAAGATTAGGGAGCATCCTGAAGACAAAACTGGCATCTATTTCTGTCTGAGAGAGCTACAGTGGAAGTAAAGAAGTCTGTTAGAACTTCTAATGCTGTGGCAGTGTGTGTGTGAAGGAGAAAATGAGTCAGCACTCAAGAGATTCTGTCACAAAGAAACTCTATTTACATATATATTTTACACAGCAGTCAGTTTAGCGTTGTAAGACATAAGAGTATAGTCCTAAGTCCAGACCAAATGTTAATTTCCACAAATCACCAGGCAGAGCATGTAAAAAACATGTACAGCTACAGTGAGATCTCAACTCTGAGGTAACTCTGACTGACACTAACCCTACAATCCAGAGTAACTATGGGAAGATGTAAGAGGCATTTACTCTGGATTGCTCTATGCATTTCCCAGAGGTTCCCCATAAGTGACACCGTAACTATGTCGGTGTAAAAGGTCCCATAGTTACTCTGAATTATAGCCTCACTCAGATTCTGAGGTAAAATTACCTCAGGAACGAGAGACTTCTTCTAATCAATCAGAACATTTCTTCTGCACATGATCAGTTGGTATCACTCAGCTGTTCTATCAGTTTCACCTCAGCTAAGGCTATTAATTTCATCCATATGTTTTAGGGACCCGGTGCTAGTAGGGTTGCCATCTGTCTCAAAAAACAGACAGTCCTGATTTGGGGGGGATTATGTTCACATACTGGCAAGTGTGACAGTGGAAGAGAATTTTGGCAACCTTAACTTCAAGGAACCAGGGATATGCAGTGGTTGAGGAGGTTCTGCATTCAAAAAGCACCACAGTGTGTGAGGTGTGTGAGGGCAGCATGTGGGTTGTGAGTGCTTGCATGAACCACATGCAGTAACATTTTTTGAAGCGCTAGGGTGAGGAGGCTCTGCCTCACCTGCCTCCTCACCTTATCCTTAATGTGGAACACATATCCTTAAGAGGAACACATGATAAGACAGGTAAAGTATTGTATTAATAAAATGAGAACATCACCATGAGGTTGGTATGTAGAATATGTAATAAATGTGTACCAATTTCCCATTGGGTGTTTCATGGATATACCTCAACCATGCCAGGTATATTTTTGAAAATACTGTCTATATGTATATATGTAAGCATACATTTTGTACTGTATATATGTAGGCACCATTTTGAACCTGATCCTATCCTCCACCTCCCACGGCTATTTCTGTGCCAAAAACAAGTGTATAGTACAAACACAAAATAGTACAATAGTATAGTTTTTGTATAGTACAAAAACAAGTATATAGTACAGGAGGAATTAGTGGGCTTCAAAGGGGAATTTTCCCCTTTCCCCCAAAAAGCCTCCTGCTTTGCAATGTGCCCATACCTGTGCCCAGTAGTATATATACATAACCAGCATACATAGTGCAGGGTAAGGAGTAAATGTTGGGAGTCTTGGATGGAGGGGTAACTGATAATTAATTTAAAGGAGTCTCTGGTTCTGGAATGCCAACTAGGAACCCAGATGATATTCCTTTGATAGTAAACCATTGATTTACAAAGGCTTTGGTGACAAAGTGTAGCTGAGCTTCCTCGCCCTCTTTGAGGGTTGTTTTTGACAGTAGCATAGCTAGGGGGGGTGCAGTCCATCTTGGCAGGACGCTCACCCTCTGAGACATTCCAGGCAGGGGGAGCTCTGCCCATTAGGCACGGTGTTGTATGTTACCGGGTGCAAAAAACTTACAGCTCCGTTTTGCCCCCCGCACCCCAGAATGGCCCTGAAGGGGAGAGGCTCCCTTCAAGACAGGCTGCTCTTTCTCCCTCTAGTTATGCCACCAGTAGTTGGTAAACTGGGGATTATCAGCAGCTTGATTTTGGAAAGGTGGTGCTCAAGGGAGGGAGTTGTGTGACTTCACAAGAAGTCACAGAGTTGTTGCTGTGAATTCCAGGTTATGTGCCTTCCTTTAAAAAAGGGAGAAGTATATGGCCTACTGCAGAATTCTCTGCATCTTGTCAATCTTGCTGGCATTAATTCAGTAAATATGGCTCTGATTAATTCAGACTTGCCTCATGTATATAGTGGAGGACTGCGTGCAGTAAGTCTTGAGCTGCCAATGCTGACCTTAGGAAGAAATTTCATTTTTTGAGAGGAAGCATAACATTTATTATGTTTGTTTGATAACTTGTCCCTATATCATTTTTGCAATTAGTCCTTGTTCAAGCACACACATGCTGGCGCACAACAAGGCGCACCAGTGGAGAGACAGACTGCAGTTTATCATACTCTATTAAACTCAAGTCCTGATGAGTGTCTTGGGCATCATCTCCAACATGCTGCTCCTTCTGTGATCCTCTTTAACCCTTCTTCTCTGGTCCTAGCCCTTTTCTGTTCTGTACCCTTCTCCCCATGGCCATTGCCAACTCGTCTTTATCTCCAGCCTCCTCCCAAGCAGATGGAGATTATTCCAGTGGTGTGTTGCCTTCTAGCTTGCTCAGTTGCCCAGTAATCTCCCTTATCATTTCGGCACACATCCTGTTCCTACAACTGTTCCAGGGCTGTACAATTATTACCGTGCAGACGTTCTTGGACACTGGAGGTCTTCTTGGAGCTCGAGGGCAACCTGCATTCCTTGAAACTCAGCATCACTTGAAACTGGAGAAAGTGCTGTCTTCACCTACAATAAAAACCTAACCCCACAATCTAAAAATGCAAAAGAATACTAGCAGAAGCCATTAGAACAGATATTGCTGGGGTGAGGAGGGTCAGTTACTCTCTCCCTGCTAAATAAAAGAGGAACACCCACTTGAAAGAGTGCCTCTTGCCAGTTAGCCGGGGACTCTCAGCAATGTCTTTCCAAGCAGCTTCTGCTGGTGTTCATTTTGCATTTTAGATTGTGAGCCCTTTTGGGTCAGGGACCCATTAGGTATTAATTAGCTATTAATTTTGTCTTTTTCTTTGTAACCGGCTTTGTGAATTTTTTAGTTAAAAAGCAGTATATAAATACTGTAGATGGATGGATGGATGGATGGATGGATGGATGGATCTAATCCGGAATGGCTCCAAAGGGAAAAGGAAAATGCCCTTGTACACCAAGGTAAGGCTCCTTCCAACATGTTTTGCATTCCTTCTAGCTGCATTATTGAGTACATGACACATAACAATCTGCAAACTGAAAACTGGTTTACATGCTGGTTTATAGTCAAAAACTGATGTTGTACTGCAGAGGCTTTCCTACCCTTCATTTGCATGCCATGTTCCTTGAGAGAAATTCTAGGAAGTTTATAACCAAATTTCGATCCATTTTCTTAGCAGTTCAAATATATTTCAGATGCAGACCCACAGGAATCAATGGATTATGCTCAAGAGGCAATGAAGACAAATATAATCCAGATTTACAAATATTAAACTAGAGCAATAGCCAACCTCAGTTACACTGGAGAAAAAGGGAACATAAATTAATTTAAAAGTTAATTAATTTGAATTAATAATTTATGGGAGGAAACATTGCTGAGTGGCACTGCGCACACTAAAAAATGCTGCTACCTGCTGATACCAAAAAATGTGTTAAACAAAAACAGTCTTAAAAATACATCCCTTTACAATTGTTTAAAACAGCTTTTCTTACTATTGTAGAGAGGCAGTCAGCAATTGGAAATGCCAAGGACTCCCTGCATTTGCCTGGCTGCGCTTAAGAATGGAATGATTGCTTTCATGGCTGCCTCTCTACAACAGGAGAAAAGCAGTTTCTAAAACTGATTTTCAGTGTTGATTCAAATCTGTGAATAAAAAGCATATAACAAGGTTGGACCTGTATCTGCGATCCATTTCAGGAAGCACCCAATTTGTAGTAATATTTTACATATTCCAGTTTAGAAGCCCTTTAAATTTTGTATGTTAGTCATTCAATATTTTCATCAAACACCATCTGGCCACGTCTAGCTGCTATTTATCACTGTGCTTTAAAACCTTTATCTATTGACATATCAGCCTGAAACAGCTTTTTCTGGTTTATCACCTTAGGGGAAAAAACTGAGACAAAGACTATTATTCCAACTTTCCTGCAATGAGAATAGATGCTTTCCAGCACTGCTGTTTTTGCTTTCAAAACATATTGGAAGGTGTATTACTAGGTCAGAATTTTACAGATAATGGGATATTGTGGGCTTTGAGAGTTTGAACTAAAGTTGACGTGCAAGAGTTAGGGTTGGGAATTGGGTAAACTGTTGCTGCTGGCACAGCTTTCCCATAAAGTGATGTTTCTTTATGGTATGCATAGACTTTAGGCTAAACTTTCCCATTTGCTGACTTGGTTGAAATTTGGCAGAAGAGGCTCACTCCAAAAGTGCCTTTGCCAGGAGCTCACAAAGGTCAGGCAGATCAACGCGGAGGAAGGCCGGATTGCCTCTCCGTTAAGTGCGTCACAATAAAGTCGGGTTCAGTTGTAACAAGTCCTTCACCCCTGAGCAGTTTCCATTACCCTCATTGCTCCCCATTTCATGTTAGGCTGCTTCGGGAGCCTCTCATCATCACCCATTCTGCTCACGCAGGCCTTTTTCTTTGCAATCCTCGCTTGCTGACAATTCAGAAGTCAGGGAGGAAAAGGTATAATTGCCAGATAACGTTGCAAACGGTGGCATAGCCAGAGGAGGGCAAAGCAATATGCTTTGCAGGGAGCCTCACTTTAGCCCAGCGTTTCTCAAAGTGCGGGTCGGGACCCCTTTGGGGGTCGCCTAGAGCTTTCCTGGGGGTCGCCTAAAGACCCCTGGTGCTGGGGGCCAAGTCAGGCTTGCCAGACCTCCGGCTATAGCTGCGCGCACACTGGGGCTGACTGACAGCCTCAGGGCCCACTCCTATGCATGCCTACTCTGAAATAAATCCCATTATAGTCAGGGGGCCTTTACTCCCATGTAAATGTGGATAGGATTGCAGCCTGAGGGCCCAATCCTATGCATGCCTACTCTGAAATAAATCCCATTGTGTTCAATGTGTGCACAGAACACACATTTCATTTGTAACAATCAAAATACATCCTGCATATCAGATATTTACATTACAATACATAACACTAGCAAAATTACAGTTATAAAGTAGCAATGAAAATAATTTTATTGTTGGGGGTCCCCACAACATGGAGAACTTATAAAGGGGTCACGGCATTAGAAGACTGAGAACCACTGCTTTAGCCTCTCCCCTTTGGAGTCAATCCAGGCAATGAGAACAAAACAGCAGCACATGCCCTTCCTTTGGAGCTCCAAATGAAAGGAAAAAGGGTTCACTGCACACTGCAGTTATGATCCCCACAAAATATAGTGCTTACACCCCCTCTAGCTATGCCACTGCATTCCTGTTGCTTTTCCCATTTTGCACAAACTCAATCTACTGCCTAAATAAGGTATCACAGTTATGTTACTTGAAAGGTTCTTGATACACAATAGCCCATAATATTAGAGCAAACTGTTATAAGAGGACCATGCAATGGCATTTATCTCCATGGAAACTACATCAGATTTATAAAGATAACAACAGCGATTGCTGCAATTCTCAAGGTGATGGAGGTGATTTTCACCGTATGTTGTGAGGATGTGCTTGTGAGTTGATTTTGATACAAGGATCAGTTGAGATCCCCTGGTCAGTCTTAATTGTAGAAAAGGAATAGCCAATGTATCAGCATTAGATCTATTATCAGTTTGGGGACTTTATTTTTTATTTTTTCCTGAACACCGACGGGAAAAATAAATGCACAGAATACTGGGGCAAAAATAGTGGCTTATAAAAGTCAAGGGGAAAAAATTTATTCTAGTAAAAACAGGCCTCCGTTAGTCATGGAAGACTATGGTATCATGCTCAGCGCTGCATACGCTGCATGCAAAGCACGAAAGCCTGGGTTGGAATGTTATGGAGGATAGGCTGTTACCCAAGCAGCAAATCCACTCCCTCCATGCTACTGAATTAGTCCAATGGAAAGGCAGAGCCGATACGATTGGATCCAGCTGGCGTCGCAGAGCTGGGCTAAGGACAGGAGCTCACCCTGTCTTGTGGGGCCGACCCGGGTCTCAAACCCTGGCCTGCTGGTTAATAGTCTTCTAGTAAAACTTATCAAAGAATGATGGAGATTTTTAGATTGTACATTTTGTATCAGCACAACAATCTGCTTCAAACATAGACTGCCACACTTGAATTTGGGACGGTATACATTTTTCTTTTTTCATTTATTAATTGCATTTCTGTACCATTTTCTTCTTCTATCCAATGATGAGTGAATGCCGCTCAATAAGAGTAGTTCATGTCAGGCATGTGTTGGACAACCCATAAATTCAACAACCTGTAAATTCCCAATAACTTTCCCCTTCTCCTGTCTACTCCTCCAAATTCTGACAAAGATGCACAAAGCTATCTCCTCTCTAGGAACACCACTGCATCAAGTCATGATACCTATTCACTATGAGTCATGGGCGTCACTGCAAGCAGCTTCTCCCCCTCCCTTTCAGAGCCATTCCAGGTGGTAGGAATTCCAAGCATTCACTTCCACCACCTAGCATGGCTTTAAAGGTGAAGGAAAGATGTTGCTGCAGTGAGACTTCCTGCAAAATGTAGTGTTTTGCACCCCCTCTAGGTATGCCACTGGAACCAAGAGTCACATAAATCTGGCAAACAGAAATGAAAAGGTGAGTGAGTGAGTAGTGAGTGAGTGAGTGGCAATTCTAACCAATTTAGCCCAGCACAAGTCACCTGGTGGTGTGGGGAGGCCAGCGCATGTCAGTGCACTGGTTGAAACGCACGCCTCCTCCCAATAAGTGGCACAGAAGTGCAGCACTTTTGCAACACTCCCAGGCTAGCACTTGTGCTGGGACATGTGCTGACATAACCAGAGATTAGGATTGCGCTGTGGGTGAGTGCATGCATGCTTTTAAAAAATTGGATCTGTGCATAAGTACCTTGGTTAGCTGAAGCTGCTGCACATCATGCTAGATGAGCAAATAAACAACTACTTTATGTGCCTTGCCCTGATTTAGCACACACAGATTTGGCTCCTATCTTTTGCACATAAAAGGGAAAAAATCTGCATCTTTAACGATTTCTTTTGTTAAAAGATATCCTTTTATGGCTGTATTTGAGTCTCCGCAGCATGGAAGTGCCATAAATCTCCTATCATTGTCTCTCCAGTCTAGTCAACCATAGGAGTTTTTGTCTGCATTTTGAACATGCTGCAGCAATCGTAGGAAGAAAAAGTGAATTAGGGTGCAATCCTAACCAATTCAGGCCAGCACAATTCACCCATCTCCCCATTTGTGCAGTGCAATGAGGAGGCTGGTGCATGTCTGCACACTGGCATAACACCCACCCCCCCAGGAGCGGTGCAGCACCTTACAGCACTTTTTTGACACTCCGAGGCAGCATAGGATTTGTGCCAGCATTTATGCTGGCCTAACTGGCAGTTAAGATTGCAGCCTGAGCGAGCGAGCGGGAGAGAGAGAGAAAGAGAGAGAGAGAGAGAGAGAGAGAGAGAGAGAGAGAGAGAGAGAGAGAGAGAGAGATCAGTCTGATCAATAGCACTGAATTATTTTCTCAGTGATCTGTCTTTTATTTTTTCCTTTTTCCAGCAAATAATTTGATGAAGCTCAACGATGCAGAAGTCAACTGTCAACCCAACATGTATCAACCACGCAAAACAGGAAACCACAACTAATCTGACAACAACTAACTCTCCACTCACAAGGTGGTCATCAAAGGCAGGTGGGAGAAGTTGCTCTAGCACAGCTGTTCTCAATCTTCCTAAAGCCGTGACCCCTTTATAAGTTCCTCATGTTGTGGGGACCCCCAACCATAAAATTATTTTCGTTGCTACTTTATAACTGTAATTTTGCTACTGTTATGAATCGTAATGTAAATATCCGATATGCAGGATGTATTTTCATTGTTACAAATAAAATGTGCATTCTATACACACACTGAACACAATGGGATTTATTTCAGAGTAGGCATGCATAGGATTGGGCCCTGAGGTTGCAGTCCTATCAACATTTGCGTGGGAGTAAAGGCCCCCCTGACTATAATGGAATTTATTTCAGAGTAGGCATGCATAGGATTGGGCCCTGAGGTTGCAGTCCTATCAACATTTGCGTGGGAGTAAAGGCCCCCCTGACTATAATGGGATTTATTTCAGAGTAGGCATGCATAGGATTGGGCCCTGAGGCTGTCAGTCAGCCCCAGTGTGCATGCAGCTACAGCCGGAGGTCTGGCAAGCCAGACCTGGCCCCCTGCACTAGGGGTCTTTAGGTGACCCCCAGGAAAGCTCTAGGCGACCCCCAAAGGGGTCCCGACCCCCACTTTGAGAAACTCTGCTCTAGCAGCTTCTGCAAGCCAGAGAATTTCTTCCCTCTCTTTTTTTTTACAAAATGGTAATTGCTGCTACATTTTCTGCAAGACATTCTCCTTCTACAGCACCTTGTCTAGAAACCTGGCTACCTGACTGGCTGTCTGACTCTCAAAACCCGCATCGCAGAGATGTGCAATTTTCAACATGACATTTCTGGTCTATTTGTAAAACGTGTCACATCTTCACATCGGTGTTGGCTGGGCTGAAGCTCCATTAGGGAGAGCATCCATAGCCCAGCTTGAAAAGTTTCTGTTGAGGCTCTCTAGTGTCCTTTTATCTTCCCTTGCACTTCTGTGTCCTTATTATACCCACATATGTGCGCACACACACGAAGCGCATTTCTTTGTGCTGCAGTAGTGGTCCTGAATGCTGATGAGGCATCTCTGCACTGCATCTTGAGGCTAACTGTAACTCCTCATCACACCCTGTCACTTTTTCCTCAAACCATGTTAGGAGGAGTTTCCAAAAACCATCAGGCGGTGGCAGGGGGCACATCAATACATGGGGTTCGGCTCAAGGGAGTGGGTTATATTATATGATGTGTTTAAGCTAATGTCAGGCTAACCTGTCCAACATGAAAAGCAACACACATTTTTAACTTCTGGTAGTGGAAGGAGTCTGAACATTGGGAATTTGTTCCAGTTCTTCAACTATCCTTTTTATAACAGTCAGGAACTTATTAGTCATGGTTTTTCCTACCCAGTAGCATAGCAAATGGAAGGCAGGGTGGTCTGTCCTTGGTGCTCCAACCCAGTGGAATAGTTAGAGGAGGTGGAGCAGTCAGGCTTGAAGGGAACCTCACTCCTTCAAAGCCCTTCAAGGCGAGGGGAACAAAATGGAACCATATGAATATGCCATACCAGGTACTGGTGGACCCAGGCAACTGTCAATGCATTGCAGTGGGGGTGCTGCACAGGAAAGGTAACACTCCTTTGGGTGGTGCACACTCTGGCAATGCCATTCCTTTTACCAATCACTCCATCCCAAGGTTAAAAGCCAGTAGCCCTTTACACTTCTTGAATATATCAGGAAAGGAATTGGGTTTGCACCCACTGCTCCCATTCTGAACACATTCACATTTAAGTTGCTTTTTGAAGAGTGCTCATGGTCTGCACAAAATAGATGAGCATCAACTCTTTCCCTTTGAACAGTGATAGCACATTCAGAATTGAGAGCTTCAGGTGGTTCTATGGGGGTCAGGAGGGAAAGTAATAGTAATCATACTGACATGGCTAGTCACACAATACAAGAAATCTCAAAGTACTAGTCAGTAGCACAGCTAGAGGCTGCACTAGGGCTGCAATCCTAATCTCCAGTTAGGCTTGCCTAAGCCTTGGCATAAGTCCTGTGCTGATCTGGGAGTGTCACAGAAGAGACATAAGACCCCCACTCCTGGGGGAGGGTTAGGCCAATGTACAGACATGTGCTTGCCTCCCTACATCTCCACCAATGAGTTGTGCCATTCTAGATTAAGACTGCACCCTATGTTTTGCAGGTGCCTGAATATGGCTCCTCCTTGCATGGTGCAAAAAGGAACATACACCTCTGTTTTGTTCTTGCTACCAGGAATAGGACGGAGAGAGCATCCTTGCATGGCATATTCAGTTGCCTGCAAAACATAGTGCTCTGCACCCAATCTAGCTACACTACTGGTGTTAGCACTTTCACCCCATCCATTCTCCTGTTCGTTTTGCACCTTGAAATTCTCAGAATATGGCCCTATAAGTAGAGTCCATCCATGTTGTAGGTAACTCTATAAAATTGCCCTGATGAATGTTTTCAGAGGCAATATATTTGAGAGCCAATTTTATTTTTCATCAGATGCCAAATGCCTTGGATGGGACACAAGCTTTGCTCTTGTCACAACATCATCTCCTGTGGTTTGCCAGCAACCAAAGCCAACTGGAAATAGCCAGCAACCAAAGCCAACAGGAATGTCTGCAAGGCCACCTGTGTTATTTGCAACATCATACAGTTATACAGTACATAAGGCAGCAGAGGAATAGTATTTTGAGGAACCACATCTGAACAAATGTCACTTTCATCCTCTGCCATGATGGAGCCATTTCATTGGTGCAAATGAGTGTTGGGTAACAACCATCAATGAAATGCTACAGAGAACTATTCTATAGAATTGGATCCTAGACTGTGCTTCTGTCACTCTAGATTATATTACCATATTTCCTCAACTCTAATGTGCCATCAAATCTAATGTGACCCCTATTTTGGCTTGAGATAAAAAGATATTTACTGGCTATTGTAAAGCACAGCTGCAAAGCAGGTGCAAAATTTAATTTTACTGCATGCAACAATGAGTTATATGACAATAATAATATGAAAATGGTTTTATACTATGATTTTGCACAAATTATACTAATTATATTATGATTACCTAATTGCACAGAAACCCAGTTACATTTTAATTACAATACAGTAAACTGTTAAATTAAATACTGCCCTATATTAATAATCAAAATGTCATATTTACTTGTCATATTTAACACATACCCCAAATTTGGAAGCTAAATTTACCTTTAAAAGGTGTGCATTAGATTCATGTATACACGATGTTTCAGGTTTCAGGTGAGGGATCCTATTTTCAATGATGTTTGGGAAGAATGTATTGACACATGTTCACACCAGAGAAAGAACTGTGTTAAGCCTTTTTTTCTTTCTTCTGATATGCCTATTTAGGACATGATGAGTACATAGGAAGAGTTCCAATATATGACCTCCAGTTGGAGCTAAATTTGGGGTTTTCAATCTGAAATGCTACTGTTTTGAGCTACCAGATGTATCAGGATGTTGACTGATAGTTGTGACTATTTAAGGGCTACAAAAGAGAAGTCAGACACAGTGGAGAAGATCAACTATTTACTGTATTTGCAAGTTTAGTGTAGTCTAACACAATCCGGGTCACACACATGAATTAAGTCTAATTCTCCTCAGAGCTGATCAGTGTACTGTGTACAGCTGAGCTCCAACTGCCACACTTCTCCAACTGCCACCAACCAACTGGCAGATGTTCAAATCTGAGCATTCTATTCAGCTTCGCTTACCTGAACCAACTATTAGATTCATAATTCTGACAAAATGTAATGGGCAGAAAGATCCTCAGGGTCAAGGTAGCATAGATGCTAAGAGAACCATGATCTGATGTTCTTACCCTGTATTTTCTGTTATAAACAGCCATATTGAATTGGACCCCACACTGTTGTTTGGCCTATTTGGGAAAACATATGGAGACACCACTACAATCATAGATCATGAATCTCCAACATCACAGCACCTCACCTGTCCAAGTAGCAACCCAGACTACTGACTTCCTGGAAGATGCTATTATGTTGACATCACCACACCTTTATGGACAGCTGGAAGAAGAGGACATCATATGCATTGGAGGGATTCACAGATGAGATTCAACAAACCCCAGTAGCTCATCTGTGACCACATGCTAATGTTGTGACACTTCATAGCAAACGGGGATGAGCCTCAGAATAGCCTCAGTTACAGATGCTTTTAACCATTTACATTTGTGCATATGATCAGGGAAGGACAGAATCAAATGGGTGTCATAAGGCGTGAACTCCATGAACACGCGAGGCAGCCACAACAACATGGCATTGTTCAAATAGGAATTTGAGTCCATGTTCTTGTCTGTGTTGCAGCTGACTGGAAGTGCCAGATTCAAAGATCAAGCTCTGTGAATGCTCATTTATTCAAACAAATGTATTATTTACTTTTGGGAGGAGAGAAAAAGAAAGGGAGAGAAAGGAATGAAGGGAGGGATGGTGGTAGAGGCTATTTAAATTTTCTGTCTGAAAGCATTGTGTATAGTAAATCTCCACTGACTTGTTAGTGTCAGTTGCCAATCTCATTATTTTAAACTCAGACTGCTGGACTCATGCTGTGGCCTCATGAGTGGTAGGAGAGATATTAGGAAAATAAAAGGAAGTGTACAAAAGTCAGCAGGAATCCAGATTCAAGAAGCACTCAGAGAAGCTCCATCTGGTCTCTGTGATGCAGCTCAGAGCACCACTACAGTAGGATTACAGCACCTCTCTGTGGCCTGCGCTGGAGCTGTTCCCTTTGGTTTTGAGAAGGAGCCGAGAAAAGCTATAACAAGTTTCTCTCTTCTTCTTTAGAATACAAGAATCATCCTTTTAATTCAAAAAAGGAGGGGGAAAACAAAAATCCACTATGCAAATTAATTAATCAAAGCCTTTGACAGTTTATTGTTTAGCAGATAAGAAGCAAATGCTAAATAATGAAGTATGAAGTATGAAATGAAGTATGAAAAAGAAGCAGGATAAGAAACAAAAAGTCCCTGAATTCATGGCCACCTGAATTGACACTGCTTTGGGTTGGATGCCCAAGGTCAGTAATAGAGTCAGTGGGCATACATTTTCAGATGTGCTTTTCCAGATGTGCATCACCAGATTCCTCAACCTGAGGAAACTCCACAGTCAGGGGATTAGAGGTCAGGTCTACTCATGGATCGGGAACTGATTGAGGGGCAGGACACAGAGGATAGGTGTCAATCTGAAATTTTCCCAATGGAGAGAGGTGAAAAGTGGGGTATCCCAGGGGTCTGTCCTGGGACTGACACTTTTCAACATGTTCATAAATGACCTAGAAAGAGGTTAAGCAGCGAGGTAGCCAAGTTTGCGGATGACATCAAACTATTCTGAGTAGTGAGGACCAGAAGAGATGGTGAAGAGCTCCAGAGGGATCTCTCTGTACTGGAAGAAGAGCAACAAAAAGGCAGATGCAATTTAATGTAAGTAAATGTAAAGTTATGCACATTGGGGCACAGATCCTAACTTTCCATATAGATTAATGGGCTCTGAACCATCTGTGAAAGAGGAGGAGAGAGATCTAGGGGTGCTAGTGAAACTTGATGAAAGTGTCATCCCAATGTGTGGTGGCAGTAAAGCAGGCAAATTCCATGCTTGAGGTCATTAGGAAAGGGATTGAGAATAAGACAGCGAAAATTATGATGCCATTGTACAAATCAATAGCGAGGCCACATTTGGAGTCCAGTGTCCAGTTCTGGTCACCACATGTCGAAAAGAATATGGAGGAAATGGAGAAGGTTCAGAGGAGAGTAATTAAAATGATTGATGGTCTGGGATACCTTCTGTATGAGGAAAGGCTATAGCATTTGGGACTCTAGCCTCAGTCTAGAAAAAAGGCGCTTGAGGGGAGACATGAAAATTATGCAGGGGATGGATAGAGTGGATAGAAAGATGCTCTTTTCCCTTTAAAGTAATATCAGAACTAGGGGACACCCATTAAAAAAAGCTAGGGGACAAAATATTTCTTTACCCAGCGTATGGTTGGTCTGTGGAACACCCTGCCACAGGATGTGGTGATGGCATCTTGCATCAATGCCTTTAAGAAGGAATTGGATAAATTCTTAGAGGAAAGGACCATCATAGGTTACAATCCATGAGGTGTGTGTGTGTGTGTGTGTGTGTCCATATGCATAGATAGATATAGATGTGGTCATCCTCCAAATGCCAGATGTGAATATGAGTGAATATGAATATGAGGCATTCAAACCTGAATGCAGGTTTCATATGTGCTCCTTGAGGCATCTGGTGGGCCGCTTTGTGATACAGGAAGCTCAATGAGATGGGCCTTTGGCCTAATCCAGTGGAGGGTCTTCCTATGTTCTATTGTTCTTATCTTGGTGGTTCCAACTCTACTTTCATAGATGTGGAAGGGCCACACATCCCAAAGAGATGGTACATGCTTTGCACACTTAAAGTCTCTGCTGTGATCTTTAGCATGTTATCGTAAAAAAAGACACTGGTCCAAAATTATGCCAGTTGACAATGCTGAACTCACTGGACTAATGACCTGACTCAGTATCAGCTGCCTTCCTATGTTTATGACAACCACAGCAGAATATAGGCCACGTTGTTTGCATGCTAGGATCAGCTGTTTCAGGACTAGACAACTAATGCTTCACAGCAACCCAGTCCCCACTGGAACAAACACTGACAGTGAAATCCTAACCCGTTATGGCAGAATAAGTCCTGGCACAAGTTTTGTGCTGGCCTTGGGGTGTCACAAAAGTACTGTAAGGAATTTCTGCACCTCTCCTAGGGGGTTAGGCCAGTGCATAGATATGTGCCGATCTCACCACACCACCATGGGAATGGGAAGATAGGTGAGTTGTGCTGGTCTAAATTGATTAGGATTATGTACTGATATGCCCAAAACATATTTCCTTTATCTTCTATCTGTACTTGCCTAGTCTTATGTTTTAAAACAATTGTTTTTATATGTAACGATGCTATTATTTAATGTTTTTACTAATTGTATTTTATTTCATTTTAATTTTTGAACAGCAATTTGAGATAAAGCAGCATATAAATCCTTTAAACAAATGGATGGATGAATAGATGGAAAGGCATTCCAAATGACAGTGCTCTGGTACAGAGACCTGTTGCAGAGCACAATCCATCACAACTTTCTGCATGGGGATGCCACAGTGCCAAGATGGTACCCATTGTATCCTTTAGGGGATTTTTGACATAAAAGATCCTAATGTCACATTGATTCTGGTTAGAACCAGTACCAGAGGGGGTGCACAGTGCTACCTTACTAGGTGCTTCAATATGCAGTGCAAGGGGTCTCAACCAGTGGGTTCTCACAGGTTCTATAGAACCCTTAGCTAATGAGCGCCTGGTTCTGAGAACTGGTTACTAATGGGACATAGAATAATTTAGATTATTTAGATAATAATTTAGATTATTAGGACATAGAACCTGCTGTTCATTTATTTGAATCCCACCACTGGTCCCAACCCCTTACTGTTGGAGCCATTCCAAAGAAATGCCTCTGCTTTGCTCTTGATGCCCAGGCTCTCGCTCCAATAGGTGCCTGCAAAACACAGTGCCAAGCCCTCACTCTTGGAAGAATACCTCTTGAGCCTATCAAACAGAAAAAAATGATAGCTCTTTAGATTCAACCCCTTATCTCATTCTACTACTGCAGGGGCCTCCAGCGTTTTTGGCAGGAGGGCCATATCATCTTTCAGATACTGTCGGGGGCTGGAAAACTAATTTACATTTTAAATTTGAATACATTTACATAAATTTACATTTAAGAATATATTGAAGTGGATTACAAATCTTGCCCAAGCACTGGATTGAGGGGTCTCGCCGGGGGCCACATTGAGGCTTGCCAAGGGCTACATCTGGCCACCTGGAGGGGGTTTGTAGACCCCTGAACTACAGTTACATCCATTCTAGCGCACTCTCTTCCGCCAGGGAAAAATCCACAAGGTGGGTCCACACAGTTCCATAGCTAGGGACAGTGGTGGGGTTCAGGGGTTCTATAGAACCCTTTGCTAATGAGCGCCTGGTTCTGAGAACAGGTTACTAATGGGACATAGAAGCTGTTGTTAATTTAGGTTATTAGGACATAGAACCTGTTGTTAATTAATTTGAATCCCATCACTGGCTAGAGGGGGTGCAAAGCAGCCTCACCACAGCGTGCAAATGACCCTTCACCCTCACCGTCAGAGCCATTCCGGGCTATGAAACAAAATGGAGGCATTCACTGCAAATAGGGTTGCCATATCTCTCGAAAAGTAGAGACAGTTCTAATTTGGGGGGATTGTGTTCAGATACTGGCAAATGGAACAGAAGGTCCTATGCCGATTTTGTGGAAGAGAATTATGGCTACCCTAACTGCAAATCTTGGTGCTTTGCACCTCCCACTAGCTATGCCACTGGGTCTTCACTTGAATGTCAAGCTGTCTTGATGTTCCTCTGATGAACTTGGTTCCTGCATCTGCAATATACTGTTGCTACCAGAAATATTGAGATCATGACACTGTTACTGGACATGTTAAGACTTTATTTCATGTCAGATTACATGAAAGGTTATATGACAATTTGAAAACACTGATAAGAATGTTTTCAAATAATTCTCAACCAACTAGAGAACTGAAAACGTACTCCTGGAACCGTAAGGCTGCTACGTACCTCTAAATTGCTCCCGGTGTGACAGATTTAGGGGAAAACTCAGTTGCACTAGACACAGGCTATGAAATCTCTCTTGCTTGGAGAAATCAAAGGAAACCTTTCAAGCAATTGTGTTGGTGAATGCCCCAAAGAAAGTCCTTTATCCAATGGTGATATACACACATTTTAGAGATTCCTGTACATTTTAATTTAGATGAGCATTTATCATTCCCCAGCTTAAAAGCCCCATAATAGCCTCCTAGACTGCATTTACATTGAATGCTTTTGTGACTCAGTCAAACCAATCTTGCCATTTCCGTCCCTTCCATTATTTCACAGGCCACTCTGCAAGGATTATAGCAAATGACAAATATGAAAAGATAAGAGATTGGGGTATTTATGCGAAAGCTTAAGTCAGCTTCTCCACACTTTGAAGTGTAAGCCTCTTTTTTGGGGAATTCCATCTAACCATCCAGACAATTTATGTGAAAATGGCTTCTGAAGCAAAGGTGTCCATGGAATCCAAAGGGTCTGCTGCCCACTGGGGACCTTTCAGAATAATAAAAAAAAAAGAAATCTTCAGCTTAATACAGTTATTCTGAAAATTGATCGTCGGGTAAGCCGTTAACCATTTTTATTGGAATTGCTTTTATTTGGAAACAATGGCCTGGACTTGATTTATATTTTTTTGCAGAAACTGAGGCTGAAGCCACAGAGTCTGATTTTAATTTTCTAAGGCTGTCTTTCACAATGAGGATAGAGGCACTCCGCCAAATATTGTATCTTCCTCTCCATAGAATTCCCTGTTGCCCTTGCAGTGGAGGTAGCCATAAGAAGCTCAGACATTAAGCAGTTATCTCCAGCATGCCAAGGCCCAATCTTCCTCTGTGTTGAATGACTTTCCTTTTTCCTTCAGCAATCTAAGACTCCGAGACTGAAAGAGGGTTATTACAGAACTGCAGCCAGAGTCTTGGAGAGTGCATAAGACAGATTTATGATCCGTTGGTGCAGTTACTTGCATAATTGCCAACAAATCCATTTTTTTCCAAGGGTCATTCATGGATGAAAACCAAAAAGATGGTGAAAAATGTATTACTTAATTGCATTCTTTGCAACAAATGGCATCACCTTTGTATTTTTCTTTGCAACACTGTTAGCTGTAAGAATCTGTCTTTTCCTCCAGTTTCAAATTTATGAAACATCATCTTAATTCAAAATAAAACAGATAGTTCATATTGCTCCTGCTCTGAAAGCAGTGAAAATGAAAGAGGACATAAAAGAGGAGATAAATGTTAGAGTCCAATAAAGAGTTAGGGAGTAAGGGGAGGATTGGGGGTAAGAAAGGGATTGTGTGGTATGGGTCTGTAACACAGTGGTGTAGCTAAAGGGGATGCAAAGCACTACGTTTTGCAGGGAGCCTCACCACAACATTCAGATTACATTGATAGGATTGCTTTAGGTTGCAATTCTAACCTCCAGTTACGTTGTGTCATGCCCCCCATTATCCTGGGGGGAGGGGGGTCTTGTCCCATCTTTCTCCCCAGGGATCCCATGGGGAAAGGAGATCTCAGTATCTCTATCATCATCCTCAAAATCACTCATCATGAATACTTCAAAGGAAGAGGCTTGCACAGGTAAGTCTAACACAAAGTTCACTTTACTGCGAAGCTGCGGTACGAAAGCGTATTGGTTTCTTAAAGGCACTTCTTTGTTACAGATCCAACCACAACTTTGGGTACACAGACCCCTCTCTCTCAGTCAACTAATGATAACGTTCAACAGGTAAGTAAAACAGATACTTAAAGTCTTTTCTTTTTGACCCACAGGGGGTAGGGATTAGCAGGTCATTCTAATCAGTCTCTTTCTCTCTTTTAGAGTCCTCTACAGCCAACAACAGCCCTTCCAGTCCCAAGGCTTCGTCTTCCTCCGCTGACTCTCCACCTGCGTCCTCCCTCTTCCATGGCAGGGTCTCTAACTGCTCCTCTGGCGTCTCACTCTCCTTCAAATCTCCCACCTCATCTGCCCTCCCCCAATAGTCGGGCATAGAGCGCAGGAGCAATTTTCATTCCTCCCCTCACATACCAACAGGGGGAAGGACCCACTGTGATTCCTCTCCTTCGCCTGCTTCCACCCCTCCCTCGATTCTGCAAGTCCACAAAATCCTTAATGGACCACACTTCCACTGCATCAGGGAACAAATCAATGTCCAAGGGAGGGTAACGAGGGTGTCTGTGGACGTAGAGACTCTTGCCCGTGTATACCCCCATAGGCTCCATGTTATACCTCTCGTAGTCCTCCCAGGCTATCTCACCACAGGCTGGCATAAGTCCTGGCATAGTCCTTTGTTGATCTGAGGGTGTCACAAAAGTGCCACACTCCTGGGGGGTTAGGCCAGTGCACAGACCTCCCTACACTACCACAGGACGTTATGCCAGTAGTTAGGCCAGCCTAAGGTGGTTAGGATTGGACCTTTAGTACCTCCCATCCTGCTGTCCTCACAACAACTCTGTGAGGTAGGTGAGGCAGAGAGTGAGTGACTGGCGCAAGGACACCCAGATAGCTTCATGGCCAAGAAGAGATTTGAATCTAGAGCTTCCTCCAACTCCTCATTTGGAAAAGAAAAAAGGGAGCACAGTGGAAGAAGTAGAAGAGAGATCAGATAGTCCATATCCTCCTGACTTTCTTCTGTTTCCCTCCCCATTCAAGTATCACCAAGTTGGGGGTGTGTGTATGTGGCTTGCATCCTCAGGCGCTGGGAGATCTTGGTTCAGCCCTGCTAACATTTTACAGTGCAGAATGATTAATACCTAAAGAACGCCAATTTAGCCTTTTAAATGTAATTAGTTATCAAACTTCTCACATTTCCTTGTTTTCATGTTTACTTTTTCTAACCCTTTGCAGTGGCATAGCTAGAGGGGGTGCAAGGCATTAGTTTTGCAGGGAGCCTCAGCTTGGCATTCAAGCAGACCAACACTTCAGAGCCTTTCCTTTGGTGGCAGCTAAACCGGCCGCAAAACTGTATGGCTGGCTCCAAAGACAAGGGGAAGGGTGCATACAATGGTGAGGCTCCTTGCAGAAATTAGTTCTTTGCCCCCCTCTGGCTACATCACTGGCTCTTTGTTGTGTTCTGTGCTGTTGGAGGAAAAAAAAACGATCTGGTGCAGCCAATTCTTGGGGACAACCGCAGCTCCACTCATCATGTTGTACCTCATTATTAGTACGCCTTAATGTTTTGTTCCCAAAATGCGGAAGGAGCAGGTAAGGTTTCATCTGACCTTTTAGCTACATCTGCTAATTAAGTGCTCATTGGGGACACTTTTATGACTATAGTTTTCCATGCAGAGAGCTAAGGACAGTCTTTCCCACATATTGATTTTGAGCAATCACTTTCATTCACCCAAATACTTTTTTAATAATATTTTTATTAAAATAATTATATAAAATAAAGATTATATTCATATGTTACTGCAAAAGCAAAGCCACAAGTTCAATCACTTAAATTTTCTAACATCCAGCAATTCACTGGCAGTGACATTTATTTTCATCATATTCTTCTTAAATTATCTATATTGGGTGTCCAAACATTTCGGCAGGAGGGTCACTTTATCTCTCTGATCAGGGGCCGGAGAAATGATTTACTTTTCAAATTTGACTAAATTTACGTAAATGTACATATAAGAGTATACGAAAGACAGATCCTGAGGATTACAAGACTTGCCATGGGCCAAATGGAGGGATCTTGCCATGGGCCACACTGAAGCTCATCACGGGATACATCTGGACCCCAGGCTGGGGTTTTGATATAAAATATATCAAAATATAACTTTTTCTTTCTTTCTTTTTCTTTCTTTCTACCAACTTACCTACCCACCTACTTACCTATTGGGTTAAAGTATTCTAGCTGGGAGATTATTTCTTACACTGTGAGATGTTGTTGCCATAAATATCCCACTGAAATATTTAATATATATCCTCAAGTGAATTACGAAGGAAATATGAGCTGGGCTCCTTTTGACTGACTGAATGGTTAGCTAATTGATTTATTGATTAATAGATGTACTGATTCATTATAACAATGGTTCATCTTTCACTTCTTTTAAAAGAAGGAGGTTGAGAGAAAAAGATGTGCCATAAAGTATCGCTGTTTCGAATCACAGAATATCAGAGTTAGAAAGGATCATCTAGCCTGGTGGTCTTCAATCTGTTTTGATTGCACATAATCAAAAAGCACTGAAAGCAAGCCATGGCACCTTGGTTTGGTTTAGACCAAGAACATGGATCCAGAGGAGCTGAGCTTGACCTGAACTCTCAGGAATTATCCATACCTTGTTATGCACTTGTCTTGTTCTTTGTTTCACCTTAATACTCAACACATTGCCCATTTAGCTGTGGAAATACATATTTGTATACATTCTGCTCCTACTTATTCTGTAGGAGCCCTTTACAAACTATAGCCCAAATGAGGAGCTACGGTCAGTAGTTCAAGGGACCTTTCAGTTCAGTGTAGCAATGTTTGGCTTCCTTTCATTTCTTTTCACCTTGGGTTTCCTTTAGTTAGGAAGAAAGTCGAGATACAAATCTAAAAAATAAATAAATGTGGAAATGTAGAAATTGTGACAGATCTATCATCCTTGGTGTTCATGTACAAACATTCAGGTTTCATGAAATTTCTTGATTCTTCCTTCATGAAGTTTCTTTCTTCTATCTTCTTCCTATATACCCAAATCGCAGTGTGTCAGGATAGCGGTGCTATATCATTGAGCTCAGGATCAGTGAGTATGGATCTACAAACTGTTGACTTCTTAAAGTGGAGCATTAGATCACTGCTAGCTCAGGCCTAACTTAAATGCCACTCCACTGATGCAGTATGCACTCACTGTATCCTGGGGGATCTGGTCTAGAAGGCTCCTTGAGGCAAGGGAACTCATGTTCTGTTACTCCAGGGTGAACATACGAGTATGTCCTAGCCAAAAAAGAAGACAGGGCACTCCCAAAATGTTGGACACCCAAGAAAAATGGAGGACATAACTAAATAAAAGCTAAACAAATTCATTCACTCATACATATTGTTTTCAAGTGGTTAACTTAAGCATTATAACAGGTCTAGCCTTGAATTTTTCTATACACAGATTTGACTCAACAGAAATGGCCACTTCAAGTCAGTTTTAAAAACTACCTTTCTTACTGTTGTAGGAAGACTATCATGCAAGCAATTATTCCATTTATCAGCGGAGCCAGGCAAAGCAGGGGGTCCTTTGCATTTCTAATTGTGGACTGCCTCTCTACAACAGTAAGAAAAGCTTTTTAAAAACAATTATGAAAAGACATTTTTAATTTTTTTGTATCAGCAGGAAAAACCAGAAATTAAACCTTGCAGCTATTGTTGCACAACCTTATTCCATTAGGAGTAATAGGGGAGCAAGAAATCTGAAAGTGGGTTTTTATTTTTCCACTGCTGTTTTTTTTAAATTCATTGATTTTTTTTATCCACAGGAGTGGAATGGAACCCAAGTGGATAATGAGGGACACATGTACTGCTTATTATTAAATTTAAAAATATAATTTATTATATATACGGTAATTTATAAATTACATGCAGGCAACATGCTGCCCACTTACAAGGAAAAGAAGGATACTGAATTTTTTTCCAGGACATAAAAGAGGACATGTCCTGAAAAAACAGAACATATGGTCACCATGAGATTATCTGAATACTAAAGAGCACAGGTGGAAACTCAAGTGACTCAAATCCAAGTTGCATAAAGAAAACCAAACATATTTTTGGCTGACTTGTGTGCACTTGAGTAATCTGCATGGACGACTCAGACATTAACTCAAATCTGAGGCCACTGATTCAGCATTTGATCCAAAGTGCACAGGAGTGGAGTCTATCCTTGCTTACTTTTTCACAATGTAAAAGGCCTTGTGGGACCATAATTCAGATTGGGTGAGTAGCAAGTAAGTTGCTACTTGATGTGACCAGGAGACAAGGTCACATCAAGCAGAACAGAAGCAGGATCAGGTTCTCTTGTTGACCATTGAAGGAACCAATCATAACTGGTCAAATACTAGTTGGTCTTTGAATGAGGGAGCGCAGAAAGAGAAACCTGAGATGCTTCTTACCTTAGAATTGGCTGAAGAAGTCCTGGAGAAGGGAAGCCGGGAGAGATAGTTCATAGCGATAATGCTTTCCAATTGTCTCCATTGTTCCATTGTGAGGAGGAATGCTCAATGAATATTCATTTTCATCAGTGACTTGGAGGAAGGGATACGGGGGAGCCTGATCAAATTTGCGGATGACACCAAGCTGGGAGGAGTAGCAAACACATCAGAAGCTAGGAGAAACCTCCAGGAGGATCTGGATAAACTGGAATCCTGGGCTGTAACAAACAGAATGAATTTCAACAGGGAGAAGTGCAAGGTTCTGCACTTAGGCAATAAAAACCAAAAACATAGGTATAAAATGGGGGGTACTTGGCTTGGCAGCACAATATGTGAGCGGGATCTTGGAGTCGCCGTGGATCACAAGCTGAACATGAGTCAGGAGTGTGATGTGTCTGCAAAGAAGGCAAATGCCATTTTAGGTTGCATTAAGAGGACTGGAGCTTCCAAGTCATGAGAAGTTCTAGTTCCTCTTTATTCTGCATTGGTGAGATCTCACCTTGAGTCCTGTGCTCAGTTCTGGGCACCTCACTTGAAGAAAGATGCAGCCAAGCTGGAGCAAGTCCAGAGGAGAGCGACAAGAATGATCAGTGGGATGGAAGGGAAGCCCTACCAGGAAAGGTTGGGGGAACTTGGGTTATTCAGCCTGGAGAAGAGGAGGCTGAGGGGAGACATGATTGCCCTCTTCAGATACCTGAAGGGCTGTCATAGGGAGGAAGGGGCCAATTTGTTCATAGCTGCTTCTGAAAGCAGAACTAGAATCAATGGGTACAAACTGCAAGAGAGGAGATTCCGGCTGGAAATCCGGAAAAAATTCCTGACGGTGAGGGCGGTTTTGGCAGTGGAACAGATTGCCAAGGGAGGTGGTGGACTCTCCCTCACTGGGGATCTTCAAGCAGAGGCTCGATGAGCACCTGTTGGAGATGCTCTAGGGGGAATTCCTGCTGCAGGCAGGAGGTTGGACTAGATGACCTACTAGGTCCCTTCCAACTCTATGATTCTATGACTCTATGAATAACTGGCGTAAATGAAACTAAGTCCAGGTAGATCTACTCTAGGTAGATCTACTCAGATCTACCAAAGATTGGGTTGTACTGGTAAACCTCCCAGTTGATGCTTGTGACCCTTCTCATCCTTCTTGCCTGTTCTGACCCCTCTCAAGCAGCCCGCCCACCCCTTCACTCCTTCAAAAATTGCCTAGTTTACAGATGGGATAGGTTCAGAGGAGCGTTTAAAGCAGTGGTTCAAGTGGGCATCAGGAAACCCCTTGGTGGGGGGTCTCACAACCTCATTCCAGGGGGGTCATGAAAAGCTGGGCGCCAGCATCTTAGAATGAGGCACTCAGGCAGCTTTCCTCTGAGTAAATTTCACTGAACACAACGGGACTTATTTCTGAGTCGACATTATGCTGGCCTACCTGGGTTAGGATTGTGCCCTTAGTCGGCATATTGTTGAGACAGCTGCCTATTGAACCAAAAGGCTTCCTCAAATGTCTTTAGCGGAATTTAACACAGACAGCACTTAGCAAAAGACTGAAATTCAATTGAAGCATTCAGTGGATGTTATAAACCTCAAGGGGAGGGGGGGAAACATGTTGGTACAAGTCAGCAAAACCCAGATTTAATTATTGCCAAGTAATTGCAAAGAGGTCCATGCATTATCTTCCAATGTGTTGTAAAAGGAAAGTTCATAGCTTTACAAAGCTTCTATGGTTAACGGAGAGCTTTTCATTAGGGCTGTGAAATGGGACGGAAATCTGCTGCCTGATCAAAAGCAGTGTGACCGATGGAAATGTCTGCTGGAAGCAAAAGATTGAAAGGGGGTAGATTCCACTGCTGATGTCTCCCACCCATAATATGACCAGATGACTATTTTGGATAATGCAGAGGAGTCACATGATTCTGAGCAAGAGAATTGGAGCGATGTAGCGTTGGAAGAGACCCACAAGATCATCTAGTCCAATCTCCTTCCTATAGCAAGAATCCCTCCTAAAGCATATCCAGTAGATGCTAATTCTACTCTCAGATGTAGTTGAGAATAAATTTAATCCTACTTCCATATGAGAGCCCATCAAGTATTTGATGAGTGCTGTTGTACCCCCCTCTCAGACTTCTCTTCTCCACACTAAACATATCAAGTTCCTCCACCTTTCCTTGTAGGGTTTTTTCCTCCAGCAATCTGATCATCTTCATCACACTTCTTTAACCAACTCCTGTTTGGCTCCATCACTCTTAAAGGAAGAATTTCTATCCTTGTTCCAACTGTTGAAGACCATGTGACACGAATGGCGGAGAGAAAGTTGCTTCCAGAGGGACAAATAATGACACAATAAGTATCTCCTCCTCGTTTTTTCCTTAGAAAATCAGATGAAGGTTGAAATCCTCTGATGCAGGTTCAATCATGAAGCTTCCTGAGTGACTTTGAACCAGTTACTTATTTTTAGCCCCACCTACCTCACAGGGTTATTGTAAGGACTTATGAATAAAAACTTTGTAAGCACCTTGGGTATTTGCTTTAGCATGGTGGGAAGGTAGAAATCCCTTAAATAAGCAGGCCTCCGTCAGTCTTGGAAGACTATGGTATCGTGCTCGGCGCTGCATACGCTGCATGTGAAGCATGAAAGCCTGGGTTGGATTGTTATGGAGGATAGGCTGTTACCCAAGCAGCAAATCCCCCCTCTCCACACCACTGAATGAGTCCAATGGGAAGGCAGAGCCCATACAATTGGATCCAGCTGTGTCGCAGAGCTGGGCTAAGGACAGGAGCTCACCCTGTCTTGTGGGGCCGACCCGGGTCTCGAACCTGCTGGTTAACAGGTTAACTGGCCTGCTGGTTAACAGGCACAGCGTCTTTACCGCTTGCGCCACCCACAGCCCTACAATCCCTAAAATAAATAAATATAAAATCCCTTAAATAAATAAATATAAAATGTGAAGAATACATAAAATCTGTGCTTTTTCTAGAAACAAAGGTAGGGGTACTCAACATGAAGACGTTATTAGGTATGTCTACTTAGGGAGGACATAGGTATGTCTACTTGAGGGGGGCACAGAGGTGCTGATACTCAGTACCAGTAAGTACCCCCCTCAAAAAGAACCCTGTATAAAATAGTACTCAAAGTAGCCTCTTTGAGTGTCCAGCTGGGAGAGAAAGTGGAGCAAAATTCTTGTAAGACTGAAATCTAAACCATACTTTCCTGAGAATATTTAACAGAATGGGACTAACCCTACAATCCAGAGTAACTACAGGAGCACGTAAGAGACATTACATGTACCCGTAGTTACTGCACCACCTAGTGAAAAACTCTGGGAAATTCATACTACAATCCAGAGCACATTGTTCTTACACCGGAGCAAGGACTCCCCATAGTTACTCTGGATTGCACCCTTACTTCTGAATAGACAGGCTTAGGATTGCGCAGTAAGTAAAATAAAAGAATAAATAAAATAAATCATAACTGCATTGTCCTCAGCAACATGTACATTCAAGCCTTTTTCATCTTTAGTGTTTGAGAGTATGGCTGCAATCCAGAGTAACTATGGGGAGTCCTTGCTCCGGAGTAAGAACAAGTTACTCTGAATTGCAATATGAATTTCCCATAGGTTTTCAGTAGGTGGTGCAGTAACTACAGGTGCACGTAATGTCTCTTACGTGCTCCCGTAGTTACTCTGGATTGTAGCCAAAGTCCCATTTTCATTCCAGCAGGTCTCCAAAGTAATTAAAGAGCAATTTAAAAAAAATGGCAGGAGGTGGGTGTTGGGGAGTGAACAAAGGGTGAACATAAGGATGCAGTGGGATCACTTTCATTTTATTTTTAAATTATAAAAGGATTAGGGGAGAGATTAGGAGAGCCAGTTTAAGCAGTTTTGGGGAAAAAAGTGGAGCAAAAAGAATAGAGGGACTAAACTGGCAGCATTTTCAATTTTGTGAAAAGCTGAATATGATCTTGGACAGAACAAGAGTAAGCAGACTTGGGGCAGGGAACAGAAAACTGATTTTAGAACAGAAATTGAAATTTGGAAATTGAGTCACGGGGACTGAAGAGCATCCTTTGGCGAGGATGCCAAGACAAGACCTCCAGCATAATGACTCTTTGACAAGAAAAGTAATAGGCCTCCGTCAGTCTTGAAAGACTATGGTATCGTGCTCAGCGCTGCTTACGCTGCTTGTGAAGCACGAAAGCCTGGGTTGGATTGTTATGGAGGATAGGCTGTCACCCAAGCAGCAAATCCCCCCTCTCCACACCACTGAATTAGTCCAATGGGAAGGCAAAGCCAATACAATTGGATCCAGCGGGCATCGCAGAGCTGGGCTAAGGACAGGAGCTCACCCTGTCTTGTGGGGCCGACCTGGGTCTCGAACCCTGGCCTGCTGGTTAACAGGCACAGCGTTTTAACCACTTGCGCCACCCACAGCCCTATTTTGACATGAGCCCTGCAGCATAATGAGTACAGTGCAGTAGCATAGATAGAGGGGGTGCAAAGCACTCTGTTCTGCAGGTGCCACAGCATGTCATCCAAGTGCTCCCTCCTCTTTGGAACAATTTCTGGCCACTAGGAGCATTTGTCTCCATTTTACTCTAGCAGTCAGTAATGGCTCCAAAGGGGAGGAGAGGGAAGAGGCCACCGACACAGCACAATGAAGCACCTGCAAAATTTAATGCATTGCTGCCCCTTACGTATTAGCCTCTTTGCTTAGCTGAGTGGGCCTTCAGTATTTGTAGTATAATGAAATCAATGGGGGTCTCACAGGACCATCACCCTAAACAAGGGGTCTCCAAACCTTGGCCCATGGTTCAGTTTTGGACCATAGCAAGACTCTAAGCAGCCTGCAGATAATCTCTGGGTTCCTAAAAGCTTCCGACCCAGTTGACTAAACATAGCCAGACTGTTGTGGTCGGGTGAGGAAAATGGGGGTCCATTTAAGTGTGTGCTTTATTTCTGTGTTGGTACTTGCAGAAATCCCGGAAATTTGAGCCCATTTGTTCATTAATCCAATTTGCATCTTTAATCTTTTTATATAAATTTAAAATATATTTTCCAGCCCTCAACACTGTGTCAAATATTTAATGTGGCCCTTTGGTCAAAAATATTCAGAGATCCCTGTGGGGTTAAACCCTACAATTGCAATTACCAGTTTTCAGAAGACTGGGTATCAGTGGCGGATGTAGAGAGCATACCAAGCACTATGTATTGCTGGGAGTCTCATTAGAACATAGAACATATAAAGTGCCTCCAAGAGGCCTCTCCCCATAAGAAGTGCCCCACTGGATCAGACCAAAGGCCCATCTAGTCAGCTTTCTGTATCTCACATTATCCCACCAGATGCTTTGGAAACCACACAAGACAGTTGCATCCTCATGCCTTCCCCTGCATTTGGCATCTAAAATCAGAAGGGTGCACTTACCCATCATGGCTTATGACCCATGATGGACTTTTCCTCCAGGAATTTATCCATTCCCCTCTTCCAGGGATCTAGCCTAGATGCCATCAATATATCCTGTGGCAAGGAGTTCCAAAGTTTAATAACATGCTGGGTAAAA
Organism: Cryptoblepharus egeriae; assembly: GCA_030015325.1. Classification (NCBI taxonomy): domain Eukaryota; kingdom Metazoa; phylum Chordata; class Lepidosauria; order Squamata; family Scincidae; genus Cryptoblepharus; species Cryptoblepharus egeriae. The sequence goes on from JAREYC010000001.1 coordinate 5,825,973, forward strand.
AAATACTTTCTTTTGTCTGTCCTGACTCTCATTTTATTGGATGTCCCCTATATAAAGAACATCTCTCTATCCACCCTATCCAGAGCATATTTCCATACCTTGCATATTTTTGTATATCTCAATCATGTCCACTATAGCCATTCCTCAAACAGGAGATGCCCAGGCCAGTAAACATTTTGGCTGCTCTCATCTGCACTTTTTCCATTTCCATGTATGCTTTTTGGGATGTGGTGAACACTTTCATTTTGCTCTTGCCACCCAGGGTGGCTCCAAAGGGGAGGGGGAGAGGTCACATGAACACAGCAGTGAGGCTCCCTACAAAACCTAGTGCTTGGCACCCCTTCTAGCTATGCCACTGGAGGATATTTTAGACAAGGAACCCCAAAACAGGGATGCCAGTCTTGATTCTGCCGCCTCTGATAACAGCGGTGAAAAGTGGCACCATCGCATGGGTTGTGCTCAGGAGTCAATGCCAGGCAAAACCACACCTACTGATGATAGTCACAAATTATCCATAAGTGTGAAAGATGTTAATGCGCTCATAATGCTCCTGTCAAGTGAGATAACTCATAAAAAAAAGGCAATGTGGAGTAGCACTCGGGATAATTGTTCCAAGGTTATAATTTTTTTTTCCCACTTGTGAGCTATTATAATGATTTGTTTTGTTTATCTAGGATTTTTTATTCCCTGGAAGATGTCCCAGTTCCTCAGGCAGAAATAGGTACTCTGGGCCCTTTAATTCTTGTTTGCGATGCAATACCCTTGAACTAATAATCATCATGTCCTAGTGCTGGATTTCTCAAATGGTGAAAAAAATATTAGTCTCTTGTCCTGCTTGAAATAAAGAAAAAGCCATTTATCATCAGATGTTGCTTAGCGTACAATTTGTTCATAGCTACAGGAAGAAGGGTCCTCTTTTTCTAGGGCATGTCCTCTTTTATAGGTGTGTGCCCTGGGGGAAAAAAATCTTCATTGACCTCCTTTTCCTTGTGAGCAAGCAGTATGTAGCCTTCTTGTAATTCATAAACAAGATGCAATAAATTATATATAACAATTTTAAATGTAATAATGTAACGGCTACAATACTTAGAGCACTTTCTTGGGAGTACGCCCCACTGAATTCAATGGAACTTACTTTTGAGTAGACATGAATAGGATTGCACTGATAGTAAATTAACCACATGAGAGCAACATACATTCATGTGGTTTTAGCTTTTATTTTGTCATATCCTAATTTTTTTTTTTGCATGCCCTACATTTTGGGGGGCCGTGTCCTCTTTTGTGGTTATGACATCGGACACCCTGCATCAAAGCCATACTGAGCAGTGATACCTGCAATACTAACTGTGCAACACACCCTTGTAGCTATGCTACTGATCTGGTTTGTCCCCCAACCCATGTGTGAGAGATTAACAGTAGTGAATTGTGCCAGTGAAGAAAAGTGAGTAGTGCCAGTGAAGAGCAGCTTGCATGTTCCATGGGTCCATGAGCAACGGATAGCCACAATGCATTGTGTGCATCGCACAACCACAAGTCAATCCATGTGGGTTTGTGGCAGAGGCTGCAACAAATTTGCCATTCCAATTGCAGTGGAATAGCTGGGAGTAGGACAAGGACACCTTGGAAAAGCACCGCTCAGTCTCCTTGGAAGTTGGCCAGGGGGTAGGAAGAGACAAAGAGATGTGCCAGAGCTGCAGTAGGTGAGTTCTGGAAATTGGAATTCAAGGTTGAGACTTTGGCAGGGTGACCATATGTAATAAATAAAAAAGATGACAGAAAAAATGTAGGACACCCTAGAAATGCAGGACATGAAAAAATAAAAGCTAAAAACACTTGTGTATATCATGTGGTTAATTTAAACACTACATTACTTATTATTAATAAACTTAAAACTGTGACCCATAATTTACTGCATAGAATTACTAGTGGAATTGACCTGTTGGTGCAGGAGTAAAATTTCAAGAATATTTTTGGGCCCAGGGTATGGCTGGGTACTGGCGGACACTGCTAGGCACTGGTAGACACTGGGCAATGGTACCAAGTGGTGGGCATTGGCATCACTGCTGGGCATCAGCAGGCATCAGTGGGTTCCTGTGAAAATCAGCTGCAGTTTTCTTAGTGGGGAATAAACACAAAAGGATATACAGTGGTGCCTCACATAAAGAGCTTTATTCGTTCCGGAGGCCTGCTCTTTAAGTGAAGCAGATTTTCCCATAGGAAATAATGGAAACTCAGATGATTGGTTCCACAACCCCCAAAATATTCATATAAAAATATTAACTGGCTGTAAAAGTGATGACAAAACACTGTAACTGAATTCAAAACACGCATTCAAAGTGCATGGTCCTATGAAGTCTACTTAGGCTGCAATCCTAAAGACATTTTCCTGGGAGTAAGCCCCATTTAATACAATGGGTAGACATGGTTAGGAGGCTGCAATCCTCCTGAGTTACTTCTGGGTAGACATGGTTAGGAGGCTGCAATCAAAGACACTTTCCTGGGAGGCTTACCTGGCCTGCTGGTGGAGGTTCAAGGTGGTCAGTGGGGGCACTTGGGAGGAGTTAGGGGCAGCTGCCTCTGGCACCCCTAGGTAATTGCCCCCAAGATGGAGTCAGTTAGAGGCAGCAGTGCTGGCCAGCAGCCCTTTTAAAGAGCCTCCATGCTGAGCGTCAGGGCTGCATAGCACGCATGCCCATAGCGCACTTGCCTGTTAAGTGAAGCGGAACTTGTTATGTGAAGCAAGATTTCTTGGAAATTTTTGCTCTTTATGTGAAACGCTTGTTAAGCGAGGTACCACTGTATTATAGAAAAACAAAAAGGATATTCACAAAAATAGCCACAAACTCCTGTTTTGCATGTACCCTGAAGCAGAAAGAGAAGCCCTGGAGCCCTGAAGGGAAAGCTGCCCAACTGCACATCTTACAGACAACTGAATGTCTGCAAAAAATTTTAAAAAAATTTAAAAAAAGAAATTTAGTGATGATTTTTTCAAATGATGATGGTAAAACACAGTGCTTGCAAAGTGTGCTTTTAGCCACAAGAGGGCAGTGGTTAACATTAATCTGCTGCTGTATCAGGGTCAGATTCTTTCCCAAAATGAGCTTTCAAAATTATAGTTACTGTGTTGAAAAAAGTAATAATGATTGCCTAGACCTGCAATTAGTTTGTAATAGATCTGGGACAGGTTATAAATCTAAATTAGAGGGAGGCCAGAATGGAATTGTAGCAATTAATGTCTGGTGTCATTTAATATAATCCGGCAGCACCCCTGGGTATGTGCAGTCCGTCAATGGCTCTGTGCAATTTTAGTTATTTTTAAATGGGAAACTTGATGCAAAGAGTATTTGCAGAGCAGAGCCCACATGGGCTGCAAGGAGAACACATTCACTGGCAAGCTGATGCAGCTGTTTGGCTTTCTGGTGGTTTCGTGGGGTTCAAAATTCAAATTCATCTAAGAGATCAGCAGCAAAACAGTCTTAAAATCATTGCTGAGTTGGAGACAAAATAACACCTTTAGGGCCCAATACTGTATTTTCAAAAGTTTTTTTTCCTTCCTATCATTTATGTTGACTTGATAACTGAAACTTTGGAAGTTAAATTTAATAAATTGAAAAAAATGAAATAAATGATATGTCGTAGTTTTAAATTTAATAATAAATGATATAATGTTTAAATTAACCATATGAAAGCAATATATATATACTGAGGGGCTGCTGTGAGATATAGGAAGCTGGACTAGATGGGCCTTAGCCTCATCCAGTAAAGGCTCTTTTTATATTCTTACAGGTTTACTACCAAGAAAATGTATATAGGATTTCAGTCCGAGGGTCTATCATCCAACAGAGTTTTCTGAGAGCAAAATACACAGATCAGAGGGGTAGTGTTTCCAGGGGGGGATTATTTATTTATTTTAATTTATCCTATTTATATCCCATATTTTTTTAAAAAAAGGAACAATATCCAAGGTGGTCAATTCCAAGGCAGGGAATTGGGACCTGTTTCCTTCATTAGAAGTTGAGTGCCAGTGAGCCAGTTGTGCAATGAAGGCATTTTGGCACTAGAGGGAGCTAAAACTCTTCCTTAGACCTTGCCTTTGCTGTTCCAAATGAAATGGTGCAGGTTGTTCAACCAAGCCCCAAACTTTAAGTTTAATATAATAATATAAATATATACTTATATACTTAAATAATATAAATATAAACTTATAAATATAATATAAGTTTAATATAATAATAGCTTATAATTTAAAGCTATTATATAGCCCACCACCTGTTTATCCATTACACCTTTAGCTGGTGTATTTGTGGCAGACAATAACAAACAGAAAAGCATTACAGAAGTTGATTTGTTTTGCCTCTGTCCAGGAAAAGGGGCTGATGTAATCCCAAATCTAATCCAAGGTGGTTCCCAGTAGCTGCTGGTCTGGGACATATACAGTGTTGATGGTTGCACTGGATAGGCACTGGGTTACTTTAGAAGGGCATACTCCAGCAAACTCCATTACATGGTGCTTAAGGAGCACGCAGCCAAACTGATCAACCAACCAACCATTATTATATTCCACTTTTTAACAAAAGTTCACTAACCCTACAATCCAGAGTGACTACGGGAAGACGTAATTGGCACTTAGGGCGCAATCCAGAGTAACTACAGGGAGTCCATGCTCCGGTATAAGAACAATTTACTCTGGATTGCAATATGAATTTCCCATAGATTTTCACTAGGTAGTGCCGTAACTACAGGGGCACGTAATGTCTCTTACGTGCTCCTGTAGTTACTCTGGATTGTACGGTTACTCTGGATTCCTCTATGCATTTCCCATAGGTGGTATCGTAACTACATTGGTGTAAAAGGTCCCATAGTTACTCTGGATTGTAGCCAAAGTGGTTTACAGAGAAGGCAGCAGGTGTGGTCTGGTGGTTGAGTGCAGGGCTGCTGAAAATAGCTAAGCTGGAAATGCCCTGGAGAGCTCCTGGATGGGAGATTGCAAGCTGATAAAGCTGTCATGAGTCATCAGAGCCAGAAGGTGTCACTGTTTTACAGCTTGGCTGACATGAACAAACAAACTAGAAGCTTGGAAGGTATTTCCTGATACCAGATGTGATGACCACACCATAAAGGACACCACCTAGTAGAGGAGAGTTTTACGAGCTGCCCATAGAACAGTGTTTCTCAAACTGAGGGTCGAGACCTGTTTGGGGGTTGCCTGACCCTTTCATGGGGGTCACCTAAAGACTCCTGGTGTAGGGTGTCTTGCAAGGTATTTTGCATCTTTTTTATTTGTAATTAGAAATGAATATTTCACAATATATAATTAAATATTATTTTGTGATTAATCACTATGCTTTAATTATGTTCAATTTATAACAACAAAAATACATCCTGCGTATCAGATATTTGCATTACTATTCATAACTAGCAAAATTACAGTTATGAAGTAGCAACAAAAATAATTTTATGGCTGGGGGTCTCCACAACATGAGGAACTATATTAAAGGGTCACGGCATTAGGAAGGTTGAGAACCACTGCCATAGAATAACTACCTGCCTCACAGGGTTGAGGATAGACTGTGGCGGCACATGTACATGCTGCCACTTATCACTCCAGTGATCGGCTGAGTCTCTATCCTGAAAAGTGCACCTAAAAATGTTGCTGTCTTGAGTACTTCTATACAATTACAATTTTAAAAAGTATTCTTATTAACTAAAATAACTAATAGCTAACTATTTGCAGTATGTATAGATAAATAAAAATTTATACGTCAATCACACATCGATCCCTTCACCACACATTCAATTAATACCAAATCATACCAAAATCAATAAGTATCAAAATGAAACTATAAATTTGAAATGAAATATATTAATATAAAACAATATCCACATTGCACTGAAAACATAATAGTAGTATTACTTAATAGGAACACTGAAAGTTCCTCTTTTCAACTAAAAATTTACAAAGTGGTTTACAGAGAAAATAAAATAATAGCTAATGGCTATGACAACATAAAAGCTAAAAATACTCATATTGCTTTCATGTGGTTCATTGGTTAAGTTGTTTCATGTGGTTAATTTAAACACTATCTCCTAACCCAGGCTGAGGGAGTTGCAAAGTGCTGTAAGGCGCTTTTGCACCACTCCTGGGAGAGTTAGGCCAGTGCACAGACATGTGCCATCCTCCTCAAATCATCATGAGAATGGGGAGTAGATGAGATGTGCCTGCCTTAATTAGTTAGGATTGTGCTCTATATTACTCATTAAATTTAAAACTTTTATATATAATTTATGAATTACAAGAAGGCTACCTGCTGCCTGCTCACAAGGAAAAAGAGGACAATGAAGATTTTTTTCCAGGACACAAGGCTAACATATAGGACATATCCTGGAAAAAAATAGGAAATATGGTCAGTCTGCTTCTGCACAATGTGAATTTATCAGAAAACAGTCAGGTTGCAATCCTAACCAATTTATACTTCAGAAAACACTGAGGGTGCAATCCTAACCAATTTAGGCCTGCATAACTCATCTGGCATAACTTCCTGAGGTGGTGTGCTTGCATGTGGTGTGCTTGCACTGGCCTAATTCCACCCAGGAATGGACAGAGCATACCACGGCCTCCCCAGACCACCACCAGAAATTATGCCAGGAGAGTTACAACAGGTTAGGATTGCACCCAAGAAATAAAAGTTGACACAGAGGCATAGCGAGAAGGGGTGAAAAGAATTTAGGCTACAATCCTGAAGTGCACTTGGGCTAGACCATCTATCACTGGAGTGGCCCAGTTCCAAGATAGGCCAGCCCCAGTTACACCAGAAAGGCTTGGACTAGAGTAAGTCAACTTAGGCTGGCCCAAGACTGATGAACCTGATCTGCCCTCGCTGTACCAGCCTAGACAGTTCAGGAGAGGTATGTTGAGGGCATGGTCAGCATGGCCTAAAACAGTGCAGTTCCTAAGCCTATTTCCAGGACAGAAATGCCCCCACTAAGGTGCTCCTTAGAATTAGAGCACCTAAGGAGCAGGAATAAATCTGAGTAGACCCATAGCAGTCCATGATAAGTCAGAATAAAATTAGAAGTGATGGCAAAAAGTTCTGAGTCCTAGGCCAACTCTTGACTCTCAACCTCAGGATACAGCACAACTACAACTGCTGCACTTGTGCTGCTGCCTCTTCAGCAGCCAGAGACCTTCTAGCTCTGTGGATTTGACCTAACTGTCAGCTCACGATATGTCCTACTTAGGCCTGCTTATCTGGGCCATTGTTCTGGCCTAAAGTCAGGATTGCATTGCCAGTTGCATGCAAGTGAGCTCTTCCCTTTCTCTTCAAAGCCACCTCCAGTGGTGGGAGTAAAACAGAGGTGAATAATTTGAACCCCCTCTTGCTACAGCCGTGTGTTGATCATGTAACAGCCATCATGGAGGCACAGGGTTTGATATGGAAATCTGAACAGGAAGGCTGTAGATATGTTTCAATAATAATGACATTTGCATCCGGGTCAATGTGTACCCCTTACTTGCTCATCAAAAGGGGAAACTGCTTCCCCTTTCAACAGGGAGTATTGCCCATGTAGTAGTGTCCATTCTTGCTTTTGAAAACCATGACTTATCATGAGCTAGAAGTTCTATTCACATTAAATGCAAAGAGAAAAACAATAAAATCCATTGCCAGAGACAATTCTCAAATCCTGGATGACGGAGCTCCTGTCCGCTCCAATTCTGCACGCCCAGAGCTTCCCCATCCATGTCGTAGCGCAGCAGCAGTCCCAAAACCTGCACTGGATTCAATGCAGGCTAAGCCAGCCCGACTGTTCCAGCACAAGTTGTGCGGTCATACTTTTGCTTCAGCCTATAAAAGGAGACAGATAAGAAGACATGCACATCACCCACTGAAGTGCGCTAGTCACTTAAACTTGGAAGTAGGGCAGAATATTCTGCCGAGCACGCCAGGGTCGGAGACTGTGTTTTTCTTTTAATAAAGGAGATCAGGAAGAGATATTGATCAGAACACTGTGCAGCCCATACTGAGTAGTGTTTGAGAGAGTTTGACGTCTAGAGGAGAGGAGCAAAACAAAAGGAGAGGTCAGAAGAGGAGGTGCTGATAGCCTGTTGTGTACCAAGGCTGAAATGCACATCCTGTAGGAGCTTTGATGTTCCATAATGCACTTCCCAGAGAGCTTTTAAAGCTTCTCTCTGTAGCTCTCTAAACCTTAATAAGAATTTTCCCAGAATATGATGCCAATAATGATCATATAACAGTTCAGCAGGTAGAAGCAGCATCCACAACTTATTGTGGATCTCAAGATCCAGTTAATAATGTGACCAAACAACCAGTGGCATAACTTGAGGGGGTGCAAAGGACCAAATTTTGCAGGGAGTCTCATCACAGCATACAAGGAGCCCTTCTTCAGAACCATTCCAGGCAGTGTTGGAACAAAGCAGAGAAATTCACTTACCCCACAATCCAGAGTAACTAAGGGAAGAGGCAAGAGGCTCTTACTCTGGATTGCTCTATGCATTTCCCATAGGTTTCCCATAGGTGGCACTGTAACTACTTTGGTGTAAAGGTCCTGTAGTTACTCTGGATTGTAGCCTTTGACTGCATATGAGGTCCATCCTGAATTTATCTCCATTTTGCTCCCTCCAACAGGAGTGGCTTCCAAAGGGAAGGGAAGGGGAGGGACCCCTTGCACGCCTGTAAAACTAGCTACTAGAGAATACTAGAAAAAACTAGTATACTAGTATGCTCTAGCTGGTGTGCCACTGCACACCACAAAAACTGTCCAACAATCTAACCAGTAACACAAAGGCAAGCACACTTGACATGCACCCCCCTGCATCCTATGCACTGCTGCTCTATGCACAAGGTATTTAAATAAATGAGCCACCCACCCATAGATATGCATAAATTAATCTCCACTTCCTAAGCATTTCCAGTGGCAAATCAACTGAAAAAATGAATATAAGAAGAGCCTCCACTGGAGCAGGCCAAAGTCCATCAAGTCCAGCTTACTGGATCTCAGAGTGGCCCATCCACACAAGACATCAAGAGACCTGCATCCTGGTGTCCTCCTTTGCATCTTGCATTCTGAGGCTGCCTACTCTAAAATACAGAGATTGCACATACCCATCATGGGTTGTAACCTGTGATGGATTTTTCCTCCATAAATCTGTCCAGTCCCCTTTTAAAGACATCAAGGCCAGATCCCTTCACCACATCCTGTGGCAAGGAGTTCCACAGATTAATTACATCTTGGGTAAAAAGAACATTTTTTACCCTGGGTGAAAGGGTCAAAGAACCCTTTTCTTTTGTCTGTTCAGACTTTTAGGAGAAGTGCAGATTAAACATTCTGCACCACAAAAAGTCCTTTTTGCAGTGACAGAGAAAAGTAAACACCTTTTGCATCTTCATGGTTTGCCCTTGTACATAAAATTTTTGAATTTTTATGGGCAGTTGTAAACCTTTGTGCAAGGGGAATTATGATGAAAAAAAGCAGAGGGAAGAACAAAAAAAAGTCCAATAACCCTTGATTTATAAATCGCTCTCCAAAAAACAGTTATCATAAAACGGGATGTCCCAGAATGCTGACCAGCCACATTTCATTTTTAACAAGCATGAAGCCTGTGTGTGTTGTAACAGCACACGTTCACCGCTCTGCCCTTTTGTCCTCATCAAATCCCATTCAGGGGATAAAGAGCAGGTTACCTATCACAGTATGGTCCGCATTCCTGCAGAGTCATGGGGACAAACACACTGATCACCACTAACTATAAAGGGGATTTGGGTACTCACCTGTGTGCTGAAGCTGAAGAGACTGCAAACCCAGGTTCATGCCTCTGCCACAAATGGGTAGGTCCCAAAAACCCTTTTTTACATTTAGTCCATGGCGCATGAACCTGGAAACGCTATTCCCACTAAGATGCCACCCTCTCCATAACAGCCCTGTAATAACGAGGTGTGATGCAGGGGGTGGCATCGCAGACCTGTGCCCCATGGTGCCACAGGGGCAAGGTCCATAACTGGAGAAATAATTGTATAGTTGTGCCATGTGAGATGGGGGAAAGCAGATTTCATTTACTGATCCCCACATGGCATCTCTGATGGTCACAATAAAGCAAAAATAAAAAATAAAAAGGGGCACCAAAGATCTGGTGCCACCACTAGTCACAAACTTGCATAAAATAGGCTACAGCAGAAACCCACACCATAAGGGGCCATGTTTCTTGCCTGTTTGTGGTAGGGTTGTAATTTGATGAGCATTTTTGTACTTTGCAGACAGTTGTCAGCCACACAGGACCAAGGGCCACTCCTGCATCAAAAGTGGGGCAGATCTTGTGGGGAAAGAAAAGTTGTGAACATTTCTCCCCATTGTGTTGCAGATTGTGCTGTTTATATTAATTTTGACTTTACAGCTCTTGCCTCCATCAGGCAGGTCAACTCGATTGACTGGAAAGATATTTGTGTTGCATTTTTTGTTTCTTGTTACTTTCAGTTTGGATATATTGACAAGTAGGTCAAATTATGTGCTTCAACTTGTCACAAGATAAACACACATAATCTGGATTTCAGAAATTATAAACCGAAAGTTTTGAACACTGCAGAGAGGTAAGCAGCATTTGGCTAAATACACAAAGTTCTCTCATATTTTTTTTGTCTTGGAAAAAAGTAATGGTTTGACTAAAAATATTATTCATACTGAAATATTATTCATACTGAAACAGGTAAGGCAAAAATATTATTCATACTGAAATAGGTAAGACTCACACATAGAACACAACAGTGAATCCAATGATAATATCTACATAACTTGTGTAGTGGTGATTTTCAGTCTTTTTAATCTCATGGCACACTGACAAGGCACTCAAATTGACAAGGCCCACCATCAGTTTTTTTTTTCCATTGACAAGGCACACCATGCTTGCTGGTAGGGGGCTCAAATCCCTCAATTGTACCCCCGCTAATAAATTATCCTCTCAATAGTCCAGTGGCCCACCTGCAGATCACCTGCAGCACACCAGCATGCCACGGCACATTGAAAATCACTGGTCTAGAAATCAATGTGAAAATTTAAGCAGGAAAATGATGATGATGATGATGATGATGATGATGATGATGATGATGATGGTGATGATGGTGATGATAATGTACTATTTCACAGTCACCAGGTGTTTGACTGGAATTGGCTCTACTGTATTCAGTTCCTATCCAAGGAACTAGGAGTCACAAAGGTATCGTCTCAATATGTTTGAGGTTCCCAGGAGTGCTGCTTTTTGTACCTGGGCAGTTGTGATCTTCTGGAGGCTCATTAAGTTGAGATGTTCCTGGAGACTTCATGGAATCACTCCAAGAGCACCCATTATTATTGGAATCACAGTGGCTTTCCTTGCCCAGATTCTCTGAATTTCTATTTGTAGATTGGACTTGAATCATGCCCCATCCTCCTTCCTTATGTGGTAAATATGATCTGTCTATATCACTTTGTGGATGTAGTGCATTTTTGATGGTCATTATTTTTCAGGTTTTCCTATCCAAGCTCTCTAAGGGCATAATCCAGAGTAAGGGCAGTGAGGAGAGCCCTAGCTGGACTGCCCCAATTATTCTGTATCCAGAGCAGAGATTTACTCTGGATCCAGAGAGTCAGGAAGCCTAGGCTGTCCTAACTGCTTCAGAGCGTGCTGTCAGTGACAACTGGGGAGCAATTGCTCCTGAGGAGAACCCCTCAGATCCCATTGAACAAGGAACAGATGGGGTGCCTGCATTATAAGGAGTCCCTGATGATATGCCAGTACAGTCTCCAGTGAATACAAGGGGCTCCTTGGAGTGGCCTGCTGGATCCACAAGTTAGTGGGCTGCCTTAGCTGTTCCGTATCCTGAGGTTGAGAGGCAGGGGTTGCAGCTAGGCTGGCCAAGAACTCGGATTTTTTTTGTCAACACTGCCATTCCTATTCATACCTTTTCATGGACCCCTATGGGTCTCCTCATTACTATACCTGCTCCTAAGGTGTATACCACTCTGAGAAGCTGGAAGAGGGCATTTCTGTCCTGGAACCAGGCTCTGGATACAAAATAACTGCTCTGCCCTAAGCAGTGCTAAACATGCCCTCAACATGTCTTTCCTGAACTGCCGAGGTGCCCCAGTTAGGGCAGATCAGGTCCACCTGTCTTGGGACAACCTATGTTGCCTTCGGCTGCCCCAAGCCTTTTTCCAGAGTAATTAGGATGGAGTATCTTGCAGTTGGGTCAGCCCAGTGGGAGATAGGGGAACCCAAGTCCGCTTCTGGATTGCACCCATAGTAACTATCTAATTCTACCATTCCATTCTGGCAGTAAATGTTGACCAGTCCTAAAGACAGCTCACCATAGACTCTCAGAAATCTTTTATCCAGGAATAAATATTTTATCTTTTATCCTGGAAACAGCAAAGTACACACAGGGATACAATTATTTTGAACACTGCTAAGGCTCTTCTTTCCTCTGAAAGTTCTCTCAAGATTTTTTAAAAGAGAAAGAGGAATATGCAATTTGTTAAACATTTCTTATTATTAACATAAGGTAATAAACAAGCGATACCTGAAACAAGGATTTATCCCCCTTTTCTTGACCAAATCTACATATATAACTTGACCAATTTCTTTGTCACCATCATCTATTTATATTCCTTCTATTATTCAGGATATTGTAGTAATTAGCCAGACAGGAAGTGAGTCAACTTTCCATTAGCATCCAAACTTCCAAAATTACCAGTTGGTTGGATCAGAAGATCCCAGGCATAAGAAAGATGCAAATTAATTCTTTGTTCATGTGAATAAAGATCAGGGGTTTTTATAATTTCATTCTGGCTGCCAGTTTAGGAACATCCTCATGTAGATTAATTGGTCTTCTAACTAGAAGAATACATTTCATATTGTTAAGGAAGGTGTATAATTGCCCTTCTTGCCTTCAGGATGGATACCTTGAGAAGACCTGATCCTTCTTGAAAAACTTAGTGCTTTGCACCCCCTCTAAGCCTTCTACTGCCTGCAACAGAATCAGTGGTGGGCTCCAGCAGCTTCACACCTACTCTATAGAACTGGTTTTTAATGAGAGATAGGACATATAAAATTTAAAAATAGCCTTTTAAAAGTGGCTGCTAGATGGGCATAGAACCGGTTGTTAATTTCTTTGAATCCCATCACTGAACAGAATATATGATTCGTATCAACATTCAAATAATGGAAATCTGTTAATTGACACAGGCTGCAATCCTAAACATGCTTTCCTGGGAATGCGTCCCATTAAATATAATAGGACATACTTCTGAGTAGATAGGCATAGGATTGCACCCATATTGCAACAAATCATGTTTTACACATCCCGGTGCAGCCATAAGCAACTTCCATGATCAAGAACTTCATAGAGACCATAAGAGCTTGCATTTTAGCAACCATTTCAATCACCTATAAACAATAAATTGCTCACATGGGGCCTCTTGCTGACTGCATATCAGGGATCAGAATATAAAATGGTTCTTGCTGTGAAATTAGTTGTCATCTTATTTGTTTATGGCTACATGGCCATATCTATCAATTTTTCACTGCATACAGTTCAAATAGATCAACTCCGCTGTGACTTCATTCATTTAAAAGTGAATTGTGTTTCTTGGCAGTACAGTATACTCTCCAAACAGAAAATGAGTGATTGGAGTTAGACAGCATTTACATTATTGGCATCCGAATGCATAAAACGCTCGGGACAAATTTAATTAACTTTCTAATGAAGGTATTACAGTGTAGGAAGGAATTGCCAGTTGTAATGTGTACAGAATCATTTGGAGTATTGTAGAAAGGAAGAAAGCAAATTTCAACATCCCTTTACCTGGGGGCAAAGGGGAGACATTCCCAGGTGCCAGACTGGAGCAGCACTGCACCCCTATACATCCATCCATCCCAGCACCCTCATACACCACGTAAGCCTTTACTCAGAGAGGTTCCGAGGGCTGGACCTGGTAAAGGAGCTCCAAGGATTGAAAAATATCACTTTCCATTTCACAGAAGAAACTGAATGTGATGTTTTTAAGCCCTTCGAAGGCCTCTTGAGATATTGGGAGGCCTTCAGAATTATTCCTAGCCTTCAGAATACCTTCTCGAGCCATCAAAATTTCACTTCCAATTTTCTCTGTGAAACTGTGAAATTTATGTCGGTGAAACAGTAGGTGAAAACATAAGGCCTTTGGAGGGCTAGAGAGGGTGGGTGCTGTTGGAGAGGGTGGGTGCAGAAAGGAGGCAGGAGGTGGAAGCATCACTTGTGTTTAGGTCACCCGATGCAGAAGACTACCATGTCCTCCCATGAGTGGGCAATGCCCCAGACAGTGATGTACCATTTCCATGCCTCTGCTAGGTTTGGCTGTAAATTCTGATAGATCTTTCAATGCGGTTTGTTTCATGTGTTCCTCATTAAAATATGCATTGAATGATATATAACATGACAGCATTATTCAAAAATGCCAAGATTTAAAAATTTTGGCTAGTAGCGGCGTCACCCCCCCCCCCCCCCCATGTTCATCACCCGGTGCAACTCACACTCTGCACCCTCCTAGCTTTGCCACATCACATGAGCGCACTCAATACCCCTAATGCTAATTTTGCATTATTTAATTCTTTGTTCAGACACTTATGCAAATCCATAATTGGATTTCAAAAACAACATTTAATTAGATTGCCTCTTCCACTTCTCCTGGTAAACAATGTTTTAATTTCAGCTGATTTGCATAGGTGTAGCTTGGTTCATTTCACCAAAGAAGCCTTTCAACCTGCCCGTGTGACTCATTGGAGAAGAACACACAGCTTTTTCATGTTCAGTCCAATTAAGGAGCCCAGAAGACTTTGCCCTGTTAAGCCTTCAAAGAGTCCGCACATCTTTTTTGTGTGTCCTGGAGCAGTCAGCCTGTCACATGCAGACACATTCAGCATATTAACAAATACCTCTGCTTAAAGATACCTCACTCCAACTTTCCAAATCAACAGAGAGGAAGTTTCCAACAAAGTTCTATTTCATATTTTTTTAAATCACTACAGTAGCTTCAGTGGCATAGTTCATGGGGGTGCAAGGCATATGCGTTGCACGGTTCCAAAGTAGAGGAGCTTACATGCCAGGCTGATGCTCCCTGCAAAATGTTGACTGCAATCCTAAAGACACTTTCCTGGAAGTAAGGCCAACTGAACACAATAGGGTTTGCTTTTGAATAGACATGGTTAGAATAGTGCTCTTAGTGCTTTCCACCCTCTTCAGCTACACCACTGGTAATCACCAATTTCTAGAACTTGGCCTCATATTATAAACCAGGGGTGTCCTAACTTTCAACTTCCTGGACCTTTAACAATGGTATAGTATAGGGACAGGTGTAGCTTGTGATATAAGCAGTGGTGGGATTCAAATAAATTAAAAACAGGTTCTATGTCTTAATAACCTGAATTAACAACAGGTTCTATGTCCCATTAGTAACCATCAGAACAAAGGGCTAACCATTAGCTAACCATCATTAGCAAAGGGTTCTATAGAACCTGTGAGAACCTCCTGAAGCCCACCATTGGTTATAAGAGATAAGATTCACCTGCTGAAATTCCCTCCTTTACATAATTGTTTAAGCCCAGGAGCCCTGAACATTTGGACACCATTTGAACATTTGGACACCATTATAACCCAACAAAATTTATCAGTGGCAATGACTGAGCCAGAAACAATTTGCCAGTGGACCAGTTAGTCACTTGCACTGTTATGGAAATTCATAACTTTCCAGCCCAGTATATTAATTGGACAATCTTATAAAATTCCACAGGATTATGAACCAAATGCCATTTCCTGAGCAGCTCTTCTATGGGGTGAAATGTTCAACAAATGTCACAGAGTCAGGGAGCCCTCAAGGCAAATTGTGTTTCTCCCAACTTTACCTGAAATTTACCTCCACATGCAAAGTACATGTGCTACCAATGATCGATGTCCCCTCCCTAAACAAAGATGAATGATAGTGTCATTTTTCCCCCCAGACAAATGTTGAGACAAATTTGCAAAAGGCTGTAATTTCACAAAATCCGTGCTATAACCCCTTGCAAAACTGACTCCTACTCAGTGAAATAGCAAATAGAATTGCATGAGTCTACAATAAGTTAAAAACAGTTTATTTTGTCCTTCCAGTCTCAACAGGAGACTATAAAAATGTATCTGAATCAGTGGAGTAGCTAGTGGGGGTGCAAAGCACTAAGTTTTGGGGGTGCAAAGCAAAGGGGGTGCAAAGCAAAGCATCCTGAACAAGCCTCCCCTTCAGAGACATTCCAGAGGAGGAAGCAAAGTGGAGGAGGAAGGGCCACTTGCAGTGGCATAGCTAGGAGGGTGCAGGGGGTTCAGCTGCATCGGGCAAAAGGCTTGAGGGGGGGAACAAGCTAAACTTGACACTAGTGTAGTGTTCCCATATGTCCCAGAAAACTGGGACAGTCCTGTTTTTCAGGGATTGTATTCACATACTGGCAAGAGGTCCTGTCCTAGTTTTGTGCAAGAGAATTATGACAACCCTACACTAGTGCCTAAATTGCAAAAAATGGGGTATGTATGAATGATAATACCATTATGTTAAATAGCTTTGGAAAGGTAATTTAATGCAAAATGGAATGTAACAAACTGCATTGGAATATCTATATACTATCAAAAGTTAGGGCCAATAAACCAGAAAATGAAAACACAAAAGACTATGAAATGAGAGAGAGAGAGAGAGAGAGAGAGAGAGAGAGAGTATTCAGTCATATAAGTAATTTAAAGTTAACGAGTTAACTTATGTAATTATGATTTCCTTATTTAGATTTAAGATATGGTATTTCAAGGGCATAGACAATAGACAGTGATGTTAAGAAATGAAAGCCATCAGGGACCAAGCCACACTGTACAATTAATTGTTGGATACCTGTGCTTTGACTAGCCATAGAAAATGTTACATTTATTAATTTCAATTTGCTGAAGGCAAATCCTTGAAATTAGCATTAATGAGCATTTACATTTCGAGTAGCCATAATTAGAGATTGTAATAACAAGAATGGAATCTGCATATAAATGTTCTTAAGATCCGTGAAGTATCAAACTGTGATCTCAGTATTTTTGAATAATACCATCATGTTTTATATCATTCAAATTAACAGAATTTGAACTAGCAGAATTAACCCAGGTGTAAAATTTCAAGAATATTTGTGGGCCCAGTTGTGTTCTGGCAGGCACTGCTGGGCACTACAGGGCATAGGGCAGTAGCACTGGTACCAAATAGTGGACAGCACTGCGCACCGACAGGCACTGAGCCCTGGAAGGTACCAGCGGTCAGTTGTGGTTAGCAGTGAGCAATGACCAGCTTGGGACATCACTACCAGGCACCCCTACTGGGCAGCAGACACCACTGAGCATCACTGTGTAGTGCATAGCAGATCCTGACTCTGCTTCTAGGTGAAGAGAGAGCGTTGCATCATCACTCCTCTAAGCTCAGATTTGCATCACCTCCAGTAGTGTACAAGTCTGAGTAAACCCAGAGAGGCTGCTGCTGCCTTACCCTGAGAAAGCAAATGAGTGTTTCTTTCCCACGGTAGTGCAACAGCAGCCTCTCTAACTTGCACTGGATACAGCACAGGCACATCAGCCTGCTTGTTCTCAGGATTTCTACCCCATCTACTCTCATGCATCATTCCTTAGGAGAGGTTGGTTGGACAGCAGTATCTGACAGATCTTCTGCCATTAAGATGCAAATTACTCATTTAATTTTTCTGTTTTCTCCAAGTCTCTTTTTATTTTTATTTTTTGCCTCCCTCACTGTCCAACGAGCCAACCACGTTTCTGGCAGATTTCCTGCTTTTTGAAGAATATTTGATGAAGCTTTTATTATTCCCCTTAAAAGTGCTGGCTGTGCCTTCCTCTAGGTCTTTCTTGGCCTCCTTTATCACCTTCTTACATTTCATTTGCAACAGTTTAGGTTCCTTTTTATTCTCTGTATTTGGGCAAGACTTCCATTTATGAAGAACCCTACAATCCAGAGTAACTCCGGGAGCACATAAGAGACCTTATGTGTACCCGTAGTTACTGCATGACCTAGTGAAAACCTATGGGAAATTCATATTGCAATCCAGAGAAAATTGTTCTTACACCGGAGCAAGGACTCCCCATAGTTACTCTGGATTGCACCCGAAAGCTGCTAGCTTGCTCTCTAACTTGCTCTAAATATGTTCTCCATATTTCCCAACCTATTTCCCATTAATCGTGCTTCCAGTGTGGATCACACTACTATCTTCATCATCACCTCTCGTTGTGATGAATGATAAGCCCAGTAATGGCATATTTGCATTAACACAAAGAAACTCCCTATTTAAGCCCTGGCACTGCCAGCCAAGATAGCAGACAAAGGGCAAAATCCAGAGTAACTACAGCAAGTCCTTGCTTCGGTGTAAGAACAATTTACTCTGGATTGCAATGTGAATTTCCCATAGGATTTCATTAGCTGGTGCAGTAACTAAAGGTGCACATAATGTCTCTTACATCTCCCGTAGTTACTCTGGATTTCGCTGTTAATGAAAAAGACTCCTCAGAGCCACTGTCAATTAGAATAGACAATTTCTGGTGAGATGTTATCAGTGGTTTGACTCAGCCTAACACAGAGTCAGTCGCTACAATCCACAGTAACTACGGGAGCGCGTAAGAGACATTTATGTCGATGTAGTTACTGCACCATCTAATAAAAACCTATGGGAAATTCATATTGCAATCCAGAGTAAATTGTTCTTACGTCAGAGCAAGGGCTCTCAGTAGTTCCTCTGGATTGCACCATACACTCACATGTAACTTACCATGTTTAAAAAAATGAATTTGTTGTGTAACTCTGTACTGACTTTTAAATCTTTGCAAGCCATCGTGGGCATTTGCTTTAGTATGGGAAAGGCAGGCTATAAACAAACAAACAAACAAACAAACCTAATTTCCACAGAATGCATATATAACCCCAATTGAGAAAACTGGCTAGCAAGACCATTGAATACCTGTAAGCCAGTCTCCTCTGTTGTAATATGGGGATGCCAAGGTTTGAAACTGGGACTTTTCTACATGTACGGCAGAATAATGGAATCTCTCTCTCTCTCTCACACACACACACATACACACACACACACATGCAGAATATAATAATAATGATATAATTTAATATATTAAATATGATAATGATTTAGGCAGCGCACTTTAGCCATCACCAGTCCTTGTCACCTGCCGAAGCAGGTAAAGCATAAGTGGAAGCAAAAACATGCAGGATAGGTGGAGAGATGGGGGACCAGGAGGCTGAAGATGAGGTGGATCAGGTGGCAATGGCAAACACAAGACTTCTTCTCACCCTCTTTCTCTCCTTGAACTTGCAAGGCATGTTGGAGCAGTGCTGGATCTTGTCCCCATTTCTGTGCAGCATGACACAGCTCCAGGCTACTCAGACCTGTGCCATCTCTTGAGGTGTGCAAATCTGAGTAGACGTATTGGCTCACCCCACTGCTGTTACGGCTCACCCCACATAAGGGCAAACAATCCCCCTTACCCCAAGTTGAACCAACTAGTACTGAATATGGAGCAGGCTGGCTGGTCTCTCCATTCCAGCATAAGTTAGGACTATAGGTGCAATCCAGAGTAACTATGGGGAGTCCTTGCTCCGGTGTAAGAACAATTTACTCTGGATTGCAATATGAATTTCCCATAGGTTTTCACTAGCTGGTGCAGTTAACTACGGGTGCATGTAATGTCTCTTACGTGCTCCCATTGTTACTCTGGATTGTAGGGTATGTCTTTAAAAATTCTTTTATTGTAGTTTCAATTTAGATACCATGAACTACCATTTAGATGACATGAACTATCATGATTTTACATGATGCGTGTTGCAAAATTAATGTACTTGAAAAGAGATGGGTATGATATAGTATTTAAATTGAATTTCCGATTGCAATAGCTTTAGGGAAGAAATTATCTTTGTGTTAGAACATCTGGCTATTTCATGTCTACTTTTTGTTCCTTTATAATGTTACTTTATTTATCATTCCTCAAGAGCTTCATTTAATGTGTTTTGATTTGTGAATAAAGTACATATCAAAAGAAATCCAACTTCAAATATGCTGTCATTTGAAATGTAACCACATTAAAAAAAGTCATAGGACTGGGATGTAAATAATGGGACACATCCTACAATCCAGAGGAACTACGGGAGCACGTAAGAGACATTATGTGCACCCATAGTTACTGCACCACCTAGTGAAAACCAATGGGAAATTCATACTGCAATGCAGAGTGAATTGTTCTTACACCGGAGCAAGGACTCCCCGTAGTTACTCTGGATTGCCCCCACAGTCACAGAAAGTCCCTCACTGAGAATCTAATGGTTCATAACAGAAGAGGATTCAATGGTACTGAATAAGCACAGCAGGTGAAAACATAGAAAGTCCTTAAAAATGCAAGGTTCTCATAATTAACAGACATTGATTGATGATGATGAGATATCGCTTGCAAGACATGGCTTAATTCTCATTAACTCCCGTGTAGCTCTAAGCTTTGTAGACATTGGAATATGCCAGCTGGATCAGGCCAAAAGTTCAACAACCTGTTTCATGTTGTGGATCACCAGCTGCCTCTGGAAGCCCACACGCAGGAGACAGAGACATTGAATAATTCTCATTATATGAGAATATGCCAAATTACAGTTTATTCCTATGCAGTTTGGAGCGGTTTGGAACTGTTAGGTTGCAATTCTAAAGACACTTTCCTGGAAGTAAGACCCATTTAACACAGTAGGGCTTACTTCTGAGTGGCATGGTTAGGATTGTGCTCCAAGTTGAATAACATCTCTGCTTCTACTGCTATTCTTAAAGAGACTATAGAGATTAAAAGTAAAGATTCTTCATCTTGTGCGTTATCAGTTCTTCCTGCAGAATCTATTTTTTGATGAAACTTCTCCAAAGTCATCCCATGTGTTTTTAAGATGTATTGTTAGTACATTTGGAAGTTCTACCTATGGATTAGCTCAATATTTGGATAAGCTCCTATGACCAAATGTGGGTCTTATAGAATCTGATATGAAGAATGCACCTCATTTCATTGAAAAAATCAAGAGCTTCAGACTTAATAGTACATCGTGCATTATAAAGCTTGGGTGTTGAATCATTATTTACACAAGTTCCCATAAATGATGAAAAGCAGATTGTCAGCAATTTGCTTACCACTGATTTAAGCCTTTGCAAAGGCTGCAATCCTAAAGACACTTTCCTGGGAGCTAGACCTATTGAACACAATGGGGCTTACTTTTCAGTAAGTAAGGATTGTGGTCAAAATCTCACAAGATTTGGCTGCCACTATCTTGGATCTTGCAATACTTTTGTTAGATTTAAGATGGCAGTATCCAAATCTTGCGTCCTTTGGGCTCTGCCATACACCTCATAAAATATTGCAAGATTTGGATGCTGACATCTTGGATCAAGCTTGGAAGATGTTTCAGGGGTGTCGACCCAGGTAAATTTGGGGATCACTGGACCAGATAAAGGGTAGGCTGGGATCCAAAGGATTTGGCTGTTCTGTTTCTCTCCTACGGCTGTTGCCAGTGGACGTCCACCTCCCTGTTACTTTCTTCTTCCATCTTTATGACCTTCCTATCACTCACCCCACTTTCAACCATCTTGCAGGAGTTGACATCACATTTCCTGCATCATTTTTGCTACAGAGGCACACATAGGGCAAAATCCAGAGTAACTATAGGGAGTCTTTGCTCCGGTGTAAGAACAACTTACTCTGGATTCCAATATGAATTTCTCATAGGATTTCACTAGGTGGTGCAGTAACTATGGGTGCATGTAAAGTCTCTTACATGCACCTGTAGTTACTCTGGATTTGGGGGATAATGTATCAATACAGTGATCTTTTCTGCTGCTGGATAAGCCCATTTTTTTCACTTTCACTGAAACCATTACTCAAACCTTCCTAATTCCATAATAGCTTCAAAGGTCCATACAGCTGTTTGGTGGATATATTTAATCTCATGTACAAACTGTGAGACCACATTTGTACATCACATGTACAAATATGTGAATTTGATGGAAAGAACCTGAAATTTAGAGATATAAGCTCTCTGACAGTCAAGCTAAAAAATGACAGGCAATGTTACACGTGGGAGGCAAGTGGTGACAGCAGTTCCAAAAATGCATATACTGCCTTGATGCATGAGAGTAGATAGGATAGAAATACCATCATGTCCAGTGTTGATAAATTGCATTATCCCTGTACATTATTGCTTGATAAGCACCATATGCTAAACGATCATTAACAGGCATGCTGTGATCTGTCTTCATTGCTTCTTCTTGAGCAAAGTTGAAGAACAGGCAAACTGGAAACAAGGTGCCCTTTGCGTGATGATGGCTTCAGTCCTAACCTAGGCTGGCACAACTCATCAGTCTTCCCATTCTCGTGGTGATGTAGGGAGGCAAGCACATGACTGTGCACTGGTATAACCCTCACCCAAGAGTGGCACAGAAGTGTCTTATGGCACTTTTGTGACATCCCCAGCAGTGATGGGCTTCAAAGAAATTAAGAACCGGTTCTCTGTCCATCTGGCAGCCACTTTTAAATGGCTATTTTTAAACTTTATATGTACTATCTCTTGTTAAGAACTGGTTCTATAGGGTAGGTGCGAACCTGCTGGTGCCCACCACTGATCCCCAAGTCAGCACAGGACTTAAGGCGAGGCTTAGGCTGGCCTAACTGGAGCTTAGGATTGCAGCCAATGTCACTTAAACAAAACCCTTGAAACTTCTGCTGTTGTTAACCATGCCTGATGCAATAAAAGACAACAATAATCAGTGGCGTAGCTAGAGGGCGTGCAAAGTCTTCCTGAGATGACAAAAAGTTGCACAACTGTGTGTACTGCAGGCTCTTGAGCTCTGCTTTCACTTTCCCATGACCATGGACTTTTAACCTATCCATTGCCAGACCTTCATTCAGTATTAAGATGTCACAATTCTTTGTCCAGTTATTATTTAAGCCACCAAAGGAGGCTTGCGCATTATGAAAACACAAAAGCTATTGAATAACTTCATGCTTCTATTGCACTTTCAACACATTTCAGTACTGTGTTAAACAAACATGCATGCAGTAAAAGTGGTGGAAAGGAGGGATGAGTGCAGTAACCTGAAAAAGAGAGCATTGCTTTACTGCTTGTGTTGGTGGCTGAGGATGCCCTAAGCCCCCTCTGTG
This sequence comes from Cryptoblepharus egeriae, assembly GCA_030015325.1. Taxonomy (NCBI): domain Eukaryota; kingdom Metazoa; phylum Chordata; class Lepidosauria; order Squamata; family Scincidae; genus Cryptoblepharus; species Cryptoblepharus egeriae. The sequence goes on from JAREYC010000001.1 coordinate 5,849,231, forward strand.
GCCACCAGCACAAGCCCAGGGTGTCCTAAGACTTGAACCAGCATCTCCATCCCTATATATCAGTGTTTCTCAAAGTGGAGGTCGGGACCCCTGTGGGAGTTGCCTAGAGGTTTCCTGGGGGTCGCCTAAAGACCCCTGGTGCAGGGGGCCAGGTCAGGCTTGCCAGACCTCCGGCTGTAGCTGTGAGTGCACTGGGGCACCTATGCATGCCTACTCTGAAATAAATCCCATTATAGTCAGGGGCCTTTATTCTGATGTTAATGTGGATAGGACTACAGCCTCAGGGCCCAATCCTATACATGCCTACTCTGAAATAAATCCATAGAACACACATTTCATTTGTAACAATGAAAATACATCGTGCATATCGGATATTTACATTACGATTCATAACAGTAGCAAAATTACAGTTATAAAGTAGCAACGAAAATAATTTTATGGTTGGGTGTCCCCACAACATGAGGAACTTATAAAGGGGTCACGGCATTAGGAAGATTGAGAACCACTGCTATATTTATACATATAGGTCTGCCAGGTCAGTGTGACAAAACTGAATCATTGGCAAGTGGGAAAAATCTGATAAATGTTTAAAAGTGCATGGTTGTCCACATTCAATAAAAGCCCTATACAGTGCAATCCTATGCATCTCTACCCAGAAATAAGTCCCAGGGAAGTGTATATAGGATTGCAGCCATAATACTGAAAAAAAGTTGCAGTGCATTTTTCTTTTCCTGCAGGAGGAAAACCAAATATTGTATTGAGGCTTTTCAGGACAGCCGGGCATGAATGCAGATCACTGATAAAATTGTATCATTTATACCAAAGTGATCAGGGGTTCTTTGAGAAAAAAAGTGATTGATTGCCTCTGTTTTGCTTCTTCCAGTAGGAATGGTTCAGATGGGGAGGGGGTTCCTTGCATTCTGCATAGAGACCCTCAACAATAATTTGTGCTTCGCACCCCGTCTAGCTATGCCACTGAGCCTGATCTTCTACAATACCCTTAAAATGTGATAATGTGCATAGAACCACATGGAATTATGCAACCTTTTCTTTGGGAATGGGAACAACATCGCTTGTCTTCCTATTAATTAGATGCTGTGGCTACAATGACAACTCTGTATTCTTAATAATAGATACCCTTTTAAAAAAGAAACACTTTTTGTCAGCTGATGAGATTGCAATAAATAAATGGTGCTTGCAGGCCTACCTGCAGACTTTTAAATAACATTTAGAATGGTTAAATGCTATCCATCCATTTTTCAACCCTTTTTGTGCCAAATTGAAACAGAAAAGAAAGTGGCACCAGGCACAGCTGAGGCTATTTTTAGAACTGGTGGAGGCCTCCTTTTAAGTGATAATATACCAAAGCACCACAGACTGTCACATACTGAAGAATAATTACAATCAGCCTCATGAAACTTTAACACAGAAGCTGCTGCATTATTTACAGCATTAATGTGGTTTCAGGAAAAAGTAATTACTGGTTATCTATTGCCAGAGACATCATTTGCTTTCCAACTGCAGGGGTGCTGTCTGAGCAGCGATCGAGGCAGAATACACTGAACATCTGAAGTCGGGCTAAAATCAATGCTTTTCTGTGGCTGTTCCCATACTGTAATGGATGTAGTCTATGTTTTTAAAATGCCCCTAGAATTGCAAAACTAGCTGCTTGCATGCTGTTCCTCATACTGGGGGGGAACTGGCTACAAAATCCTTATTGCAATTCCTTTCCTTGCAACGCATGAACGTCTCTTGTCACAGAGTCTGGCAGGCATTGCTGGATCTGCCTCATTATCTCAAGTTCCCTGACAGCCCAATGCGCACGCTGGTGATGGCAATTCAGAAAAAGAAGCTGTTCAAGAAGTAGCTAAATGTGGCTGCAATCCTAACCCCATGTTAGGCCAACATAAGTGCCAGCAACAGTCTGTTGCTGGCCTTTGTGCAACTCCGGGGGAGGTTAGGCCAGGACATAGATATGCGCCAGCCTCCCCACACCACCACAGGTACCGGGAGACAGTTGAGTTGTGCCAGCCTAAAATAGTTTACCTACCTATTTATTTATATATTTCTTTTAATTAAAAAATTCACAAAGCGTTTTACAAGAAAATGAAAAAATTAATAGCTAATTAATAGCTAATGGGTCCCGGTCCCAAAAGGGCTCACAATCTAAAATGCATCTAAAATGCAAAAAGAACAGCAGCAGAAGCCACTAGAACAGACATTGCTGGGGGTGTGCAGGGCCAGTTACTCTCTCCCTGCTAAATAAAAGGGTATACATATTGTGCCCTCAGTTGTATTTGGTCCACCAGAGGTATTTGACGTGGTGTCCTGACATATGGTGGAGCCCCAACCCAGTGGTGAACCTGAGAGGGGGGCAACAAGGACAAATGCCCCTCAAGGGGACAACATCGGGCCATCAAACCTGCAGCACTCAGTCAGCTGCCAATAGTACCAGTGTGCCAATCTGAGGGCCATCTTGAGGGCTGCCCCTCACAAACATGCAGCTTCCCCAGCCTTGAGTATTTGCTGCAACATAGGAAAAGTAGTGTATATGTGTGCAAAAATCAAATTAACTAGCAAAACAAAGGTGACAACTGAAAGCCTTGATCAAGGCAGCGGAGAAATTGTGGACCAATTTATTACAGTGAGCAGCATACATGCACATATCTAGTATGGTTCCAACAAGGACAAATGTTGTGCTACATATCTGTGGCTACAGATCATTAACACAACATTTGTCCTCTTTGGGGAAGTATTAATGAGAACATTGGTATTGCTAAAAGACATTTATTTATTGAAATACCTCTTAATTGAAGTATTGTATTTAGAACTCAAATCCCAAGCATAGAAGGGGAGTATAAATTGGGACAGGAGGTAGAAATCAACATAGGCTGTCCAAACTCAGAGAAGCATTGATTAGAGCAGATTGCACCATTGCGTTGTTCTGCATGTCTTCTGATCTAGATGTGAGTCTTCTATGAAATCAAGGAGACTGACGTCCTAATGAAAGGGTCTATTTTAAGTGTTCTTGCCTGTCATAATTCCCTGACCAATTTCATATACAGCTGTCTGTCCCCCACTTTCTGATGGTTTGTTTCCTGATGGTTTCGCTCTTTCAACATCTTCCAATTATACTCAGAAAATATTCATTCAACAAATACTTCACTCTTTCAACCTCTATCTGCTGGTCTAAAGGCTAAAATTGTCTTATAAATGTTGATTTGCATGTGACAGTGATCAGACTGTTTTTGGCATTTCCTTATGACTTTCTTCAGTAATTAACCATCATTCAATATGTAAAATCTATCTATCTACAGTATTTATATACCGCTTTTCAACTAAAAAGTTCACATAGTGGTTTATAAAGAAAATGGGAAAAAATAATAATAGCTAATTAATAGCTAATGGGTCCCTGTCCCAAAAGGGCTCCCAATCTAAAATGCAAAAAAAATAAAACACCAGCAGAAGCCACTAGAACAGACATTGCTGGGGTTTGTAGGGCCAGTTACTCTCCCCCTGCTAAATAAAAGAGGAGCACCCACTTGAAAGAGTGCCTCTTGCTCAGTTAGCAAATATTCATTACCCACACATGCATTTGTTCATTTTATTGCCATTTGTGATGTTTTTTGGCTGTGTATTAGTAAATATATAGGCTTTTGCAATTGATATTTATGACTTTTTTAGGGACCATTATGCATTTGCAGGCTGAAAAATACTAGGTTCTACTTTTCAATAAATTTTATTTATTTATTTATTTATTTATTTATTTAAGCAATTTGTATCCCGCCTTTCTTCCCCCACAAGGGGGAACTCAAAGCGGCCAAACAACAATTAAAAAACAATAAAACACCACTAAAATTAGATACGGTAATAAATAGAGATTAAAACACATTAAAATGTAGTTAAAATACGTACAATTAGATTAAAGCTAAAAACAGACTAAAAACGATAAAACAAAAAAATGATAAAAACAAAAGCCCCCCAACCTTTGCCCCCATTAGAAAGCTTTTTTAAAATAAAAGGTTTTAAGGCTCCACCTGAAGCTCTGTATTGAGGGAGCTTTCCTAAGTTCTAAGAGGCGGGAGTTCCAAAGCCGGGGTGCCACCACCGAGAAGGCCCTATCTCTGGCCGCCACACCTCTCACATCCCTTAGTGGCGGCACAGTCAGTAGGGCCCCCTCAGATGACCTTAGGTGATGGGTCGGATTGTACAGAAGAAGGCGGTCCCTCAGATACCCTGGAACCAAGCCGTTTAGGGCTTGAAAGGCCAGGACAAGCACTTTGAATTCAGCCCGGAAACTAATGGGCGGCCCGTGTAGTCGCTGAATCAGTGGCCCGACAGAGTCAAACCTATGAGCCCCAGCAACCACACGGGCTGCCGCATTCTGAACTAGTTGAAGCTTCCGGAGAGTCTTCAGAGGCAGCCCCACGTAGAGTGCGTTACTGTAATCCAATCTTGATGTCACTCGGGCATGGGTCACCGTGGCCAGATCCAAGCGACTTTTGGACAGTGTTCTGGTCCCTATGCCATCCAGTAAGTGGGGGATGTCTGTATTAGATATATTGAAACTCAGTTCTGTTTTGATCCTTTACTACACACAATTCACAACAATGAGTATCTTGGACTTTTCTACACCTTGAGTACACCTCTAGGTGTGTTGCCTGCTGCAGTTTGAGACCTGAGTACTACAAGAAGGAATGATCTCCCATCCTTAGCCCAGCTCCTGCCAACCGACCAGTTCTAAAGTAATCAAATGCAACTAGTTAAATAGGTACCACCTCTGTGAGAAGGTGTTCTGTGCATATGTGGGATACATGTCCACAGAGGTGTCTGCAGACAACGCTGGCTCTATAAACAGCATAAGCACTATAAAGTTGGTTACAGCTAGCAGGGCAATATGCAGGGGACATCTTTACCTTTACTAAAACCATTAAAATTAATTTTAGCATTATGCAGTGAAACATAAAAACAAAAAAAAGCAAGACCTCTTGTAAATGCTCACCTGGAAGTAAGCTCCATTGAACATCATGGCGCATACTTTAAAGTAGACGCGTATAAGATTGTAAGAACATTTGTAAGAAAATGAATTTAGCTTTCAGATGCCAGTGAAGAAAATGTTAGCATGCCACCAAAGATGAAGGGCAGGTTAGATTCAGACAATAATTTATATTCCAGAAGAATCTAAATTGCTAGACATTTTTTCCCCTCTGGCTGTCAGCCTTCCATGTTACGCAACTTCATTGTGATGTAAACAGCGGCATAAATGCCTCCTTTAAAAAGAAACATTGCTGCAGAAATGAGCTCTAAGCTTTTGTTTAGGGAAGTAATAAATCAACTTGGGTGGATAAAAATAAATTCCAGTATGTGGAACCAGATGTAATTAATGCTATATCAGAGTCTGCTGGTGAGTAAATGGAGCCCATAAACCTGGTGGTAACAAATGGTTGTGAGGGATAAATTGGGCGTCTAGCTGTTTATTACTTGAGCAGCAAGTTAACAGCAGTTTGAAAGTTACCCGCAAGAGAAGGGAAGCTGGAGAGAGAGATGAAAGCCTTGCACTTTGGCTCACAATCTTGTTATTCCTGAAAATAACAATAGTTTGGACTCATGATTGGAGTGTGGAACTAGAAAACAGAATATCCAGGTTTGATTCCCAGCAGAATTGTTGACTTACTTGCAGCTGATCCTAAACTGTGATGTTAGGATGAGCAACTGTATTGCCCAAATTTCCAATTCTTATGGACTATATTAAACATCATCATCAAAAGACCAAAGTGATGACAACTGATGGATCTCATCTGGCAGGAGCTATAAGAAAGCAGGAGTCAGATTTTAAATATCTGTGGTGCAGGAAAAGAAACTGGCGTCTGCCTATGAAATCCATAGTAGTATTTCCAGGCAGCAGCTTCATTTGCTTCCATAAGAGCATAAGAAGAGCCTCCACTGGATCAGGCCAAAGGTCCATCTAGTCCAGCTTCCTGTATCACACAGCGGCCCACCAGATCCCACCACCGTAAGTGTCATCTTTGGAAGAAGACCATGCATTTGGCCAAAACCAAAATGCATCTATTTTAGGACTCTAATTTTATTGATACTCCTAAGTGGATCAGAAACTTGGACCTTGCTCAAGTCAGACAAGAAAATGCTTGAGGCATTTCAAATGTGCTGAAGATCCTTAATATATCTCTATGTGACCCCCTTTCAAACACTGCCATAAGGACAAGGTTTTGAAAGTCCAACATGCAGCGCCAAAGAAAACTTGGACAAAACAACTCATGGAGGAGATAAAAACATAGCAACTGATAATTGACCAGGCCAAGCAGATCAGCATGGATCTCAGACAGTGAAAATCAATTAACAATGAGTTGTGGGGTCCATCAGTACCTACACCAGCACATTGGCTGAGAACACTGTTGGCCACCAGCTCAGGACCTATGTGAAGCTATATTCAGTGCAAGGTGGGCAACTCAGGGTAAGGAAATATTTTTCCACTGGTGCAAATTCTAACAGCAAATCCATGTAAGGCCAAAGACAAGGGTTAGGTGCTGACTATTCAACCCCCTTCCAGACACAATCTGTCTCTTGGACTACCCTACCCAACCCCAAATTGTCCTCTCTCCATACCAAGAATACTCCTCGATCACCCCCTGCTTGGGCAAGTACAAATTTATTGGGTCTTCTGCTGAATCCAGCATCTGCAGGCTTGTGCACATCCTTGCACTAGCCAAGCTGGCTCACAAGTAGTTGCAAATGTGGTTATGGCTAACTGCTCACAAGTAGTTGTGAATATCCTTTGTCTAATAGCCTGCTTCTTAGCAAAGACCTGCTCTAATCCTGTTGCAAAGCCCTCAAACCTAATCTGCCCTCTTTTTGCAAGCTGGGGTGGCGGAGCTGAAAAGAACTGATCTGAACTCTCATTTGCAAGGAAAAAAGATACCAAAAATGGGAATTATAGCTATAAAGGATCTTGGAAGACCTGATTTTCCCCCTGATTTTTCCCCACATCACTCTATTTCTCAAATGTTCCCCAAAGACTATTTTCTGTATCAGTTCATCCTACTATACCAAAGGTTGCATCTCAAGACTAGAAGTGTCATTAAATTTTATTTCCCAGGCACTTGGATGGAAGAATATTATAACTTCCAATTAGGGAGCCTTAGAGGCAAATAAATTTAAGTGACAGCTCCTTTTTGACTGTTACGCTGAAAATGTATGTTTATTTAAGACACATTAGGGACCGACAGGATTAATTCATACATAAATTGTTTCCTTGTTGAAAGCAAACCAAAAATCTTCAGGGATTTTGTATGTGATGATCCTTCCTTTGATGTGCATTTTTCTTTTGTTATCCATACCTAATTCTTTCCCAAAAACAACCTTTACTGCAAAAATTTGGGTGGGTATAGTTTTAACTTTAATTTACAGCCTAATCCTGATGGCAGCAAGTATTCCGGTGGAGCCACACAATTCATGACACACAAAAGCAACTGGGCTGGCAACTGGTGGAAGTGGTAAGCACCCAGTTCCTCGTGGCAGTGGACTCTGTACACCCACTACACCCTTCTCGGTCTCGATCCCCCTTTACAGGATCCAGACAGGCCATGGTTCCCCATTCCTCCATTAAGTGAAAGTTGTGTGATTTCAACTTCTGAGCCCAGCAGAGACTGTGGATCAATGGAGGTGCAGGGATGGCCGGGGGGTGGGGGGGGGGGGGGGAGTAAGCAGACCTAATCTGATAACTGAATCTGTGGCTACAGGATCCATGGATATAAGGCCACCCCATATTCATTTACAAAAAGGCAACAAGGGGTGTCAAAAAAATGCACACAGTTTAATGAGCTCTAATTCATACATACTTTATTGCACAAAATTTGCAGCAGTCAAGCATCCAAGGGATGTAATTGAAGACATGTGTGGAGCTGTCACAGCACATGCATTGGTGGATCCCATAAGTCAGTGATGTCAATGTACAGATGCCAATGGGAAATGTGTCAAATTAACTCACTAATTAACTAATTGACTAGTTCAAGCACCTGTTTCTGCAGTATATGTGTGAATGACAGCCCAATGAACAATATAAAGTGCATGTAAATTTCCTTGAGATGCCTAAAGATAACACTGGGGAACAATTTATAACACACTTTCTGTTGATTTTGATTTTGCAGCTGTTTTAAAGTTAAATAGGCCTGCTGATTTCAACACTGTAGTTAGTTTTCTTCTAACACGTCAATTTTTTTCGCTACAGCTTATCTTAATGTGACCACTCTGCTGAATTGTGCACGAGTTATAGGAAGCACTAATGCTATCCTATTGGCTGAAGTAAACCTTCTTCAATTGGGGAGGGTGAATGACGCCGTAAGAGACCAGGGACAGCTTCAGACTTCTCAAGCAGGGTGACCATATGACCGGGTGTCCTACATTTTGGCTTCATTGTCTGACATTTTGGCTTCATTTTTTAATGTTGCGGTAGTGCACAGTACCCCATCATGTCATATGTCGTTGGATTTGTATTGAAGAGCAGAATCCAAAGCAAAAATCAGTTTTAAGATATCTCCTTCCTACCAAAAGTTATGGCCAAAAAACCAAAAAAACCAAAAATATAAAAACAAAAAAAACCATTTTTGGCATTTTTTTAAGCGGGTAGGAATTTTGGGTTTGGCATCAGAAGTGACTCACGGACTGAGCAATCTCTGACTACTTGGTTTTAAGGAGACCCATTGGGGTGCTGCAGCCCTATCCAGGAGAAGGGGGAAAGTTTTTCCTTCCTCTTAGTAGAGTAGTAGCATCCCCAAACTTTATACAAACCATTTACATATGAACAATTCATTTCCACTCATTAATTTAATTGCATTATCTAACGTTGAACATCAGGTTAAACAGATTCTTACATTACTTTTAATAGATATTTATTGCCTTCTATACTGTATATCTCTGCAACTGGCTGATTTTATAGTTTAACATTTACTCTGTTTATTGGATTACATTATAGACTATAGCCAGTATGTTTAAAAAACAAAGAAGGAAAAGGTTGTGATACATTATGATTTTGAATTAATACCTGTAGCAAGTATTCTTTGGTCTTGCTCTGAGATGATCGTTATAATAATTTAATGCCATCTAGGGTGCAATCTAGAGTAACTATGGGGAGTCCTTGCTCCTGTGTAAGAACAATTTACTCTGGATTGCAATATGAATTTCCCATTGGTTTTCACTAGGTGGTGCAATAACTTCGGGTGCACGTAATGTCTCTTACATGCTCCCATAATTACTCTGGATTGTAGGGTTAGTCAGTCTCCATTGCTATTAAAAGAGTAGGCCATCTAAATCTCCTGAATTTTTCTTTTTTCCCTATGGCTACAATCCAGAGTAACTACTGGACCTTTTACACTGACACAGTTATGGTGCCATGGGGATTTCCCATAGAGCAATCCAGAGTAAATGTCTCTTATGTCTTCCCATAGTTACTCTGGATTATAGGGTTAACTATACTGATCTTTTACTGTAGTGATATCAAATCCACCTCCAATCAAGGTCATAACAAAGAGATAACTAATGAAAGCTTGGAAAAAGAGATTATATCCCACACCATGTTCATTAATTCTAGTCAAGGGCCTGATAATTCCATTTAATACTCTGGAACAGGGTGTTCCTTTAGGAGGAATAGTGAACTTGAATTCTAAGATTAATAGCACAAGTGTTGCTATGGATTTTCACTGTACTTTGACTAACTGATTTCAATTTAATTAAGCATCGTGTCAATTGTCACCATTTGAAATCTGCTGGATGGGATCTCATTCTGATGTACATTTGAGTTTTTCAATGGGTTCCATTATTCAGCAATGTGCTGTGATTTAACTATAATTTAAACACTGTTTAAACAAAGTATTACAGTCTCATTGATAATCGTCTTGATCCCGTGATCCACAGACAGAAGCCCACTTTGGTACAGTAGGCTATTGTCTGGATAGGGAACAAGCCACAGAAACGGATTTGTATGAGACGATGCTGTCCCCACCCTATGAGATGCACAGATTGGTTGCTGCACTGAAATGCATGTGCAGTTTCTGAGCAGATGGTTTGACAGCCGTGATGACCTATTCATGGGCAAGACAAGGAGCTGGTTCACTCCCTTTATTCTTTGGGCAATGGTGGTGCAGTGCAGCTGCTGGATAAATGCACGTCCACAGAGGCTCGCATGCAGCACTTCACACAGAGTACAACTATTGACCTGGATGTAAAGATTGCTGAGCGAATGAGTGCCAACCCAAAAAAGTTAAGCATGGACAGTCCATGAAACTAGAGGTCAGCCTTTTTTCTGGAAAGAAACAAAGCAACCATCCTTTTTCCTTGGCCCGTTAATCATGAAAGGGGAGAGTTTTATCTCTTGCGGGTTAACTTTTGGATGGGAGAATAGCATTTTTTCAGACCTTTAAACCCCCCCCCCAAGTGTATTCCACAGAATCGCTGACACAGATGTGGATGAAGGCCATTGAAATAAATGGCCTCATAGTGCCTAAATCTGTACTGCTTTGGGGTGGATGTCTAATTAAATATTTACTGACATAAATTGAAATCCCCCCAATTACTACAAGAATTCTAATGAATTTAGGCCAGCCTAACTCACCCCTTTCCTGTTCCCATGGAGGTGTGAGGAGACTGGCACATATATGTGGTGCAGGTATCACAGTACTTACGCCAGGACTTATGCTGACCTAACCAGGGATCAGGATTGCAGTCTGAATGGCTTAAAAGTCTGCCATTTTGTATATTACAGGATTGTTGCTAGACACGTACTTTAAATAATTCCAAATTTAATTTTAGAAACATGAGCAAGAAGTTACAGCCCAGTGGCATATCTAGAGAGGGTGCAAATCTTTTTAAGTTTTGCAGGGAACCATCCTAACTAGGCAGATGGAGCAAAATGAGATGAAAATTTTCCCTTACTCAAAGTAACGCTGCAGCAATGGGTCTACTCAGACCTATGCCACTGATTATGGTGGCACAATTCTGGACTGCCACAAGAAGAGGGCTTAGATTTGGTGTAACTGCCAGGTCCCAGCTCTGTCTCCTGCTGCCACAGTCCTGCCTGCTGTCTGCCCTGCCCCTGCCCCCAAATATCTGCTCCCACTCCCAGACCCTTCCTCTGGCCAAGATCAGCCACTCAAGTTTACTCTTTCCTCATTTCCATAGTAGTGTGAGGATACTGGTGCACAAACTGGTGGCGAAGTGCCTTATGGCATCATCACAACACTTGCAGGCTGGCGCAAGGGACTTGCATTGGTCCATTTTCTTTTCTGAATTGTGCCCTTGATGCTTTGCACCCCCTTTAGCTCTAGCACCGATACAGCCAGTAGACATTTCATGCTACATGGTCAGGCATCAGATCCAAAACTGTATATGAACTACCTGGAGGCTTCAAGCCAGCCAAAAGCAAAACAAAAAACAAAAAAAAACACATGTCAAAATTAAAAGCCTGCTATAGTTACCCAGATGGTGATGCAGACAGAAGCACAAAGAGTGAAGAGTCTCAACCCCAACACTCCATTCTTGCAAATCAGAAGTCCAAGCTGGGAATGTGCCATGTGAAGACAGTGCTGATGTCACAAAGTGCCTGGTTCCGACTGATGTGCTGGTGCATCTCCTGCACTAGAGCATGCTGCTTCACCAATGCTAAGGGTGAGTGGAGGAAGGCATTCTCGAGGCCCAGGCTCTGCGACATGTGAACACCACTTCAGAGAGGTAGGACTCAGATTAGATTGCCTGTAGTCCTCAACCCCATGAACAAGGAGAAACTCTTACAACACAAATCGTACTATATGTGTATCTACATAGAAGTATGAAGCACTGTGCTCAGTGAAACTTATGTCTCAGGTTAGTTTGCATAGGATTGCAGCCAAGCTGTAGGTTTTGAATAAAGCCAAACGTGTCCCTGGGATGGATGTCATCCAGTGTGGTGCTGCTTCCTGCAGGAGTCAGTGTTTCAGAAATTTGGAGATGTTTGACATTGGCTGCAATCCTAAACACACTTTTCTGGGAGTAAGATCCATTGAACACAATGGGGCTTACTTTTGAGTAGACATGGTTAGGATTGTGCTTTACAATCACACTGAACTCAAACTTCCATGCTATCACATTGTTTTAAATGTGATAAGCCCATCACTAGACAGCCTCCATGCTGTGATCTTCAACCCACTGTGAATCACTTTGTGTTCCCATTGGCAAGCAGGGATGCATGATTGCATGGAACAGATTGCCAAGGGAGGTGGTGGACTCTCACTCATTGTGGATCTTCAAGCAGAGGCTTGAGGAGCACTTGCCGGATATGCTCTAGGAGGATTTCCTGTTGCAAGCAGGAGGTTGGACTAGATGACCTATTAGGTCCCTTCCAACTCTATGATTCTATGACTTACAGCACAATCCAGAGCAATTAATCTGTCCACATAAGAGCCCTTAGGTCCTATCTATCTGCCCTATCTATCACTAGGGTGGAGCAACTGCAAGATGCTCCACCCCAGTTACTCTGGAAAAGGCTTAGGGCAGAGCAAGGCAACATAGGGTGCCCTAAGAGAGGTGGACCTGCTCTGCCCTAACTGCTCTAGGCAGTCCAGGAGAGGCATGTTGAGGGCATCTTTAGCATTGCTTAGGGCAGAGCAGTTACTCTGTATCCAGAGCATGTTTCCAAGGCAGAAATGCCCTCTTCCAGCTCCTCAGAGTTATACCACCTCAGGAGCAGGTATAGTAGTGAGTAGACCCATAGGGGTCCATGATAAGGCCTGAGTAAGAATGGCAGTGTTGACCAAAAATCTGAGTTATTGGCCAGCCTAGCTGCAACCCCTGCCTCTCAACCTCAGGATATGGAACAACTACGGCTGCCCACAAACCTGGGGATACAGCAGGCCACTCCAAGAAGCCCCTTGCATCCATCCTGTACTAGAGGTTTGTTGTAATGGAGTCTCAAGCTGCAGCCGTTAGTAGTTGTCAGGAACTTCTGGGCTTCCTTATAAGGCAGTCATCACAGCTGTTCCTTGTTCAGTGTGATCTGAGGCGGGTCTCCTCAGGAGCAAGTCCTCCCCATGTGTCAATTACTTAGCATGTTCTGGAGCAGTTAGGGCAGCCCAGGCTTCCTGACTCTCTGGATGCAGCATAACTTTCTGCTCTGGATACAGAATAGTTAGGAGAGAGCAGTTAGGGCAGAGCAGGCTGAACTTGCTCTGGATTGTGCCCTTAGTGAGAATGTGTGCCTTAATACTACCAAACAGGCTCAGGAGGTGTGGTGTCTATCTATCTATCCATCTAATTAATAGATTTATACCCCACCTTTCCCCCACACAAGGGGATCCAAGGTGGACCAGTGTGTTGGATTTCAGAGCAGGTATATATGTTCTTGACATATAATGCTACTCCGCCTCCTCTTTTGCCACTTCTGTTCCTCCTGAACAGCTGATAGCCTTCCATTTGTGCGTTCCAGTCATGGGAATCGTCCCACCAAGTTTTGGTTATTCCTATCAAGTCAAATTTCCCTTCACTCACTAAAAGTTCTAGCTCATCTTGTTTATTTCCCAAGCTCTGTGCATTTGTGTAAATGCAACCTGGAGGTTGCAACTCAATGAGTGTTCCCCCTTTTTGGGGGGACTTACTTCTGAGTAGACAGACCTGGGATTGCCCTGTGACCTAATGTTTCAGAATGTAGCAACAGAATTTAATATGAATGGAGCCCTCTGTAGTTCCTACATTTTTGGAACTAATGGAAAATTAGTTTTCTTTAAAAATCCCATTTTTACCATCCTGTAGTCACCATTGTCACTAACTCCCATAGTCACCATCATAGCTACAGATTTTCACTACTTTTCATGCATTTCCTTCTTTTAAGGGATTTGTGGGATGATCCACAGATGAAGGAGCCACATTTAACAAATGGAGGAGAATGAATGCACTAAGCAGTTGGCTGAACAACCTTCAGAACCAGCTAATGGCCAAAATGAGTGCACTGCAACATCTCAAGAAAGACCAGATCAGAGAGTTCCACCCATGTGCCCTGCCATAGGTTCTTCATTGCTTGCCCAGGTCCCCCCAGGTGACAGTTCTAGTGGTGAAAGAGCAAGATGGTCTGCAAGAGGGGAACCTGCACTGCACATTTCCCAACCTGCTCCAGGTTCAACACTTGCAACATACCAGCACATTGCTGATGTCCTTGGACAGATCAATGAACACCGTAAGCAATGGATGTTTTATGCACTGACCTTACTTGTTCCTGGCATTCTGATGGCTTTCCGCATTGAGTTTCAAAAAGAGACACATCTCACATCTAGATGCATTCTCCCATTAATTAAATTAATGGTGTTCCATAGCTCCCTTTGAATTTATGGTGTATGTCAAAGACTGATTCCTTCCTATATGTATTAATTTAAAACTAGATACAGGCATACACCAAAACCCAGGAAAGGAAGTAAAGGGGTAAATTTGTACCCGGGATCGAAAAGAGAGCCCAGACGTAACGGAGGGGACCAATAAATTTACATTTTCCAAACTCACCAGGCCTTACTGCCCATGGGGGATGCTGGAATCATGGTAGTGGCTGGTGCCATAAATCAATATTTGGCAGGACAAGATATTCACTTCTTAACACACTGTCAAATCTGGAAGGAAAGTGGCCTGCTATGTATATCCACATAATATGAAGTATTGGAGAGAAGTGCTTTAGAATGCTGATGTGATGATGATGATGATGATGATGATGATGATGATGATGATGATGATGATGATGATGATCTATCACAGATTACAGATCTATTACAGATTGACTGAAAACACATATTTTGCTCTATGCTTTTGGCAGAGAATGGCATCCTGAGAGAACTACGAGCCATGCGCAGAGAGATGCGCCTTATGAAAGGTGAACAACACCGAACCAATGCCAAGGTGATCTCTATGGCACATAATCTTGAGGCGATGAAGGAACAAAATCAACAGCATGAGGGTTGAAGCCTTTTGCTCCTTCCAACACAGAGAGTTTTGGCCATTGTTTTTCACCATGGACGGTGCTCACCCAGGTTATTAATCCATTACTGCAGAATTTCATTGTACCTAGTATAAGAGGAAAACACTTTAATAAAACTTTGTCAGGTGTCTTCAAATGTACGAGTTTCTCCATTTTCGCTTTTGGTACTGTAGCCATTGGCCACAACAGTGGTGTAGCTAAAGAGGGTGCAAAGCACTAGGTTTTGCAGGTTCCTTCATTTTTTCTCACCACCCAGAAGTAGGGTTGCCATAATTCCCTTCCACAAAACCAGAATGGTACAAAACCGCTACAAACCAGGACAAAACCAGTTCAGAGCCTTGGGTGGGTCACAATCTTCTGCGTGTCTACTCAGAAGTAATTCATAATAGTGAATGGGTTGAACAATGCCCCTCTATCGGCGCATCCCTCCCTGGCCTCCCTTACCTGAGGCACCAGTTAGGGAAAGCCCTCTTCAGCTCTCTCACACCACACACAACCACACCTGTATACACTCTCCTCTCTCTGGTTTGGTCCAAACCCAGGATTTGGACCTACCCTTACAGGATAGGACCTCCCAAACCAGAAATGTCCTGGATGTTCCAAGCATATGGGAACAACCCATAAGGAAAGGGATAGGGGCCACTTGCACACTGTGGCGAGACTCCCTGCAAAATCTAGTGCTTTGCACTCCCTCTAGCTATGCCACTGAAGCACAATCCTGACCATGTCTACTCAAAAGTAAGCCCTATTGTGTTCAATGGGTCTTACTCCCAAGAAAGTATCATTAGGATTGCAGCCAAAGTCACAGTTTTCTGTTGCCTGAATTTTCAGTAACACCTTTAGCATGTACCGTACCTCATTCCTCCTTTGGTAGGCTGGGAGTATTACCTAAATATTACAATACTTTAGGACTGGTGCTAAGGCAGAGAGATAATCTACAATATAACAGATAATCTACAGTATACAGAACTGAAAGTATACAGAACTGAAAGTACGGGGAATTCTTGCTCCGGTGTAAGAACAACTTACTCTGGATTCCAATATGAATTTCCCATAGGTTTTCACTAGGTGGTGCAGTAACTACTGGGGGCATGTAAAGCCTCTTACGTGCTCCTGTAGTTACTCTGGATTTGGGGGCTAACCCAGTAAGGCTGAATCCTGTAACCACAATCCTGTAATCCTGGATTTATTTAACAATAGTTCTTTGACCCCTTGTGCACTCATTTCTTATCTATTTTCCTTAACTGTGGCACCAATCCTTAGGGGCTACAACTACACTGTTCCCTAGTGGTCTTCAAAGTGGGGGTCAGGACCCCCTTTGGGGTCGCTACATCAGATAAAATCACAAGAGGGTGGGATCCACCATCTCGGAATCTGTCACTGGACTTTCTTGAGAGTAAGGCTGCAATCCTAAAGGCACTTTCATGGGAGTAAGACACATTGAACACAATGGGGCTTACTTTTGAGGAGACATGATTAGGATTGTGCTCTAAGTCTAATTGATTTCAGTCAGACATGGAAGAACATCCCTGTAAGTTTGACAGGGGATCCTGGACAGGTTTTTAATTTGAAAGGGGTTCCTGAGCTGAAATGCCTGAATATCTCTTACTGCCCTAGGGTGCAATCCAGAGTAACTAAATGGAGTCCTTGCTCCGGTGTAAGAACAATTTGCTCTGGATTGCAATATGAATTTCCCATATGTCTTCACTAGATGGTGCAGTAACTACGGGTACGCATAATGTCTCTTACGTGCTCCCGTAGTTACTCTGGATTGTAGGGCTAGTAAGCCAAGTTTAAAGAAACCGAATATAGCAGATATAATTTTTGCTCCTTGTATATTGTAATTGCCACACAGTTACACATTCTAGAAACAACTCTAGAAATAATAACAAAATAAGATTCTTATTATTATAAGAATAATAAAATAAGATTCTGAAGTCCAGAATGTAAAGATACAATAACAAATAAAGGACACTAGACTTCTGGGCTGTTTATCCCACTAATTCTAGTGGGGAAAAATAAGGCATTACGTCTTCAGAAATAACTTCAACAGAAGCAAATGCAATGCTGGAAAAGAGCTACTACTTTTCAGAGGTGGGAGTGGGCTTTGAAAATAACCTTGTGGTCCAGAGCAGGTAGAGCTGGCTAAAATCAATGTCATCAAATCCGCTTAAATTCCAGCACCGAAAAATGGTTTCCTATCATTTTATCAGGTCGATTTTAATGTCTTCATATAAAATCAATGAAACAGAGGGACATTTTCTTTCATTCATTTGGCCAGACTGCCCAGGTCTTTACTGGGAATTGGGAAATAATGTGCACAGATCTCTTCCATTAAGCACACAGTTTGAAAATCATACCACAGGGATCCAGTTATTATGTCAGAATATTCTCTTGCTAATTTTATTTTATCCACCCTTACATCATGAAATTTAAAGAAACATATTAAAAATATTTAGCTATCTTTTTAAAGTCTTACTTTTAGCAGTTGAGAAACAAGTGTGTTAACACAGAATCACCTACCCAGACATAAGTAGAAGGTGCTTTCACTCAGGTCAAGACACAGTTTTGAGCCAAGACAAAGAGATCAAGGTAAAGTGAAGCCTCCACTTCAGGTCTGCATTCATACTGAGTCAAATTTGCAGGTATTAAACCCACCAACAAGGAGGACCCACTGTATATAATGGGCAAAAATCCAGAGTAACTACGGGGAGTCCTTGCGTGTAAGAACAATTTAGGCTGCAATCCTAAAGACACTTTCCTGGGAGTAAGACCCATTGAACACAATGGGGTTTACTTTTGAGTAGACATGGTTAGGATTGTGCTCTTACTCTGGATTCCAATATGAATTTCCCATAGGTTTTCACTAGGTGGTGCAGTAACTATGGGTGCACGTAAAGTCTCTTATGTGCTCCCGTAGTTACTCTGGATTTGGGGGATTATTAGTAACTACCATAAAAAATAATCCTAAATTGCAGAATATAACTGGCCCAGCATAGATTATGCTGAAGCATAATAATTAATAATTAATAATTGATTGATTGATTGATTGATTGATTGATAATGGTGGTGGTGGTGCACGTCATATCCCAAAGAAGATAATGCAGACTTTTGCCAGCAATTTAGCAGGCTTGGATCTGAGTTTCACTTACTTTGAGTAGCCCCCTATCTCAAGGAACCAAGAACCCTCATAGGATATAGCTCTGCTGAATCAGCATGGGGAAGGTTGGATAAGCTTGGATAGTATTCATTCATTCATTCATTCATTCATTCATTCATTCATTCATTCATTTAAAAAATTTATATCCTGCCTTTCTCAGGTCGTAGACCGACTCAAGGTGGCTCACATTAAAAAATAGTATGGAGCTGCCCATCTCCAAATTGATCTTATCATTTGTGTGCCCCTTTAATTCAGAACACACGAAACATTAAAATGATCAGTATTTACACTGAGTATTTTTCCTTTAATAATTGCACTTTGACTAATTTGTATTTTGAGTTGTTCTACCAGTTTTGCCACATCCTGGCAAAAAGATTTTAGCATTCTATTTCCATAAAAATTACTAAATACTGTTCCTATAAATCAGACAGGCTTTACTGAGCAGTGTGCTTAAATAAAGGCAGAGGTGCTTAAACATTTCAGTATTTGCATACAACTCTCTTTTCAGTTTCCTTTATTTCTGTAAAACCCTTGGGGATTTTAGAGATTTAAGCATGGGATTCCACTTATAGATTTATCTAGCTCATTAAAACAACACTGAAAGCTTTCTTTCATTTGACTTTAAAATTTAAAAAAAAAAATGTGCTGCAAAAAGCTGTTTAATACTGTGCTTGTATAAATATTTCAGGGACAAGGAAATTGGGATAAATACAACCAATGCTTCTGCCTTTGGCTAACAATCCTTCACTTGGACTTTGGAAGGATTATTTCCCTAATTTTTTTTCTTTACTTTGATTTAAGAATATAGGGTGCAAAGCAGTCAAATGTAGCTCTTTATAAGTTGCAGTTTTCTCAGTGGGAGAGATCTAAGAAGGTACTTTGCATTTGTCTGGAAATCAATCAGACTTAAAATAGCTTAGCATTGGACAGATCATGCTCACAAACCTAAATAAATAGGATATAAATATAAATGTTATATATCATTATTTCAAACATTTATAACCTGCCATCCAAAGGCTCAGATTTCTTCCACTGATGGAATAAATGCATAAGATCCAACCTATTATAGTTTCCAATAGAAGCTTAATTCCCAATTCGTAGCTTTGGGGGAAAAGGTGATTGTAATGACACATTTTTAACTGATCTTGTTAAAAACATTCCTATTTTCTATAAAAATCATAGACTTTCCCCCTCCCAAAGCAATTCCTATTTAGTTGTAGGGTGATCAAGGTTGGGGTAAAAAGCACTAGGTTTTGCAAGGAGCATCGTCACTATAGCATGCAAGCTGCCACCTACCTTCTGAGCCTTTTTAGGGTGGGATGGAGGCAAATGCAGGTTGGTGCACTGGGGGCCATAAAGCTGAATGCCTCTGTTTTGCTTCCACTACCCAGGATGGCTCTGAAGGGTTGGGGAAAGGGCCCTTTCATGCAGCAATGAGGCTTCCTGCAAAATTTAGCATTTTGCACTCCCCTAGCTATGTCACTAATTGTGATTATAGAAGGAGTCACAAGTGTGGGCTGTGGTGGTGATGCAAGTGGCTAAGACACTGTGCCTGTTAACCAGCAGGCCAAGGTTCGAGACCCGGGTCGGCCCCACAAGACAGGGTGAGCTCCTGTCCTTAGCCCAGCTCTGTGACGCCAGCTGGATCCAATCTTATGGGCTCTGCCTTTCCATTGGACTAATTCAGTGGCGTGGAGAGGGGGGATTTGCTGCTTGGGTAACAGCCTATCCTCCATATCAATCTAACCCAAGCTTTCTTGCTTCGCATGCAGCGTATGCAGTGCCGAGCATGATGCCACAGTCTTCCAAGACTGACGGAGGCCTGCTCACAAGTAAAACAGATTAATTTTGGAATGAAATCCTTATGGTCAAAAAGTTCAACCAACATCTACAAAAGCTTGCTTATGAGTTATCGTTCTAGTCAATAAACATAAGGGCATATTAATAGAGTTGTTATCACATGGTTTTCTGTTTTCAATTTTCCTGATCCATAGAAGGAACCACAGAGGCCATCAAGAGCATTATATGAAATCATGCTCAATAGTAGCATATGATAAGTTTATTTAACCACTAGGTGGCAAATAACAACTTTCACACATAACCTTCGTGATAATCACTAGCCAATGAATAATTCTCCCCCACCCACAAAGCATATCTATCTATCTATCTATCTATCTATCTATCTATCTATCTATCTATCTATCTATCTATCTATCTATCTATGTCCTCTATCTAGATTACTCCACAATTCCTGATACTACCTTTTTATTCAAGAGAACATGCTTACAAATCAACCACAAGAATCTATATTATTCAGTCTATACAACTTGAATGTCACATACAGGACACTCAGGGTGATCAGATGTCATAACCACAAAAGAGGATGAACCCCCCCCCCCCAAAAAAAAAAAAAACATAGGACACCAAATAGATATGCAGAATATGACAAAATAAAAGCTAAAATAACTCATATATATTTGCTGTCATATGGTTAATTTAAACACTATACAATTTATTATTAAATTTAAAACTATTATATATAATTTATTGCATTATTGATTACAAGAAAGATACATGCTGGCTGCTTACAAGGAAAAGGAGAACAATGAAGATTTTTTACAAGGCTAAGAAAAAGGACATGTCCTGAAAAAGAGGACATATATGGTCAACCTGAGGACATTAGGAAAACAGTATCAGGCTGCTTGATAATCATTGTTTTTGCATTTAATGTCAACTGTGCGCATGCTCAGGCTGGATTCAGATATTGCCACACTCACAGGCTGAGATTCTGTGGTTTGACTGGGGATGATGTGGTAGACCTGCTTGGGGGAATAACACATAACAGTTTTATGGCACTTCCTATGTGTGTGTGGACGTGATCCTTATAGCAATAAAGTGTAGGACCTGGAGCTTAATGGATTGCAGAAGGATACCTTCATAAGACCACTTCCTTACCTCTGCCAGTCAAAGAGCCGACTTCAAAAACCAAGAGGTTGCATACATCCACCATGGCTTGTCACCTGTGATGGACTTTCCCACTAAAAATCTGTCCAGTCTCCTTTTGAAGACATCTAAGCCGCACAATATTACCACATCCTGTGGCAAGAAGTTCCACAGATTAATTACATGCTGGGTAATTAATTGCTGGGTAATACAGATTGCTCCAATCGATTGGACTTCACAAAATGCATGCTGACTTTCTTTGGTTTTAAATTTGGAGAATGCCCGAGAAACACAGCACAAGTTTGGCCAATATTTCAGGAGTAAACAGCAGAATTTGAACAAATAAAAACTTAAACGATTCAAATAGAAGTTTAAATGTTAGAAGGTATTCAATATTTTATGCTTAGGGCTGTAAAGCCTGCAAACAATATTTATAAAACCATTTTTTTGCTCCTTGCTATTTAGGGTAGAAAAACACAAGGCTTCATCTATTATGTGTTAAATTTAGAATCAAAGGCACAGCACAAATCTCATTCAAGATTAAAATTTCATAATAAGGAGCAATGGTGCAGTATTAAAAATGCATTTATTTGGCAAATTGCTTGTTCAATTGGCTTTACAAAAGATTTTTCTCTCCAATCATTCCATGTAGAGTTTTTGGATCAGAGAGCATAAAAGGCACATTGATGTCTAGTGCACAAAGCAGGTCTGCCAACAAACCCAAATAAATCAGACAAAATAATAGAAAGGAATATCAGTGGTGTAGATACATGGGGTAGCATGTTAAGTACTGCATTTGCAACAATGTGCCATCTAAGAGCCCTCCCATTTGCCAATGCAATAGTTCCAGGCAGCCACAGCAATATACAGATACTAAATTTAATGTAGCACTAAATTTGGCATCCACCAGTCTTGAAAGACTATGGTATCATGCTCGACGCGGCATGCGAAGCACAAAGTCCTGGGCAGATTGATATGGAGGATAGGCTGTTACCCAAGCAGCAAATCCCCCCTCTCCACATCACTGAAATGGTCCAGTGGAATGGCAGAGCCAGTTCCAGCTGTGTGGCAGAGCTGGGCATAGGACAGGAGCTCACCCTGTCTTGTGGGGACCTGGGTCTTGAACCCTGGCCTGCTGGTTAACAGGCACAGTGTCTTAACCACTTGCACCACCCACAGATTTCATGTAAAAAGGAAAATGTTTTATATGAAATATTCTGAATTTTTTATTCAAATCAGTGGCATAGCTGGAGGGGGTGCAAAGCACTATGTTTTGCAGGGAGGCAGTGGCCGCTCCTCCTTGCCTTTGGAGCCATCCAAGCAACAGGGAAGCAAAACGAACACATTCACTTCAATTTTGCTCTCAAAGCAAATTTGCTTCAGCATGACTTTGAAAAGGAGGGGTGCTTGGATGCCACCTGAGGCTCCCTGCAAACGTAGTGCTCTGCACCCCCTATAGCTATGCCACTGTTTCAGATATTTTGAAGAAAATCCTGCGGAAGACTAACCCTACAATCCAGAGTAACTATAGGAGCACATAAGAGACATTTATATTGACATAGTTATGGCACCACCTAGTGAAAACCTATGGGAAATTCCTATTGCAATCCAGAGTAAATTGTTCTTATGTCAGAGCAAGGACTCCCTGTAGTTACTCTGGATTGCACCCTAAAAGGCAAATCTCACATCCCACATTGCGGAGACTCTCAAAATATCTCTCATTATGAATTTCCCCTGTGCCAAATTGGATCTTTGCCTGTATCAAAATAGACCACAGTGATAAGCTAAATATCCACAGGTAGGCAGGAAATTAAAGACAGGAGACATGGAAGTGAAAGTGCTGGTATAAGGTTTCTGTTGTCCTGATTTTTTATCTGCTTTACACCGGAGACAGGAGATGATCTGGATATCATCTGATACTTTTAAAGTATATTCTAAAAAGATACTTCTTTTAAGTTCATTCAAAAAGGAATAGGATTTGACAGATTCTGCAGGTTGAATCTCGTCAATTTTATGCTGCCCTGGACCCAAATTACCATATATACCTCGCTTCAAACATCCACCCTTCAAACAGAGAGAGAGAGAAAGAGTTTCCAATTACTATAGTAAAGAGTCACTTTGTCTCACAATACAGATTTTCAGAGTCACAATATTTATATTTCTTATTTAATTTAATTTATAACTGACAGCAGAGGTGTCTTTCAAGATTTCAGCATTATTTATTGAGTAGCTACCTGGTAAAATTTCAGGTTTTGCAGCAAAACAAGTATAAAGGAAAATCTTGAACAACAAGATTTGGGGGAGATAAAAAGAAAACACAAATGAGTTTTTGGCAATGCTTCAGAACATATTCACTTGTGCATCAACACAATCAACTTTCAATTTGTTAAAGGATTTGGGTTTAGTTAAAAATGCATTTCAATTTATAAAAAGGTGAAAGTATTGTAACAATGTATGTCTGGTGTCTGGTCTTTCTAGCCCTATTCTCAGTTTGGACTAGGCAAAGGGGGTGCATGGTTGGTGTTCTGTATCCTATCCTCCTTCCCAAACCTGATCTGGCTATACAGATTAAGATGGACTTGCATCAGCTTTGCAGCCTACAATAGTCCAAGTCCAACACTAGTCCAAGCACAGACTGGGGCTTGCTTGGACAAGGGGACAAATGACCCCAGTGGGATAGCTAGACCCCGCATTTGCATCCGTTTTGTTCCCCTACCCAGAATGGCTCTGAAGGGGAGAGGGAAGGGCTGCTTGAATGCCACAGGAGGGTTCCCTACAATACTTTGCACTCTTTCTAGCTACACCACATGCTTATGAGAGAGAGAGAGAGAGAGAGAGAGAGAGAGAGAGAGAAAGAAAGAAAGAAAGAAAGAAAGAAAGAAAGAAAGAAAGAAATGGAAGTTGTGTTTAGAAATATTTTATACTGATGAATATAGAATAGAATGCTTTATTTGTAGCCCACTTTTTTTCCAGAGGACTCAAGGCAGCTCCCAATAATCCACAGAAAATCCACTAAAAACATCATTAAAAACATTAGCATCAATTAAAAATAACATTAAAACAGCAAATTTAAAAACTCAATGAAAGCATCCACATTAAAATCACACTGAAATACTGCATTTACTTAAATATAATGCACCATTGAATCTAATACATGCCCTGATTTTGGAGACTTCGGTGGAAAAAGGTGAGCATTAGATTCAGGTAAATACAGTATATATTTCTGCATAGGATAATTTAAGAAAAATAAGATGGAAATAAAAAGGTTGTCAGTGAATAGTTGGATATAGTTGGGATATGTGATTGAACCTTGTGGCTTCGCTGTTGCTGTAACATACAAATATCTTTATTTTATATTGTTATATGAATAAACATATACCCATGCATGGGGTACCCTGGGCTAGCAGCCTCCTCGGCCCTTCCAAGATAGTCTCCTGTGTCAGTATAAGAAGGATGTCCAAATCAAAATAAAAGCAGAGCAGTGAATGCATCGTGCAAGAATTATGGTTTGCTGCCTTCGTCAGCATTGGTACAGCGGGCATAATTCTTCTGAGAAGAAGCCAGTGGGGATTTTGGACACAAAACCATCTGGTGCAGAAGCCTCACAAAGCTGAAGGAGATGCTGCAAAACTCGGAGCTCCAACACTCAAACATGCCCGTGGTCAGGACTGACGGCGGCATAATCGTTGCTCAAGGGTGTTTTAAGGATGGATTAACTGCTGGTTCTTAAAGGTCACAGAAGTGCTAATTATGTGAGAGAAGAGGAAGAAAGAGGCCTCTGGAGAGAAAGAGACAGAGAAATTGAGAGAGAGAGAGAGAGAGAGAGAGAGAGAGAGACTATGGATTAAAAGGAGAATATAATCTTATCCCATTCTCGTCTAGGCCAAGAGTATAAAAGGTAAGCATGGAAGAAATAGAGTGGATACAGAGATGCTCTTTTCCCTGGTACCAGAACCAGGGGACATCCACCAAAGTTGAGTGATGAAAAGCTAGGACTAACAAAAGAAGATGCTGCTTTACTCAGAGGATAGCCTTTGGAACTCTTTGCCACAGGATGTAGTGATGGTACATGGCCTAGATAAGTTTTAAAAAGGAAACTGGACAAATCTCTGGAGGAAACATCCATCATGGGTTACAAGCCATGACTGATATGTGCACCCTCCTGATTTCAAAAGATGGCCACCTCAGAATTCCAAGTCACCTGGGAGGTCACCTGGATGCAGATGTCTTGGTTTCTTGCATTCTCCTGAAAGTATTTGGAGGGGCCACTGTGAGATAAGAGGAAGCTGGACTGGATGGGCAGTAGGGCTCTTCTTATCCTTCCTTCCTTATTTCCTATCTATCTATCTATCTATCCATCTATCTATCTATCTATCTATCATGGTGTGTCTACCCGATCTTTCCCCGTGCCAAAGCAAATACATATGGCACTTTACACAGGCGGCAATCCTAATCTTCAGTTAGGCCGGCTTAAGCCTAACTTAATTTGTTGTACTGGAGGTGTCATAAAAGTGCCACAACCAGTGGTGGGCTCCAGCAGGTTCACACCTACTCTATAGAACCAGTTGTTAACGAGAGATAGAACATATAAAATTTAAAAATAACCATTTAAAAGTGGCTGCCAGATGGTCATAGAACTGGTTGTTAATTTCTTTGAATCCCATCACTGCATAAGACACTTCTGTGCCACTTCTCGGCACAGATATTTGCTGTGTATTTGTTGCACATTCCCAACATCATCATGGGAATGGGAAGACCAATGAGTTGTGCTGCCCTAGGTAAGGATTCCACCTATAGTATTTTTTAAAAAGCTACAAAGTATTTCCAAGTATCAACAAGGTGTAAAATTCATCTTAATAACTGATTAAAAAAAATCAACTTGGTACCAAAACATTTATCAACAAGTTGTTTAAAAAATAACTTTCCTTGCAGTAAGTTTCATTGACTCTAATGGGGCTTGCTTCTGAGGAGATGTACATAGGACTGAGCTCTAAGACAGTAGGGAGCAAGTAAGGGGCAAGAGGCTCAGAGGGCAAATACTGCTCAGCAATCAAATACCAAACAAAACATGTGAATTTGAGCCTTTAATTCTCATGGCTCAATATAACAAATCACTGATGATCATGATGATCATGATGATGATGATGATATTGTATATCACAGTCATCAGTCATTGGAATTGGCTCTATTGTTGGGGGGGGGGCTGTTGTTTTATTGTTTTTGCTGTTTTATTGTTTTTAACATGTGTTTTTAGCCTGTTGTTTTAATCATTTTTAGTCTTTGTATAATCTAATTGTATTTTAATTGTATTTTAATTGTGTTTTAATCTGTATTTATGACCTATTTTTAATGGTGTTTTATTGTTCTTTTAATTGCTGTTAGCCACCTTGAGCTCCCTTTTGTTAGGGAGGAAAGGCGGGATATAAACAAACAAACAAACAAACAAATAAATAAATGTACAGTAGTTCAATTACTATCCAAGCAACTAGGAATAACAAAGGTATCATCTCAATATGTGTGGAATTCCCAGAAATTCTGGTTTTTTAAAACTGGGCAGTTGTTCTGGAGCCCCATTACGTGTTGTTGTTATTAGTATGTACTATTTCACAGTATCCAGGTGTTTGACTGGAATTGGCTCTATTGTGATTCAGTTCCTATACAAGGAACTAGGAATCACAAAGGTATTATCTCAATATGTATGAAGTTCCCAGGAGCGCTGATTTTTATAACTGGACAGTTGTGATACTACTTCTACTACTACTACAACTACTACAGTATTTGTATACTGTTTCTCAACCCAGAGTGATTTTCAGAGTGACTGAAAAAAATCAATAAAAATGTATTGCAATGAGTAGGCCGGTGTTGGATTCAGGGTGGTTAATGTCAGTGGCAAAGCCAGAAGGGGAGCAAACTGCCATGTTTTACAGCTTGCCTTACGACCAGGTCCTGGCACCAATTCCGGCCATATAAAATCCAGCACTTTTTTAGCAGTGAAGAGGATGCTAGGCTGGCACTGACGCTATATCCGATTGGTGCAGGGCTTCAGCGCTGGAACAATGCGTCACTGTAGTGCCAAGCAATGATATTTCTGCTGGCAGCTGGCACGGCTTTTGGGGGAGGGGGAGGTGGGGGAAGGTGGGAAAGGGGAGCAGAACAGAGTAGAGGAGAGAAGGACAAGGGAAAGATTGGGCCAAGAGTGGAGTAGAGACGGTGGTAGACTCTACTGCAATATCCTGTACAGGCATCCCCATTTATTGGATGGGTTGGGGACTTGAACATCTGCCAAAAGTGAAAACTGGAACCGAAAAGTGAAAAAAGTGAAACCCAAACGTTTTTAGTTTATAAATGTTGCCTCCGATGTGAGCAAGTTGCAAATTGCCCCTTTTATCTTGCAAATTCCTGCTGCCACAGAAAGATTTGTGCAAATGGATTCTCCTTAAATCCTTTGGGAATGGGACTGGACCAGAAGCTACAACATGGGGGAGGGCAATTTTGGCCTTTAGAACAGCAGGGAGTGGTTGAAAGAGTGGAACATGCATTGAATGAATGAGTTCTGCATATAAGTGAAAGGTGTTGAAAGAGTGGATCATCAGAAAACAAACTGTCAGAAGGAGACCTCTAGCTGTTTCCCTTGCTCCATCAGATACACTGCTGGGTGCCATTTTGGGTCCTAGGAAAGCCTAGGATTGGGCTGTCGCATAATTCAGAAACTCCCCCTAATTCAGAAATACTGTATTCTTTTACCAAGAGAAGTCAACTTGCTTGACCTGTTCAGTAGTACCTACTTGCATTATGGCTGCTACGTTCACAATCCAGTCACCTTTACTCAGAGAAATACTTTGAGATGTTTATTTACGTATTTATTTCTGCATAGAAAGACAAGAAACCACAAACGTGGAACCACAGAAATTTTTTGCACACTTCCACTCCTTTTTAGAAATAATGGCTTTTTCAAATACCAAAAATGTACCAAAAAGTGAATTAAGGTAACAATGAAAAAGGGAGCGTTTCTCCCAGCAGGGGTTGCAATTGCCGGTTCCAAGAGATGAGAGTTGATGAAAGCATTAGCTGGTCTAGATATTTTTTTCTGGTGCAGTTGCTGCTTCTCAAATTAGACCGAGATCTCAGCTGACGCAGTCAGGATATCTCTGTGCCGAAAAGATCCCAACATTTATCCAACAAATGAATGGCTTGTGGAATGGGTCGGCCTTTTTACTGATGTTTTTTGATCCGAGAGACTGAATAAGGAGGAAATGTCAAGAACATTCTGTGCCACCGTAACATCAAACTAAAATCATCACAGGGATGGAAGGAAAAACCGGAAGCTTGTTAAAGGTAGCCTTTCCCCCCTTCCAAATGAAGATCCTCCGCATAAAAATCTCTAGTCTCTGTGGGTGCAAACCTAACCTAGGATGGCACAACTCATTGCTCTTCCCATTCACGTGGAGGCAAGCATATGCCTGTGCACTGGCACAACCCACCCTAGGAGTGGCGCAAAGTGTCTTATTGCACTTTTGTGACACCCCCAGGTCAGCACAGGACTAATGCTATGGCCTAGGCTGGCCTAACTAGGTTTTAGGATTGCAGCCTTAGATATCTTTGCTTTAGTTCACTTTCGCAGGAGATGTTTAAATCCATTTTCGGAAAGCCTATATTCATGGGAGGTTGTTTAGCTCATTATCGTATTTGTATTTACTCAAATACTGTATTTACTCAATACTAATTCTGTATTTACTCAATCTGTATTTACTCGAATCTAAAACGCACCTTTTTCATACTGTATTTACTCAATACTGTATTTACTCAAATCTAAAAGGCACCCTTTTCAGCCAAATTTAGTCTTCAAAGTCAGGGTGCACATTAGATTTGATGGCACATTAGATTCTAGTAAATACAGTACTGTATTTCCATTATAAGTATACAACTATAACAATACTGACATAAAAAGGTAATATAAACCCACTGTTGTATAAAATAGGACAATTAGGTAAAAACATAACCCTATCGCCAGATTATTATTGTCATATATTATTGTCATAGGCCTCTGTGACTGCCACCCATCTGCAACATTCAGTACATATAACTCATTATTGTAGGAAGTAAAATTAAATTTTATACCAGCTTTGCAGCTATATTGTCACCTTATTTAATTTATATGGAAAGTACATTTTGCAAAATGCTGGGCTGGATGAATCACAAACCAGAATTAAGATCACTGGGAAAAATATCATTAACCTCAGGTATGCAGATGATACACACAACCCAAGGACTTGTGGTTCAAAGCATGTCCAGGTTGCCATCATGCACTTCTTTGTGGCAGGGCAGTGTAAGAAATAATTGTTTATCCAAAGTCTGTCTGTGATATAAAATGTAAAAATGTAAAAACAAACTGGACCACCATAGTCTGCACTAATTGAATGAACCATCTTCAAGGATAGCCCTATGTAGAGTGTATTACAGGAGTCTAGGGCACCAGGGCATGGACCACCATGGCTGCAATCTTAACTTTTCTGGGAGTTAAGACCCACTGAATACAATGGGGCTTACTTTTCAGAAGGCGTGGTGAGGATTGTGCTCCATGGCTCATGGGTTGGATATATCAGTCGAACCTTACAAAAGCCTCTCTGGCCACAGATGCCACTGGCCATCCCTGATTGTGTCCTCCTGGACTGGCTGGCTAGGTTGGAGCTGTATGATGATGATGATGATGATGACCACTTTTACACCAAGTTTGGCAACAAGTTCCACAGCATAGTCTTTGCATGCAAAACATCTCAGGATACGTCCCTGGCATCTCCAGATAGGACTAGAATAGATTCCTGCTTGAAAGCCCACCTGATTGTATCCAATGTGTCCAATCCTTAAAGACATGTAGGACACAAACATCACCACATCCTGTGACAAGGAATTCTTTTGTTTGTTCTAACACTCCAAACACTCGGTATTAGCCGATGTCCCCTGGTAACTCCAAGGTAACGGAACAAACATTCCCTGCCTTGAGGAGTCCTCTATGACTGCCACCCATCTGCAGGATTCAGTATATGCAGTGGTGGGATTCAAATAAATTAACAACAGGTTCTAGGTCCTAATAACCTAAATTAACAACAGGTTCTGTGTTCTGTGTTCATAGAACAACTTGTATGTCTCATTAGTAATCGGTTCTCAGAACCCGGCGCTCATTAGCAAAGGGTTCTATAGAACCTGTGAAAACCCCCTAAAGCCCACCACTAAGTATATGCCCCCACTGGAACAGCTATGCCAGTGCTGGAAAGTTGGTTAAGATCACAGTAAGAAGGGGCCTTTCAGGCCATTCGATCTGCCCGAGGTCTTCTGCTGTGAAGAACTCATTTAATTTATCTGCCATCTCTAAGTCCCCTTTTAAGGCTAGCTTTGGATTAAAGGCATCCCCCACTTATTGGACAAGTTAGGGACCAGATCACTGTCTAAAAATGAAAACTGTTGAAAAGTGGACCCAAATCTTTTTTAGTTAATAAATGTTGCTTCCAATGCTTTTTTAGCTAGCAAATTGTGAGCACCCCTTTTAACTTGCAAATTCCTGCTGCCCCACAAAGATTTCTGCAAATGGATTCTCAACAACTCCTTTGGGAATGGGATTCGACCAGAAACTACAACATGGGGAAGGGCAATTTTGGCCTTTCGAACACAGAGAGAAGTTGAAAGAGTGGAATATATGTTGAATGAACGAATTCAGCGTATAATTGAAGGTGGTTTCTCTAGCAGGCAGACTTACAGCCCAATCCAGAGCAACTAATCTGTCCACATAAGAGCCCTTAGGTTGCCCTATCTAACACTAGGTTGGAGCAACTGCAAGATGCTCCAGCCCAGTTACTCTGAAGGAGGCTTAGGGCAGAGCAAGGCAAGATAGGGTGCCCTAAGAGAGGTGGACCTGCTCTGCCCTAACTGGGGCAGCCTAAGCAGCTCAGGAGAGGCAAGTTGAGGGCATGTTTAGCATTGCCTAGGGCAGAGCAGTTACTCTGTATCCAAAGCCTGTTTCCAAGGCAGAAATGCCCTCTTCCAGCCCTCAGAGTTATACCACCTCAGGAGCAGGTATAGTAATGAGTAGACCCATAGGGGTCCATGATAAGGCCCGAGTAAGAATGGCAGTGCTGACCAAAAATCTGAGTTCTTGGCCATCCTAGCTGCAACCCCTTCCTCTCAACCTCAGGATATGGAACAAACTATGGCTGCCCACAAACCTCAGGATACAGCAGGCCACTCCAAGAAGCCCCTTGTATTCACTGTAGAATGTACTGGCATCTCATCAGGGACTCCTTAGAAGGCAGGCACCCAGTGGTGTCACCAGACTGGTGCGGCTGGTGTGGGCTGCATTGGGGATGCGCTCCATATGGGGTGATGTGCCGGAGGAGTTTGACTGTCCTTCGGCAGGCCCCGGGCGTCAGCACACCCATTCAGGCCTGCTCCAAGGTGGAGAATCAGCCAGAAGCTGCCACTTGTCTGAGGAGCTGGCCTGAACGGCCATCTGAGGTGCACTGCGCAGAAACACACTGAGCATGGCGAACAGCTTCAGAGGAGACTTCCTTAGAGCAGAGAAAGTCCGCGCCTCTGCACAGCCATTCGGCCTCACTCAGGAGGCAGAGCGGCAGCCGAATGGCTTCAGAAAGAGTACTGCACAGGCACCAACTCTGACGCCTGCACAGTCTCCCCCGAAGCCAAAAGGCTTCAGAAAAGTACTGCGCAGGTGTCAGAGATGGTGCCTGCGCAGTACTCTTTCTGAAGCCAGTTGGCTTCAGAAACAACTGCGCAGGCGCCAACTTTGGTGACTGCGCAGTCCAGGTAGGGGGGGCGCGCATCCCAGGGATGACGCACAGACTTCCGCACCAGGTGATGTGCAGAGTCATGTCACCACTGTAGGCACCACAGCTGTTCCTTGTTCAGTGTGATCTGAGGGGTGTCTCCTCAGTAGCAAGTCTTCCCCTTGTGTCAATTACTTAGCATGCTCTGGAGCAGTTAGGGCAGCCCAGGCTTCCTGACTCTCTGGATTCAGCATAACTTTCTGCTCTGGATACAGAATAGTTAGGAGAGTGCAGTTAGGTCAGAGCAGGCTGAATTTGCTCTGGATTGCAGCCTTAGATGGTAAACTGTCTCCAGACCTGGCAAGCTGTCAGCCTTGCTGATGAGGCAAGTTAATGTTGCTGTTAATGCCACTGGGGAAACCAACTGGCTGGGATCTTGTCCATGCTGGGCACCTCAAATGAGTGTGTCAGTAGATCTCAGACAGAATACTTCATATTTTAAAAAATAAAGGTCAATAGATGGGCTTTTGAGATGAGATGAGTTTATTAAATGGGTCTATAAGGAGACCCTCATCAGAAATGGGTGTATTAAGAGAATGGGGAAAGGGGCAACTGTCCCTGATGAGATTCTGGTGGCTGCCACAGTGCCCATTCCTAGGTTCCATTCATATTTTGGGAGACCAGCTGCTCCTCTGGGAATGGGGCACTTTAGGATTGGGCACATATTGGGGTATATTTACTATAATTATAATAGTTCAGTTCATATCTAGTATGTGCTGTTGTTTTTCCATATTCAGTACTATCCCATTTGCTTTGATATTCCGCACAGCTCCTTTTCTCTGATTTTCAAAAACCGAAAGTTATACATCAAAGTTGCAGAAAGAGATGGTGGGTGAGGGAAACAGCTTCTCTCCGCCCCTTCTTCTTTCATTTAACATTTCATTTCTGCAGGTATATAATGAGCCTAGTTTATATTGATTTTCATGAGAGATGGTCCTCAAAGGAGAGAATCTCAAGTTCCTCTGTGATATTATAATAATTCTGTTCTCATGCGCAGATTATGGCCGTTTATGCTCTTAACTCAGTCTATCTGTCTCATTCTTTAGGGCGGCTCAGTGTGGAAATCTAGCTACATTTTATTCTCTGTTTTATTGCATATAACCTATGGTACAGTATATCTCCTTTTTATGATCTTCCATCCAGATATATTCCTAACAAACTTGAAGTTCAGAAGGTTTAAGCAGCTTTTATTCAGCTAATAATCTCCTCTGGAGAAGCGGACTTTGATTTCCTTCCCAGTGGTAAAGCCCCAAGTCCCCAATGGGTGTCTCAAGTCTGCTGAGTATGATCCTGATTCTTGGGCTGGTGTCAAGGGAGTAGCTATCCAGGGGACCTTATTAGGTTATTACATATTATTATTATTATTATTATTATTATTATTATTATTATTACTATTATTACTATTATTATTATAAGGTTGTTGTCACCAGTTGTATCTATAAAAGCAAGAAGGAGGTATCTACGCCACTTTGTTCTCAGTAATTTTCATTCCTCCTTGCCATGCCCCAATTCCTGAGCAAGCGTCAGATTCTTCTTTTCTGTCACCCCCTCCAATTTTAACTTGTGTCCCTCCTGTTGGCAGCGTCCCACCAGTATAACCATTACACTGGTGTTAGCATCCCCCTGGCTCAAGGGTATCAAAACACTGGCATATTTGTTTCTGCTGAAGTTGCACAAAGCTGTGCCAGGAAGTGTAAGAGTGATGCTATCTCATCTGGTGCATGTAAGTGAAGGAGCAGCTTGCTCTGTTAATTTGTCTAGCAATTTTCTGTTAATTTGTCTAGCAGTCTTTGATCACAGGCAACAACTGGTTTTTAGGTTTTGGAGCAGTTGCAATTATTTCTGCAAAACCCAAACAGAATACTCCATTATCAGTATAACCTTGTTATACATGGATTTTTTTGTACACAGATTTGATTCAACTCGAATGGCCACTGCAAACCACATTTTTTAAAAACTGCTTTTCTACTGTTGTAGAGAGGTAGTCATGCAAGAATCATTCAATTTTTCAGTCCCAGAATCAAACCCCTGCAGATATTGAGGCACAACCTTTGCAATAGAGCAGCAAGAAATCTGGAATTAAACCTATTTTTCCATTGTTTTCTTTACACATTCTTTTTTTATCCGTAGGAGGTTCTAGAATGGAACCCTAGAGGATAAAGAGGGACACCTGTATTTCAGATCAGGCATTAATCAAATCACTTCCGCTCTCACTGCAGATAGTGTGATTATCCCTACAATCCAGAGTAACTATGGGAAGATGTACCTACCCTGCATTGCTCTATGCATTTCCCATAGGTTTCCCCTTGGTGACACCGTAACTACGTCAGTGTAAAAGGTCCAGTTACTCTGGACTGTACTCTGGATTGTAGCCTATGAGTTTGTTGTGTTACGAAAATTAACTGCCAGAAATAACTGCAGTCAGAGTTAGAATCCTAGAATCCTATGGTGCCTCAGCTTCACACTTTACGCTAAGGAGCACATTTGTGCTGTGCATTCTGTGTTTTACAAAAAAGTGAAGTATAAAAGCAGTATTAAGGGCACAATCCAGAGTAAATATGGGGAGACTTTGCTCTGGTGTAAGAACAATTTGCTCTGGATTGCAATATGAATTTCCCATAGGTTTTCACTAGGTGGTGCAGTAACTACAGGTGCACATAATGTCTCTTATGTGCTCCCGTAGTTACTCTGGATTGTAGGGTTAGTGTTTTGATTTTGCTATTTCAGTATTTTTATTATGTATACCTTTAAATATGACCTTTATCATCCATTTTCTTTTTGTCATCCTGATCATATCATGCTAGTGGTTTAGCTGGAGCAGCTGCAAAGCAGTACAGTGAGGTGCCTGCAAAACTTAGAGCTTTGCACCCTCTCTAGCTATGCCACTGCATCAAACTTGAACACAATCCTAACCCTTCACCCCCCTGGTTAGGCTGGCACAAGTCCCTTGCGCTGTTCCAGGAATGTCAGAACAGTGCTGTAAGGTACTGTACAGCACAGATGTTGCTGACTTTTCCACACTACCATGGGAAGATGGAGACAGGTGAGTTATGCTGCCCAAAATTGGTTAGGATTGCATCCCAGTGACCCAGCTGCACTTCTTTCACTCTCTACGTATGTGAATTGGACTCAGTTCAAAGGAAAAGCTACTTACCTGGGAGGCATTGAACTGCGCATTATTCCACCTGGACAGATTCCCATTTAAATCAAGGCATGCGGGATCCATAGCATACAGGATGCTGCACATGGCTTGCAGTGAGTTATATTCTATCGGGATCCAAAGACTAGATGGATGGCATGCTAATATGGCAAGTTATGGGATGCAGCACACCAGAGTACTTTTTCTCCAAGAAACTTTGCATTCAAATCAGGCTATGAAGATGCTGTTGTGACGTAGACAACATCAGAAACAACAGCTGTCCTTCTACTTTCCTCAAAACTACAAAAGAAAAACAAATACTTGCTTCCTATTCTGCACTTTATTCTACAATAAATCTAACCAGACAACCAGTCCAAGAGTGTCTGTTCCTTCCTTCTCAGAATACCATACCTTTCATTTACAGCCATCCTTTTCAGTTCAGAAGGTACAATTTCTGATTATCCCCCACATTTGAATGCAGCCTGCATTCTTTCGACAGTATTATTCTGTGTTCAAAGTGGCATATGTTTTAGCTACTCTTTATTAGCAATTTATCTCAATCCTTATTATCTCAATACTTATCTCAAGTATTTGAGACTTCCCCTACAATCCAGAGTAACTATGGGAGCACATAAGAGACATTACGTGCACCCGTAGTTACTGCACCTCCTAGTGAAAAGCTATGGGAAATTCATATTGCAATTCAGAGCAAATTTTACTTACACCGGAGCAAGGACTCCCCGTAGTTACTCTGGATTGCGCCCAAAGTCTCAAATGACACAGTATTGGAACGTGCTGGAATCTCTAGCATGTTCACACTTCTGAAACAGCGGCGTCTACACTGGCTTGGGCATGTTGTGAGAATGGCTGACGGTCGGATTCCAAAAGATCTCTTATATGGAGAATTAGTGCAGGGAAAGCACCCAAGAAGGAGACCACAGCTGCGATACAAGGACATCTGCAAGAGGGATCTAAAGGCC
The DNA here is from genome assembly GCA_030015325.1 of Cryptoblepharus egeriae. NCBI lineage: Eukaryota > Metazoa > Chordata > Lepidosauria > Squamata > Scincidae > Cryptoblepharus > Cryptoblepharus egeriae. The sequence goes on from JAREYC010000001.1 coordinate 5,885,286, forward strand.
TTGGGAATGGACATCAACAGCTGGGAAACCTTGACCTCTGACCGTTCAGCGTGGAGGCAAAAGACCCAGCATGGCCTTCTCCAACTGGAAGAGACACTTGTTCGGCAGGCTGAAGCAAAGAGGCAGACCCGAAATCAGCGAAACCTGGGCCTGGGCAGGGGACGGAATTTATTTGTCCTCAGTGTGGAAGGGATGGACACTCTCAAACTGGCCTCTTTAGTCACACTAGATGTTGTTTCAGGACCTCCAATCAGAGCATGATACCAGAGTCTTTCCAGACTGAAGGATGCCAATAATAATAATCTCAATCCCATTTCCCCCTCCCTTTCAGAAAGAGTGAAAGCCAAGCCTAAGAGATTTTTGCCTCTTTAACGTTCCATCATAAAATGTGTAAAACCTGACTTCAAGTTAAAAATAAATCCATGCTATACAAATGCTTTTGGCTATTTATAGGAGCACTTTATGAAGAATCAGGACAATACAGACAATGGGATGAGGAGGTGGTTAGTGTCCCACTGAGTCAGCTAGCAACGGGAAGATTCCTACCAAGCCATGCTAGGGAGGAGCTGTTGCTCAATTTGACAGGACAAGGCTCTTGATACCTCCAACTAACAGTGCAATCCGAAGCATGTCTACTCAGAAGTAAGTCCCATTGAGTTCAATAGTCTTTACTCCCAGGAAAAAATGGTTAAAATTGCAGCCTTAGGGTGCAATCCCAGAGTAAGTATGTGGAGTCCTTGTTCTGGTGTAAGAACAATTTACTCTTGATTGATTTTACTCTGGATATGATTTACTCTGGATATGATTTTCCCATAGGTTTTCACTAGGTGGTGTCGTAACCACGGGTGCATGTAATGTCTCTTATGTACTCTCTTATGTAGTTAGTAGGGTTAGTAACCTTGGGTAGCAGAAAAGCTAAGTGGATATTAGAATATTGTATATTCACTGGAAAAGAAACCCAGCTTCATAATTTCATGTTCAGGGAAGAAGTATTACTGTATTTACTCAAATCTAAGTAAATTTAGATTTTACTAAATTTTCACACCCTTTTTTGCAACCTTTTCAGTCAAATTTATTCTCCAAAATCATTGTGCGCATTAGATTCAATGGTGCATTAGACTGGAGTCAATATGGCAATTCTAGTATGTCATTAAATGTTCTAATTATAAATATAGGTCAGTATTTTGTGTAACAGTTTACTCTATAGTAATAAAAATGTAACATAAACTCATTATTGTATAAAGTAGTGCAGTTGGGTAAAAAATCATAACATAAACCTATTGTCATATTATTATTGTTCTATGCAGCTCTATACATATTGTTCTATGCATAACTCATGTTCTATGCAGTAAAATTGTATTTTAACTACATTTTAATGTGTTTTAATCTCTATTTATTACTGTATCTAATTTTATTGGTGTTTTATTGTTTTTTTAATTGTTGTTTGGCCGCCTTGAATTCCCCCTTGTGGGGGAAGAAAGGTGGGATACAAATTGCTTAAATAAAAATAAATAAAATAAAATAAAATTTTGCACCTGCTTTGCAGCTGCGCTTTACAATCGCCAGCAAACATTCTTGTTAATCTCAAGCCTATAAAACTGGAGGGTGCAACAGATTTGATGTTGCATTAGATTTGATTAAATATGGCATATTGTGACACATTCATCGCAAATCCTAACAAATGCTAGTTTGAGCAAGTTGACAAACAAGTTTGGGACTGCTGCTGCATTCTCCAGGCCAAGGGGAAACTCCTTACCTTGAGTATCACACCAGCAGTCCCAATGGGTCTACTCAGATCTGCACCACTTCAGAGGTGGCGTAGATCTGAGCAAAACAGACCCTTTCAACAGAGCTTATCATTTTGTGGGTCACCATATAGGACGGCAGTTTGCAAGGTTAAAATAAAAGATGGTTTGAAATGTTACAAGGGCTAAAGTGGCAGCAAGATTTTGGTGTCGTGAGTTGGTGTTGCGGAAATTCTGCAAAAACATTCTCTCTGTGTCCAACCTCCAGTGTGTCCCTTGCTCCAAGGCAGTACATTTAATTAATTCTCTTAGAAGTACCATTACAGCTCAGCATGGCATGGTAGAAACTGCTTTAACCTCCAAATCTTTTGAACTTTGAGACTTAATTTTAGATAATTAATGTAACCACAGAGTTTGTTGCTGCTTGAGCCCAAACGTATGTGCATCCCAGTCAATGAGCCCTATGAGGATATGGGGAGTTGCAAACAGCTGTATATTTTTTATGTATACTGCTTTACCCTACAATCCAGAGTAACTACGGGAGCACGTAAGAGACATTACGTGTACCCTTAGTTACTGCACTACCTAGTGAAAACCTATGGGAAATTCATATTGGAATCCAGAGCAAATTGTTCTTACACCGGAGCAAGGATTCCACGTAGTTACTCTGGATTGCGCCCTTAGCCACTTTATGTTTCCTCTTTAGGAAGAAATGTGGGGTAAAAATAGAATAAAATATAATAAAATTATGTGAGGAGGGATGTGTGCCTTTAACCTATTAATTTTTCATCATGTATTGAATTTCATAACAAAATGCAAACATGTTAAAGGGGAAGGGGAACCAACCACTAAATGCCTGTGACAAAAAGATGCCAAGAATATATTTAATCATTCTTGAATAGCAAGTGGACTGAGAAGGATCCCAGTAAAGAAGGGCTAGTATGTGGTTTGATCATAGAACAGAAGCCATTATGAAGTGGAAAATGTCATTAATTGCTGGACTTGACTATATGCTTTAAAGCTTTATCATCAACCTCTTTCCTCTAAACCCTTAGGATCCCATTTATTTTTCTAACACATCATCCCAGGACGGGTCAGTTAGACCCGGCTGGAAGTTTTTACTGGAATTTATTATTATTACTTGACAAGACTTTCTGAGTTTTTTTACTTCTAATGAAACAGTTACAAATCCAAAAGAATAAAAGTTTTTGAATTTACAGTTCGCTTATTCAATTTTTTATATATATCCATATTTTATATATATCCATATATATCCATATATATCCATATATATATATTAAATATATATATAAATATATATATTTATATATATTTTATATATATCCATATCCATATTTTATATATATCCAAAACAAAAAGATTTAGAGGTTCTCAGCATGGGTTTTATTGCCCTGAAGATTCCCCACAACAACAAACAACAAACAAAAGGATGGTCTCAGCATAGGGTTTTATTGCCCTGTCAATAAAAGGCAGTAAAAGGCAAAATGGGTCTAATAGACCCATTTTGGGATGATATGTATAAATTGGAATTTACAGAAAAACTGTAAATTCAAAAACTTTTCTGCTTTTGGATTTGTAACTGTTTCATTAGCAGTAAAAAACACAGAAAGTCTTGTCAAGTAGTAATAATAAATTCAATAAAAAACACAACACAAACTTCCAGTCGGGTCAAATTGACCCGGTTGGGATCCTATTTGCAGGGAGGTCAATGAATTTAATAAAAATCATTGTGAATCCGTCAGAAAGCTCCATTTAGCTGGGTAGTGTGACTTCAGATGTGGTTGCTTCGTGATGTTTGAATAGCATGAGATACTATTAGATGAACAATGAGAATTACTTACTTAATGCTACCCTTCTCCTACCTGTCTCCCACCTCTGACACACATATACACCTATACATGTATAGGTGCATATACATATACACCTATATTTATAGTGGTACACATATACCAGTATTTATACTATAATATGGACTATAATATGGATATATATAAAAAATTAAAAAAATTGTTTTCAAACCCTACAATCCAGAGTAACTACGGGAGCACGTAAGAGACATTACGTGTACCCGTAGTTACTGCACCATCTAATGAAAACCTGTGGGAAATTCATACTGCAATCCACAGCAAATTGTTCTTACACCGGAGCAAGGACTCCCCGTAGTTATTCTGGATTGTGCCCTTACCCTCCTTGGGCTACAGTACTGTCTATGAGCAGTTGATGTTTCGAGTCCCTGGTATATACACTCCATATACTAATATACTTCATATACTAATCCCAGTATTCCCCATATACTCTATATACTAATCCCAAATATTATAATTGATTCTTTGTGCAGATGATGAAATAGTGTCCAGATTCCAAAAGCTCACACCAGAATAAATGTGTCAGGATGCACATTCTTGGAAATTACTGCGATCACATGTGGGGGTATTCATTCCATTAACAATAATGATACATACTTATGTCCTGGAAATCTTGAGACTTGTTCTTCTTCCATCCAAAATCCCTTAAAAACTCCTTTGCAAAATCAGACTACTGTATACAATACAGGCCTTTCCCCACTTTCACTTTTTTCTGATCAAGTTTCAGCTCACAGGCTTTACAGTGATCTGTATGCTGTTAAATAACATTGAAAAGAATAAATGAGGAAAATTTCTAGAAAGGTTTCAGTTTAGTTGCTGCATAAGCAAGGAATGCCTTTACAACTTCTGAAAGCTATACAGATTAGAATAACAGACTGTGAACGTCCATACTGCAATATATAATATTATTGCATGAATGTATATTGGCTGGGGATCTGGGGACATGAATAGCACATAGCTGGTGCTGGACTGAAATATTTAGGACTGAAATATGATAATGTTCCTTGCTGGTGAGATTCCCTATGAAATCATGGTGTCCAGTACTATATCTAGGGCTCTAAATCAATGTCTTCTTGTTGTGTACTTTAACAGAATTTAAAACATGTACTAATAGAAATCAATTAGCCATGTACAGCAGGATCAGTGAGTTCAAAATGAGCCTACAGTACTTTGTCTTGTGGCAGCAGGACTTGAAGGATGAGTAGCTGATAAGTTATTGATCTCTACTAATAAAGAATATTGATACAACATCAGGATGCGGTGAATATTGAAATGTAAAGGTTCACATTTGTGATCTGCTACATAGTTCCAGTATCAGGGCAGGATCAGGGAAGTATAGGGTAAGGAGTGGACTGGGTTGGTTTCATGGATGGATGTACAGAAATTAGAAACAAGAGTGATGGAAAGTGATCAAGTGATGTTTTTAATCAAGATGACTTTATGGCTGCAATCCAGAGCAAATTCAGCCTGCTCTGACCTAACTGCACTCTCCTAACTATTCTGTATCCAGAGCAGAAAGTTATGCTGAATCCAGAGAGTCAGGAAGCCTGGGCTGCCCTAACTGCTCCAGAGCATGCTAAGTAATTGACACAAGGGGAAGACTTGCTCCTGAGGAGACACCCCTCAGATCACACTGAACAAGGAACAGCTGCGGTGCCTACAGTGGTGACATGACTCTGCACATCACCTGGTGTGAAAGTCTGTGCGTCATCCCTGGGATGCGCGCCCCCCCACCTGGACTGCACAGTCACCAAAGTTGGCACCTGTGCAGTTGTTTCTGAAGCCAACTGGCTTCAGAAAGAGTACTGCGCAGGCACCATCTCTGACACCTGCGCAGTACTTTTCTGAAGCCTTTTGGCTTCGGGGGAGACTGTGCAGGTGTCAGAGTTGGTGCCTGTGCAGTACTCTTTCTGAAGCCATTCGGCTGCCGCTCCGCCTCCTGAGTGAGGCCGAATGGCTGTGCAGAGGTGCGGACTTTCTCTGCTCTAAGGAAGTCTCCTCTGAAGCTGTTCGCCATGCTCAGTGTGTTTCTGCGCAGTGCATCTCAGATGGCAGTTCAGGCCAGCTCCTCAGACAAGTGTCAGCTTCTGGCTGATTCTCCGCCTTGGAGCAGGCCTGAATGGGTGTGCTGACGCCTGGGGCCTGCCAAAGGACAGTCAAACTCCTCCGGCACATCACCCCATACGGAGCGCATCCCCAATGCAGCCCACACCAGCCGCACCAGTCTGGTGATGCCACTGGGTGCCTGCCTTAGAAGGAGTCCCTGATGAGATGCCAGTACATTCTACAGTGAATACAAGGGGCTTCTTGGAGTGGCCTGCTGTATCCTGAGGTTTGTGGGCAGCCGTAGTTTGTTCCATATCCTGAGGTTGAGAGGAAGGGGTTGCAGCTAGGCTGGCCAAGAACCCAGATTTTTGGTCAGCACTGCCATTCTTACTCGGGCCTTATCATGGACCCCTATGGGTCTACTCATTACTATACCTGCTCCTGAGGTGGTATATCTCTGAGGAACTGGAAGATGGCATTTCTGGCTTGAAACAGGCTTTGGATTCAGAGTAACTGCTCTGCCCTAGGCAATGCTCAACATGCCCTCAACTTGCCTCTCCTGAGCTGCTTAGGCTGCCCCAGTTAGGGCAGAGCAGGTCCACCTCTCTTAGGGCACCCTATCTTGCCTTGCTCTGCCCTAAGCCTCCTTCAGAGTAACTGGGCTGGAGCATCTTGCAGTTGCTCCAACCTAGTGTTAGACAGGGCAACCTAAGGGCTCTTATGTGGACAGATTAGTTGCTCTGGATTGGGCTGCCTGTCTCATTTAAGCTGAAATTACAGCATTAGCTTTTTCATAAGACCCAGCCATGCATGCAATGTGAATAAAACTATCTTAAATTGTTGAAAGGAAAGAAAAAGGGTCTGGATGTCTGCTGAAAAATTGTAGTTTCAGCAGTACTCAAAAGTCTGGGATGAAACTATATTCCATGCTATATTTCAGTTTTATTTATTATATAGGTGTTTTATTTTATGGGAGCAGCACTTTTTTAAAAACTTTGAATCTGGTTGGAAAATTCACCTGTATATCATTCTTAATCCCCACACTGTTCTGGGTTTATTTTTCCAGCAGGTAATCTGATCTGGATGAGTCCGCATTACTGAAAATCTACTATAGTATACTGACTATAGTAGCATTATTTTATCTTCATCTGTTTTTAATAGACGCAACGGCTGCCTAAGCTAGACTTAGCTGGTACTTTGGCAGCTCCCCAAGCCGCTGATCTGTTCTTTAGTGTGTCACTTAGAAGAGAAATCTTGTTTTAGTTTACTGTTGGCAAACAAATTAGCTCATACTCCCCCCCCCCCCATCCACCAGAGTATCTAATGCATCACAATAGACTTCAGTGGTCAGTGGCATCTCTGTATATGTCACCCAGGACACGTAGACAAAAAGGAGTGCGTGTTTCTCCTGCAGCAGAAAAGCAACCTTGCCTGTTATTGAACAGGCACATTCATTGCTTCTGGGCAGGTAAAGAAATACCTGATAATACAGGAAAGAAGAGAATGAAGAAAAGCTAGGCAGAAAAAAATGAGAGTTGTAGCTGCAACCATCTCCAGATCTTCCAGGCACAAAAGTAAATGAGTGAAGAAGACAGCATTTAACCAGCATTTATATCGTATTTGTGTCAAGCTCCTTTGCATAAATGCAAAAACCAATTTGCGTTCAATCCAGGCTTAAGGATGGACAGACAGACGGACAGACGGACAGACGGACGGACAGGGACGCACACACAAATTTTCTCAAAGCCATCTGGCTTTGCCCTTCCTTGTGTGTCAAGCACATGTTCAGCCAGATTCTTTACTAGAAGTGTTATCAAACAAGTTTTGCTCCATTCCTAAACACGTTTTCATGGGAGTAAGCCCGATTGAATATAATGGGAGTCACTTCTGAGTAGACAAGGATAGGATTCCACTCTGTATCTGAACAAGAGCACATGGTTTGATTTCCAAATTGTGAATGTGTTTCACACCCCATCTATTAGTTGGTCAACAAGGGCTTTCTGGTTTGCAAGTGTAAGCTTTTATCTTACAACGCCCCCACCCCCAACCTCCTGTTTATTAGTTTTGTAACTATGTAACCGACTTCTAATAGTTGTCCAGATCTCCCCACACTTGTGAGATCCTCAATATCTTTTGGGTTAGGTTCTGAATCCTGGATGTTGGGTGCCATTGCATATATACAATAGCCCAATTCTCATGAAGTCTCCAAAGTGAATGAATATGTATTATGACAAAAGGGGGAACAATTTTGGTCCCTTGCATGCCTGGAGAAAGTCTTGTGCATGTATAATTCTTCCTAGATATACTGCAAATAGCAACAAATTTTGCACAAGGCACAGGGAGAAACCTGCAGCCATGATCCTGCTCGATGTGCAATCGCAGCACAATCTAACTTGCACTGGAATAGGCAGGCAGTTGGGCTGATTTATATCCAGCACAGTGTAGGGTGCTGCTGCACTAGGGTGTGCACCTTACCCAGGATAACACAGCAGCAGTCCCATTGGGTCTACTTGGATCTGCACCACCTTAAGTATTCTTGAAATTTTACTCCTGCATCGATGGGTTAATTCGGCTAGGAGTGTAATAAAAGTCTGCAATAAAATGCCCATGGATTATTCCTCTCTATCCTGCCTTGAGCTTTTCCTGTCTCTCTACAGATAGCCTTCTTGCATGCTAACCAGAACCTTATACTTGCTGCTCCTCGAAATTCCAACCACGGAATTGATCCACAACCCAAAGTTCCACAACCCAAACTCAGATGTCTCCTAAGTGCAGTCCTCTCCACAGAACAGACTTTGGGTTCTGGCTCACAAGTCTTCATGTGACATTGTTTTTAAACTGATCCAGGAAGCACATGCACACCTGGATGCATTACAGCGGGTGTAGGAAATCTTAGGCTGCAATCCTTTACATTGTTTCCTATATGTATTGAACACAGAGGGACTTGCTTCTGGGTAGATATGCATAGGATTGGACTGTTAGTGGTGGATATGAGCCATCAAGCAACCCCATCCCATCCAGATGATAGGGGGTTGACCCACAGACCATAGTGGGCAACAGCTAGTTCTCTCGTTGGACTTTGCTCTGATCCACAGTTGATGGGCAGTGCTGCTCCGATTGCGCAGAGGGCTGTGTTACAATGAAGGTGGAGCATCCTCTTTTACCAATTCAATAGAAATTTTCCTGCCTCTGTTCACATTAAGCAGTGCACAAGTATTTGCAAAGTACATTTGTGGATATAAAGCATCTCTGACTTGTGACTGCAAGAAAGAAACATGTAAGCAGAGCTGTGCATGAAAATACCCATACATGATGAGCACATCTGTACAGGTATTTTCATGCACAGCTCTGCTTATATATTTCTTTCATGCCGCTTATGCATATAGCCTAGTAAACACCATCATGTTCTCAGTGAGCGTGAGACAGATGCATGGACAGCATGGGGGGGTTTTGACAACCATGACTGCTAGCTCCAGGAGACCATATGACTGGAAATTTCCAGATTTGTCCTCTTTTTTAGTCTCCTGTCTGAATGTCCTCCAAAAGGGCTTCGTTATCCTCTGTTTTGGCTTCATTTTGGAAACCTTGTAATGGTGTACAACACCCTATCGTGTCATATGTTGATGGATTTGTATTGAAGAGCAGAATCCAATGCAAAAATTAGTTTTGAAATATCCCCTTCCTATCAAAGCTTATGGCCAAAAAAATAAAAATAAAGAATATGCATTGAGCTCGAGAGGAAAGTGAAAGTGCCCAATATTACGGCTTTACTCATGAGTAGGCAAACATACCATTGTCCACCAAAAAGGCCAAGCTGAGAGGAATCCAAGACCTTGTCCTCCTTTTGAGGTTTGGGCATTGGGTCACCCTGTGCTGGCTTCAACAAAAATAGTGTGAAAATCTGAATATCTTTAAGAATATCTGATCCTAAAAGAGTAAGACACAATGGAAAATTCAGAGAGCTAGAATCTATTAAAGCAAATATAGTCCCAGGGTAAATTAGATTACCTTTTCTCTTTCGTTTAACCGTCTACCAAAGTAAACTAGACAGCTGTACTGCAGTCCTTGGGATATCAAAGAAATAACTGGGAATGGATTTGATCAACGGAGCTCCCTATTTATTTCCTAGGGAGTCAGCCTCTGTGAAGTGAATTGGTGGAACAAAATGATCTGCGCCAAGATGGAGGCTCTTGTCCCAAGCTCCAGATCAGATAAACGCAAAAAGAAATCTACCTAACCGTTTTCAGTGCAGCTATCTGGGTGGGTTCGGCATCCTTCAACGGGCAGGCGATTCAACAGATGAAGACATCATCTGAAGGTCTGTAAGAGAACTTAGGCTGCAGAGTTACGCCATGAGACCTTGAATGCCAAGCCATGCAGCTGGCCATTACATTCACATATTGCTCCAAGGTGGATACAGGCACTCAAGCCCAGACATTCAGATATAGCAGATATGGCTCAATAATACCTGCCCTATTTTTAACATTTCTGATGAAAATTATGAGATTATTTCAGAAACTTTCACCTTCTTGTGTCTCTCTTGCAATGTTGATATTGCAAACTTTTCTGTAAAAGCAAATTTAATGAGAAAGAAAGAGAACTCCAAGTAGTAAAAGATTTACAATATGCAGGAACAAAGATTATAATACTCTGAGATTTCTGCTTAGAAATGTTAACAGCCCCACCCTATGGTGTCTACCACCCCATGGTACAGTGGCACCAAAACACCCATCGTTGTATCCTACAGGACCAAAAAGGTTCTTGATTGGGAGACTGAGATTGATTCTTGATTGAAACTCTGAGATTGGGAGTCTGAACCCCCAAGCCATGTTCCCCCCAACCCAGTTATACCCCAAGTTCCCACAACTGATCCCTTCCCCTCTCCCATGCCTGCTTGCTATCCAGCAGTTCACTGACCCAGTTGGGAGGGGAAGCCCCAGTGCAAGTGCTAGCCATACACTGGTGGCACTAGCCTCCACACGGCCACATCATACTTACAGCATGTTTGCAACCATGTGCATGCCTATTCCATTAGCACTTGGATTAGGCCATGGAGCAGGGAAAGGGAGATGCTTATTAATTTCCCCAGAGGCAAACCATTGTCAGAGGCAGTTCATTCATTCATTCATTCATTCATTCATTCATTCATTCATTCATTCATTCATTTTTATTAGATTTGTAGTCCGCCTTTTTCTTCAAAGGGCACCCAAGGTGGCTAACAATCAAACTGCAATTACAACAATAAAATAATAAAACAATAAAATAAGTTAAAACAATATAAAAAGTCATTCAGCAACAGAACAGGCAAAGATGGATTAAAAAGTAGCCATTATGTGGCCTCAAATGCTCTTTTAAATAATAAGTCTTTAGACCCTGCCGGAAGGTTGAAGAGGAGGATGATCTTAATTCAAGGGGGAGGGAGTTCCATAATGTAGATGTGCCACCACTGAGAAGGCTCTGTTTAATGTTGGTGTGGGGGCAATTGTATATACCAATGTTAAATAAGAGTTGAGATTAAGGGCACAATCCAGAGTAACTACGGGGAGTCCTTGCACCGGTGTAAGAACAATTTGCTCTGAATTGCAATATGAGTTTCCCATAGGTTTTCATTAGGTGGTGCAGCAACTACGGGTACACGTAATGTCTCTTACGTGCTCCCGTAGTTACTCTGGATTGTAGGGCCAATCCAGAGTCAGCAGACAGTTAGCCACCTAATTTAAATTTGCAGTATATATGCCTTTAGTCACTTAATTTAACTGGACTTCCATCACCAGAAAATAAATTGTTCCCAGTCTTCCATTTTCCCTTGGTTGAATGAGGATCCTTATACTGTCCCCACAAGAACCATAATCATGACTCTTTATCATCCTATGCATTTTTCAGTAAGATATTATTAGCCTCTTTGAAGAAGGCCTTTTGGCTCCTGGAGGGAGCAAAGAGAGATCAAGAGAGAAACAGAGAGAGTTTTTAATTGTCCAGATTGCCAGAGATTTTGAGATTTTTGGACTAATTTATTTGATTTATTCAATTTGATTTGACTAATTGATTTTAGGCCTGGAAGCGGTTTTGCCCAAAATATTAAAGACACTTTTTCTTAACTTAAATTTTCTTCCTATTTGAGCAGAGTATCATTTAGCTTCCTCTTCATCTGATGTCATCTGGCGTCATCTAATTTATTTATTTATTTATTTATTTATTTATTTATTTATTTTTTATTTATTTATTTATTTATTTATTTATTTATTTATTATCTTTATCTGATTTAATCCTAATCCTAATCTTGTGATGTGTTGGCAGTAGATGTTGCAAATGTATTGTAAAGGACGCTTATGGCATCTCATGGGTTGGCAGCACCAGTGAGATTGCTTGCCAGTAGAATTGCCATTATTCTCTTCCACAAAAACGGGACATGTACTTCTGCCATATTTGCTGGTACATGAACATAATCCCCCAAAATCAGGACTGTCCCTTTTTTTGCAAGACATGTGCCAACCCTACTTGCCAGGGCTGAATCCAGACCAATGGTCCATGGCACTGGTGAGTGGCACATGGGCTGGGGAGGACATAATGGAAAGGGAAGGGATGTCTTTGGGAGAGGGAAGATTGGGAGAAGCACCCACTGAATCCGATTCCACCCTTTTAAGCCTTCTCCCCTATTCCAGAGCTTCTTGGACTTGTGCCAGCAATTTTGTTGGCACAAATCTGTGTAATCCACTGGGCATGCTGATACTGTTAATTGGGCTCAAAACTAGCACTTGACAAGACTGGGCTGTTAATTATATTTTTAAAGGGCTCCAAAATAGCACAGTTGGCACAGTTTGAGATTGTGTGCCAATAATCTCCTCTCTTCATGGACTAAGTGAACATTTTTACTCACCAATCTGTATATTTAATTAAAAATATGTTGCTCTGGAGATAGGCAAAAAGAAGAGCTGGTGCAATTTTTTGCAATAATGCTAATGATACGATCTTCACAGCAACCCTATGGGATCCATAGGCTTTTCATAAATGAACTAAAAGCTCTTCAGAGTCAATCTGCTCCTTTCTAAGAGTGCAATCCTAACCTAGGCCGGCACAACTCATCTGTCTTCCCATTCCCATGGTGATGGAGGAGGCAAGCACATATCTGTGTGCTGGCCTAACCCTGCCCAGGAGAGGCACAGAAGTGTCTTACAGCACCTTTGTGACAACCCTGGGTCAGCATAGGACTTATGCGAGGGCTTAGGCCAGCCTAAATGGAGGTTAGGACTGCAGCCTAAGATAAATTATATGAAGAGGTTGCTTAACTGTAAGCTTTCCATAAAACAACTAGTAGTAAAATTACTCAGACCTGACCATGGTGTGTCCTTCTAGGGCACACAAAGGCCTTTGAAATGTTCATGACACTGGTTTAGGATAGTCCTATATAGAGGACGATTTAGTGGCACCAACAAGCTAGCTGGAGATCTTGTCAGAATAAGGCAATATCAGTTCCCTTACCCTGTGTAGTGCCCCAGTAGTCCATATGGACCTATATGGATCCACACCAGCTTAATAGCTGATGCAGATTCATTTAACGCATGCAGGGTTTTCAGGTGTGGAAGAAGGGTGTAAGATTAGGTGACAGTTGCACCCCCAAACGCTTTCCCTGCTCAGAAACATCTTCTTGCCACCTAGCTTCTATAAGTCCATGGGCTCCTATCAATCCATCATTCAATATGGAGACTCAGTGACAACCAGTGCTTGCCTCCACACTGGCACCTCTTATGGCATGCTCTTGACAGCAGTTGCTGGGACAGGTACTAAGATAAATTATATAAGATGCTGGTACGGCCATGGCATAGGAAGGAGTGTACACTGCACATGTCACACTGAAACAATTTTGACTAAATTTCTTTTAAAAATGTCTAAACTCTCCCAATAAAATGTCCTTGGTGTGTTTCATTGCATAAGCCATAAAAGAGACATTCACTTTGTTTAAAACAGAAGAAAACAATGGGTAGTTTCAGAGGATATAACCATAGTTTATAGGATCAGCGTTCTGCCTCCTCTCCCTTCCCCTTCCTCCCTCCATGCTCAGATAAATAAAAAAATTTCCTGGTCTTTATAAATCACAATGTACAATGAAGTTTAAACTGGGAAACTAATTTAATTAAGCAATGTCAAAAAAGTAGGAGATTCACATCCTATTCAATTGGTTTTTTAGGAACAAGGCGTTAGGACATTGGAAGACACTTCCACTGTTGTCGACAGAGAGCGCAGTGATCCTTTAAAAGTTATTTTGGAAGCAATGCTACAGAGTCATCAAGCCAACATTCAGGACTTTCTAGTTCCATGGGGAACACTTTCGGGTCGGTTTACAGAAATATTATCAGATAAAATGAGCATTTATTTATTGCCAACCATTACGACAATTTTAAAAGGCCATCTTACCAGCGTCACTTTCATGAAATTGATTTTCTGTTCTTATGCACGAGCTGCTCAGTTTCTATACATGAATTGGATATTGCGGCAGCTGGAGCAGTATTGCTTAAGCGAAATGCGTAAACAGACAAAAATAGATAATCAAGGTTATAACATCACCAAGATCCATAGTAGTTCCCAAAGGCAAAGCCTTAGCAGTCAGCCTTATGGCTCTTTTTTCCTCCCACAGCCTGGAATGGCTCCAAAGGGGAGAGGCCCATTGCATAGGGTTGCCATATGACCCGAAAAACAAGGACAACCCCGATTTTGTGGGATTGTGTTCACATACTGGCAAATGGGACAAAGGTCCTGTCCCAATTTTGTGGAAGAGAATCATAGCAACCCTACCCTTGCACCCTTCTCTCCAAGGCTAACTGCTCTGCCCCCTATAGCTATGCCATTGGTAGCCCCATTAGCCTGGTGCTGAAATCCCAACCCGCTTACCTTGAAGTTAGCTCCACTGACCAAAATGAGACTGACTTCAACGTAGACGTGGAAGGATTGTGCGGTTAGAGGGATAAATGCTGAAACTTTGATTTTTAGTGTTGGGAGGGAATTGTCTATTTGAGGATAATGTTATTTGTCCTCAATAAATATCCTTTAGGGCAAAATCCAGAGTAACTATGGGGAGTCCTTACTCTGGTGTAAGAACAACTTACTCTGGATTACAATATGAATTTCCCATAGGTTTTCACAAGGTGGTGCAGTAACTACGGGTGCACGTAAAGCACATAAAGTACATGTTAACTATTTGGGGGATAGTTAATTTTCTCTGCAAACTGCTTTGTAAACTTTTAGTTGAAAAGCAGTTTACTAATATTTTTGATTGATTGATTTTGATAAATACGCTGAACTTGACTCCTTCACATCGTACTTTCCATTTCAGTACCTGGACTTGATCTTACTCTCATCACTCCAAATGGATTTTCCGTTTGAGCTTACAAATGAATAAAAGCAGGTTGCAGATTCACATATACATATGAATGGATGAAACCTGAGTTGAGTTTTCATCAAGGAATGAATGCATCCATACAATATTTCCTCTTTCTTTATCTGATGTCGAGTCACATGCTCTCGAAAAGCAACCAGGAAAGGCAATGGGCTCCTTTTTTCCAGTTTTTTTACATGGCTATGTTTGCATCTAAAAGGGACTTTGACACTCTTGTTTGGGGGGGGGACACGGGAAAAGCAGCTAGCTAGTCTCAAGTGAAAAATGCATGTGCACATTGCACACAAACACACACACACAATCACACAGGGCACAAACCTAACAAAATTTCCAGTATAGTACTGACATAGTTGGGCCGGTGGACATGTGCTCCATTCTGCAGTTGGGGTTGGTGCATTTACCCCAGTTAGTGCATTTACCCCAGACCTGGAAGATGGTTAGGAGATCTCTCTCTCTCTCTCTCTCTCTCTCTCTCTCTCTCTCTCTCTCTCACACACACACACACACACACACACACACACACACATACACAGAGGCTCTTTCTGTCAGAGCAGACTATGGCTACGTGTTTCCAGTGGCATAAAGCATCATGCTTACTTTGCCGTATTCTGACTATTTTTTTCAGTTGGATCAAAAGAAGCTTTTTGAACTCATTTTTATCATGCTGAGCACTATCAGAAGATCAGCAAGGACAATGTGATGGCCAATGCCTCAGCAACCCAATGCCAGCATTACTAACTCAGGTATAAAATGGGTATAACACAGGTATAAAATGTTGTGCTTGGTGCTGGTGGAGCCTCTGCTTGAAGTTCCCCGGGGAGAATCCACCACCTCCCTTGGCAATCTGTTCCACTGCCAAACCGCCCTCACCGTCAGGATTTTTTTTCTGATATCCAACTGGAATTTAAACACTATATTACTTATTATTATTATTATTATTATTATTATTATTATTATTATTATTATTATCATCATCATCATCATCATCATCATCATCATTCATAAATACACAGCGAGCAATTTTGTGCTGGTTTCATTCACATCCCCAGTCGGATCCTTCCCAAGAGTCTAAGTCTGTGTGATGTAGCGGCACATAATTGGTGCTGATCCCAGAAGAGCGGCTTTCTGCAGTTGGCAGAGTGATATTTTGTCAGTGCCAATAGTTTTCAGGTACCTGCCAAGGTCTTTGGGCACTGCACCCAGTGTGCCAATTACCACTGGAACCTCCTGCACTGGCTTACACCAGATACGTTGTCATTCGATTCTGAGGTCTTGGTAGCGGGAGATCTTTTCCAGTTGTTTCTCCTCAATTCTGCTGTCGCCTGGTATGGCGATGTCAACAAGCCACACCTGACTGCTTTCTATGATGGTGATATCTGGAGTATTGTGTTCCAATAATAATAATATAATAATATTGTATTGTATTGTATTATTGTATTGTATTGTAATACAATATAATAATATCGTATTGTATATTATTGTATTGTAATACAATAATACAATACAATATTAATATTACAATATTATAATATAATATAATATTGTGTTCCAATAATAATAATAATAATAATAATAATAATAATAATAATAATAATAATAATAATAAAGCAGGCCTCCGTCAGTCTTGGAAGACTATGGTATCATGCTCGGCGCTGCATACACTGCATGTGAAACACGAAAGCCTGGGTTGGATTGTTATGGAGGATAGGCTGTTTACCCAAGCAGCAAATCCCCCCTCTCCACGCCACTGAATTAGTCCAATGGAAAGGCAGAGCCAATACGATTGGATCCAGCTGGCGTCACAGAGCTGGGCTAAGGACAGGAGCTCACCCTGTCTTGTGGGGCCGACCCAGGTCTTGAACCTTGGCCTGCTGGTTAACAGGCACAGTGCCTTAACCGCTTGCGCCACCCACAGCCCTTAATAATAATAATAATAATAATAATAATAATAATAATAATAATAATAATAATACATGCAATTTATTAATTACAAGAAGGCTACATTCTGCCTATTCACAAAATCATGGAGACAACAAAGATTTTGTTCCAGGACAAAAAGCTAAAAAAAAAAAAAAGATGTCTTCAGGAAAAAGAGGACTATTATTTATTTATTATTTGTTTGATTTACAACCAGTCTTTCTACCTAAAAGGGCACTCAAATTAGCTGGTCACCCTGGTTATTATCCTGTCCTTAACTTTTACATTTATTTGTCCTTTTGTTGTCTATTTTAAATTATTACATAAAGAAAGCATATGAGAAGTACATATTGCTCAAATAAAGAACTCTTGTTAGTTTAATTGGTGCTTATGAGTCACCCGGAGGGGTGGTGTTGTTGTCACACACAATAACCAAATCTTGCTTTTTAAAAATAAAGATCAGCTAATTAATTTTAAACTGCCACGGGTACATTGTGCAGTGGACCATGGAGGCATTGACATGCGATGCTACTTTAATAAATGAGTCAGGGAAGATTGTAACTAAGTACATACATGTCAGTGCATGGATATCCTGTGTGTTGACTATAATTACAGCTTGGACTTTTTAGTTCGTTCCTTGATTTTCTGAAGTTGAATTTTCACTACCCGCTGCTGGAATTGACAGTTTTGTTGGCTAAGTCAGAAGAGTATCCTGTAGGTTAATTCTGGTTCATCAGAAATGAGATCCCCTGCCTTTAGTCACCTCCATAGACAGAAAACAGAGATATAACCTGTGGTTATGGAACCTCTTTGGATGCCTAGCATATGCAATATCCAGGTTATTGAACAGGTTAGGGACCAGAGGATTGTTGAAAAACTGAACCTAATCTTTTGTAGATTATAAATGTTGTTTCAACTGCTTATTTAGCTACCAAATTGCAAATGCCTCTTTTATCTTGCTAATTCCTGCTGCCACATAAAGATTTCTGCAAATGGATTAATCAGGAATGGGATTAAGAGTCCCAGGGGTTACAACATGGGGGAGGGCAATTTTGCATTGAGTGGAACAAGCATTGAATGAATGAGTTCTGGATATAATTGAAAGGTGTTGAAAGAGTGGATTGTCAAAAAATGGACTGTCAGAAAGCCTGGTATACCTGTAAATGCAAAGAATATATTGCTATCAGAATTGCAGTCATACAGAGTATAGCTCTGTTTTGCACCCCCACCTGGAATGGCTCCAAATCCCACCTTGCACACAGCAGTGAGGCTCCCTCCAAGTCTGACTGCTCAGCACCCCTCTAGTTACGCCACTTACCTAACCTAGATCTGCAGTATGAACTTTAGACTTCCTCTCCAAGGACGCAAGAACGAAATGTGTCTTGGAAAGTATAGTGATTAAAAAGAAAGGAAGGAATAAAGAAGTGTACCTAGACAATTCAGGGAAATAGCTGTGCTGAGTTATCTCTGGGACATATTTCCTTAACTGCCTTCTTCTATCATGTCAAAACCAGTCGTGGCGAGGAGGGTAAACATCATCATTACAATAATGACATTGGCTCCCACAGAGCTAAGCCTGGGAGGACTGTGAAAGTCCTTGTGGCTCTCTGCCTGTTTGCAGCTCTTCTTTTCTGTTGAAGCCTGAGCTTCCCTCTGGAACTGAGAAGACAGCTTTAATTCCATTTTTTTCCTTCCAAGAAATCAGGATCAGGGACAGCTGCTGAGGGCACCACACAAGACTTGCAACCATCTACTGGAAATACTATCGACAGCTGAACGGAATACTTAAAATGTCCGTTACTATTAAAAAATGCAAGGAATTTACCTGTATGTGGGTTAGAGACCCTCTCCAGCTTGTGGATGTCAATCCCGCCCCCCTAAAAAAAAATCAAGTAGAAAGAACAGTAAAAAAGTAGAAAGAACAGTAAAAGTAGATTTTACTTCCCCTTTGGAGCTCTGTGTGGCTGCATCAACTGCATGGGAAAGGTCAGGTGCAAATCCTTACAATAAATAATAAATAATAAATAATGTATTTAATGGATTTATATACCCCACCATTTCCATGCAAATGCCCATAACAACTAACTTAGCAATTGCTCCCCCTCTAGCTATGCCACTGCTGGGTTCCAAGCTTGCCCACCATCAGTCCTGCCATATTGGTGATGGATGGGCCTCAGATGTCCCGCTTCACAACATATAAGGACAGAGCATTAGAAATGAGCAGAAATCTACTTACAAATTTCAATGTGTGTAATTTAAAGGCAAACCAAACGAAGCAATATCGTCCCCAAATTTGCACTACACATGCTTAAGAAAGACCTCATCCATGGGGAGAAGAGGGGGAAATTAATGAGTTCTGCTGTTGCAGCATTTGCTGAATGAGAAAGGGATGCTCTTTATCCTTTTCCTTTTTTGATCTGATTGACAGCAGGACAAGAAATGTTAAAAATTAATCTAGCGTAATTTCAACTCCATTTGGCTAGGAAGATTGCCATTGATCCAGTGTTGAGGACAGATGCATTCTCTACTCCTACCAGTATCAACTTGTAGAAATACCTCCCTACTATAACACAGACATACACGTGTTCAGGACACAATCTTAACCATTTTAGGCCAGCACAATTCACCTATTTCCCTATTCTCTGCACTGGCCTAACCCCCTCCCCCTCTAGTGGCGATACCCTCTTACGTAAGTGTAAGTGCCTTAGAGCACAGTCCTAACCATGTCTACTCAAAAGTAAGCCCCATTGTGTTCAATGAGTGATACTCCCAGGAAAGTGTCATTAGGACTGCAGCCTTAGGCTGCAATCCTAACCTCCACATAGGCTGGCCTAAGCTCTGACCTATAATAATAAAAATGCAGTAAAACATTTCTGCCCCACTCCTGGGGGGTTTGGGGCATATACCACCCTCCCTATACCATCACAGAAAGAGAGGCCAAGTGGGTGAGTTAGGTTGGCCGAAATTTCTTAGGATTGTGCCCTGCAACACTTTTGTGATACCCCCTGGCCAGCATGGGACTTGTGCCAACCTATTGTGCTGCCAGCAATTTGGAATGCCATATCCCCAAAACTAGACCCAGTTGGGTAAAACCAATACCATTTTTTAAAATTCAGCACCCCTAAAATATTCTAAATTCATTCAATCGTCCTTAGCATTTGAGAAACGGGGTTTATGTTTGTTTGGTGGGTTTATTTTTATTATTTTGGGGGGTGGGTGTGGGTGGGCCTATGAAAAGAATTTAAAATATTTTCTTCATCCCCTGGAAGTAACACTCAGCTCTAGTATCTTAACTGTGCACTGATATTCCTTCCTGATGGAGTTAATTCCCTACCTCTTTGTCCGTAGCCCACCCCACAAAAGTGTGATCTGAGCAACTGCAAAAAAGAAAATAGGTGCTTTTCTAATGCTACATTCCAATTCAACACCATCAGTCAGTATGGAATAGGTGGAAACTTCTATAATCCTTGCTTGTCAGATATCTGACAATGTCTGCAGGCACAAAACTGTATGATTGTCAAAGATCTATCTGCAATCTGAAACAATACCACCTTCCCCGTCATTTGGACAAACGTCAAGAGCAGTTGTGCAGCGTGTGAGTTCCTCAATCGTATTTATTTTACCTGGTGGTATTGTAAGAAAATCAATCAGCCCAAGGGTCAGTTGTGATGATGAATGGGGATGGAAATCCACTGGACAAGATCCAAGATTAGGGTTCCCTAACCAAATATTCCCTGACCTTAAAGAGGCCTATGAGACAACTTTCACACCATAAATGGAAACAGAACCCCTTGAAATTTATGGAAAAGAAAATGAGGAAATTAAGTTAAGTTGAAATTAAGTTGAGTGACACTTAGGGCACAATCCAGAGTAACTACGGGGAGTCCTTGCACTGGTGTAAGAACAATTTGCTCTGGATTGCAATATGAGTTTCCCATAGGTTTTCATTAGGTGGTGGAGTAACAACGGATACACGTAATGTCTCTTACGTGCTCCCGTAGTTACTCTGGATTGTAGGGCCAATTGAGTTCAAAGGAAGCAAGGTGGGACATAAATGTAAAAAAATAAGGAGCCCTCAGCTATCTGATTTAAATGCACGCTGTATATTTATCACCATCTGACCTGATTTTGACGTTCTGTACTCCATTACGATTATACGTTAAGTCGTCTATTTAAACCTTATATAATTCAGTTCAATAAAAGTGCCAAAAGAAGTTGGAAGGTGTACAATTTTATATAATAATGAATAATAAATCACAGGTTTCCAAAAGAAAGCAACATTTCTGATACACATCTAGCTTTTGAAGCCCTGGGTATCACTCAGAATTATCTTTTTTTTCGATTCCCGCTGAGAGAATGTTTTTATAATAAACTTGAAAAACCATTTGCAAGAGGGAGAAAAGAAAGGTCTTCCAGATATTAGACAAACACTTAATATTTCCCCCTGCTGAAAGTTCTGCAACACTTTGAATTTTCTCCCCACTGTTTACCAGCAGGGATCTTTTTAATCATTTGAGATATTGGATTATAACATTTGAATCTACAGTCATTTGTATCACTGATAGGCTTCTATGAAAAACAGTCTCTGGGCACAATCCAGAGTAACTACGGGGAGTCCTTGCTCCAGTGTAAGAACAATTTGCTCTGGATTCCAGTATGAATTTCCCATAGGTTTTCACTAGGTGGTGCAGTAACTACAGGTACACGTAATTTCTCACGTGCTCCCGTAGTTACTCTGGATTGTAGGGTCTATCTACAATGAATTTGGGCTGCCTGATCTTCTCAAAGGCTTCAATCCTAAAGACACCTTCCTGGAAGTAAGACCTACTGAACATAATGGGGCTTACTTTTGGGTAGACATGGGTAGGATTGTGCCCTAAGACTATAGGCATAAACCTGATTGAAGTGGAGAATAAATGTACAGTCTCAGAAACTACATTTAGCCAATGATTTACATAATTAACCTCTCCAAGTGGCTAATATAATAATTGCCAGTTGATAATTAATGAGAAGGCATACAGGGCAAATGACACATCAGTGTTACATTGTCTTTCTCCTGCTTTATTGCACATAATGTTCACGTTTGGGTGGTCAGGTCAAGTTTTTTGTTTTTTACTCAAGAGAGTAAATGTATCCACCAGAAATGAATGCTGAAATGAATGTATCCACATTGCAATGCATGATCACGCAGGCAGAACAACTAGCCACAGATCAGTCTCTGTGCATGGCCGGACAGGTATCTTCCACTTGTGGTTCACAAGTTGTCCTGGTCAGGGTCAGATTGTAAACTTCTTGGTGCTGACAGATGAAGAGATGTAGGAAATCACAACCATCACTGTGAAATTTGCTATATAATTTAGCAGCTGGGTAAGCCAGATTTTTTAAGAGCTAAGAAATTAAAAATCCAGAGTAACTACGGGACCATGTGCTTTACGTGCACCCGTAGTTGCTGCACCACCTAGTGGAAACCTATGGGAAATTCATACTGGAATCCAGAGAAAGTTGTTCATACACCGGAGCAAGGACTCCCCGTAGTTACTCTGGATTTTGCCCTAAGAGCACAATCCTAAACATGTCTACTCAAAAGTAAACCCCATTGTATGGACACTGCCAGGAAAGTGTCTTTAGGATTGCAGCCTTCAAAGGCCAGCATTGGACTTGTGCCAGCCTAACTGGGATGAGGATTGCAGCCACATGCTATAACTCTAGGCATCTAGTAGGCATCAGTCATACCACAAATGTGGTACCACCACCAAAAAGTCTTTAATATCTCCCTCTTCCTCCCTGGTCTCTTTCAGATAGTAGGGTTCCCCCAAAAAGAAACTCCAAAAACAGTGTTTCATTGGAGGGTGTGATGCGCATGGGAAGGTGACAATTTAATTTTTTTTTAAACTTGGCATTTTTGAATACCATAATGTTATATACGAATCAACCTGTAATTTCATGCATAATGCAATGAAACAATGTTTAAATATCTCTGTTCTATCAAATATTATAGCAAAAAAATTTAGCAGAGACAGGGCAACGATGCATCACCAAAACCACTATGGCTGGGTGTAAAGTTGGCAACCTTCTCAGGGTAGGGATGGTGGGATAACTCCTGGCTCTTTACGTTTTATGCCTCCAAGCCCAACTGTCTCCACTTGAAAGCATTATAGTCAATGGAGCTCATATTGTGCAAGGGGGCAAAGGAAAGGAGGTTGAAAAACCAAGCCTGTGCATGCCTGCTGGATCACTTAAACATGTTCCTTTTCAGTTGGTGTCTGGTCTGTTGCAATGAGATTTGGGCAAACATAAAGTATAGAATGCAATACGAGTGTTTTTAGCTTTATTTTAACATGTCCTACATTTGTCCTACATTTTTAACTGGGTAGGAATTTTGGGTTGGAGGGCAGGAATTTGGTGTTTGGCATCTGGTCACCCTGCCCATGGTTCATTTTGCCTCCACCCCATTCCAGCCTCTAATGGGCCCTTCCTGCCTTTACTTACCTAATCTGATGATCAATGGAAACTAGTTGCAACAATGGTTGGTAAAGTTCAGATCAAGCTGAAAGCCATCCGGTTGCCAGTGTTTTGTCCCACAAATTAGCTACAACATGGCAAGTAAAAATTCTGCAGGGGCAACTTAAGCCCTCTGTCTAGATTTTTTTTTTTTACCATTATGCCGTGGCACACCGGTGCGTTGCAGACTGTTTGCAGGTGCACCACAGGAACACCTTGGGAAAGGATCATTTCCAGGTATGGCCATTGGTGAATGCAAGCCCTTGATGCAAGCTTTCAGCTGGGCCTTATAACATTTTTATTTATAAGAGCTTTCAATTAATAATTTTTAAAATATTTTTAACTGTGATATGTGTTTTACTATGTTTTAGTAAATATAGTAAATATGTGATATGTGTTGTACTATGTATTTTACCTTGGTTCCCCTTGAAAGCATTATAGTCAATGGAGCTCATATTGTGTAAGGGGGCAAAGGAGAGAAAGATGGGAGAAAGGTGGGAGAAAGATGAGGTATAAATCTGTTAAATAAACAAACAAATACAACTTTAATGCCCTGTTAGTGTGCCTTGAGATGAAAAAGATTGAAAATCACTGCTATTGATAGAAAAAGCCTGGACTAATGGAGCCCAAATGTGTGATGCTGCTGTTAAAGGCATAAATGTCCTGCTAGAAAAATACATACAGTACTGTACTACTACATATATGGCCACCTTATAATAAAAAATACATTGTATGAATAAATAGATGGAGACTTCTGGAAATATAGTTGTTTTTTGTGTATTATGTGCAGATATTTCAGAGGAGAGCAATCATGTACAAAAATGGTTTGCTTAGTATATTAAAGGTTCTTGTTGATACTTAAAACTACTGAAGCCTCTGTCTTTTATTTTACGATTCTGTCAGACCGGATTTCCTTGACTGAATAGCAGTCCAGTTTCACTTGCCGACTGCCGATTTGCTACCGACTGATACAGAATTGCACAACAAAACACGCACTACACTGTGGTGCTCTCACTTGTGTATGAGTACATGCCTTTTGTATGCTGTTTTCCATCCCCCAAAGTGTACCACTTGTAAATCCAGAAGAATAATTTAAAAACAGACAATGCAATCCTCAGCATGTCTACTCAGAAGTAAGTCCCATTGTGTTCAATAGTACTTACTCCCAGGAAAATGTGGTTAGGATTGCAGTCTCAAGTGATTTTGCAGAGCAAAAATCAGTTTCATATATTTGTCAGGTTTGTGGGGTGACAACTAAAAATGTATGTGCGTCCATCTCCAACTGAAGTTAATAGGATACAACTTGAATATTAATATAACATAGTATATTTTACAACAACATAATATTGTGAAAAGTAGGACTGCTTGAAAATGGCTTGGCAATTTAAAAAGCACAACACATTTCTGCATTGCTACCAGGTGATGACACTAGGATTTGTGTCACCTGATATGGGAGGCCAGAGTGTAACCCCCATGGTGGGCCCACAAAGTTTTGGCTATAACTTTTGACGCCATATGATATTTCAATACAGTCGCAAGTGGCTAAGGCACTGTGCCTGTTAACCAGCAGGCCAGGGTTTGAGACCTGGGTCGGCCCCACAAGACAGGGTGAGCTCCTGTCCTTAGCCCAGCTCTGCAACGCCAGCTGGATCCAATCGTATTGGCTCTGCCTTTCCATTGGACTAATTCAGTGGCGTGGAGAGGGGGGATTTGCTGCTTGGGTAACAGCCTATCCTACATAACAATCCAACCCAGGCTTTCGTGCTTCGCATGCAGCATATGCAGTGCCGAGCTCGATACCATAGTCTTCCAAGACTGACGGAGGCCTGCTTTTCTTTTCATTGCATTCTGCATGAAACCACCCGTCAAATGATACATAACATGATGGAATCATTCAAAAACAGCAAAAGATTTTAAAAATTTTGGCCAATAGTGGTGTCATCCCCGTACCGTATGTGTCACTTGTTGTGGCCCACAACATTTAGTGACACCACTAGGTGGCACACACGCCCATCGTACCTAAATTCACTCCCAAAATGTCATCACTGCATGAGGAGGGAGGACATTTATCCCTGGGATGCAAAAGGTGTCAATTAAGGAAATACATTTTTGTTAAAGTTGCACATTTTTTGAAGATCAGCCCAATCTTTTCACTATCTTTTACTTTTTTAAGATTGCATCCCTAGGCTGTAATCCTAACCACACTTTCCTGGGAGTAAGTACTATTGAACAGAATGGGATTTACTTCTGAGTAGACATTCTGAGGATTGCACTGTTCTTCTTTCAGCTGGGCTGCTGCCACAAGTGATGAGTGACCACTGTCATGAACCACCAAACAGCCCTGGGGCAGCAAGGTGGCACAGTGAGTGGAACGGGAAGGAACGAGGCAGAGTATGGAGCAGTATTTGTTGATGCCACGAATTGCGGAGGCATCAGTGGCATCAATGCCATTATCTTATCCTGGGTGGTGCAAGTGGTTAAGACACTGTGCCTGTTAACCAGCAGGCCAGGGTTCGAGACCCGGGTCAGCCCCACAAGACAGGGTGAACTCCTGTTCTTAGCCCAGCTCTGCTACACCAGCTGGATCCAATCGTATTGGCTCAGCCTTTCCATTGGACTAATTCAGTGGTGTGGAGAAGAGGAATTGCTGCTTGGGTAACAGCCTATCCTCCATAACAATCTAACCCAGGCTTTCGTGCTTCGCATGCAGCGTATGCAGCACCCAGCACGATACCATAGTCTTCCAAGACTGACGGAGGCCTGCTTTTTTTTCCCTACATTGACCTGTTTTCCTAGGACCATTGAAACTGCTTGCACAGTCCTCAGTAGACCTGTCAAGGCAATGGGTTTGTCCATGGGTAAGGGAATAGAAGTTCCCTTACCAGGGTTCAACACACGTTCTGGTGGTGCAACTACATTGGTGGGGGTTTTAGATATGACTGGAGTGTACAGTATATGTATTTCTTGGAAATATGCCACATTTTGAAAATCCAAGTAATGATTCACTCCGTTCTAAAAGTCAATAATACTGCAGAAACAAAATATTCAATTTTGAATCAAGCTTCTAGAAAAGTGCCTGCAATCCAGAATGCAGTTTACAGTGCAATCCTAAACACACTTTCCAGGAAGTAATCCTAATCACACTTTGAACACAATGGGACTTACTTCTGAGTATACATGCTTAGGATTGCACTGTAAGCTGCTCAAACCCTGTTGACATCCATGTTTTTGAGCAGCTTCGTTGGGCAGGATTGAAGTCATGGAGATCTCAACCTACGGTTTGCCTACCAGTTTTGGTCTGCATTACCTGCAAAGGTGCCAAGGAAGACATGCGCACCAAAACTTCACAAGCCACAATACCACGTAAGCAACAAAACAGGCATTCTTGTTCAAAAGCATTTTCAATTTTATGAATGGCACAATCCTAACCCTGTCTACTCAAAAGTAAGCCTCACTGAGTTCAATGGGTCTTATTCCCAGGAAAGTATCTTTAGAATTGCAGCCTGCTTGGTAGGCTGTTGGTAAAGATTGGTAAAGTTTGTTCAAATGCATAGTCAAATATCTGGCCATATTATTTTTCTCATTAATTTTTTTAACTCATTGTGTAATTTGTGGAACTCTCTGCTACATGTCATGATGGTATCTGGCCTAGATGCCTACCTGCAAAAATGTATTAAATATCTGTAAGAAAAGTCCATCACACATTACAAACCGTGATGGGTTCATGCAACTTCCTGATTTTAGAAGTTGGCGACCTCCAACAGCCATGCACAAGAGGGCAGCAGGATGAGCCCCACAATCCAGAGAAACTACGGGAAGACGTAAGAGGCACTTAGGGCAAAATCCAGAATAACGACTGGGAGTCCTTGCTCCTGTGTAAGAACAAATTACTCTGGATTTCAATATGAATTTCCCATAGGTTTTCACTAGGTGGTGCAGTAACTATGGGTGCACTTAAAGTCTCTTACATGCTCCAGTTGTTACTCTGGATTTTGGGGTAACTCTGGATTTCTCTATGCATTTCCCATAAGTGGCACCATAACTACATCAGTGTAAAATGTCCCGTAGTTACTCTGGAGTATAGACAAGGTCTCTTGTCTTGTTAGCTCCCTATTGGGTCACTGTGAGAGAGGAAGCAGGAGTGATCCAGTGATGTGCTTCTCATGTTCTCCAGTGATGCTCTTATGTTCTCCCGTGATGTTTTTCTTACGTTCTCCAGTAATATAAAAGAGGCTGTTTTAAGTTGTGAATCCTTTGATGCAACCCTGCCAACCTCCCCAAACCTTCTGCACCTTTAAAATGAATGACATATTATGGTTTACCTGCTTTTAAAAGCCACAGAGTAAAATATCAAACACAGACCTCCGTCCAGAAATTCATTTCCTGGCTTAGTCACAGATTTGTTTAGAAAACCCCAAGAGAGTGCTCCTCAAATTGCCTTGCACTTCCACTCCTATCCGTACATTTTTACTTCCTCGCTCCAAAGAAGGGATAAAGATGAACTCTATTAGTGCTTGCACAGAGGTGTTTGCACTGTGCCACAATATGAGGATAGGTTGGGTTTTCTATATAGGTGCGCATAGGATCAGTGGCATTGGATCAGCTCAGTCCTATCCAGTGGATAGCTACAGGAGGAGCAAAGCACTAAGTTTTGCCGGGAGTCGCACCTGACATGCAGGGAGCTGTACCAGGCAGTCTGTTCAAATGAATAGTCAAATATCTGGCCATATTATTTGACTCATTAATTTTAAAAACAGAAGTGTTTGGGAGGGGGAAATTTGTGCTGCAGTGAGACTCCCTGCAATACTCAGTCCTAGATAGGACTGAGCTTTAAGAATGTGAACAACAGAACTAAAATCCATAAAATTTTGATTACAAACACAGGCATCCCTCACTTATTGGTTGAGTTAGGGATCGGAGAATTGTCCAAAAGTGAAAACCGTTGAAAAGTGGAACCCAATCTTTTTTAGTGAATAAATGTTCCTTCCAATATCTTGCCTGACCTTACCCTGAGAGTGGTACAGAAGTGTCTTACAGGGTTTTTATGACTCTCTCAAGCCATCATGGGATTTGTGTTGGGGTTTAGGCTGGCCTAACTGGGGATTATGATTGCAGCCTTAAATAAGGAAACTGTTGAGCTGATCATGTATATTAAGGATTTGGCAAGTGTAGTAAGTTTGGTCACTACAAGAGCAGGCTGATCTCTTGCATTACACACGTCCTATCAAAAGCAATGGAAGTGCAAAATTTTAAAAAAATGAACGCTGCAATCCTAAACGCACTTTCCTGGAAGTAGGCCCCACTGAAACCAATAGGACTTACTTCTGAGTAGACATGCTTAGGACGGTGCTGGAGGTTCCCAAGACACTCTTCCTAAGAACACCTCTTATTTTAAATTCATACTGTTTATCCAATAATTCCAGTTCTGATGGAAGAAAATAGTGGACAGCCTTGTAGTGCGGCATCCTTCCTCTTCCCCTCTCCAGACGATGCAATAGTAAGAACATCAGAAGAGCCTGTTGGCCCATCTACTGATATGTAAGTCTCCTATTTTTTTAAGGTAAGGGTGGATTTAATTAGTTCCATGTAGTAACCAAGTGCTACTTTGGGAAGGAGTGTTCATCAAATGGGTCCAAAGGGGAGGGCCGCCTTGCATGCTGGCTGAGGCTCCCTGCAAAACTTAGTGCTTTGCCCCCCTCAAACTATGCCACCTATGGCAATGAGTACTGCAGGTCTACTCAGAAGTCAGCCTCACTGAACTGAATGGTACTCTCAGTGGCATAGATGGGGCCGTGGAGCAATCAGCCTCACCCCTTAAGAGCCATTCCAGGTGGGGGGAGCAAAGAGTTCCAAAGGGTGAAAACAGTGAGACCATATGTCAGAACTGGAAAAGAGGACAAAATGTAAGACACCCAAGAAAAATGTAGGACATGACAAAACAAAAGCTAAAAACATGCACACATATGGCTTTCATGGGGCTTATTTAAACACTATATGTATGTGTCTATTATATGTAATTTATTACATCTAATTTATTAATTACAAGAAGGCTAGATGCTGCCTACACAAGGAAAAGTAGGACAATGGAGTTTTTTTCCAGGACACAAGGCTAAAAAAGAAGACATGTCCAGGAAAAAGAGGATATATGGTATATGCCGCAGGGTGACCATATATTACACAAAAGCACATGAAAGCAATATATATCATACTAAAGTACATGTAAGGCACATGAAAGCAACATATAACACATGGAAAGCACATGAAAACAACATATATCATTCTAAAGTACATGTAAGTCACATGAAAGCAACATTTATCACATGGAAAGCATATGAAAGCAACATATATAATACTAATGGACATGTACGGCACATGAAAGCAACATATATCATACTAAAGTACATGTAAGGCACATGAAAGCAACGTATCACATGGACGGAACTTGAAAGCAACATATCACATGAAGGTACATGGAAAGCACATGAACGCATTATACGAAAGTATATGTAAATCACATGAAAGCAACATATACTAAAGTACATGTAAGGCACATGAAAGCAACATATATCACATGGACAGCACTTGAAAGCACCATATCACATGAAGGTACATGGAAAGCACATGAATGCATTATACGAAAGTATTATGTAAATCACATGAAAGTAACATATCTCATACTAAAGTAGATGGATAGCACATGAAAGCATCATACGAAAGCAATATGTCACATGAAAATACATGGAAAGCATGAAAGTACATGAAAGCAACATATCACATGAAAGTACATGGAAAGCACATGAAAATATCATATGAAAGCACATGGGAAGCACATGAAAGCAACATACATGAGTGTATTTATTTTGGTGTCCTACACTTGGGGGTGTGAGTTGTGCGTCCCCCTGGGGTGCTGCTCCCCTTCCTTCCTTGCCCCTTCCCCTCCTGAGTGGTGCTGGGCTTCCCCTTCGCCTCCTGGGGACGGGGCTGGGCTGGGCTGGGGTTGGGGCTGGGCTGGGGCTGCGGGGCTGCCTCCTTCCATTGGCCCGACGGCGCACGTCAGCACTGAACAGAACAGAACAGAACAGCTGGCTTGGGCTGGGCGGCTGGCTTGGCTTGGCTTGGGCTGGGCGCTGCTGTTGTGCCTGAGCCGGGAAGGGAAGGAAGGGAAGGAGCCTGGACGGAGCAGGAGCCACACAGAGCCCGCCCTGGAGGTGAGTCCGGCTGCCCAGCCCCTCGACCAGCAGGGAGACCCACCCCAGCCCCCTCTACTCGGGAGTAGTCCCATTAAAGTCCATGGGGAGAGGATAGCAACCTTTCAGCCAAAGACTCTGCCTCTCTACGGGGAAGTAGGTTCGTTTAGAGTCTATGGAATTTACTCCCCTGTAAGTGTGTACAGGATAGCAGTTCTCCTCCTAAGCCTCCGTAGGTCTACTCACAAGTAAGTCCCATTAGAGTCAATGAGATTTACCCATGTGTAAGTGTGTATTGAAATCCGCCCTTGTCCCAAGACTGCAGATCTACTTAGAAGTAAGTCCCATTAAAGTCAGTGGGAGTTACTCACGTGTAAATGTGGAGAGGATGGCAGTCTTTGAGCCCAAGACTGTGTATGCCTGCTCAGAAGTAAGTCAGTGGGATCTACTCCCAGGTCAGTGTAGTAGTCTGTGGATGTTTACTTAGAAGTAAGTCCTATTGCAGTCAGTGGGATTTACTTCCGTGTAAGTGTTTATAGGATAGCAGCTATTGAGCCCAAGCCTCTGTGTGTCTACTCAGAAGTCCCATTAGAGTCAATGGGGCTTACTCTCAGGACAGTGTGGCAGTCTATGCTTGTTTACTTAGAAGTAAATCTCATTAGAGCCAATGGGGCTTACTCTCAGGTCAGTGTGGCAGTCTATGCTTGTCTACTCAGAAGTAAATATCATTAGAGTTTGAGGCTGAGGCTCAGTAAATGGGGCTTACTTCCATTCCATGTAAGTGTGGAGAGGATGGCAGACTTAAGCCCGAGCCATGTGTCTACTCAGAAGTAGATCCAGTTAAAGTCAATGGGGCTTACTCCCGTGTAAATGTGGAGAGAAAATGGCAGCTTTGATCCCACACCTGTGTGTGTCTACTCAGAAGTAATTCAGTGTCAATGGGGCTTATTCAGAGGTCATTGTATCGGTCTGTGCATGTCTACTCAGAAGTAATTCCCGTTAGAATCAATGGAGTTTACTCCTAGGTCACTGTGGCAGTCTGTGCATGTCTACTCAAAAGTAAGTCTACTCGGAAGTAAGTTCTAGTAGGGTATATGGGACTTACTCCCAGGTAAATGTGGATAGGATTTCAGCATCAGAGTCCAATTCTCTGCATGTCAGAAGGAAGTCCTATCAGAGTCAATGGGATTTACCTCTAGGCAGGTAAATGTGGAGAGGATGGCAGCTTTACAAGCCTTGTGTGTCTACTCAGAAGTAAGTCCAATTGGGGCCAGTGGGGTTTGCTCCCATGTAGGTGGGGACACCATGGCATCCTTCAGCAAAGTCTTAAGTGTGTCTACTCAGAAGAAAGACCCAGCATTGCTGATGCGTATTACTCTCAGGTAAATGTGGCAGCCTGGGAGTAAGTCCCATTTACTCCAGTGGGACTTCAATCAATCAATCAATCAATCAATGTCTACTTCTGAGTAGACATGCATAGGATTTGGCTCTGAGACTGCAATCCTATCCACATTTACCTGGGAGGTAGTCCCACTGATTATAGTGGGACATACTTCAGAGTAGGCTGGCATAGGATTGGGCTCCAAGGTTATTCCAGGTGACCTAAATCAGGCCACTCCATGCATCCTTGCCCCTTACCACCCATAGGTGAGGTTGGGACTGGGGCAGGGGTGGTCCTTGGACTCCTGGAGCATCAACCATTGTATGGAGTGGTGTTGGGATCCCCTGGTGGTGGAATGTGCGGGTGCTTGTTGGCAGGGTGGATCCTATATATATTTAGGGTGGGGGGTATGAACACTCCTTTAGTTTTCCCAGCTCAACCAGGGGGTCGACCAGGGCTCCCAGTTCTGTGGCTAAGGTGTACTGGGCAGGTAGACGTGGGCTCCCATTTGCCACCTGCTTGGCCTCCCCCTGGATCCACCCTGCTTGTTGGGCATGTAAGATTTTATGGGATGTGTGGTGGGTGCGGAGGCAGGTGAGGCAGTGCGTTCCTATGGGGTCCTTCCAAAGATTCACAACCATGTGCGGGGTGACCATGTGACCGGATTTTTCCAGATTTGTCCTCTTTTTTAGCCTCCTGTCTGGCTGTCCTCCAAAAGGGCTTCATTGTCCTCCATTTTGGCTTCATTTTGGCACTTTGTAGTGGTGTGCAGTAACCATTGTGTCATATGTCATTGGATTCGTATTGAAGAGCAGAATCCAATGCAAATATCTCCTTCCTATCAAAAGTTATGGCCAAAAAACTTAAAATCAAAAATATGCATTGAGCTCTATGGGAATGTGAAAGTGCCCCATATCGCAGCTTTACTCAGGAGTAGGCATATGTGCCATTGACTGCCAGAAAGGCCAGGTTGAGAAAAATCCAAGACCTGGTCCTCCTTTTTAGGTTCAGGCATCTGGTCACCCTGCCCATGCGCAGATCATAGAGGGCTACATAGAGGGCAGGCAGAGTGCATGGGTTGTGAGTGCTTAAGCGCCTTACGTGCTGCAGTGCTTCTTTGTTTGCAATCAGTTGCATAGATTCTTATGATGAAGATTCGGATCCAGATTTTCATGCAATCCAGAAAAGGATCTCCCCTCCGCCTCTCACCCCTTATTTTGTGGCTATCTTCTCATCTGTTTTGAGTACCCCTGCCTTGTTGAGTGAGCATGTGGGACCTGCCGTCAAGTTGACGGGTTGTGGGTCGGGAGTTGGAGGCGCTGATGGCTTGACAACAGTCATGCTCTGCAGAAGTCAGGCTGTCAAAGCTGAATAATTACCCTCTTCTCACATGGAGAGCATGCAAAGCGTTCTACAACATGGGAAAGTTGGGCGTAGGAGCAGGGCCTAGCTGGAAACATTTTTGGGAAGGGCACCAAGTTCACAGCCAAGGACTCCGAAACCTAAAAGATATAAAGAAGATGTAATATAGACTTTATATCTCTTTGGTAGACAGAAAAGCAATAAAAGCGTGCATGAGATAAAAATAACAAATGTGCATGCATCATGTGTGCATGTGACAAAAATGTGCATGCATCATGTGTGCATGTGACAAAATGTGCATGCATCATGTGTGCATGTAACAAAATGTGCATGCATCATGTGTGCATCATATATACATGTGACAAAAATGTGCACAGCCAACCCAATCTTATGTGCATGTCGTTGGATGTAAATCATGTTATATTTGAAGGGTTTACTCCCAGGTGATAGGATTGCAGCCTAGATGGACCCATCGATGTAAGGACATTTTCATGTGAAATGGCATACAAGACTAGATACGATAACCTTTGTATGGGAATTACCGGTAATTACTTTGACAAATCATTACTGAAGGCATGGGGCTTTCTGAAGGCATGGGGCTCATTTGGACCAACTGGCTTAATGGTCAAATCATAAAGGGGTCAAATCATAAAGCAACATTCAGCAGCAAATCAGATCAAAGGATCTGTCAATCAAGTCTGAAATTTGATATACTGTATGCTTCTATTGGAGCAATTCCCCCTGGATTCTGTGGAACTTACTTCTGAGTAGACATACAACTTGTGCTCTTAGGCTTGTAGACCTGGTCAGTTTCTCTTGGCTTGTCAGTTTGTAACAGAGATAGGTTTCAAGTCCTTAGGATCAGTTTTGGCATGTAATTCTCATGAGTTTCTTTACCCAGCATGTAATTAGTCTGTGGAACTCCTTGCCACAGGATATGGTGACAGCATCTGGCCTCAATGCTTTTTAGAAACGACCGGGCCAATTTCTAGAGCAGTGATTTTGGATTTTTTTCATCTCCCAGCATGCTGACGAGGTGCTAAAACGGTCAAGGTGCAACATCAGTTTTTGGACCATTGACAAGGCACACCATGTTGCTGATGGAGGCTCACACCCTCAGAAATGCTGCTTCTCCCCTGACATCAGCAGCACACCGGCAGACCTTTTGTGACACACCAGTGTGCCATGGCACGCTGGTTGAAAATCACTGTTCCATCTAGAGGAAAAGATCATCACAGGTTACAAGCTATGATGGGTGTGTGCGTGTTTAATGTATACATATACATCAGGGTGTGTGCAAAAATAGGTATACAGTTTTTATTATGAAAAAACAGCATCACAATAAGGAGGACATACACGTTACAATCAATTATAATCTTTTAAGTGCTCAAATTGCTGGCCTTTAGCTTTTACACACACACATGTATGTATGTATGTATGTACGTATGTGTGGGCAACCTCAAAGTGCCAGATGCAGGCAAGGGCACCTGGATGTAGGTATCTTGTGGGCCTCTTGTAGTTACAGAATCCAGACCAGATGTGCCATTGGCCTGATCTAGCAGAGGCTCTTCTTATGTATATGCATACATGATTGATTGATTGATTGATTGATTGATGTTGCTTAGATTCAAGAACCTTCCTGATAAGGTGCAAACTCTTTTGCGTCTCTCCCACCTCTCTGATTCTCCAGACACAAGAGCAAATCGCCTGCATTTCTAACTTAGTGGTCTTTTTATTCCGGCAATTTATTGTGAGACCCCAGCGAGTCGTGATTTGATAGTGTAGATAGCAGCAAAATCAAGGTGTGCTGCACTTCACAAACTACTGCTTCTTAAGACTCTCCTAGGACTTCTATTGGAAGTGACAACAACAATAACTGGCAGGGCTTCTGTGGCTCTGCCGTTCCGCTTTATTGCATCCAATGGGCTTCCTGGTTGGGCAACATCCATACATTCTTCTGATTTTCTTAATCAAGAATGGAATAAATTAAGAATGGTAAACAGAAATATATCTCTTCCAAAACTCTCTTTTTCTTTCTTTCTTTCTTTCTTTCTTTCTTTCTTTCTTTCTTTCTTTCTTTCTTTCTTTCTTTCTTTCTTTCTTTCTTTCTTTCTTCCTTCCATTTCTTTCTTTCTTTCTTTCTTTCTTTCTTTCTTTCTTTCTTTCTTCCATTTCTTTCTTTCTTCCTTCCATTTCTTTCTTTCTTTCTTTCTTTCTTTCTTTCTTTCTTTCTTTCTTTCTTTCTTTCTTTCTTTCTTCCTTCCTTCCTTCCATTTCTTTCTTTCTTTCTTTCTTTCTTTCTTTCTTTCTTTCTTTCTTTCTTTCTTTCTTTCTTTCTTCCATTTCTTTCTTTCTTTCTTTCTTTCTTTCTTTCTTTCTTTCTTTCTTTCTTTCTTTCAGCCAGCATGTGTTTTGGAGAAGGTGGAAAGGCATCCAGGAGTTTAAAGGAGGTCCACTCAAAGTTCAGGAAATGGGCTCTTTTTATTAGTGGATTGAATTGTGTACATAATTGGTGTTGGTCCAAACTGAATCAAAGCCTTGGCAAGGAAGTGTTATTTATGTTGGTTGGTTTGATTCTCTCAGTACATGTGAATCTGAAAATGTAAGCAAGTTTCAAAGTCATTAATTGATTTGAAATACTCTGATTTCAAGATTGCCAAGGGAGGTGGTGGACTCTCCCTCACTAGAGATCTTCAAGCAGAGGCTCAATGAGCACCTGTCGGGGATGCTCTAGGGGGATTTCCTGCTGCAGGCAGGGGGGTTGGACTAGATGACCTACTAGGTCCCTTCCAACTCTAGGATTCTATGATTCTATGATTTTTTTTTTCTGCCAAGGTTTGGTTATATCTACTTCATTGGGAAATAATATCAGTGACGGATGCTGATAAGGAATCATAATTTAATTATATGTTTTCAGCAAAACCGTGAATTTATGGCTTTCCAAGTATTCTGAAGAGTTATGTATGATATGTGTTGTGGGTACATGTTTACTGGAAAATATGCATGAGTGTTTTGAAGTGTTCACCTTGTCTCCTTTGCTCAAACACTCTTGGTGATATGAAACATGCAAAATATTTGGAGGCTAGTGATGTCTTACTCGTTCAGCAAATGGCTATCCAAACAAATATTTCAGATGCTGATTTTTCCTAGAGAAGCTGGAGATTGAGTGAACTGCTTGTGTATGGCCAAGATTTGAAGTGGATGGTAACTGGACATTTTCTTCCCATCATATTTCTAGGATCTTTGAGTCAGTGAATACTTTTCTGTCCACAGTTGCCTTCTAGAGGTGCCTGTTCAGGACTACACAGGTGTCCCCTCTTTCTGATGGTTTGTTTTCTGATGGTTTCGCTCTTTCAACACCTTTCAATTACACCCAGAATGCATTCATTCAACACATGTATCAGTCTTTCAACCTCTCTCCGCTGATCCTAAAGGTTAAAATTGCCTTATGGATGTTGATTTGTATGTGACATGGTAATCAAACTGTTTTGGGCATTTCTTTATGACTTCAGTAAATAACCATCCTTCAAATACATATAATATTCATTGCCCACACATGGCTTTGCTCATTTTACTGTAATTTGTTATGCATTTTGGCTATGTGTTAATAAATATGTTATTTAGGCTTTTGCAAGTGATATTTATGTCTTTTTTGATGACCATATTGCATTTGCAACCCGAAAAGGACTGGGTTCCACTTTTCAATGGTTGTCGCTTTTGGATGGTGCTCCGGTCCCTAACCTAGCCAATAAGTGGGGAATGCTTTTATTAGGAAGAAGGTGCTCAGTTATCCTAGAACATGCATGGGAGGAATTGTAGGCTACTGTATGTGAACTTCACAACCCCTAATTTTATTCCTAATATTCCTAATATCCAACAAGCTTCCCAGGTCTGGATACGTTAAGCTGTTAGTAGCTTTGGCTGCAATCCTAAAGACACTTTCATGGGAGTAAGACCCACTGATCACAATGGAGCTTACTTTTGAGTAGACATGGTTAGGATTGTGCTCTTTGTCTCTTGCACACATGAAAGAGCCTTGAAAGAGTGATTCATTAGGATCAAAGGAAAGACTATTCACTTTCATGGTTTAATGAAACAGCCAATAGAGTAGCTATTTTTGGAATAGACTGTCTGTGACTCGGGCCTCCTGTGTTGTAGCTATTCCAATTTTGTTTCTCGTGTGTCTTACTGCAAGCCCCCACTGAGCATTTTTAATGGAAAATCAGGCTATAAAATTACCAAAGAATTACATCACTTAGGCTACAATCCTAACCGTGTCTACTCAGAGGTAAGCTACATTGTTCTCAATGTGTCTTACTCCCAGGTAAATGTCTTTAGGATTGAAGCCTTAAAAACAGAAAACCTATATGTATCACAACGCAATCTATGCACGTGTACTCAGAAATCCCATTGGCTTCAGTGGGCCTTACTCACAGGCAGTTGAGTAGGATTACAGCTTCACTGGTTCCTGTTGGACTCATTATGATTAAAGATACTATTGTGATCCATACACAGTATAGCCTTTAGGACAATTTAGTAATACTAATTCATGTTTACTGAATTTATGATTCTGTGGCTGCAATCCTAAAGACAGTTTCCTGGGTGTAACACCCATTGAACACAATGGGGCTTACTTTTGAGTAGACATGGTTGGGATTGTGCTCCGTGTTTCCTGATGCTTTCTGAATAGCACTGCTCTTAGACACAATTTAACTTGGTTCAGGATCTATTGACTACCAGGATGAAATCTACTTTCTTGTTCTAAATATGGTTTCCAGCCATGGGAAATAAGCAGAAAATGAAATATTTGTACAGCAAGCAAATATTTGCATGTTCGTAAAAAGTAAACAGAACCTGGAATATTCCTCTCCCGTGCCATATAACTTGTCTGGTTTATGTTCTAGTAGGGTGGATATTTCATGACTTCCTGTCCAATGAAAATTGCCAGGAATGTTAATTGCTTTTAATTTATTTGACTTAGAATGCATTGCATGGTGCAAATGAGCAACTCCTTGGCAGGCGACCTACATATTGTCTGTGTTCATCTCTGGTTTCATCTGGTGCGCCAGCTGTGCCTAGTATTAGTCACAACCAGACAGAAATGTACAGTGTTGCAGAGGACGGGTGCGAAAGGTGCAGCAGGTACCAGATGCTGTTGCGCAGGTCTTCTGTCGGGTAGTCCCATCCAGTGGCATAACTAGAAGGGGGGCACAGCGCTAGGTTTTGCAAGGAGCCTCACTGCAGCGTGAAACATCAATCAAATTTATATTTATATTGCTTTTCAATATCAGTGTTTCCTTGGATGTTCTATATTTAGTTAAAGGTTGATTCCAACCTTTTGGAAAAAGGTCTGGCATCAATAAATTTGAAGGACCGTCTCTCCCCATATGAAAATCTCTACCCGTTTAGGACTTAAGAAGGTAGAAGGTATTCCAAGGAATTTCTATTTTCCTGCCAAACTACTTAGAAAGCCACACTATTCTGATTCACCCAACAAAAATGTTGTTTTTGCCTCTCCAGTCGGTGGAAACTTTTGGCAACACTAACAAATCCCATTTTCAGATCTGTTTAGCTGGAGTTAACGTACGTTATACAACTCTAATGGATTTATATTTTAATTCTGGCCCCGTGAAATTGTTCAAGAGTAAACTGAGTCTGATGCAATTGAATCTGCATCCCAGAGGAATGGGATGAGAAGGAGTTACTCTGACTCAGGGTTTTCCAATATCCAACAAGCTTTATTGAAAACACATCTAAGCATAGAAGTTCATTGAATATATAATAAAACCGGAAAAAAGGAAACAGATTTAGGTTTTTGT
Organism: Cryptoblepharus egeriae; assembly: GCA_030015325.1. Classification (NCBI taxonomy): domain Eukaryota; kingdom Metazoa; phylum Chordata; class Lepidosauria; order Squamata; family Scincidae; genus Cryptoblepharus; species Cryptoblepharus egeriae. The sequence continues at coordinate 5,924,521 of JAREYC010000001.1, forward strand.
TAAAAAAATCAATCAGTGATAATGGAAAGCTGTTTTCTTTCTTTACAGCAAGAGGTAGCCAAGTCCCCTAATTCATCACCTGGCCAACAGCCAGTATCAAATAGGCACCCATATGCTCCGTCATCCAGATAGATTTGCTGTGTGTCCAGGGTGTCCAGATATCATAATCACAAGAGAGGACAAGCCCCCCAAAATGTAGGACCACTACAAAACAAAACTCATAAATTACTTTCATGTTATTAAATTAAATGCTACATTACTTATTGTTGAATGCCTTATTAATTCCATGAAGGCTACATGCTGCCTGCTCACAAGAAAAAGGAGGACAATGAAGATTTTTTTTTCCAGGACACAAAGAGAACATATCCTGGAAAAAGAGGATATATGCTCATCCTATGTGTGCACCTCATTAAAGGTTAAGGAACTGCGATTTGTTATGAGACAGGATTGCTGCAAAAGTACTATTTTGATAAACTGCAATTTGTTTCATGGCCAATCTTAAGCTGCGCTGGAGCTTTGGGGCCACATGGCCTGCACTGCAATCAGTGTGTCTCGGGTGGTGGCTGGAGGTCATGTTGGAGGTCAATCCATACTCTACAATCCAGAGTAACTATGGGAAGACATAAGAGGCACTTATTCTGGATTGTTCTATGCATTTTCCATATGTGGCACCGTAACTACATCAGTGTAAAAGATCCCATAGTTACTCTGGATTGTAACCTAACTTTGAAATGCCTTAGCTGTCCCTGTATCTATCTGTACTAGTGGTAAAAACTGGCGCAAATCCAGGTAAGGCAGAGGAAGCCTCAGCTGTTTCAGCCCCCTTCCTGCTTCTAAAATTCACTCTCCCCGCACTTCCTGGCATAATAAAAAATATGATAGTGGATATGATTAAAAATAATATATTTTATTATATTCGGATATTTTAATTGTGAATATGTTAAAATATGAACAATCAAAAACACAATAGAGAATATGATTCACTAATATGAAGCTCAATTGTCAATACACAATTGCAGTTGTCAATATGCACTAATAAAAGTTTTGTAGCGTTATAAATCAACTCACCTGGTCAATAATCCTTCCTTCCTTCATTGATTGATTGATGGATTGATTGAATTTGTTTCCCACCTTTCTCTGAAAAGCAGACTCAAGGTGGCTAAAAACACAAATTAAAAACACATAATCAATAAAATATCTAAAACATTTAAAAATATTCTTGAATTACACTAAAAACAACTAAAAGCACAACAACCCACCATCCTCCGCATCAATTCAAATCTCTTGCCCATAAAAATGTGCAAATATTTGAAAAAAAATTGTGTAATAAAGGGCATCATAAGATGAAGGCTGCAATCCTAAACACCCTTTTCTGGTAATAAGACCCATTGAACACAATGGGGCTTACTTGTGCGTAGACGTGGTTAGGATTGTGCTTGAAGGCTGGATGCTGCCCTCTAAATTCTGGAAGGCTCATGAAGGGATTTGAGATCTCCAGAAGCCGTGGTTTCCGTCAAAATCTTTCTCCTTGTATGGGTTTCTGGCAGGTAATACTGACTTGTCAATGGTTTCTTTCTCTTGTTTTCTTGGTGCCTGGTCTTTGTGGCAGGCTGACAATGGGATTTACCATAAGGGCCTTCATATGTCCATGCGCCAGCATAATAGCAGTTGAAGTCAGGTTGTGCGTTGCACTTGTTTCTTTGAAATGCTTCAGCCGTTGAACACTTAACAAGCCAAAACATCTTCAATTGTGGCTGTTCAGGGATTTCAGGATGCTTCCCCCCCCCCCTATGTAACGCGCCATCCAAATTTATTGCTCAAGCCAAAACTCAAGCAAGGTGATCAATATTAACACAGTAATCATTTTTGTATTGATGCTTCTGTTGTCCATTATCAATTAGTGACTGGCTCCATGATGATGGTTGGAGGAAGGTCAGACAGACTTGTTTCTGGATCTGTGTCACAAAAGCAGCATTCAGATGTTCACATCTGCAGTAGGACCCTGGTTAGGTGCCTGGTCCTTGCCACTTAAATGACGATACTATGAAGCTGACTGTGAGATCAATCCTGTGCGTGTCTACTCAGAAGTAAATCCCATTACAGTCAGTGGAGCTTACTCCCAGGAAAGTGTGGATAGGATTGCAGCCTGTGTAAATGAGATGCATGACTTCCATACAGCCTGGAAACTGAGAACTTTTATTGTATGGCTTTTTAGTCATGCACCAGCAATGCAATCATGCACCATGAATATTCATGAATATATAGAATATATAGGACAGTGATTTTCAACCAGTGTGCCATGGCACATGGGGGTGCCACAGATAGTCCTCAGGTGTGCTACAGGAATTTAGAGATTGATATTCATTAATATGAAAACTGGGGGATTTGAACAGTCTGGTGTGCCTTATCAATGGTAAAAAATAACTGATGTTGTGCCTTGACAATTTCAGTGCCTTGTTAAGTGTGCCGTGAGATGAAACAGGTTGAAAATCACTGATATAGGATATTTAGACTATAGGAAGAAACTTTTATGTTTTATTTGAACATTGAGCACTTAACATCCCACTGAAAGGTTTAATGGGACTATAGATAGTCCTTTATCAGATAGTCCTTTAACACTCCTTTAACTAACCCTACAATCCACTACAGGAAGACAGAGGCACTTTCTTTGGATTGCTCTATGCATTTCCCATAGTTGGCACTGTAACTGTATAAGTTGCATTTCCCATAACTGCGTTTCCCATAGTTGGCACTGCTGGGTGTATAAGGTCCCGTAGTTACTCTGGATTGTAGCCTAAGTTGTATTTATATTCTTTTTTTCCTGGTTCTTATTTTATGGATCTTGGAGAATTGTAATTCTTTTAAGTAGACATGATACATAGTATTTGACAGCCAGTCCTTTTTTGCAAGAGTTCCATTTGGTGAGCAAAAGAGTGTGTTACCAATCTGTACATCACCATGTTAAATCTCAATGCCTTAAACAGAAACAGTGTGTTATTTGTGTACATTAATATGTGCATCTTAATGGGGTGGGTTTATTATCTATCTTAGAGATAAAAAATGAGATGAAGTTAAAAATGTAGCATTGCATTTCTGTCTTTTTGAACTTTTACATAGTAGAAGCTCTAGGATGTAGGTGGTGGTGGTGCATGGTACAGGCTGGGACACTGGGTATAGAGAGGGCTGGATTCTACATTAAAATAACCCCAAAGCTATTTAACCTGACACAGGCTAAAACTACAGTGACCCTATGTGTGTGAAATTTCCTAGGAAATACTGTACTTGTAACTAACTTTTGGCTTTGGAAAACTTTGGATTGAGAGTAACTCAGATTGAGAGCCTTTTGCAAGACAAGTGAACATTTCTAATGTGGGATTCTCCCTGCAGATGTTATTTCTGCCCATGCTAAAATTCAAACGAAGAGCCCAAAAATGGGGCAGCCAAGTGAAATTCCTTGCATTGCTGTGGCTGCATTCCAGAGAAACCTTCAGTGCTCAGGTTCCTTTGCAATCAGTGCATCTCAAGCCTACTTAATGTTCCTGGATTGCAGCCAGTGAGTCTAGTAAGCATTTTGCTTTATTTTTAAACCTCCTGCATGCTTCTGTCGTTGCTGAGGCTGAGCTCACATTCATACCTGTGCATTTAATGCATGCCATTTTGCGTCAGGGCCATTGGGGTTGTCACACCTGTTGAATGGTTGCCTGTGAAGCCTCAGCTTCGATTCTTGAATAGATAGACATAAGCAATGTTGTAAGACTGTTTCTGGCTATGTGCTCATCATAATTCAGATGGCGCATAGTTTGCATGCTGTTTCCTAACAGGCGGGTTTACATCATTGATGCTGATGCTTGGATACTTCAAATAGACTGTTTAAAAAAATAATAATAATTGAATTTCTGGGTGGAAATGCCAGTGGCAGGCCTGATCCTGAGCTCTTATCCTGATCTCTTACTGCCAGTCTTCCACTGGGGCTGAGTGTTGCAAGTGTACCGAAAAGCACCGTCAGAGGTCTTTAGCATCAGCCCAGTGCCAGAGGTAGCTAAATACCAGTTGGCGCTGGGGTAGCACTGGTGGAATGCTGGTGGTCCACCACTCAGCAGATATCTGGATTGCTGGTTTGTGCCGAGGCGAGTGGGTCAAGGAGGGAGGTCGGGAGGAAGTGTGCTGGGAGGAGTGGAGGGGAATAGGAGTGGTGGGCAAGAGGAGCGCTCAAGACCCCTTAACCATTAATTGTTTCATTTTCTTTGTAAACCACTTTGGCTTAAGTAAATCACTTAAGACAATAAGGGAGTAATACCCATTGAACACAACAGGGCTTACTTCTGAGTAGACATGGTTAGGATTGTGGTGTTTGTGATCTTTTTAGTTGAAAAGCAGGATATAAATACTACAGGCAGACAGATGATCAATCGATCTTGAGTCTTTGTGTTGGGCTCAAGCCCAACATGGAAAGGTGATATAAGGGTTGCCCCAGAATTGAGTTAGCCCCATTGCCCATTCCCTTACCCATGGGAAGGAGTCAAATGTCCCCATCACCAGCCGCCAGTGCCTGCTTCACTATCCACAAGATACAGTACCAACCATAAATCGGCCTTAGATGAATGTCTGCCTGGAGGATCTCCATACCAGATAACAATCGAAGGTAGCAGAGCTTCTCCTCTCTTGGACCAAGGATATCTTTAATTTACCGTACTTTGTGAACTGCTTTTGTTGGAAAATGCTATTACTGTAGTTGGTAGAACTTCCGTGCCACAGGACATATTGATGGTACCTGGAATAGATGCCTTTAAAAGGTGATTGGCTAGATTGACGAAAGAAAAGTCTGTCGCAGGTTAGAAGCTTGATGGGTATGTGCAGCCTCTTGTTTTTAGGCTACCTGAGAATGCCATGTGGCAACAGGTTGCAGTTGATTGTCCTGTACAACCATATAGTGGGTACAACCATTTGAGGCATATGGTGGGACCATGTAAGATGCAGGAAGCTGGAATAGATGGGCCTTTGGCCTGATCCAGCTGGGATCATGATCTTGAATGAAATATAAATATACTTATGTTCTTATATGATATATAAATAAGCTCTTTTGGAACAGCTCTTCTACAATAGCGGCAAGTTATGGGATGGTAAGACAGAAGTACCTGACATGCCAACTTGAAAGCGCAGCTTGCTCTTGGTTTCTGCCCAGTCTTTCCTTTTCGTTCTGGTGGCTCTTTCACCTTTCAGTGTTCAGCTATGATGGATGACTAGTGAGAACGTTGCGCTGCTAGGAGTTGGCACATGACATGAGAAAAGCCGTTCTTTTCTTCTGCCTCTCATTCCAGGCTCTGAACCTTCAGGTGATAACCTCTGCAGTTTTTGATTTGGATTCTAAAGCTAGCTGATAAGAAAAAAATGATACCGCAGCATGATGCTGATGTCACATTAAAGTCTGGAAAACAAAAGCTTGGAGAACCAAAACTAAATGTTCTTGTTCAGGAAAGAAGGCAGGCTAAACGACAATAAAAGGAATTCCTGCTGTTTTGCATGTACACCTCAATGAACACTCAGAAGGTCACAGAGGGATACATGTTCATGTCTTTGTCCAGATCTGTGTGCATACATACAGATGCATGTACACCTTGATGCACACTCAGGAGGTTGCAGAACTATATGTGTCCACATCTGTGTCCAGATTAGGGTTGCCATATATCCCCCCAAACAGGGACAATCCCAATTTTGGGAGATTGTGTTAACATACTAGCAAATGGGACAGAAGGTTCTGTTCCAATTTTGTGAATTATGGCAACCCTCATCCAGATCTGTGATCCAACACTGTGGTTCTCTCCCCCACTCGGTTTTACAAGCTTCCCTGCCTCTGTGTATTTAGGGAAACTCCCAACCTGTTTTGTGGTAATGGTATTTTATAGTTAGTGGTGTATGAAAACAGTTCTGTTTAGTTTACTCAGAAGTCAGCCCATTGTGTCAGCCCATCAACCCTTAGGCTGTAATCCTATTTTATTTTGCCAGAAACAAACTGGTGGATGGGCACTTGGAGCAGCCTGATCTTGCTATCAGTAAGGGAGACATTGAAGAAAACTTCTATCTCTTTTCTCTGGCCTGCACCTGCTTATTCAGATACATGCCACAGTTGTGCACTGAGCTCTGTGTATGGCGGGACGGTACAGCTGATCCATGGCTATGATGGATCCATGGCTACGTGTGTCTGTTAACCAGTAGGCTAGGGTTCGAAACCCAGGTCCCCACAAGACAGGGTGAGCTCCTGTCCTTAGCACAGCTCTGCGGTGCAGCTGGAACCAATCGTATCGGCTCTGCCGTTCCATTGGACTATTTCAGTGGTGTGGAGAGGGGAATTTGCTGCTTGGGTAATAGCCTATCCTCCATATCAATCTACCCAGGACTTTGTGCTTCGCATGCAGCATCGAGCACAATACCATAGTCTTTCACGACTGATAGATGCCAAGTGTCAAGTGGCTATGGTGGATCCATGGCTATGATGCCTCTTTCCATCCTATGCAAACATCATTCATCATGCAGAACAATGAGCCAAACATCTGAAAAGAGCTCTAGACTGGAGAGGTATAGCATATGTTCAATTCAAACATGTTAGATTTTTCTGTGATCCTTTTAGGTCTTCTTTGAGAGCGACCTTGGTGTCTGGCAAGTTTCTGCGCAGCACTGAACTGTGTGTTCTCGCTGTCGAAGATAGGATGAGCTCATGGAGAGAACAGCCTCTCCCAAAGGACTCCCTGTGTTTTGGTGTGCAAGGTGTGGGGGTCAGAGCAAAATATCTACTTGAACCCATAGGACTTTTTCCCCCTTCTGAAGGCCAGAAACAAACATTAATTTGACAGTGCTCCAGTAAATCCAGGAAATGTTTGCTGCCAAAACGCTCTCAGGAAATAAGTTGGTGTGTTTGTTATCCCCAGATGAAATGAAATAAAAAGGGCTTGGCTTTGCAACATCAAATAAACTAAATCTTCTTTTACAATTCCTTGATAGGGAGAGAAGAGAAATAAATAACTTGGGGAAAGTTAAGCCCCTAGCAGGGTGCCTCTTTCTGGACCACAACTAGACGGGAAAACTGCAAATAATAATTCACTTTGGAAATCTTATTTTATTAGCTGCATTTATATGCATACCTTTCCTTTCAATGCACTTTACTGTCCAGAATAGCGGTTTTCAGTGTAATAGATAACAATACAGAAGGATGATAAAAACAGTCAAATGTGACGACCGGATTTTGAAATAAAGTGTATATAATATCAGTTCTCAGGGAGAATTCGGGGAGGGAGGGATAAGGCCGATAAAACTACCTTTTTGCCTTGCCTTTCCCTTTGAATCAGCCAAGGGGAACAGCTGCTGATGGAAACAGGTCTGGGAGAGAAGAAAATAGAAGATTGAAAAGTAAAATGAACACGTATGTGAGAAGCAAAAGTTATTTGGTTTTCTCTGCCTGAATGAATTGGACATTTTTAGAAGGCTGTCTTAAGCATGTTGTTGGAAGAAGCAAAGGCAGATTAAAAAAACTATTCCATTTCAAAGCAAGTTTCAGGTTTTATATAGGGAAGGAAGGGGCAGCTCCAACCCTATTGAAAAATCCAAAATTTCTCAGTAGATCTACTTATATAGGAGCAAGATCAGCTGCGTGGAAGGGTGTCTGGAAGTACTACTCTGTGGAGTAGTCAGCTCCCCCCTTCTCCCCCCCCCCCCAAAAAAAAACACCCACCCACATCCCATTTTAAGAACTGGCCTGAAGCTGAGCTTGGAGGAAGCAAGAGTCCAAGGCCAGGATTATTTTGCACAGAGGATTATAGTGCATTACTGCACCGTGAAGGGAAACATCTGGAGAAATGGAAACTTCTATGAGATTTTCTCAAGGACCAATATTTGTAAAAAACGTACTGTAAAATGAAGTTTCTGTTCTATTCAGGCTCTATGTCAGTGTTTCTCAAAGTGGGGATTGGGACCCCTTTGGGGGTCACCTGGAGCTTTCCTGGGGGTCGCCTAAAGACCCCTGGTGCAGGGGACCAGGTGGGAAGACCTGGTAGAAACGCTGGAGCTGCTGCGGCTGGAAGAAGCTGCTGAGAAGCGGCTCAGAAGGAGTCTCTGAGCTGGTGTGAGACTGATGTGGAGCCTTGGGGGCGGTGAGGTGCCTGACACACTCACCACAAACGGCAGCCTCCTCCTCCTCCCCCCCCCCCGCAGATCCTCAGTGCGCCTGCGGACTGAGAGTGTTAAGCGTGCTGAGGTGTGAGTGTGGTGTGAACGTGGTGCCAGAGCTCTGGCAGGTGGTTTGTCTGGTGGGTGCCCAGCTTGTGCACCCACCGTTGTGCCCTTCTTGTTGTGCTCTACTCAACAGTAAGCCCCATCAATGTTGTTGTTGTTGTTCATGATAAGTGAATGGAACTTACTCCCAGGAAAGTGCTAGGATTGCAGCATTAGAGCCCAATTCTATGTATGTATACTCAGAAGTCAGTCCCATGATAGTGAAAGGGACTTACTCCTAGGAAACAGTGGCTAGCTTTGCAGCCTGAGATCCCAATCCTATGGAGGTCTCCTCAGAAGTCAGTCCCATGATAGTGAACGGGGCTACTCCCAGGGAACAGTAGCTGGCTCTGCTGCCTGAGATCCCAAACCTATGGAGGTCTCCTCAGAAGTCTGTCCCATGATAGTGAATGGGGCTACTCCCAGGGAACTGTGGCTGGCTCTGCTGCCTGAGGTTACAATCCTATGGCGGTCTCCTCAGAAGTCAGTCCCATGATAGTGAATGGGGCTTACTCACAGGAAAGTGCTAGGATTGCAGCCTTAGAGCCCAATTCTATGCATGTGTACTCAGAAGTCATTCTCACTGAGTTCTGTGAGGTTTACTCCCAGGAAAGTATGCATAGCACTGCAGCAGTAGCAACAAAAATAATTTTATGGTTGGGGGTCCCCACAACATGAGGAACTTATAAGGGGATCATGGCATTAGGAAGATTGAGAACCACTGCTCTACCATCTCGTATCTAAGTGTAAGGCGGTATACAAATATTTCAATAAATACTTTTTGTCTTTTTTTAATCAAAGGGACAGAATATTTAAGCAGTACATTTTGTAATGTTTGCTATTTTTTTATCTATATCTATTTGGTCAGTCTGATCGTTGATGGAAGAAGTGGCAGTTTATGATCATTTGAAAAAAATACATCAAGAATTGTTTTTGAATGCATGTTCTTAAAGTTCTTGGAGTGCATGTTCTTAAAGGTAGGTTTTACTGTAAAATTTTAAATTCATATGTATTTCCTTTTAATAATTTCTTTTTTCTGTTGAAGACAGTACAGGTGTCCCTTGTTATCAGAATGTTCCTTCTCATCTGCAGCGGCCATTCATGTTGAGTGTTTTATACAATTCCATGTATAAAAAAATCAGTGCATAACAAACCCTACAATCCAGAGTAACTACGGGAGCACATAAGAGACATTACATGCACCCGTAGTTACTGCACCACCTAGTGAAAACCTATGGGAAATTCATATTGCAATCCAGAGCTAATTGTTCTGACACCGGAGCAAGGACTCCCCATAGTTACTCTGGATTGTGCCCAAAGTTGGACTTGTTTGCTCAAACAGGTTAGGTGTGATTGGATTTCAGTGGTAAATACAGCTTTGCACCACAATATTTGATTTTATGTAGTGCCATCCTCTTGCTGTGGGGTTTCATCTAGAAGATATAGAATATTGCAGAACTTTTGTGTCCAGGGCCTTTGCTTTGCCAGATTTTAGTACTGATGCTTGTGGCTGAATTCTGTTCAAACCCACATAGTTTCCCATTCCCAACTGATTTCTATGCTAGCTCAAGGCACACATCCTAGGCTGGTGCAGTGCATGTTCTCAGCATGAACTGGAAGAAATTATTGCTTTTGCTCTGTCCTTTTCCATATGCTCTTGAAAGGTAAAAAAAAGATGCGCTTCTGATAATGTTGCCTAAAAGGTGTGTCAGTAACAGGTGTACAGAACGGCAGGGTCAAATTGGAAGCATCATTGACAAATTTCCTTCAAATGTACCTTTTTTACTCCAGGCTCAAATTTGGAAAGAATTTATTTTTTAATGCTTGATTAGATGCTCGATTAGCACCAAATTAACACACTTTGGTACTTGATTAGCACCATCTGTGTATAGTAATAATTGATGCTTTACTTATACTCTCTTCTTAAGCAATCAAGAATACCCACCCCTGTTACAGGACCTGTGAATTCACTGGACCTGTCATCACCTGTGAATTATCACTTTCTTAATTTGCACAGTCACTGCAAGTGATGTTAACCCTGTGGGTGAAGGACCCACTGTGAGCTCTGTTTTTAAGTCGCTGTACTCCCTTTTGTTATATATAAGGAATTGGTGATGTGCTCAGAATATGGTTGCAAAAAGAAATTCTTATGTTGCTGTCATTTTTCAGCTGATCTACACTTTCCATCGATCAAATGTTCACATTTTAATAGTTAATAAAAAAAATTGGTGGGTAGAATTTCAATTTTGAGAAATGAAGTAGCTGCACAAGCCAGGTTTTTGTCCTGGTGACTGTCCCACTAGCTCTCTTCATGATTTTAGTAGAGGTGTCACTTGGATTTGTGTCACCCATTATGTACCCCATGATGAACCTCTTTCTATGCAGTAGGTGGGGAGCACCTGAGCAGTGGACAAGGTGATGCACCATTGTTCAGCCCCATTGGTTTTTTGGCTATAACTTTTGGTGGAGAAGAAATATTTCAATGCAATTTGTTCCATTGGAATTATGCATGAAATTGCACATCAAAAGTGATATATAACTTGATTTCATTATTCAAGTACTGAAATCAAGTTATATATCACTTTTGATGTGCAATTTCATGCCTAATTCCAATGGAACAAATTGCATTGAAATTCAAATTCAAAAATTCATTGAAATTCAAAAATTCAAGTACTTGGGCTGTGGGTGGCGCAAGTGGTTAAGACGCTGTGCCTGTTAACTAGCAGGCCAGGGTTCAAGACCTGGGTCGGCCCCACAAGACAGGGTGAGCTCCTGTCCTTAGCCCAGCTCTGCGACGCCAGCTGGATCCAATTGTATTGGCTCTGCCTTTCCATTGGACTAATTCAGTGGCGTGGAGAGGGGGGATTTGCTGCTTGGGTAACAGCCTATCCTCCATAACAATCCAACCCAGGCTTTCGTGCTTCGCATGCAGCATATGCAGTGCCGAGCACAATACCATAGTCTTTCAAGACTGACGGAGGCCTGCTTTTTTTTTTTTCTTCAAGTACTAATATTTTAAAAATTTTGGCCAATAGTGGTGTCACCTTCATCTGGTGCACATCCTCTGGTGTGGCCAACACTGCCTGGCACTGCCTGGCATTGATTTCAGACTTCCTGGAGTTTAACTGTCTGTAATATGCTAGGGGCCATTCACTAGAGATAAGATAACTTAATTGGTGTATTGAATGGCTTTTTATATGCATTTTTTCGGGGTGGTTGGAATTCCCCAGATGCAGAACAGCAGTGTTAAGAATGCCAATTAATGATTCTGGTTATACAGAAATTAATAACAGAAGTGTTGTTTGATAGTAGTAACTAGCTATGGCTACAATCCTAACCATGTCTACTCAAAAGTAAGCCCCATTGTGCTCAGTGGGTCATACACCCAGGAAAGTGTGCTTAGGATGTTAGTACAGTGGTACCTCGCTTAACAAGTGCCTCGCTTAACAAGCATTTCACATAACAAGCAAAAATTTCAAGAAATCTTGCTTCACATAACAAGTTCCGCTTCATTTAACAATCAAGCGCGCTATGGGCACACATGTTATGCAGCCCTGACGCTCCGCATGGAGGCTCTTTAAAAGGGCTGCCGGCCATGCTGCTGCCTCTAACTGCCCCCAAGTTGGGGGCAGTCGCCTGGAGGTGCCAGAGGCAGCTGCCCCCAAGTGCCCCTACCGGCCACCTTGAACCTCCAGCAGCAGTCCAGGTAAGCCTCCCAGGAAAGTGTCTTTGATTGCTGTCTCCTAGCTATGTCCATTGTGTTAAATGGGCCTTACTCCCAGGAAAGTGTCTTTGATAGCAGCCTCTTAACCATGTCTACGCAGAAATAAGCCCCATTGTGTTAAATGGGGCTTACTCCCAGGAAAGTGTCTCTAGAATTGCAGCCTAAGTAGACTTCATAGGATCATGCAGATTGAATGCATGTTTTGAAATCAATTCCAGTGTTTTGTCATCATTTTTACATCCAGTTAATATTTTTGTATGAATATTTTGGGGGTTGTGAAACCAATCATCTGAGTTTCCATGATTTCCTATGGAAAACTCTGCTTCACTTAAAGAGCAGGCCTCCGGAACGAATTAAGCTCTTTATGTGAGGCATCACTGTAGTTTCCGTGCTACTATGTTACTGTGGTACTGGTTACTACTATGTTACTGGTTACTGGTTACTACTGGGTATTATGTTACTGGTTACTACTGTGACTTAGCTAAAGGGGGATGCAAAGTGCTAAATTTTTCAGGGACTTGAATGTAAGTGGCCCCTTTCCTTAGCACCATTTTGGGTGAGGGGGAGTAAAGTGGAGGCATTTCCATTGATTGTCCACGTGCACCATTCTGCGTGGTTGCTTCCATTTTACTTCCATTTTGCTCCCCCCACCCAGAAAGTCTCCAAAGTGGTGTTTGTCACTTTCAGGGGCCTGCAAAACCTAATGCTTTTCACCATCTACTTACGCCTCTGGTCTGTCATGATATGCACCCACTTTGACAGATATTTCCCCACCACAAGTTACTACAAAAATATGTAATCATATTTGCCCTCATTTGAGTTGAGGGTTGATGTCATTGTTAAACTACTATTTGAAAATGTTCAGTATGCAAAGGCCTCTTTCTGGGCTGTTGGAGTTGTAACTTCCTAGTAGCCCTTGGAGCGCATTTGCATGCTGCGTGTCATTCTGCACCCGGATGCTTTATGCAGGTTGCTTTCAAGTTGGCTGGAGGGGGGGAGAGGTTGCTTGATCTTTTTCTTCCCTCCACTTGTTCAGTCCAAATCTATTTCTTCCTTGCATCTATTTTTTTTTAAAGGTGGGTGGCGCAAGCGGTAAAGAAGCTGGGCCTGTTAACCAGCAGGCCAGGGTTAGATTCCCGGGTTGGCCCCACAAGACAGGGTGAACTCCTGTCCTTAGCCCAGCTCTGCGACGCAGCTGGATCCAATCATATTGGCTCTGCCTTTCCATTGGACTAATTCAGTGGCGTGGAGAGGGGGATTTGCTGCTTGGGTAACAGCCTATCCTCCATAACAATCTAACCCAGGCTTTCATGCTTCGCATGCAGCGTATGCAGTGCCGAGCACGATACCATAGTCTTTCAAGACTGACGGAGTCCTGCTTTGATAGCTCTTCTCCCGCCATTGATTCCCTGACACTTTTTCAAGTCAACCCTGGAAAACAATTCCAGAACCGGTAAGACGTGGCCGGAAAAATTGGCCATTGAACTAAAACAAACAATACCATACAATCCTATAGATGCTGGTATAATGTCATCAAAAAGGCGTTTCACCGTGTTGACTAACTGATGAAATAGTTTTTTCCTACTTCTCATGGTTTATTGATAAGCCTCCAGTTTGCTCTAATGTGTTTATGTACTAGGAGGTTTTTGCATATCCAGAACTTGATGTGGCAATTGGTGTTTGCTTTGCACACCAGTCAAATAAAATATAAGATCCAGCTATGGATGACTTATACTCTGATGCTGGATTAAATTACTGTTGTGGTATGGTTGTATATGGCTGTTCTGGAAAGAGCAGTAATAACTCACGAGGATTAAGTTGCATTATCTTTTCACGATGCAGGAGAAAACTGTGTCATGCCTTTAGTTGATTCATTTCTTAATAGAAAAAAAGGAAAAAAAATTCCTCAGCTTGCTTTGCATTGGTCTCTCCTCCTCTTAAGGAATGCTGAGGAGTGTGGAGGCATAAATAGGAAAACATCAGAAATAATTATGGGTTAGACTTCTTTTAAAAATTTTTGTGTGTTTGCTTGCAAGCTACTCCTCTTTTGTCCCACCCCAAGAGGAATTGCAGCACTCCAGTTTGAGAACCACTGGCCAAAGCCTTAAAGCATCACTTCCAATTTGGACACATAGATATGGACACATATCTGTTGTGTACACATAGATTTGGACACATAGATTTGGACACATAGACATTTGGACACATAGACATTTGGACACATGGATATGGATACTTGGATATGGAGGCCTTACAAAATAATAAAAGTGTGTGTTCGTGTGCGCGCGTGCGACACACACACACACTGTATATATGTAAAATTAATCATAAATGTAACATTTTATATTTACATTTATATATAACAGGTATGATTAGATGATAGAAAATGATAGATTTGAAAAGGTTTTTGGTTTTTGGTTGTGGCATTGCATTTCAAATTAAAATATTGTTGCATTGCATTTTTAAATATATTATAATTATAAAGAGCTGTGGGTGGCGCATGTGGTAAAGACGCTGTGCCTGTTAACCAGGCACGATTCCCGGATCGGCCCCACAAGACAGGGTGAGCTCCTGTCCTTAGCCCAGCTCTGCGACGCAGCTGGATCCACTCATATTGGTTCTGCCTTTCCATTGGACTAATTCAGTGGCGTGGAGAGGGGGGATTTGCTGCTTGGGTAACAGCCTATCCTCCATAACAATCCAACCCAGGCTTTTGTGCTTCGCATGCAGTGTATGCAGCACTGAGCACGATACCATAGTCTTTCAAGACTGACGAAGGCCTGCTTTTTTTATAATTATAAAATCTAAAATGCTGGGACTGCTCCGAATGCAGATGACAGGCTCTCATCCCTCCCTGTACAAGAGCACGTCCTACCTATTGACATACTAGTTTTGTAAGACGCGTGTAGGAAGTTTTCTGCACCTCTGTGTAATCCAGCCCTAGCACTGGGTGTTCACTTGTTTTTGATATCTTCCTAAAAGTATATAATAGCTTAACATTTAAGAAGAAATGTAGTGTTTAAATTAACATGAAAACATAATATATGTAGGTTTTTAGCTTTTATTCTGTCATGTCCTACATTTTTTTTGTGGGTATCCTACATTTTGGAAGGACCTTGTTCTTTTTGTTTGTTTGTTTTATGATGACCCTGTTCATCATTGCTAAACAAATGAGCTACAAATGGGGAATCTACAAGTTGATTTTGCTGGTTACAGATGCTATTTATTATTCTAACAACCCTGGGCAAGAAACCTACATCAGTCTTGAGATCTGGCTACAGATACAGGGGTACATATGCACATAAACAGGTCAGAATTAAAATGATAAAATTCATGGCTAGGATTTTTGGTGGCACATAGATAATACTTGCGCCTGTGCATTCCACTGTTATATACTGTCCATGTGATACTTATTCTTATGATGACACAGGGTGTATGGCTGTCTTGAAAAATGTGTCAGGATTACCTGGGCTTGATCCAGTATTTTGTTTGTATGTATGCTATCCAGACCCCAGCAGTGTCTGTTCTAGTGGCTTCTGCTGGTGTTCTTTTTGCGCTTTAGATTGTGAGCCCTTTTGGGACAGGGACCCATTAGCTATTAATTAGCTATTAATTTTTTCATTTTCTTGTAAACCGCTTTGTGAACTTTTCAGTTGAAAAGCGGTATATAAATACTGTAGATGTAGATGTAGAAGTATGGATGCTATCCAGACAATGTGCCCTTAGTGGGGTGATGCCAATCAGTTTCACTGCTTTTTTTATACTCCTTCCAGTAAAATTGCAATACAGTGTACTAATCTAGCATATTGAAACTACGGCTGCATCTTTAAGGTATGTGTACCAACTGTCAGATGACTAATTTTCTTGTTAGTTGATATTCGCAATTGGGGAACATTCAGTCCTGATGTTGTGGTCTCTACTGGAAAACATATTACTGTTTTCTAAGGTGTTGCTCAATTGCTACTTCCACCCGGAGGGCAAAGGCCACCTGCATCTGTTGCTTCTCATGCCTGTTATTATATCTTCAGAGAAGTTAATGACACAGCAAAATAGTTCTGGTATGAGTTAGGTTGCAATCCTAAAGGCACTTTCCTGGGAGTAAAACCCACTGAACACAATGGGGCTTACTTTGGAGTAGACATGGTTAGGATTGTGCTCTTAGATCAGTAAGAATTAACTCTTGCATGGTTTCATGCTCATTTGATGCTACCCTTTTGGACACAAGCTATTAACCCTTTTATAACCCCTAGCTATTAAAAATTTAAAACAAGAATTGTGGGGGGGGATTTGAAATCTATTTGTATCTTGTATAAACACTGTGTTTTCCATGCATGTGTGCGCTGATCATAGGTAGATATTTTCATACCTTTCTTATGTCTAGCCCCTCTAATATGGAAATACATGAGAAGTACAGAACTCTACATAAAAGCTTTCACATGTGTAGGTGTCCACATCTTCCATGTCAATCAAGCACGCTGAGGGTTCTGTTTTCTTGTCTATTCCCTTGAGTTCCTGGGGCAGGGAAGGCTGAGGGTTCTATTCCCCTGTGTTAATTCCATTCTCTTGTGGTTAGGGGACAGTGACAGCTGAGGGTTCTATTCCCTTGTGTTACTTCCATTCCCTTGTGGTTTGGGGGCAGAGAAGCCTGAGGGTTCTATTCCCTTGTGTTACTTCCATTCCTTTATAGTTTGGGGGCAGAGAAGCCTGAGGGTTCTATTCCCTTGTGTTACTTCCATTCCCTTGTGGTTTGGGGGCAGAGAAGCCTGAGGGTTCTATTCCCTTGTGTTACTTCCATTCCCTTGTGGTTTGGGGGCAGAGAAGCCTGAGGGTTCTATTCCCTTGTGTTACTTCCATTCCCTTATGGTTTGGGGGCAGAGAAGCCTGAGGGTTCTATTCCCTTGTGTTAATTCCATTCCCTTGTGTTTTGGGGCAGAGTAGGCTGAGGATTCTATTTCCATGTGCCTCTGTGACAGAGAAAGCTGAGGAGAACAACTGTTAACATTATGTTTGCATTTCAAACTGTCTCTGGGCCATGCTGAGAACTAGCTAGAGTGGCAATTGAGTTGCACCATTGATGAGTCAGTTGAAGGCTGCAATCCTGAAGACACTTTCATGGGAGTAAGACCCATTGAACGCAATGGGGCTTACACTGGAGTAGACATGGTTAGGATTATGCTTGAAATGCTAAAAAGGTGGTGGTTTTTTTACTGATGAATGTTGTTATATTGTACTTCCTCTGAGGTATGTTATTAGTTGGAATATGCTGGAGATAATCCAGAAAGATTGCATCCTGGAGGTATGTGTAGCTGCTGCCAAGTGGCAAAGAGGACAAGCTGATTTTCTCGCCAGTTAATGTTGGCAAATGGGTTGAGAGGCCAGCGGAGGTCAGTACCTGAAGGCTCTGAGGCTGGCTTGGAAAGAGATCAGCCGGTTTGGCTAATAAGGTTGAAGAACCCAAAGAAAGTCCTTAGTGGAGAGAGAGAATGAGGATCAAGGAGGTCCATAAGGTTTCAACCTGCAGCATCACATAAGTCTTTCAAATTGGTGTTCATCCTAAAGAACACTTAACCTTGTTGTGTATAAGAATTCCTTTTCCAGGCCTGATTAAGGTCCCTCTTGGACAGTGTTCTCGTACAGTGTTCTTGTATCTCAGCATTTATGAGCCAGTTGTGATGACACTCAGTGTCCGGTATCTGGTATTTTAAGGAATGCTGATTCTATACATGCACACCTCGTAGACCTGTCATGGATGAAAGCTGCTGATGAACGTGTCCTCCGTAATTTTAATCCAGTGCTTCCCAGACTCACCTGCCTTGCAATACCCCCTCCCATACTGCAGATGTAGAGCATGACTCCTAGAAATAGCTAATGCTCACACCATCGCCAGTTACCTTTAAGGTTGGGAGACCAGGTATGATGCTATAAAGAGAAGAGGCTTGGGAGTGAGAGAAAGGGTCTTCTTCAAGAGCATAAAAACTGCACACTGAGCTCTGACTTCCAAGCTGAACCCCCATGTTTGGAGAATAACATTGCAATTTTGCCAATGGATGGCTAGTATCCCATGCCAGACTGCTCCCGGCTGCTGTGCCTCTCACTTTCTGACTTCTTACATATCCTTCATAAATTATTCTTTAAAAAAGAAAAATCTAATATTGGTGATGGTCCATCTTTTAAGTTAATTATATAGTGTGTATTGAAGTGCTTTATTTTGTTGGAAGAGTTAGGACAGATAAAAAAATTTTCTTTACACAGCATGTAATTAGTCTGTGGAACTCCTTGCCACTGGGTTTCTTTAAGAAGGGATTGACAAATTTCTGGAGGAAAAGACCATCATTGATTACAAGCCAAATTAGGTGTATGTGTGTATTTTTTTTAAGATGTAGGCAATCTCCAAATGCCAGATGGAGAAGAAGGCACCTGAATACAAATGTCTTGTGTGCTCCCTGTGGCATGTGGTGGGCTGCTGTGAGGTCCAGGAAGCTGGACTAGATGAACCTTTGGCCTGATCCAGCAGAGCCTCTTCTTATGTTCTTATGTTTTCCATCTTAAATCTACTGCCACTCTTATTGGGGAAAGTTCTTTATGGATTTGAGCAAGACATTGGTATTTGCAATGGAAACCTCTTGGGAGAATGGCATTTTGGTGGTTGAAGATATGGATGTCACTTAAGAAAGTTTAATGAACTTCCAGAAAAATCCCACAGTGCCTGTAATTCCACTGTGCACAATTTGGGAATCACTAATATACAGCAATACTGTGCATCCCTTAGCAATGTCTTACCCGTGAAAGGATTTCACGTTTTAGTCCCTGTTATCCTGATTCAATTTTCCTTTCATCAGAAACTCTGGCTGCCATCATGGGAGTTTTCCTGGGACACTTTCCTAAGACACTTTCCTGGGAGTAAGCCCCATTGAACTCAACGTATTTTACTTCTGAGTAGAGTCAAATAGTATTGCACTGTCTCTCCTTTACTTCTGATTCTCATCTTCTTTTTGTTTCAGAAGGACTGTGTGTTAAAATTAAATTGATTGCATTCTGGAGTTTACTGCTTGCTTGTAACCAGAAAGTCCGTTCTGGATGGAAAGAATAAATACATAAATATATAAATATATAAATTTGAGCATGTGGAATTATTACTGTAATTGAGATACTGTTGGCCTGTGGGTGGTGCAAATGGTTAAGACACTGTGCCTGTTAACCAGCAGGCCAGGGATCAAGACCCAGGTCGGCCCCACACGACAGGGTGAGCTCTTGTCCTTAGCCCAGCTCTGCGACGCCAGCTGGATCCAATCGTATGGGCTCTGCCTTTCCATTGGACTAATTCAGTGGCGTGGAGAGGGGGGATTTGCTGTTTGGGTGACAGCCTATCCTCCATAACAATCCAACCCAGGCTTTCGTGCTTCGCATGCAGCATATGCAGCGCCAAGCACGATACCATAGTCTTTCAAGACTTGACGGAGGCCTGCTGAGATACAAAGTAGAGCAATAGTGCAAGCTGGCTTTGATCCCATGGAAGTCTCTTCCACCCTGACCATAGGGGTACTTTAATGTCCCATATATTTTCCACAGCAGCTAATTTGTACCATGTTTCACATATGTCAGGCAAAAATAAGAACCAGTTGGATACCTTCCCAAATATGACATGATTTTTCTGCATACCAAGTTTTTGAAAAGTATCCATCCTGAAAAGTTTCTTTTTTCTGAATATTATTAGAGATTTACTCACTGTTTGATTACTTTTAAAGTACTGAACCAAAAATGTAAACTAAACTAAAAAGTTATAAATTAAAAACTTTAATCTAAAAAGTAATAAATGAAAAAATTATATGGATTCATAAACATTTTCTTATAAAGTTTAAAACTTCATAAGAAAATGCTTATGCATCCATATAATATTTTTTCACGGATGTGCAAATGAAGAATGGAGAAGAATTTAAAAAAACTGTTTCCCATTTACTTCTGCAGTTGCTAAAGCACATATTTAATGCAACTTCTCTTCAGGACGTTATGAATCAGCTTTAAAAAAATACATTCTAGTCTACATTTCTGCTCTTGTTCCACATCAGTTGCTAATGAAAATTTATTTAAGATGAACTTGGGTTCCCTGGATCTTTCTTAATCAGTCACTGCATTTGTGTTTCATCATAAATCCATCTTAGCATAGCATATTATTTGATCCTTTTCTGGACCAGCTAGTTGCTTTAAAAATGTTGCAAGCTATTGATCTCAAATCTTGATACGGTGCATTAAATGCCTGACAGTGGTATAGCTTGAAGGGGTGCAAGCACTAAGGATGCGATCATAACCTAGGCTAGCACAACCCATCGGTCTTTCCATTCTCATGGTGATGTAGGGAGGCAAGTGCATCTCTGTGCACTGGCATTCCCCAGGAGTGGTGCAGAGTGACACTTTTGTGACACCCCCAGGTCAGCACAGGACTTGTGGCGGGGCTTAGGCCAGCCTAAAGGTTAGAATCACCTCCATAGGGGAGAGGCTTAGTGCTTTGCACCCCTTCTTGCTACACCACTGCCAGGCATTTAATGCACCATATTTATATTTTAGACTGTACCAAGATTATAGCTTCTAACATTTTTAAAACAACTCTGCTACTGATGCTTGGAACAAAAGTTAAACAGTTGTGATTCAACCGGTTTGGATGATTTCACACTTGTGGTCACGTGTTTTGTAACATACGCAAGCACACTGATACTGCCATTGTTTTTAGTTACTCTCCACCAGTGATCATCAGTCACATGAGCTGTTCAGTTGGAGTTGCACGTTAACTGTGACATCATTGGATGCAAATTACCAACATGCAGTAACTTCAGTTACTTCATATAAAGTGTTATAAGGAAAAACCTGCTTGCGCCATACTTGGTGCAGTAATACCAATAATTAGGAGTGCTGTAAATAATGGACTAGGTACATAGGCTGACCTTCCCAGATGTAGATCACAGGTTTTAATTTCTTTGTTCACAACATAATGGTAGGGTTGCTGCTTGGTGGTATAGCTAGAGGGGGGCAGAGCAGTCAGTCTTGGAGGGAGTCTCCCCTTAGCGTTCAGGGGGTCACTCCCTTTCAGAGCCATTTCTTTCCCCATGCTGTAATTCTCTCTCCATATTTAGCTCCCCATTGCTTTGAAAAACCCATAAGTTTCCTCTCTGTTTCATTCATTGGTAGGCTGGTGAGGAGTCAGGCACACATCCAGAGTTCTGAAATTTCAGGGGATGCAGGCATAACAATCCCACAAAAAGGGTTTCTCCATTACTAGCACCACAGATCTTTCGACAGGATTAATCTCTAATGTGCAAAATGGACTTCATTGGCTGCAGTAAACAATTGCACAATTGTGCATGACTCTCAGATTTGGAATGTATTCCCAAAGTTGTCCAAAGCAGGCGTACATTTCCTGTCGCTTTTTCTTATTTAGTTTTTCCCTTCAATATTTTTCATTCTCTTACTGCAATTCTAAACCCTATGGCATAAGTCTTGTCATAAATCCCATGCTGGCCTAGGGGTGTCATAGTGCCAAAAGACACATGCACCAGCCTCTCCGCACCACCCCGGGAACAGGGCACAAGTAAATTGGTCAGGATTATGTCTTGGATCTCTCCATAATTATTCCTTTGAATGAGGTGGTCTTGTGGTTACTGGTTTGACTCCAAAACAGAACTACCTGGAGGATACTGGTTTCCTTCATATTGGAGGGATTCTCAAAGTATATTAAAGTATATTTGTTTGTGTATTAAGAGGGTATATTAACATCCAATACAGTGACGTTAATGCATGTTTGACCTAGTTTGACCCATCGTAAAAAAGAAAAAGTAGTGTAAAAATACACTGTTCTACTATTTACATTTTACCTTTACTGTTAAAAATATTTTTTTTACTTTTAATACTGTTTACTTTTAAAATATTTTTTACAGAACTGCTTTTTAAAATACTGATATTGTACTTTAAAAGCAGCAGACAAGTAGAGAGTTATGTTTGAGAGTTTATATCTTGAAGGTATGTTCGTATGTATGAACGTTTGCATCTTGAATGTTTATATGTAGGGGACTTACTATAATTGAAAATGGAATATGACCTACTAGTGGGTCCTGGATCCAGAATTTCGGAAACACTGCTTGAATAGTTTATACTTCCTCCATGACAGTGCTGCTCGTAAGAGAAATAAGGTGGCGCATCACATAACAAGCGCTTCACGTAAAGTATGTTCCATGTAAGAAATAAACATTTCTCTAGGATTTTACTTCACATAACAAACTATGCTTCACTTAACAAGCACACTCAATGGCAGTTGGGGCAGATGGGCTGGCTGGCAGCCCTTTTAAAAAGCGTCAGGGCTGCCTAGTGTGCCTGCCCATAGCGAAAGCAACACTTGCACGCTGTTCCTCCTGTGGCTGGGCATCCACTGGGCAGAGGGAGAGAAGAGCAGTGGAGAAGAGGGAAGCAGTTCAGGGTTAGCCAGAAGGGAGCAGGGGAGAGAGAGGCTCAGGATGGAGAGAAGGAGAAAGTGGGGAGACACTTGGAAAATGTCTTGGATTGCAGCTTCCTAACCATGTCTATCCAGAAGTAAGCCCCATTGTGTTAAATGGGTCCTACTCCCAGGAAAGTGTCTTGGATTGCAACCTCCTAACCATATCTACCCAGCAGTCAACCCCATTGTGTTTAATGGGTCTTACTCCCAGGAAAGTGTCTTTAGGATTGCAGCCTAAGTAGACTTCATAGGATCATGCACACTGAATGCATGTTTTGATTTCAATTCCAGTGTTTTATCATCATTTTTCCATCCAGTTAATGTTTTTATATGAATATTTTGGGGGTTGTGGAACCAATTGTCTGAGTTTCCATTGTTTCCTATGGGAAAATCCGCTTCATGTAAAGAACATTTCACGTTAACAAACATGCCTCTGGAACAAATTAAATTTGTTACATGAGGTGCCACTGTATCTGTGTCTCGGTCTATATCCATGTGGGTGTGTATGTGTGCGTGTTGTATTTCTGTACAAATTAACCTGTAGTAACCCTTTTCCTGTGCGTGTTCATGTAAGTCTGCTAGCTGAGCGAGGTTGTGTTTAGAAATGCAGCTTTCTCCACCATGGTTGGCTAATAGTCTGACTTTGGATTGTTAAAGGAAGTGTGCAGGGAAAAGGAGAGGAGCATTAGTCACTGACAGTGCATTGAGAAATCCTGAAATCCTTCAAGACTGTGTGTGTGTTGGGTTGTGGGAGACATGGTGGCAACAGCCTGGCCTGATTTCACAATATCAACACAGGCCTGATCTATAGAATTCTGCTGGTAAAACCTTTTAAGAAAAAAATTCTCCCCACAATTCAGCCGCACACCTTGCTTTCTCATTACAGATGTTGTAAGCATTATCGGTTTCATTATTTGCTTTTATATTTTTTAAAAATTTTAATCAAAAACCAAAGCAAAAATATTAGAGAAAGAAAAAGAAGAAAAAAGAACAGAATATAAAGTAAAACATACATACTGAGGATAGAACTGAAACTTTTTAAGACAAGTGCAACACCAGTAGCTACTGGACACCCCTAAAGGGCACCAGGTACCGGGCACCATGCACCATTCAGCACCCGGCAGTAGGCACCAGGCATCTTTACTGAGTGCCACTGGGCAGTGGGCATTTATTTATTTATTTATTTATTTAATCAATTTATATCCTGCCTTTCCTCCCCCGCAAGGGGGGAGCCCAAGGTGGCTAACATCAGGGAATAAAACATCATTAAAATAGCACATAAATAAAGATTAAAACACAATTAAAATATAAATAAAATACAATTAAATTAAATAAAAACATGCAGATTAAAAATATTTGTTAAAAACAGTAAAAAACAATTTTTCTGCCAGAACGCAGGGGACACTGTCCCCCACCTTTTTCTAGCATCCTCCTGAGGGGGGACACTGTCCCACCACCTTTTTCTGGCATCACTACTCAATGAATGGATAGTGGGCAACACCAGGGATCAGGCATCCTTACTGGGCACCAGCTGGCAGCAGCGGGCAGCACCAGCCACTGGGCAATACTGGGCACCAGCTGGCATCCCTACTGAGCTGGGGCGTCCATGCCAAGCACCAGACATCCCAGACCACCGGGAACTCAGCATCAGTGGGCAACACTGGGCAGCAGGTACCACCTGGCACAGGCACCAAAGCGGTTCTTAGTGGGTCCTTACATCACAGAAGGAATATGCTCCACAAATTTCATGCTTCTAGTTCTAGGAGTTGGAGCTGGGTGTTGATCACTCAGCCTAAACTTACACCCCTTTTTACCCACTTACATTGTTACACCCTGATTTCAAAAAATTAGGTCTTAGTGGGTACGCAAGTCATGGAAGGAATAACCTCCCCAAACTTCATGCTTCTAGGTGCAGGGGTTAGGGCTGGGCGTGATCAGTCAGGGATTCTTCAGTGTAAAATATAGAGACAAAAAATGTTGTGCCCCTTTTCACCCCCTTCCAGTCTGAATTTCCAAAAATCAGTTCTTAGTGGGTGCCTCCTTCCACTAGGAATACTCTCCACAAATTTCATGATTCCTGGTCTGACGGTTTTGGCTGGGCATTGATGAGTCATTCAGTGACTCTTTGATTTTATATATGTAGATTTATTGCATTTATAACTCTCCTTTCTTCCCTAAGGGGACACAAGGTGGCTCACAGCAGTAAAAAATAGATATGATAAATCAGTAAAAGTTTTGAAAACATGCAAAGTATCTCAGTTTACAATAAACTAAAAATCATTTTTCCAGTCCATTGCGTCAGTCAACTTCCCTTGTAAATAAGAAGGTCTTCACCCCTGCTGAAACCTGTTGATGGCCAAAGGAGTTCTCAGCTCCAGGGGAAGGGAATTCCATTGCTGCGGTGCAGCCACCATAAAGGCCCTGTTCCCAGTTGCCACATCCCTCACTTTTCATAGTGGCGGCACAGTCAGCAAGGCCTAGTCAGATGACCTTAGGTGACGGGTAGGATTGTATGCAGGGCTTTTTTTCTGCCAGAACGCGGGGGACACTGTCCCCCACCTTTTTCTGGCATCCTCCTGAGGGGGAACACTGTCCCACCACCTTTTTCTGGCATCCTCCTGGGGGAGACACTGTCCCCCACCTGTTTCTGGCATCCTCCTGACGGGGGACACTGTCCCACCACCTGTTTCTGGCATCCTCCTGAGGGGGGACACTGTCCCCCACCTGTTTCTGGCATCCTCCTGAAGGGGGGACACTGTCCCCCACCTGTTTCTGGCATCCTCCTGACGGGGGACCACTGTCCCACCACCTTTTTCTGGCATCCTCCTGAGGGGGGACATTGTCCCCCACCTGTTTCTGGCATCCTCCTGAGGGGGGACATTGTCCCCCACCTGTTTCTGGCATCCTCCTGAGGGGGGACACTGTCCCCCACCTGTTTCTGGCATCCTCCTGAGGGGGGAACACTGTCCCACCACCTTTTTCTGGCATCCTCCTGAGGGGGGACACTGTCCCCCACCTGTTTCTGGCATCCTCCTGAGGGGGGACACTGTCCCACCACCTTTTTCTGGCATCCTCCTGAGGGGGAACACTGTCCCACCACCTTTTTCCTGCATCCTCCTGAGGGGGGAACACTGTCCCCCACCTGTTTCTGGCATCCTCCTAAGGGGGAACACTGTCCCACCACCTGTTTCTGGCATCCTCCTGAGGGGGAACACTGTCCCCCACCTGTTTCTGGCATCCTCCTGAGGGGGAACACTGTCCCACCACCTGTTTCTGGCATCCTCCTGAGGGGGGGGGACACTGTCCCCCACCTGTTTCTGGCACCCTCCTGAGGGGGAACACTGTCCCACCACCTTTTTCTGGCATCCTCCTGAGGGGGGACACTGTCCCACCACCTTTTTCTGGCATCCTCCTGAGGGGGAACACTGTCCCACCACCTTTTTCTGGCATCCTCCTGAGGGGGAACACTGTCCCACCACCTGTTTCTGGCATCCTCCTGAGGGGGGGGGACACTGTCCCCCACCTGTTTCTGGCATCCTCCTGAGGGGGGACACTGTCCCACCACCTTTTTCTGGCATCCTCCTGAGGGGGAACACTGTCCCACCACCTTTTTCTGGCATCCTCCTGAGGGGGGAACACTGTCCCCCACCTGTTTCTGGCATCCTCCTAAGGGGGAACACTGTCCCACCACCTGTTTCTGGCATCCTCCTGAGGGGGAACACTGTCCCCCACCTGTTTCTGGCATCCTCCTGAGGGGGAACACTGTCCCACCACCTGTTTCTGGCATCCTCCTGAGGGGGGGGGGACACTGTCCCCCACCTGTTTCTGGCATCCTCCTGAGGGGGAACACTGTCCCACCACCTTTTTCTGGCATCCTCCTGAGGGGGAACACTGTCCCACCACCTTTTTCTGGCATCCTCCTGAGGGGGGACACTGTCCCACCACCTTTTTCTGGCATCCTCCTGAGGGGGAACACTCCCACCACCTTTTTCTGGCATCCTCCTGAGGGGGGAACACTGTCCCCCACCTGTTTCTGGCATCCTCCTAAGGGGGAACACTGTCCCACCACCTTTTTCTGGCATCCTCCTGAGGGGGAACACTGTCCCCCACCTGTTTCTGGCACCCTCCTGAGGGGGGACACTGTCCCCCACCTGTTTCTGGCACCCTCCTGAGGGGGGACACTGTCCCACCACCTTTTTCTGGCATCCTCCTGAGGGGGAACACTGTCCCCCACCTTTTTCTAGCATCCTCCTGAGGGGGGAACACTGTCCCCCACCTGTTTCTGGCATCCTCCTGAGGGGGAACACTGTCCCACCACCTTTTTCTGGCATCCTCCTGAGGGGGAACACTGTCCCACCATCTTTTTCTGGCATCCTCCTGAGGGGGGACACTGTCCCACCACCTTTTTCTGGCATCCTCCTGAGGGGGAACACTGTCTCACCATCTTTTTCTGGCATCCTCCTGAGGGGGAACACTGTCCCACCATCTTTTTCTGGCATCCTCCTGAGGGGGGACACTGTCCCACCATCTTTTTCTGGCATCCTCCTGAGGGGGGACACTGTCCCACCACCTTTTTCTGGCATCCTCCTAAGGGGGGACACTGTCCCACCACCTTTTTTTGCGGGGCACAGGTGACGCACCAGAGGAGTTTGACACTCCTCTGGTGGCACCGGACATCAGCCCCCACCATTTCAGCCGACTTGGAGCCAGCTGAAATGACCAGCTGAGAGACACACTGCGTATGTCAGACTTGCACAGTGTGTCTCTCAGCACGGCCATTTGGCCTCACTAGGGAGGCAGAGCCAGCTGCTCAGCCACCAGAGCAAGGGCCAATGGCTGCGCAGAGACACACTGCGCATGTCACACATGCGCAGTGTCTCTCAGTGCAGCCATTTGGCCTTGCTAGGGAGGCAGAGGCCAAGTGGCAGTACAGAGGTGTGGAACAGGGCACACGCTCATGTCGCATGGGTGCATTCCTGCACCTCTTTTTTCAAAAAAAGTTATGTATGGTTGTATGGATGAAAAAAACTTTTCCTTCAAGGAGCTCAGGTGGGTACTCATGGTATTCCTCCATCTTATTCTCCATAGCTCCCTGACCCAAAAGTGGGTGACTGGCATCAGGTCATGCTGTGAGATGTGTGACTGTATGGTGGGGTCTGCAATTCTTGGCTAGCCTTGGTTGCCAAGCCAGAGTTAAGATTGGCATGATCCTCAAGCAGGATGAGGAAAACCATATTGTTTTTTCCATTTTGAAAAATCAGCACATGTCCTTGTTTTTGATGCTCAGTGGAATGTTCCAGGTACATCAGCCGAGCAGGAATTTACTGAGGTTATGTCCTCTTGTGGAATGGCAGGTGTGGAAACCTTCTTGTTGCTTAGTTGTGGTGCTTTGAGTGGTGAGCACCACAGCAAAAGCTTCCCATGAAAATGATTCGAGGCTCTTGCTTGCTCAGTCAGAAGATGCCCGCTTGAAAGTTTTAGGCAGATTCCCATGAAATGGTCTCTATCTAGCTCTGCAGCTACGAGGCTGGAAGTCAGAGGAGCTAATCAGGCTCTTCTGAGGATAGCAGCCCACTATCCACGGTGGCATGAATGAGCAAAACTGTGGCGAGGTGATCCTTGGTCTCCCCAGACAACATTCTGATTCCTTTCCCACACCCACCCTTCTGGGTACCACGTGAAAACTGAAGAGTACTACAGTAGTTTGGATTTTAATACTATTCTGACTTGCTCACCGGTGTCTCCAATGGCCTTCCTATTTCAGAAGAAATTTAAATAACTAAATGCTAACCAATTTAGGTAGGCATAACTCACCTGGCATAACTTCCCTTGCCTCTGCATTGGCCTAACCTAGAATCATAGATTTGGAAGGGACCTAGTAGGTCATCTAGTCCAACCCCCTGCCTGCAGCAGGAAATCCCCCTAGAGCATCCCCGACAGGTGCTCGTCGAGCCTCTGCTTGAAGATCTCTAGTGAGGGAGAGTCCCTTGGCAATCTGTTCCCTAAGGAGTGTTCCCTTAGGGAAACCTTTCCCTAAGGAGTGGGGATGAAGTGCCTAACATCGCTTTTGTGATACTCCAAGTTCAGCAAATGACTTACACCAGGGCGTATGCTGGCCTAACTGAAGTTTAGGATTAACTCCAGTTAGGCTGGCCTAATCCCTGGCACACATCATGTGTTGACCTGGAGGTTTCACAAAAGTGCCGAAAGGCACTTCAGCCCCACTCTTGGGGGGGGGGGGGGGGGTAGGCCAGGACACAAAAACACGCTTGCTTATTTACATCTCCTCAGGAACGGGAAGACTGAATTGTGCCAGCCTTATTTCCTGGAAAAAATCTTCATTGTCTTCCTTTTCTTTATACCTGGACAACATGTAACCTTGTAATTAATCATTTTTATTTAATAAATTATAGGTAATTGATATAATTTAATAATAAGTTATATAGTACTATATTTAATAATAGGTAATACAGTGTTTAAGCACGTAAGAGCAATATACAGTATATGTGATTTTATCTTTTATTTTGTCATGTCCTACATTTGGGTGGTCCTTGTCTTCTTTTTTGGTTATGATTTATGAGCACTGTGGATTTGGAAGATGAGTAGAGATGGTGGAGATGGCCTATATCTTATCCTACTTCCCCCCCCCCAAAAAAAACCCAGACCTTCTTGGACTTGTGCCAGCAATAAGTTGACACAGATCTGAGTAACCCCATTGAGAAGGCTGGGGCTTACACAAGGTGGGAGAGAAAGTGTTCCCGTGCTCCAAGGAGACCTCCAGTCAACACAATTTCAGTACTGAATTTGGTGTTGATGGTGTGGACCAGCACTTGGATCAGTGCCAGTGTCAGGGCTGACTAGGATTGGACTGCCTGTGTTCTAAACTGCCTTAAAATGCCAGGATTTGTAACATGGGGAATTGCAATATATAAATTTGCTAATAAAGACAAAATTAGGTTGAGTGTCCCCAGTTGCATTTTGATAAAAGTTCCTGTCTTCTCTAATCCACCGTATGTTATTGTGGTTCCTAATAGAAAGTGCTGGAATGTTTCCGTAGATGTCATCCGAATGGGAAGACTTTGAAAGTTACTCCACAAAAATATACCTATAATTTGGAACAAATTCTTAAAACTGATGAGAACTTTATTTCTCCTATAGAACAATCTTCCTTGTACTAGAAGTAGAAGAAAGTCAGTGCTTATATTTTGCTCAGAAGTATGCACATATTACAAAATGAGTTTTTATTTTGGATGCCGTAGAAAGCTAAGTGATGTGTGCGCGCGCGCATATTTTTCTGTTTGTGAGCTTGTCACTGGAGTAGTTTTTCAGTTCACTGGGCCAATTTGGGACACTTTTCCTGAGTTTGGGCCAAAAGAAAAATGTAAAATGGTTGAAAAATTATCAGTGAGGACAGTTTTGTGCTATTTTTCAAGCAACCGATGAAGTCGTATGGATATGAAAGTGACATTCAGAAATCATTTCCATGTGCTGCTGCTGAAATCGAGTGTCCAGACAGTGTGGTGTATTTAATCTGGGACCGCTGTTGTTGGCTAAAGCATTGTTTGGATGTGGGCAACTGACACTTAAATGCAAGCCACAGAACTTGGTGCCTTGCTCCCCCTTTAACTATGCCACTGAAATGCATACAAACTGTATGATTAGAGATGAATATGCCTAAATGCCAAGTCTTTGAAGATAATTAATGGGTTATTTGCAGAAATGCCTTGGTACAGGAAGAACCCCACCTGCTTTAAAATAAATAAGCATTGGCTGCGTCAGGAAGTATTAAAGTGGCCTATGCCACTGATTGTAGGTACATAGAGACTGAGCCAGACCTAAGCAGTTTCCCAAGCCTAAATTGGAAAACAATAATTGAATGCAGTTGGAATAACACATGATTTGGCACATGCACATCCTAATACTTTTTAAACAATCATGCATGGATATACCTGTACTACAGAGTAATAGAACTCAATATATTCTTAAAGGCATTTCAATTAATAAAAATAATAAAAGAACACTCACTGCAGACAAATGTGCTGCTTTCATTGTTTAAATGCACGTGTGCGTTTTCTCTTGCACATGTGAATTGGTATCTGAACGAAATCTGCTGTAGGATCTGTTCCTGAACCTCATGGTGCCTCCACAGGTCCACAACTAACCAACCTTCTTTCTTTCTTTCTTTCTTTCTTTCTTTCTTTCTTTCTTTCTTTCTTTCTTTCTTTCTTTCTTTCTTTCTTTCTTTCTTTCTTTCTTTCTTTCTTTCTTTCTTTCTTTCACAACCTTACCGGTTCCTCTGTGCATCATAATTCTTACCCATGCATCTTTTATCTCTTGCCTTTTTCTTTCTTGAGGCAAATTGAAACTGGTAGAACCGGAGATAGCTGTGCACCTTAGATCACCAAGTTCAAAACTAGTTGCTGCTTAACACCCTGTTATCACATTCTGTCAAAGGTAATTGGGAAATAAAGGGTAGGTATTCTGCTCTTTCTCAGTGTATTCATATCAATGAAGGGCTCTGGCTGCTAACTCATTACTGGGTACAGTATGGAATTTGGGAAAATAATACAGTAATTCTAAATGAGGATCTGAGATGTGGGTCAATCAGGGATATATTCTTTTCAAATTGAAATGCAGCCTGATTTTTAGGTGGCAACATAGATTTGTTGAAAGTTGGAATGTTCGGGCACCTGTAATTTTATTTTGCAGCCTGCTGATTTCTTGGTTCAAAAAAAATTAAATTGCTGTCATTTACCTGGACATGTACAAAAATAACACCTCCTGTCCAATGCATTTATAAAGTTATTTCCTACACAGGTGATATCTGTGTTGGAGCTTGTAATGTATGAAGTAGCCACTAGGTAACTTAAGAGTGCTGACACATCTTGGAAAAATAGTCCCCATGATAGGGACGATGCCCTGTCCAGACTGAGAAGGGGTGATCATGCGGTGGGAAGCCAGCCCTTATCATCCCATGGAGGCTGCAATCCTATACACAATTTCCTGGGAGTAAGACCCATTGAACACAAAGGGACTTTATGAGTAGATGTGATTAGGCTTGTGCTCTAAGGGCCAAAATGACGCAGAATTATGAAGACATTTGGAAACTGGGTGTAGGAAAGGAGGTTTTTATTTAGTTGCAGATTTCCAACACAGTCTGATGCGTGATACTGTTCGTGTTTATAGACCAGTTTAGGATCCCAGGAAGTTTCTATGCTGAGTCTGACCCTTGGGCCATCCAAATCAACCTTATCTATGCTAACAGGCAGCAATTGTTTTCCTGAGACTCAGGCAGGGTTTATTTTTATTGTAGTACCTGGAAATCCCAGTTATTGCATTTGAGAACTTCTGCATATAAAATGGGCTGCCTACCAATGAGTTATAGCTCCTTGCTGACCACCTGAAAGCACTTTTAGAAACCTTTGTCTGCCAGAGAGTTTGACATCTATAGGCCACCCTCAACAAAATAAGTCCCAAAGCGACATATACTCATGTATTAAAGAGAATATAAACGGATCATGATAAAGATCAGAATAATGCAAATTATTGTTATGTAAATTATTATTATGCAAATTATTAACTGTTTTTCAGGGAGCAAAAATTAACATTTCACCCGACAATTGCACTTCAGACAAATGCCATACAGGGCATCCTTGGCAGATCTTAAGGACTGAATCAAGTGAGCAATAATGCTTTACGTGGGGATCCTATCCATTCAATTTCAAATTAAAAACTGGTTTGGGAGAAAGCAGAACAGTGCCCTTAATGTCCTGGGTTTTGACTTGCTCCATTCAATTTCATTCTATTTCTATAAGTGGTGGTGGTTTGCTGTACACAATGCACAATTGGATATTTCTTGCCAGAAGCATTACGCAGCCTGACAGGTATTTGAGGGTGATTCTCCTGTGCTTACAGGGGCAGTTCAGTTTCCTCTGATCTTGTTTATTGTTGATTTTATGTCCTTTAGAGACATGGCAGTTTGGTTCAAACGCACTGGCCTGGTAAAACGTTGCGAGACCAGAAAGTGGCGGCTCAGTGACCTTCCTGCCGTTTCCCATTTCTCACACAAAAAAACAGAATGTATTATTAGCAAAACCCTCAGGTCTGGCATCTTTCAATGTGTTCTCCAGTCATATCAATAGACTTTAGAGTTGTAATTGGGTGGGGTAAAAAAAGAAAAATAGTTATCGGTATCTAATGGGTTAGAGACTGGAACTGAGATGAAAAGTGAAAATGGTTGAAAAGTGGAACCTGGTCTTTTTTTTAGGTTACAAATGTTGCTTCTAATATATATTTTTTTAATCTGGCAAATTGCAAATGTACTAAAATTTGTCTTGTAAACTCCTACAAAGATTTCTGCAAATGGATTTTCATTAATTCCATTGGTGGCCATGCATCCTCTCTTGCACATACTTTGTTCTCATGTATGCTGTGCTGTGGGTTGAAAATTGCTGAACACTTTTCCTGGTTTTACGACTCTATTTCTAGGAAAGCTGTCCATTGTAAATAATTAACTGTTGTAGGTTATGGTTTGATCAGGAATGCCTTTTTTTCTTGTCTCTTGTTTGAGCTTTGACCATCTTGCTTTCAGTTTTTGAAATAATCTATGATTAGTGTTTTCTTAACGCTGACATTTTTTTTCTTATTGTGAAACCACAATAAACCTGCTTCTGAATGTGGTTCCCAATTATAGTTTGATTCCAACCATGGTTTGATGCCAACTAATTAATATCAAATTTCTACTTACTTTTTTTTTACAAGCTATAGTTTGGCTATGGAATCTAAAGGAGACTTGTGCAGAAACCCTCCGAATGCTCCCAATTGCCAAATTGAAATGATGGGTGTTTTTTTTTAAAATTTGGTATATGCATCTGTATGGGATTGGACCAGAGAAGGAAACTACATGTATGTAGAAGGAAACTGTACGTAAATTGTTTTTTTATGAAAGGCTAATATTTACAATTTGACTTCATTTTAGGGATACCACCATCCCCCATCCCTGAGCCGCAATGAGTGCCAAATCTGCTATCCACAAAGAGATTTTTGCTCCACATGATGAAAGGATGCTGGGAGCTGTCCAAGTAAAAAGGAGGACAAAGAAAAAGATTCCTTTCCTTGCAACGGGGGGCCAGGGTGAATATCTAACCTACATCTGCTTGTCAGGTGAGATAAATGATTCTGACATCTAGCTGTCCTTTCAGTTTATCTCTGAAGTTTGATTATCTGATTGGATGCCGTTCTTGTGCCAAAAATAATCCAGTGCCCAGAATTTTAATCAAACAAGTAGATGAAGTATGATAGCCAGCATCTTGGAATACACAAAGTAACTTGTGGGGAGCTGGCGCATACTTTGCTGAGAGTGGTGTGTTGCCTTCGAATCTAACATATTTTAGTGCATTTGACAGCAGCTTATCCAAATAGGAGCTCATCTTTCCTTAATGAGTTGGAAGGGGGGCAGAAAGAATAGATCTATGTTTCTGACATTCTCTTATGGCGTGTTTATAGAATGTGCTACCTATGGTCTTATAGTTCCTTGAAATATAAAGGCAATATTCTTTTCTTTCTATTATTGAGGACCAGAGATCTAAGAATTGCCCTGCTTGGTTGGAAGTAAATTGAGACATTTTAATAATGGCTATTAGAATGTCTCTGGGAAACTCAGAACCAGGACGTGATGAAGAGCATCCTTTGTTCCCTATTCTCTCATCTAGTAGATGGTGATGAAGTTACTTGATAAACAGTTGGTGATGACCTGTCCATCGTAGACTTGTCTAATTCATTTAAAAGCTTACCTATGCTAGGATCGTCGAGCATTCAGTGCCATCAGGTGATTTATGGACTGTATGGTTTCATTTGTACTTCTCTTTCTTCAGAAGAATTGTTGGACTGCATTTTTTTCATGTTCATGATACTGGTATGTTGTTCCAGGACCAACTGATCACCTCTTCCCCTCTCAAACTAGGAAGACAACCAATTTATCAAGATACCTTATGACACCACGACCTTTTTGGATTAAGTTGTTAGTGCATCCCACCTTTATTTTAGTCAATCAGGTCTCCAAGTATCAGTAACCTTCCCACTTACACCCCTTGAGGGGTTTTTTCTTCCTGAGATAATAATCATTTATTACCTGAAAAATGGGCTCCTTCCCTCTAGCCAGTGTCTCAGGTATCTTGTTATCCTATTACTTGTCACTGTTCTCTGTCTTTGGGGAACTACTTTTGCGGAGGGGGTGTCACTCTGAATAGAAGCTTTCCCATGGGACTGATGTCTGTGGTTAACTCACCTGTCTGCTTCCTGAAGTGCCCAATTAGATAACTTGGATCCAGCTTCTTAAAAAAAGTGTGAAAACTAGCCCTACAATCCAGAGTAACTACGGGAGCACGTAAGAGACCTTACATGCACCTGTAGTTACTGCACCACCTGGTGAAAACCTATGGGAAATTCATATTGCAATCCAGAGCAAATTGTTCTTACACCGGAGCAAGAACTCCCCGTAGTTACTCTGGATTGCACCCTTAATCATTGAAAGGCAGTTTATCTCAAGGAATGGCCATGTAAGAAAGCTAACCCAGTTTCAAACTTAACTGAACCATTGCCAATTCCATTTGTCAAATTCTTCTTTGGGTTTGACTCAGAAATACCATATTTACTCAAATCCATCATGCCAAATTTAGTCTCCAAAATCAGGGTGCATTAGATTTGAGTTAATATGGTATTTTGATTATAACTATAGGTCAATATTTACTTTAACAGTTAAATATATTGTAATAAAAATGTAACATAAAGCCATTGTTGTGTAAAGTAGTGCAGTTAGGTAAAAATCATAACATAAATCCAATGTTATCTTCACATAACTCGTTGTATGCAGTAAAATTAAACTTTGCATACACTTTGCAGCGGCACATTATGATCGCAAGTAAACATATTTGAAAATCTCAAGCCTTTTAAAGCAGGGACGCACCTTCGATTCGGTCGTGCATTAGATTTGGTGGAACATTAGTTTTGTATAAATATGGTAAACTTTCGGTTTTCCTTCCCTATTAAATTTGATAGATCTAAGCTGGTATTTTGCGACAGAATCCACCTAAAAGTTTGTGGGTTACATTTGTCCAGCAGATGAATCTGTTGCATGCTTTTGGTTGGGGTGGATCACAATGAAGTTGTGAGCCACCATTGGTTGTGGCACTGCAAGGCATTTTGGGGCACTACCATGCCCCAAATGGGGCACTCCGTGGCTGATAAAGTGGGTCACCGTGTTAAGAAGATTGGGAAACTTCCTTAGTACCTACTGCTAACATTTAAAAAAAAAAACAAGCCAAGGAAAAGAATATTGTTTTCCAAATCACCATCCATTTATGTATTAGTGAGCTGGAATAGAATACCACAAGTTTATTTAATTGCTGATTTTCCGGGAGAGTGCATTTTAGGTTTGGGATTTGTGTCGAACCTACTTTCTCCCTCTTGCCAACACTGCGGTGGAAAAGTCATTGCAGAAGAAGGGAGAGAATTGTTGGATTTAAGTATGGTCATTATATATATTTCTGTAGCATTGTAGCCCAGTAGCATGTGGAGTTTAAAGCTCTGCTGACATTTATGTACCAAATGTCAGTTCCATGTATTTGCAGTCCATCCACCCCCTCCACTCACCCACCCACAGTTGTCAGCAAGTGTGCACTTTAGCCTTGCTTGTGGGGTTTGCAGATTAATTCACTGAGTTAAATTTGTTTTATCAGTTTATATTTTCACTCTGCCTAAGCTGCTTCTTGCAATCATCATTTTGTAGAGGCAGTTGGTATCTAGATCTCTTGCCTTTGCCTGGCTCAGCTGAAGAATGGAATGATTGCTTGTGTGACTGCCTCTCTACAACAGAAAGAAAAGTAGTTTTTTAAACGTGGTCTGCATGGTTTGACCCTCTCCCTTAGACAAGCATCCATTCCCTTCTCATAGGGTGCAGTTCTAACCTAGGCCAGCACAACTCATTGGTTTTTCCCGTTCCTGTGGCGATGTAGGGAGGTAAGCACATGTCTGTGCCCTGACCTAACCTTCCCCCTCACAGCATGTGAGCCTTTTTCAAGCAGAGGCTTGACGAGTACCTGTCAGAGATGCCCTAGGAGGATTTCCTGTTGCAGGCAGGGGGTTGGACTAGATGACCTACCAGGTACCTTCCAACTCTAGGATTCTATGATTCTGTGTTTGTGACACCCCAGGCCAGCACGGGACATGTGCCAGGTCTTAGGCCAGCATAACTGGGAGTTAGGATTGCAAGGATAATCTGCCTCTCCCAGTAAATTTACTAAACCTGTGGATGCTGTGGCTAAAAGTTCCCATTCTTTAAAAAGCAAAATGAACAAACTTGCACTGGGTGGGGGAACATTTTCCTTACTTCTTTTTGCTGAATTTAATTTATTAGTCTTAAGGTTCCAAAGAACTCAGTAGCATTTCTGGATATGGCCTACTTTAGGCTTTAGGTATATGTATGTTATCCTCAATCTCGGGTCCTCTACCAGAGGCCTGGGAGTTTGAGGGTTCTGCGCAGAATCTTACCTGTTCCTAGCAATGTGCTTTTCTGGATCGAGTGTTCTGATGTCCTTCCTGGAATCTGTTGGAGCCAGTCTTCCAGCTTGGGTGTCACAGCCCCTAGTGCTCCAATCACTATTGGGATCACATTCACCTTTACTTGCCTCAGTCTTTCTAATTCTTCCTTCAAACCCTGATACTTTTCCACCTTTTCATGCTCTTTTTTCCTAATGTTGCTGTCGTTTGGTATTGCTACATCTATCACCAGGGCTGTCTTTTGGGCCTGATCTACCACCACAATGTCTGGCTGGTTAGCCAATACCTTCTTGTCTGTCTGGATATGGAAGTCCCACAGGACCTTAGCCCTGTCATTCTCCACAACTTTCAGCGGGGTCTCCCATCTGGTCTTGGGAGGGGTTAGTCCATAGGCTGAGCAGATGTTCCTATACACGATGCCGGCTACTTGGTTGTGCCGTTCAAAGTATGCTGTTCCTGCCTGCATCTTACACCCTGCCACAGAATGTGCTGGACTGTCTCTGAGGTTTCTCTGCACAGCCTGCACTTTGGGTCTTCTCTTGTATGGTAAATCCCCACTTGCTTCTATGGATCTGGTACTTAGTGCCTGTTCTTGTGCTGCCATGATGAGGGGCTTCAGTGCTATCTTTGAAGCCAGCTCTTTCCAGCCACTGATAAGATTTCTCAATGTCAGCGACTTCGGTTATCTGGCGATGGTAAATCCCGTGCAGGGTCTTATCTTGCCAGGACACTTCCTCAGTTTGATCTTCCTTCTGTATTTGCTGTAGGTGTTGTTCCTGGAGACATTCTATCATCAGCTCACCTTTTGTGCCATTTTACTGATGTATTCCTGAATATTCTGGGTTTCATCCAGGATAGTGGTTTTGACACTCATCAGACCCCGGCCACCCTACTAGTGTATAGTCTCTGGATGTTAGTCTTGGGGTGGAAACCCCCATGCATTGTGAGGAGCTTTTGGGTCTTCACATCGGCTGCCTCCATTTCTTTCCGTGGCCAGTTTACTATTCCAGCAGGGTATCTGATGACTGGCAGTGCATATGTATTGATGGCATGTATCTTATTTTTCTCAGTGAGCTGGCTCATTCTTTGATGGTACTTGGATATTGCTGTCTTCCCTGCCTCCTCTTCATGTGTATACACACACACACACACACACACACACACACACACACACACACACACACACACACACACGTAACAAACATGCCTCCAGAACGAATTAAATTTGTTACGTGAATTATCACTCTGTGTGTGTGTGTATGTATATATATATATACACACACACACACACATATATACATACATACATACATATCTCCCCATAAGCAATATATCCAGCTCCTTATTGGCTCTCTGAGCTTGACAATCGGGCTCTCTCATAGTTTGAAAGTGCCGGTCCAGCCTTTTTAATTCACAAATATATGGATCTGACTCTGGGCTCCAGCAGGTTCACACCTACTCTAAAGAACGGTTGTTAACGAGAGATAGGACATATAAAGTTTAAAATCAGCCGTTTAAAAGTGGCTGCCAGATGGGCATAGAACCGGTTGTTAATTTCTTTGAATCCCATCACTGATCTGACTCAATGCGCATGGCACAAAAGGAGGATTTTGCTGATCCCTGGAGAAGAGGAAAACAGCATTCTTTAAAAGTTTTTTTAAAAACTGCTTTTCTTTCTGTTGTAGAGTAAGCATTCATTCCATTCTTTGGCTAAGCCAGGAAAGGCAGGGATCCTTTGCATTTCAAATTGCTGACTGCCTCTACAACAGGAAGAAAAGCAATTCTTAAACAGCTGTAAAGGGATTCATTTTTAATTTTTTGACTGCTTTAACACGTTTGGCATCAGCACAGAGTCCAAAAATCTAACCCTGAAAATATTAATTTTGCGGGCGGGGAGCTGAGGGGGGGGCAGTGCCCTACAGTTCCATCCAAGACTAACTGCTCCATCTAGTTAAGCTGCTGACTGCAGTTCCCAAGATAAAAAGTCATCAGATAACTTGAAGGAAATAAAAAAGATTAGGAATCTAATCTAATGTGTGAGAAACCGAGTTGTCTGTTTCCTAATTTAGAAATTGGTGCAGCCACTCTGTGGTTACTACTGTGACTCGTCTTGTTCACCCGTTAACAGACTCAAGAAGAGCTGGAAAGCTTGACGACCGCTTGGAGACATGTCAGTCAAAATGGATATTGTTTGCCAAAATATCTCCTGTCATCACAGCCTGCAATCTAGCAGATGATTAGCAGCATGATATTTGCTCCTTGCTCTGGTGTGCCTGTTTGTAATTCTTCCCTAAAAACAGTTTTTGAAGGGGGAAAATTGAAAAAAAAATGTAGTTTCTTATTGTGACTTGGAAGGGTTATTCCCACCCATTACGATACTTCTTAAAATGGGTTCATCTCCTCCCCACCTGATGATCTCAGTGGATAGACATAAATACAGAGAATGCAACTACATGACTAAACATTTTGAGTACTTGCAGACTTATATTGCTGAAGCCTTCATATGAAATGATATAGGTTCAATGTTCTGTTCGACTTGGTAGGTTGATTTCCTTAATTAAAAAAGTATGTGCCAGTATCACACGATTTGCTATTGACAGTGACAGTAACAGGTTTGCCTATTGCAGATTGAATCTTGAGCATAATGATTGTGCATAATGCTTGTGCTATAGCTTCACAAGCTATGTGAAGCTTGTGTGAAGTTCAGAGGTGACATAATGATGCTGTTGCAACATCCTTGACCTTCTGGGCTCTTGCATTAATTTAAATTCCTCCTTTCATTGATCTTGACTTAACCAAGGAGGGATTTGAATCTGGATCTTCCAGGTCTTAGTCCAACTCCAGAACCACTACACTTTTCGGGGTCTTGTTTACAAACCCTTATCCATCAGGTCCCCTAAGTCTAGGAGCTGCTTTTCATTGTGACTGCAGCGGGAACAGATGGCCAAACAAGACCTAGTGGGCCTGAGCAGAACATCACATGCTGCCCTGTGTGTCATGGCCAATGTTCTTGATGTATAGAAAGCAGCTGACAGCATTTTGTGTAGGTAGGCTAATATTCTGAGTGTTAATGCAATGTTTCAGAAGATGAAAAGTGTGAAAGCGGCTAAGTGTTGATGGCTGTGAGGACAGTATAGTGCATGGGACAGCTTGTTTGAAGCCAACTGACTGTCTATGCAGAAGGCTTGATTGTACTTATAATTTTTATTATTTTTAAGAACAAGTATTTCATAACTCTCCCCAAGTTTAAAAAAAAGATCTGTAAGATAATGCTGGTGAATTGAACCTGGAAATTCCCTGGCGTTCCTAAAGAAATATATCATTATGGAAAATACTATAATTAACTTAGGCTGCAATCCTAAAGAAACTTCCCTGGGAGTAAGATCCATTGAACACAATCGGGCTTCCTTTTCAGTGGGCTTGGTTAGGATTGTGCTTGTACTGTAACGTACAGTGCAATCCTATTCTTGTCTACTCAGAAGTCAGTTCCATTGAGTTCAATGGGTCTAATTCCCAAGAAAGTTCTCTTTGGATTTCAGCCATGATCACTTAAATTAGACAGATCCTTACCCATAGTTGTGTATCTTTTTGTTCACCCAATCAGATCACAAATGACTTAAACTCTTCTAAAGCTAGGCTTTATACCATGCACCACACAAGAAGAAGGTGGCAAATGGAGGTGAGAATTAAGGTTAAGTATGTATATTCATTTTGGAATAAATCTTGCTTGAAATAATTTGGTTGTAGATGTGAAGTTTTCCGCTTTAATACTTGCAAGGATTCACCACATGCATTCTTGAGCAACTATTTCCACGCAGCCATTTCTTAGTTTCTTGAGTTACTTTGCCCTGAGTGTGGTTGTTAACAGTTTAGCCAACCCCCAAAAACTGGCTCCATATATCACCTTTAGGGATTCATATTGAAGGAGTAGTGATGAGAGACTTGGCCCTTTCTGTTGCTCATTCAGGAGTAATCAGTGAGTTGCTTTGAGATTCCTTGTTTCCAAGAAAGTTGACCAGGACAGTTTCTGAGTCAGGCAACTCTTTTTCTTCTCGAAGGCTTAGTTGCCATCATTCCACCCTTGCGCACCCATTGAACATACCTATGCATACTTCTCAAACCTCTAATTTTCTTACTTCACACACTGTCTAAAATAGTTCAGATTTTACTTTTAACCAAACTATATAATTACTGCTTAGACTAACGATTTCTTCCAAACATGACAAGAGATTCTCTGGGATTATCACCTGTTCTAAAGAGTCGTGGAAGTCTTGTTTGAATAAATTATCTTATTTTTAGAAGGAGAAAGTAGAGGTGTTTGGGACAGACTAGAGTGGCCCAGTAGTAGGCATGTTAATTTGGAATAGTATAAAGTGCTATTGCCATTCAGCTGCCATCCTTCTAATAATCACACTCATGAGTTTATTTCTTATGACAAATGCTCAGTTCTGTCTGGAAACAGAATCCTAATTTTAAGACAATCCTAACCATAGATAGATTGATAGATTGACTGATTGAGCTCAATGGGTTTTACTGCCAGGAAAGTGTCTTTAGGATTGCTCAAAGAGAATATATTTATTGCTACTTTTTCAGGACCAAGGTTGGAAGGCTGGCCTTTGTATATTGTGAAATAGTGCATATTGTTTAAAAATACTTTGTGTTTGTGTAGTGCTCCTGCTGAGTGTTCAAAGCACTTTAGTCTACAAAAAAGCCTTATCCTGTATGTTAGCATATATGTCCGCATGTTCTGGCGTCAAGAGTTCTGCCAGGCTGAGGGAAGCCAAGAGGCAAGCAATTCCCATTTCCAACTGCCTCTGGGACAGAGAAGAGAACAGCTGAGGGGAGGCAAGAGGTCAAGCAGTCTCTGCCTTATCTTCCCTAAATAGTTCACTCTTATTTACTCTTCCCTTAATTTACTCTTCCCTAAGTAGATTAAGGCTACAATCCAGAGTAACTGTGGGAGCACGTAAAAGACATTATGTGCACCCGTAGTTACTGCACCTCCTAGTGAAAACCTATGGGAAATTCATATTGCAATCTAGAGTAACTTGTTCTTACTCTGGAGCAAGGACTCCCCATAGTTACTCTGGATTGCGCCCTAAAAGGATGTTGTTATATTGTACTTCCACAAGTGGCAGCTGCAGTCTATAGATATATTTATAATCTATAGTCTATATCTATATTTATAATCAATCGACCGACTGATTGATAGATTAGGTATTAACTAATATATACATTAGAATATGTGTGTGTGTAATTAGATATTATATAACTCTATTAGATATCTATTAGATAATATTAGATAGTTTATATCTAATAAGTTTATATCTAATAGGTAGGCTTGTCCTTATTTCTGTATTGCAAATAGGATGCCAAATGGCTTTCTTATGGTTACCAGGAAAAATCAAAACGGGAGAAAATTGGGGATTTTTCAGCGCCTGCTCCTGTGTTACACTGCCTTTCTAAGAAGCTTACAAGAATATTATTTACATATAAAAAATAAATGTTCAAAGAAATAGAATGAATCCGTTACTTCCATTCTTTTAAATGCATATGTTGTTTGCTTTTCTCCAAAGCTTAATATTCCATTACTAAGCTCCTGGAAAGGAGGAAGAGCTTGTGGAGGCAGCTGCTTCCCGCAATATTGCCTGGTACAACCAGTTTGGCAGGTACATTCTGTAGTTTGATATTCTGGCAAGATTGAGGTGGATAGATTCCTGAACCGGTTTTTTTGCTCACTAATGGGTGTGAGGCTTGGCTTCTTCTTTGTATTTGTATCATGCTCACACACACTCCATCAGTAGCATAGCCAGAAGGGGTTATGGCTGTGTGGTATGTACAACAGGTGCTGTAACACACCGTATAAGTGGCCCCTCCAACTTGCTACACCCCCCCTCCCTGCCCATGCAAATAGCAGTTTGTGCTATTTACACAGAGCGAATAGTTTGAGCAAAGGTGTCAGGAGGAATTTATACTTGGGAAATGGAGGATGTTAGGAAGATTGGTAATTGATCTCCTTGTGTAGAAGAGCAGTCGTGCATGACAAATGAAGAGGAGTGGTGTGCATTCCAGCAGGAGCAGAGAAATATAAAAATGGTAGGTCTTGCTGAACCTTAAAGAAGCCCTGCAAATGTCTCTAGCAGTAAAATCATCTTGGAAAAGTCACTGGGCAAAGTCCAAACTAGTATCTGCATAAAGAATGGGCTCATAATAAGACACTCTTTTCCCCTCTCCTGCCTAGATACTCAGGAGCAAAAAAAAAAAGTCTTAGCCAATGGTATGGGATTTTGAAATGGACAATCAGAAACACCACTTCTTTTAAACTTTGTAGTTATTCCCTTCTTTCCTTGAAGTCCCCAGCACCTTCACTGATAATACCTTCACTATTGGCATTTGGGAGGAAATGGGATCCTTCATATAGGATCTAGCTTATTTTAGTCAGAGAATGCACCTCTGAGCCACTCTGCACTTTTAGATGCATCAGTTTCCAGAGGTGGCCCAACTCTGAGTAGACCCATTTGAACTGCTGTTGCCAAACCATAGGGAAAGGGATGAGCTTCCCTACCCCACCATGGCTCAGCAGTCCCAATTTTTGCACTGAATACAGGCTAGGACAGCTGAAACAGGCTGATCCTACACAAGTTAGATTATTACTTCCCGTTAGAGTGGATATCCCCTGGTGGTGTTTGATTGATAAAATAACATCCCTCTATGCACTGTGTCCATCCCCTACATAATTTTGTGCGTCACAGTCATGAAACATTTCTGGTGCTTTTTTGTAGACAAATAAGTCCCAAACATTGGAAAGACAGAAAGATCCTGTATTCCTCCTGTTATTAGAAGTAGGTTGCATCAGAAGGAAATGTGTATCAGAATGCAGGTATCTTGATGTTTTGAGGTGTCTTGTAGATCACTGTGAGATCCAGGAAGCTGGACTAGATGGGCCTTTGGTCTGATCCAACCTTTACCAGTCTTGGGATAGATCTGGGGAGCATATCACTTTTTACTTCTCTCCGTTGTGGAAGCAACTCATTGAAACTCGTTGTTTTCTAGACCTCAATTAATTCTTAATCCATAAGAGGATCTGCCCTCTTATTCTCTGCCTGTAAAGATTTCAGCAACTTTTAGTGAAGCACCATAACAAATGCCTTTTGAAAATCCAGATACAAAATATACCATATTTACTCAAATCAAATGTGCCATTGAATCTAATGCACACCCGATGTTTATAATAAACATACCACATTTACTCAATTCT
This sequence comes from Cryptoblepharus egeriae, assembly GCA_030015325.1. Lineage (NCBI taxonomy): Eukaryota > Metazoa > Chordata > Lepidosauria > Squamata > Scincidae > Cryptoblepharus > Cryptoblepharus egeriae. Next base: position 5,968,801 of record JAREYC010000001.1, read on the forward strand.
AATTAATCATCAAATCCACTGCGCAGCCTGATTCTGGAGATTAAATTCAGCTGGAAAAGGTGAGCGTTAGATACAAGTAAATACAGTATAATTTCCACAGGTTCTTCTGCATCCACATGCCTATTGACCTTTCCAAAGACTTTGAAAAGGTTCTGCAAGTCAAACCTGGTGTATATAAGATTCCATGCAAGTGTAATTGTATCTGCATTGGCACCACCATAACACATGGTTTTCCTTAAAACAGACATGAAGAACATGAGAAGCACTGTTATTTAATGCAATCAGTAATAGCTTAATAGGCCAATAAGTAATAGCTTAGTGTGCACTAGAAATCATAGAATCATAGAGTTGGAAGGGACCTAGTAGGTCATCTAGTCCAACCCCCTGCCTGCAGCAGGAATTCCCCCTAGAGCATCCCCGACAGATGCCTCTGCTTAAAGATCCCCAGTGAGGGAGAGTCCACCACCTCCCTTGGCAATCTGTTCCACTGCCAAAACCGCCCTCACCGTCAAGAATTTTTTCCGGATTTCCAACCGGAATCTCCTCTCTTGCAGTTTGTACCCATTGGTTCTAGTTCTGCTTTCAGAAGCAGCTATGAACAAATGAGCCCCTTCCTCCCTATGACAGCCCTTCAGGTATCTGAAGAGGGCAATCATGTCTCCCCTCAGCCTCCTCTTCTCCAGGTTGAACATCCCAAGTTCCCCCAACCTTTCCTCGTAGGGCTTCCCTTCCATCCCACTGATCGTTCTTGTCGCTCTCCTCTGGACTTGCAAGTCCAGTTTGGACTTGCATCTTTCTTCAAGTGAGGTGCCCAGAACTGAACACAGTACTCAAGGTGAGGTCTGACCAATGCTGAATAAAGAGGAACGAGAACTTCTTGTGACTTGGAAGCTCCAGTCCTCTTAATGCAGTCAAAAATGGCATTTGCCTTCTTTGCAGACACATCACACTGCTGACTCATGTTCAGCTTGTGATCCACGGCGACTCCAAGATCCCGCTCACATGTTGTGCTGCCAAGCCAAGTATCCCCCATTTTATACCTATGTTTTTGGTTTTTATTGCCTAAGTGCAGAACCTTGCACTTCTCCCTGTTGAAATTCATTCTGTTTGTTACAGCCCAGGATTCCAGTTTATCCAGATCCTCCTGGAGGTTTCTCCTATCTTCTGATGTGTTTGCTACTCCTCCCAGTTTGGTGTCATCCGCAAATTTGATCAGGCTCCCCTGTATCCCTTCCTCCAAGTCATTGATGAAAATGTTAAAGAGAACCGGGCCCAAGACAGAGCCTTGGGGTACCCCACTAGAAACTGACCTCCAGGTTGACACAGAACCATTTACTAAAACCCTTTGAGTGCGGTTGTTGAGCCAGTTGCAGATCCACCTAACAACTGCCTTGTCTAGCCCATATTTTTCCAACTTCCCAATTAAAATGTCATGTGGGACCTTGTCAAATGCTTTGCTGAAGTCAAGATAAATGACATCCACAGCATTGCCATGTCCAGTAAGCTCGTAACCCGATCAAAAAAGGAGATCAGATTTGTCTGGCAAGATTTATTCTTGGTAAATCCATGCTGGGTTCTTTTGATCACAGAGTACTTGTCTAGAAGTGCACAAATTGTGTGTTTTATGATTTGCTCTAATATCTTGCCCGGGATTGAAGTCAAACTGACTGGTCTATAATTTCCCGGGTCTTCTTTTTTCCCCTTCTTAAAGATTGGGACTACATTTGCCCTCTTCCAGTCCAGGCTCTTCTCCACTCCTCAAGGATTTCCGAAAGATGATCGCCAGAGGCTCTGCAAGGACATCTGCCAGTTCCTTCAGAACTCCAGGATGCAGCTCATCTGGTCCAAATGACTTGAATTCATTTAGGCCAGTTAAGTGGTTTCGAACCAGTTCTCTGTCAATCTTAATCTGCTGTTCTGCACCATCCATGTTTTCATTACCTCTTTGGGGATGCAAGCACATCCCTGCATCAGCCAATGATCCTGCACCCCCATTTGCACAGCCCTCCTTCCGAGAATAGACGGACGCAAAGTAGGAGTTGGTGACCAGGAATTTGCAATCTGTTTGTTATGGTAGATCTCCATGGACAGATGAACAGGCCACATGCAGCCTATAAGAAACATGATGGTGGTGGCCCTTGGAATCTGGCAGCCTTCCTCAAGCTCCCCTATGGTTGGGTGATCCTTTCCCCAGTGTTGTCTCAGCCTTTGCCCCATCTGCTCAAGGAGGGTATGGTGATGCTGGGGAAAGGAGTTCTTGCAAGAACCACTGCAAGGAATCTCAGGTCTAAGAGTCCTGCAAAACCTTTCTTTTCTGAAACTTATTAGCACCGGATATTCGTACCTATTAGAAATAAGGGCAACATTGGCTGCAGAAGCTGCAGAGAACAAAAACAACATGCTGTGGGCAAGAGTGTTCCAAGAGGAAGCAGTTACCAACCTATCAATCATCCCTGACATTTAACTGTCTTAAGAGTCTTTATCTGAACTTCTAGAAAGATGGAAATGCTTTGTTGAGCTCCTTCAACTGTCAGAGCTTTAAACCAAGAGTGTCAAACTAGGTTACGCTTTAGGTGTCAAACCTGTTAACAGCCTCTGGTATTAAAACATATGCTGTACAAATACGTAATGGAGAACTGAAAAGTACTGGACATTTTACCTCCACTTCAGTTTCTATTCTGCATTGGCATCACTTGGTCTATGTACAGCACATACAAACAACTCTTCATTGTGTTCAAAATCCACTTCATGTCCTGTTGTCACTGAGTGTTCTGCAATTGCTCTTATTTTTAGCTTTTAGGATTAAATTCTTGAATAAGTTCTAGTTTTAGGTTTAGCTTTTAGTTCTTGGTTCTAATTTTAGTTTGGTGGCAGTTAGACCTCTCCCTCTTTGTTTTAGGATTAGCTTAATTTTTTAGAAAAAGTGGCTAGACTAGGGGGCTAAGGCTGAAAAACTGCAAAGTGTCAGTATGGATTCCCGTCATGAAAAACTCAGCATGTTTATCTTTGGTGTTCTATAAATAACGTTCTCTGGATCTGCCTCACACTCTTTCCCTTCTTCTTCCTTAATATATGCCTTATACGGTATAGCATCCTAAGGCATTCATTCTGTCTAGGTGAGCAAACTACTTAATTTGCTATATTTGTATAAAATATAGGATTGGTTCTATTCCAATTCTTTCCCTTATTATCTTGTTCCTGATTTTATCCCTTGTTACTCTGACAGCTTTCTACAAACATCTCATTTCTATAGTAACTATCTTTCTCTTATGTTTTATTGTAAGTATCTATGTTTGACACTGGTAACAAATATACTTTATATGAGGTCCTTTTTGTACAAATCAGTACATCCTTATGTTGCAAAATGTCCCAGTACAGTATTTGGTTTGCTTTACTACACTGTAAACTGATTTCTTTGTCAACTTTACCATCTTCAGCTGATGTTGATCCTAGATATTTAAACTCTGGCACTTGTTTTATACTTATTTTCTCTACTGTAATAATTACTTTTACTTTGATTTTTTCTTTACCAATTCCCATATCTTACATTCTTAAAGTAAAGCAATTAAAGGACAATTAAAGCAAATTGCTATGAAAATTTTGGGTCTTTGGCTCAAAGTGCCATGAACATGGGTTCTTCCAATAGCCCAGTTATGGGTCATAAGAACATAAGAAAAGCCCCACTAGATCAAGACAAGTCCATCTAGTCCAGATTCTCACAGTGGCCCATCAGGTCCCACCAGGGAGCCCATAAGACAAGGAGAACTTAGATCTTGCTGTCAGTGCTCCGCATCTGGAAAGGTTTTAACCCTATACTTTCCAGAAGTTAAAAGCTATCAACTCAAGGGGCCACTGTTGATATCGTGACACTAACTCCTGAGAAATGCTTTCCACTACACTCCACCCCTTAGTGTCACAGCGGTTCTCCATGTCTAACATCTGTTATCTTTTTCTCCGGACAAGATGTGGGAATTCCTACTATCTGCTTTTGTATTGATTCAGAGTAGCTTGGAGTCAGGTCAACCTATGGCTGATTTTCAGAGAATTAAGAACAGACCAGCAAGAGTTATCAGTCTGAAACCTGCCCAATTTATCAGACAATTAAAGGCTTTCTACTGCATTTCAGTGAAGCAGAAAAAGCATATGATCTATTAGTCTGAGCTACTGTATTTTATATTGAGACAGAATCTTGATAATACTAATTTTCAAGATAAAAGTGGATGAACATAGGAAATATTTGTTAACTATTATGCTATAAAAATATTCAACTATTTAAAAGTGTTTCTTGACCCAGTTCCCATCAGTAATTAAATACATATTTCCTTAAAAAAAATAGATTTGACCTTCTAGATTTTCTGAGACTTATTATGTGAAATCAAAACTGTAGTTGATTATTCCTTTCCTCAGGTTTCAACCTCTCTGAACTCCTTACGGCACAATCCTAACTTATGCCAGAGCTCTATGGCAGCCTAAAGTAGGCATATCCAGAGCTGACAGGCCAAATCCACAGGACTGTCAGGAGGCCTCCAGGCTGGCCTAACTACTGCTGAAGACGAAATAAGTGGCACCTGGGGAGGACTTGTCCCAGGTGTGATGTGCTCACCTCCACAGTGGGTGATACACAGCTCTGCAATGCCCTGGCACCCAAGATAAATGGGGGACAGGACCTGATAAAGGAATGCCCACATCCATGGTTGTCGTGTGGTTCAAGGAAACCTGCCTTGAGTGCCCTTGAATGGAGAAAGACGGAGTACAAATCTCATACATACATACATACATACATACATACATACATACATACATACATACATACATACATATATTACAGTCCCTACAGTGTGGGTGGGTGTAGTACTTATTCTTTTGCTTCCATTTTTACTCTGGCTTATCATGGGCCTCACTGGGTCAACTTTGGCTACAATCTTAAAAACAATTTCCTGGGAGCAAGACCTACTGAACACAATGGGTCTTACTTTTGAGTAGAAATGGTTAGGATTGTGCTCTTGGATTTGTGTCTACTCCTGAGGTGACCTAAGCTATGAGAGAGCATGTCTGCTCTGGAAACGGGGACTGGATATGGCCTAACTGCACTATCCTAGGCCATGCCCCTGGTGTATCCCTACTGAGTTGCTTAGGCTAGCACTGCTAGGCTGGTGCAGGTCCATCTGTCTTGGGCCAGCCTAAGCTGGCACCAGGCCTTTTCTGGTGCAGTTGGGTTGGCATTAGGCTGGAACTATGCCAGATAGGCTTGCCCAAGTGCACTTCAGGATTGCACCCTAAACTTTGGAATGGAGGATTTTGAGAAACACAAAAAGTGCTCCTCTGTCCACAGAGACCCACCATTATAAGGGGTGAAGGTGGGAAAAAAGAGACCACTAGAAGACACCAGCAAACAGCCACTGGAACAACACTGTGCAGGAATGAATGGGAGCCATTCCTTTTACCCTGCCAAGTTTAGGATAACCACCACTTTTTAAAAGTTGTGCCTCTGCCCATTTGGAAAGGGTAAAAGTAAACAGGTTGTACCTGCTAAGCACACCCTAGCGATGCTACTACTACAAAGAATAAAAAGATGGTGCTATTCCGTGTTTTTAAGTTGCGCTGCTAGAAAGCTAATGGACTTTTTTGAAAAAATGTTGTTGAGAATTTGCTGTGAAAAACTTCAGATTGCTGTGGCATCTGGCTTCATAAGTGTGATAAACAGGGGCTCTAATTAAGAATGTCTTCACTGTTTTGAAAACAATGACAATTCTAAAGGTTAATTAGTGTGGAAATTAATCTCTATGAATCCGATAAAACAGCCAATCACTACCCGCCTACGTTCCATTTCATGTGCCAAAATGAATGTGATATTCAGAGGACAGGCAACTGAATGGAGATATTGTCTAGAGAATTAAATCAGTCCATAGTTCTTTTGGATGATAAAAAATTATCTAATATCAATTTAATTGTAAATAAGTTTTGCTTTTTTGAATGGACGGTCTTTAGGCCTGACATTGTCAATGTGGATCCAACTGGTTTACATGGGCAATGTGAATTACCATGCAGTTATTATTGTGGTATGATTGGAAGATTTTCTTTCTATGATAAAAGAAAGGATGAATTTTTATAATACTGAATGAATAGATTCATTCTATTCAAGCCTGCAAGTCTGACTTTGGCTAGAGAGAATGACCCAGCTAAGCTGCCCTAAGGTAAGCCATATCCTGAGCCGACAGGCCAAATCCACATGGCTAGGAGGCCTCAAGGCTGGCCTAACTGCTGCTGAAGAGTGCAGCATGCTCACTGGGCTGTGGAGTTGTGTCGTATCCTGAGATGGTCTATTGTAGTATTGCCGTATCCTGAAGTTGAGAGGCAGGGATAACAAAAAAAATTAATTTGGCTTCCATTTTTACTCCGGCTTATCATAGACCCCTATGGGTTTACTCAGGTTTAGCCTGCTCCTGAGGGGACTAAGTTAGAAGCTGTGGGGAGACATGTTTGCCCTGGAAATAGGCTCTGGATGTCACCTAACAGCACTGTTCTAGGCCATGCTCAATATGCCCTCAATTGCACCCCTCCTGAGCTACCTAAGCTAGCACTGCTAAGCCAGTGCATCTGACTTGGGACAGCCTAAGTGGACTTACACCAGCCTAGGCTTTTTCTGATGCAGCTATGCTGGCCCATCTGGCATTAGGCTGGTCCAAGTGCCAGGCAGGCTGGCCTAAGTGCACTTGAGGGTTGCAACCTAACCCCTCGTAAGGCCAGCATAACCCCCCGTAAGGCCAGCATAAGGCACTTCTGTGCCAGTCCAGGGGATGTTAGGCCATTGCATTGAGATGTGACAGCCTCTCCGCACCACCACAGGAATGGGGAGCAGGTGAGTTAAGCCAGCCTAAATTGGTCAGGATTGTGCCATTATAGTGCAGTCCTCTTTGAGTCTACTCAGAAGTAAGTTCTATTGAATTCAATTGGACTAACTCCCAAGAAAGTTAGTTAGTTAGTTAGTTAGTTAGTTAGTTAGTTAGTTAGTTAGTTAGTTAGTTAGTTAGTTAGTTAGTTAGTCAGACAGACAGACAGACAGACAGACAGACAGACAGACCCCCTCATTGGGGGTCTTCAAGCAGAGGCTTGACAAGCACCTGTCTGGGATGATCTAGGAGGATTTCCTGCTGCAGGCAGGGGGTTGGACTAGATGACCTAGTAGGTCCCTTTCAACTCTAGAATTCTAGGAATCTATGAAAGTGCTGTTAGGATTTTAGCCATACTCGGATATGTAATAATCAGGTCCTTAAGAGGTCAAAGCAGGTTTTGATTTTCAAATCTAACCTGGGTTCTGTGGCTGTGGAAAACATTTTGAGCTCTTTAAATCATAGCTTATTTATACCATTTCCAAATGTAAGGAACCATACAAGAACCAACTTCTATTTATAATTTATATAGCAGAAATTGTAAGTGCCCATTAGTTAAACCATGATAATTATTCCCGTTTGAAATTCTCTAAAAACCACCATCATATAATTATTCAGTATTTCAACTTTGTGTTTGTCTCTGTGTGGTTTAAATAACCATCCAGTCTCTGAGCTTGCAAAAACCTCTATATTATATTTTAAAGTAAGACAAAAGAGAAGAAAATTGTCTTTTTTGTTTAGGAATAGCTGCTGCTGGTTTTTTTAATGGCTTTGTCAAATCCCTGGCAGCATTTAAGAGAGATTTATTGCCTCTCTGGAAGAAAACATCCACTCAAATGACTTCCTTCTCTTCCTAATGTGTGTCCTGCTATGTGAATGTTAATAATAGAGCCAAAGCTAGAAGGTGATCATTACTTTGTAGGGGGTGCTGAAAATACCCTACAAGGGGTTGAAGAGTGGTTCTGAAAAATGAAATTGGCATCATAAATATAGATAAATTTGATAAAATGCAAGGACAAAAAAGGATCGCAGCAACTTTCTAACTGTCTGGTGTGATCCTAGCCAGTTTAGGCCAGCGTAACTCACCCATCTCTCTGTTCAGTGGCTAAAGAATGATGGTGCATGTCTGTGCGCTGGCCTAACCCCCAAGGAGTGACCCCCAGACCAGCATGGGACTTGTGCCGGCATAATCAGGGGTTAGGATTGTGCTGTTATTCATTTTGGTAGGACAAAGTAAAGGTAAAGATGTTCCCTGCAGGTTGCCCTGCTAGATCATGACTAACTCTAGGGAGCAGTGCTCATCCCCATTTCAAGAGCTAAGAGCCAGACTGTCCAAAGATGTCTCCGTGCACATGTGACATGTGACTGATTTGTACATTTGCACATGTGACCAGCATGATTAAATGTCAGCGTTGCACAGAATGCTATTACCTTCAGATCAAAGTAGTCTTGTGAGTACTCACAAGTACTCACCTGTCTCTGTGTGTGTGTGTGCATGCGTGCACCAGTACTCTGTATGGGTGAATACTCCCTGAAAAAGACCCCGGTGGTACCTATTTATCTACCTGCATTGGCATGCCTTTGAATTGCTAAGTTGGTAGGAGCTGGGCAAGAGATGGGAGCTTACTCTGACCTGCAGTACTCAAGTCTTGAACCACCAACCTGCTGACCTGCAGGTTGACAAGCACAGCATCTTTAACCAATGAGCAACTGTAGTCTATTGGCAGGATGAAGGTGTGTGCAAAATTTTTCACTGTTCAGAATAAAGAGGGCTGTTCAGTGTAATGAAAATTATTTATTTCGCGTATGGCAAATGCATGGACTTATGGTAAATCAGATCTTAATGTTCCATTGCCATGTATCTTGAGAGCCAGGAATTTCACATTGATGTCTGGCTGCCAACTGTCACCAACTGCCAATTTTTCAGTGTAGTCTGGCTGCCAGTTGTTGCTAGTCGTTTAGTTCATACTTTTGTGCTATCCGGGGTGCATCATGAGGAGGCAAGCTAGCATTACACCCAATGAAAATGATGAGGTCAGATTTTACCCCTGTGCAGCAGTACATGTTTTATCCCTATATAATGCAATCATCTCTTGTAGGGAAAACTCAGCACTACTACGCCTGCTTCAGTAGTGGTATCTTATTAAAGGCTTTGATCACCAGACAGCAGTGGAGACCCCAGTCTGAGACACAACAGACAACTGTGTCAGTCAAATGTGTCCCAGTATTGTATATCTTTGACCAACTCCATCCCACTACACCATCCTGGCCCTCATCTAGTAGACAGGCTATTTTTAAAGGATTCTCTAATCCTTAAATTGCTTTTGGATGGAATCCTAATCATGTCTACTGTTTGGGACTAAGTAAGTTTGGGACTTAGTAAGTCCCATTCTGTTTTATGGGACTTACTTAGTAAGTCACATTCTGTTTTATGGGACTTACTCCCAGGAAAGTGTGTTCAGGACTGCAGTTTTCATTTAATTAAAAAAATCAACACTAAAGGATTTTCCTCAGATGGAACCCTCTCAGATGCCTGTATTTTTTTACTTTTAAAACTCAAAAATAGAGTTAGGATTAGGACCGGGACAAAAGGCTTAGGATCTACAACATGGAACTTGTTAACCAGTTATGGTTTCTTTTTGCACAGATGCCAAAAATAAAAGATGCTGGGATGCATTTGACCAGGGAACACACATTCAGGATGCAAATACCCTATTATTCCCCCCTTTCCTCACAAATGACACACCATCCTATTGTGAAGGCCAAGTAGATCTTTATTCTTCTGAGCCTTTTTCCCCCAATGAAACATCCTGAAACCCTTGCAGCTTCAGCAATGATGTGCTGCACACCAGAATTTCAGAGTCTTAGAAGAGTTGCAGCTAAGTCAGTGCAGTCTCATAGCTTTACATCAGCACTGCAGCATTCATTCTTCCACCTAGGGCAGTTTCTTCTCTGGACATGAGTTTAAAAGGAGGAACATAACTTCAAGCTGGGCTATTAAAGCAGCGCGCTCTGGAAAGCATACACCGGTGTGATATAAATTAGTATTGATGCTGCCTGGTGGTTAAACAGGAGTAAGAGGAGGCAGTTTGGAATTGGAGAGAATGAGCTAAGGTTTCTTATCTTGCATCCTTTTTATCTTGACTTAGAAGATTGTCCTATTTTTGCTGCAGGGCTCTGATAGGAAAGAAAAGAGTTTTAAATCTGACCCCTTAGACAGCAGTGGTAGTAATACAAATGTGCAGCCTTAGCCAGTCCCTGACAAGTAATGATAAATTGCTCTGATCCTGCACCTCCCATTGCCACTCATTCAAGCTGGCCGCTGTTGACCCTAGCAATGTGATAAATAAGTATTAATACTAATGGAGAAAGCTCTGGCAAGGGATAAGCGAATGCCACATTTGGTGCCCAACATTATTTTTTCAGGAGGGAGAACCACTTGCACCATCCTGCTTAAGATAGTAGAAAAATTGTACATTTGACACCTTATTAGAAAACATGCTGAAATAATGCTTCGTAGAGGTTTTGCTATATATCGACCACAAAAGGAGAGGCGCAATCTTTTTTTAAATTATGACCAAGGCAATTTTTTTACTGAAACTGGCAAAATGAAAAGCTGGATTTAAGGAGCTGTATTTATATCATTTGTGAGTGCAGCCAATAGGGAAAGAGGATGGGTTGTAAGCCAGAAAGTTTTAGTGATTTAAATGTTAGTAGGTGATTTGGCCAAGCTACTACAGGCATCCCCCACATATTGAATGGGTTAGGGCCTGGAGCCCCATCCAAAAGTGAAAACCGCTAAAAAGTGGAACCCAATCATTTTAGTTTACAAATGTTCCTTCCAATGCTTTTTAGCTAGCAAATTGCAAATGCCACATTTCTCTAGGAGGATTTCCTGCTGCAGGCAGGGGGTTGGACTAGAAGACCTACTAGGTCCTTTCCAACTCTAGGATTCTATGATACTTGCAAATTCCGGATACTAAACAGATTTTTGCAAATGGATTATCATTAAAACCCCTTCAGGAATGTGATTAGACCAGGAATTACAATCCAATTGTAGGGAATTTTGTAGGGAATCCAATTGGAGGGAATTGTAGTGGGAAGGGAATTTTGGCCTTTAGAACAGCAGAGTGAGTTTAAAAGAGTAGAACATGTGTTGAATGACTGCGTTTTGGGTATCATTGAAAGGTATTGATGAAAATGAATTGTAGAGGGTGGAAACTGCCATCTTGCAATCTATCACTGGGCTTTCCTGGGAGTAAGTCTCATTAAACACAATTGGACTTACTTCTGAGTAGATATGGAAGAGCTCTGGCATCACAGTGACGCTACATCCCGGTAACTTTGATAGGGGATCACAGACAGATTTTTAAGGTTGAAAGGGAGTCCCAGGCTGCAGTGCCTGAGTACTACTACTGTACAAAATTAAAGTATTAGAGTTTCACATAGGCTTCCTATTGCATTATGCTCTTAATTCTCTGAACACCAGACTAGCAACATAATTCTCGCTAAAAAAAAAAGGATTAAAAGATTTAGATAACTAGGTATTTGAAGGAGTAGGTCATTACACAAATAAGTGGAGTTTTACAGTTTTTCTTCTAAATCAATGCAAATAAAATATAACTAATTGGACGCTAGAGTAGTAATTCTCTGAAATATCAAACCATTATTCTTCTACCTTTTCCACTCATTTTTGTGTACTCTCAGCACCCCCTTTAGTTAGCTCTGAATTATTTTTAAAGGTATTGTACATTCTATAAAGGAGACTGAGTTATTTAGTATAGAGACTAGAGGAGTGCTCTTACTTTTCAGAGTATTGAACAAAAAATCAGAAAATAATTACTTTCTGTACAATCTCTAATCAAACTTATTTTTGTGGTTTTAAGATTTTCTTTTAGCATTTTCAGTTATTATTATTATTATCCATAAATACACAGCGAACAATTTCATGCTGGTTTCATTCACATCACCAGTCAGACTCTTCCCAAGAGTCTAGGACTGTGTGATGTGGAGGCATATAATTCACGCTAATCCCAGAAGAGCGGCTTTCTGCAGTTGGCAGAGTGATATTTTGTCAGTGCCAATAGTTTTCAGGTGCCTGCCCAGGTCTTTGGGCACTGCACCCAGTGTGCCAATTACCACTGGAACCACCTGCACTGGCTTACACCAGATACGCTGTCATTCGATTCTTAGGTCTTGGTAGCAGGAGATCTTTTCCAGTTGTTTCTCCTCAATTCTGCTGTCGCCTGGAATGGCGATATCAACAAGCCACACCTTACTGCTTCCTCCTTCCTCTTCTTCCTCTTCCTCTCCCTCTTCCTCTTCTTTATGATGGCAGACTGCACCGCTAGTGGAGTGGGGTGTCTCTCTTCCTATAGCAGCTCCACTATTAAATGTCCCTTCCCCAATCTCCCTCCCCCCCACACCTCCCCCCCAGTGGTGGGCCCAGCCTGCCCCAACAACCGGTTCTCCGGAAGTGGGCAGGGCCAGGCTGGGTCAGGGGGCAGGGCCAGGCTGGGTCAGGGGCGGGGGACGGCACACCACCTTAACCCTTAGTTTACCAAAAAAATTGTATCACTTGTGACGGCATCAATCAGGATTAAGCCCCTGGGTTCTGTGTAATTTATTCCTATGCATTACACTTTGTTTTGCTCCGAGGGATAATGTGTGCCACAATTAAGAACATAAAAGCATAAGAAAAGCCTCCACTGGATCACACCAAAGACCCATCTAGTCCAGCTCCTGAATCACACAGCAGCCCACCAGCTGCCTCAGGGAGCACATATGACACTTGCATCCAGGTGCCTAATACAGCAGACACTACCACAGGTTCCACAGGTGGTGCTCATACCACTGGTTGAGAAACACTGATCTACAGTTTAGGACCAGAGTCTGTGGTGTCCCCTCTGCAGGCTGAAGTTTGCCTCTAAGCCACTACTTAAGGCTACAATCCTGTCCACACTTTCCTGTAAGTAAGCTTCATTGAATGTAATAGGACTTCTGAGTAGTCAAGCAAAGGACTGAGCTCTTAGTAACCACCATCTGGCTCCAATCCTATTCATTTTCCTGAGAGTAAGCGCCACACACTCTAATGGGACTTACTTCTGAGTAGCCAAGAATAGGATTGGGCTCTAATGCTGCACTCCTCTGCACACTTTCCTGGGAGTAAGCTTCATAGATTGAAATGGGATTAACTTTTGAGTAGTCAGGCATAGGATTACAAGCTCTTAGAAACCAGCTTCTTTCCAGGGAGTAAGCTTCACTATTATAATGGAACTTACTTCTGAGTAGACAGATGATTGGGCTTTGAGACTACACTCCTATCCTCACAGGGGAGTAAAACCTGCTGACTTTAATAGGATTTACTTCAGAGTAGGCAGTGGACTGGGTTCCGGGGGGGGGGGGGGCAGGATGGGAACTGGGGCTATTTCTTCAGGTGCCCCCCATAATCTCAGGTGGAGAGATTTCTCAGAGGGGCAGGATGAGGTGGGGAGATCTGGGGGGGGGGGGCAAAAGGACTACAGTGTGGGTAGGATTGCAGCCTGAGCCCAATTCTAACCATGTCTACTCAGAAGAAAGTACCATTCAAGTCAATGGGGTTTACTCCCAAAACTGTGTGGTCAGGATTTTAGCCTTACAGTCCAATCCTATGCATGCTTACTTAGAAGCAAGTCTCATTCTAGTCAGTGGGGCTTACTCCCATGTAAGTGTGAATAGGATTGCAGCCTCAGAGCCCAGTCATAACCATTTCTACTCAGTAGAAAGTCCCATTATAGACTGCGGGCTTACTCTCAGGAAAGTAGACAGGGCTGGAGGAGCAGGACTGGAGGGACAGATCCAAGCAAGCCTCTGCCAATCTCCTCAGAAGTAAGTCCCATTATAGTCAGTGGGCTTACTCTCAGGAAAGTGTGGATGGGAAAGTAGCCTCAAATCCTAATCCTATGCTACTCAGAAGGAAATCCCATGATAGTCAATGGGAATTGCTCCCAGGAAAGTGTGGCTAGGATTGTGGCCACAGGCTGCAGTCCTCTACTATACAGTGTGGCTTACTCCTGAGTAGTTCTCCATGCCTAGTACTGGGCTGCAAAGGCACCTGGGGAGGCAGGAAGGCAGGCAGGCATGGCCCCCACCAAAAGCCCTGGAGGAGCTCATTCTCACAACAGTCAGAAGGGGAGGAGGGAGTGGAAGACTGACCCAGAGGCCCTTTAAGAGAAATGCAAACACACTTTCATGCAATTCAAAGATGACACCCCCTCTTTAACAACCTGTTTGCGTCAGCCCCAAATTAACAACCAGTTCTACAGATCCGGTGAGAACTGGCTTCAGCCCACCTCTGCTCCCCCCCCCCCCCATTATTTTCAGTACACCAGTGTTCTTCAGCATACTGGCTGATCATCACTAGATCAGAGATTATAATGAGACAGAAGAAATATGAGGGTGTCCTATAGGTAGTGATGTGCCAACAGTTTGCCACCTTCAGCTCTCTTTGAACCAGCAGTGCCTCTACCCAAGATAGGGTTGCTATAATTCTCTTCCACAAAATCAGGACAGGACCCTCTGTCCCATTTGCCAGTATGTGAACACAGTCCCCCAAAATCAGGACTGTCCAAAATCAGGACTGTCCCTGTTTTGGGGGATGTATGGCAACCCTAAACCAAGACCATCACCAGTGGCATAGCTAGAGGGGGTGGAGCAGTCAGTCTTGGAGGGAGCCTCACTGCAGCATGCAAAGGACCCCCTCTTTGGAGCCTTTCCATTTGGAGCAAAATGGAGCCGTACGGTTGGAATGGCTCTGAAGCGGAGGGGTCCCTTGTATGCTGCAATTAGGTTCCCTCCAGGACTGACTGCTGCCCCCTTCTAGCTATGCCACCCACCACAACTTCAGTTTTTACAAAGAACATTGATAAATTGCCAAACTGACATTCCTGTTTACTCTTACTGATCAGCAGCCCCTTATCTTGGATGTATCCCTTTATTTTTCTTCTTGCTTTCCATATGCTGTATTTAATCAAATCTAATGCTTACCTTTTTCAGCAGAATTCAGTCTCCAAAATCAGGGTGCGCATTAGATTTGATGACACATTATATTTTAGTAAATGTAGTAGTTCCTTACTTTATGTTGAATTGCTGAACTTGGATTTTGGTGGAAAACTCCCAGGTCATGGAGCAATTCAGACAGGTCTTTTTCAGTCTGTTCAGCACATGTTTCCTAAACTAAATTGAGGCTTGTGGTGTTAGAAATCACTGAGAGTGGTTACACTTGTGTAGAGTACCTAACCATCAATTAACACAGTATTCTATGACAGTGCCTACCATATCATTGAATCTGACTCAGTGTCAGATCTGACTACAGGCTCAGAAAACAGTGGATGCAGCATTTTATCAGAAAATAGGAATGTATTCATAGTAGATCAGTACAATTTTTTTCCCCACTACCTAATCCCATTGCGGAAAGTAAAGTGTCAAATGAATCCTAAATTGGTTTGTGCGCCGAGTTGCAGAGGAACGTCAACACTTCAGAACGTCAGGCAGTAAGTGTTGATAGATCCTTTGGGTACCATGTAGTGTAAGCTCAACTTTTAAACTTACCAAAACTACATTGAAGATACTAGAAAGGAGGGCCTTGCAAGGGCTTTCCCTTGCTCTTGAAGGATTCTGCACAATGGTGCTCCTGTCCTATATTATTGTTGCTCTTCTACCTAAATAACAACATCACAAAAGATGTGTGCCGAAAGTGCCACACTATTATGATCTGTTTTTAGATCACTAAAGCAATTATATTTTCCAACAGTTGCAATTATATCTTGTACGTCCCACCCAAAGGCATAGCTAGAGGAAGTGCAAAGCATTGTATTTTGCAAGGAGCTACACCATGGCATGCAAGCAGCCCCTCTTCTTCAGATCTATTCTGGGCAACGAGAGCACCTGGGATGGAGGCATGCACTGTTGCCTCCATGTTCTGCTCTTTCAACCTCCCTGCTGCTCTTAAGGCCAAAATTGCCCTCCCCCAGGCCTCCCAGAAAGCCAGAATTGTCCAGACAAGTCCTACTTTTGGACATTGGACCAGACTGTCTGACTGTCTCTGGGACAGACTGTCTCTGGGAGGGTGCTTGGGAGCACTGGGGGGGGGACTTTCAGGCAGCCGGACCTGCCAACTCCAGCCCTCCAGTCTTACTCAGAAGCAAGCCCACTAAGTCAATGGAGCTTACTCCTGAGTCGAGGGTAATTATTTTTAAAATGTAGGACGTGTTTAAATGACTTAAACACATCCTACATTTTGTCCTCCTTTTTTTAAAAAAAAAGTCCAGCTTTAAAAAAAAAAATCCGGACTTTTTGGTGACCGTGTCCTACATTTTGATTTTAGGATCTGGTCACCCTGCTTCCCCCATGCTATAACTCCTGGTCTAATCCCTTTCCCAATGGAGTTAATGAGAATCCATTTGTAGACATCTTTGTGTGGCAGCAGGAATTTGCAAAATAAAGGGGGCATTTGCAATTTGCATGGAAGCAACAATTATAAAAATTAAAAAATATTGGGTTCCACTTTTCAACCTTTTCACTTTTGAACAGTTCTCTGGTCTCTATCCCCATCAATAAATGGGGGATGTTTGTAATTAATAGTTCAAATCTGAATAAAATTACATAAATATTCATAAATGAATATATTAGAGACAGAACATGAATGAATGAATTCTATCTATCTAATCTAACTATCTAATCTATCTACAGTATTTATATATTGCTTTTCAACTAAAAAGTTCACAAAGCGGTTTACAAAGAAAAAGAAAAAATAATAGCTAATAGTAACTACTTCTAACATTTCTAACACAGAGACAAGGATGATCTTTGAACCAATACATGCACACTTTCCCACAATGAGAGAGGAGGTGCATGTAGCCTCCCCAGCATTCAGGCTACTCTCTGAAAACTGAGGAAGCAGAGCCCCCCTCAACTCTAGAAGATTACAGGGCTCACCCACAGGTGAGATGAGGAGCTTGCCCCAGGCCACATCTGGCTACAGAGGGGTTTGGACACTCCATCCTTGCATAATCAGATTACCCTATTTGGATCTCCCTTTCTGACATCCTTCCCTAACATCTACCAAAGTACAAAATGTGCTAAGTAAGCATTATAACCTTCCTTGTGTATGCAGAGAGTAGTTTATCTTTTTTTCCTTTGTAGGGTGGGGGGCTCAAACCTGTCACTTGCCACATGCAAGTACTATTGAAAACTCTGAACGAGGCTCTTCTGTACTTTGTATACATCTATCCATGGCCTGTGGCTTAGCATCTCAATCACACCTAGTAAGCAACTTAGGGTGCAATCCTAACCATGTCTACTCAAAAGTAAGCCCAATTGTGTTCAATGGAACTTACTCCCAGGAAAGTGTCATTAGGATTGCAGCCATATTTGTGCTTCTTGTTTTTCCCATTCTTTTTAGTCCAATTCATATTGTATTACTGAGCTATGTACTTATGAATTGATGTGTTCCATAGTCAATGCTGCACAGTTTGGAAAACATGATTTGTTTTCTTCCTCCTTTTCAGATGTACCTTTAGGGGAAAAATATTTAACCAGTACAATGAATTCTTGACATACCATCTTTCTTGATCTTCACCAGTGGCATAGCTGGAAAAAAAACAGTCATCCTTTTCCCCTTCCAGACAAGAAGACCTGGGCTCCAGATGCTGGGGCAATAGATCACTGAGTACTATGTGCACAAGAGTGATAACAGGGGAGGATACTGACATTCACCCACTGCTGGTGAGGGAAGATTCACTGCATTTATTTCTGGCCATTATTATTATTATTATTATTATTATTATTATTATTATTATTATTATTATTATTATTATTATACACATTGTTGTCCATAAATACACAGTGCACAATTTTCATTCACATCACCAGTCGGACCCTTCCCAAGAGTCTAGGACTGTGTGATGTAGCGGCGTATAATTCGTGCTGATCCCAGAAGAGCGGCTTTCTGCAGTTGGCAGAGTGATATTTTGTCAATGCCAATAGTTTTCAGGTGCCTGCCAAGGTCTTTGGGCACTGCACCAAGTGTGCCAATTACCCCCTGCACTGGCTTACACCAGATACGCTGTCATTCGATTCTTAGGTCTTGGTAGCGGGAGATCTTTTCCAGTTTTTTCTCCTCAATTCTGCTGTCACCTGGAATGGCGATGTCAACAAGCCACACCTGACTGCTTTCTATGATGGTGATACCTGGAGTATTGTGTTCCAAGACCTTGTCCGTCTGTATCCTGAAGTCCCACAGAAGCTTAATAATAATAATAATAATAATAATAATAATAATAATAATAATAATAATAATAATAATAATAATAATAATATTTAATGTCTGTCATTATTATTATTATTATTATTATTATTATTATTATTATTATTATTATTATTATTATTTAATGTCTGTCATTACTATCTCTCAGCCTCACCTACTTCATAGGGTTGTTATGGAGGGGAGGAACCACATATACCACCCCAAGTGCTGGTAAAAAATATGAAAATATTAATATTTCATTAAGTAATTAATACTGATACTAATTAAAAATTAATGGGCCCTGGAAACCGGATGACCTAGCTATGCCACTGATCTTCACTGTTCTACATTTCCTTTTGTGACATTTCGTTTGCCAATTTCATTCTAAATATTAATAGCACAATCCTAACCATGTCTACTCAAAAGTTAGCCCCATTGTGTTCAATGGGTCTTATTCCCAGGAAAGTGTCTTTAGGATTGCAGCCTTAGTGTCTCTTATTTTTTCTCTTATTCAATTTGTTTTGAACGCTGGAAAAAGACTTACCACTTTGTGGTGGCATTGCTAGTGGGTGTGCAGAGCATTCAATTTTGCAGGGAGCATCACTGCTACCTGGAAGTCACCCTTCCAAGTCATCGTGGGCATTCATCTCCATTTTGTTAATGGTCCAAAGACGAGGAAGAGGGCTGCTTACACACTATGGTGGAACTCCCTGCAAAACCGAGTGTTCTGCAACCCCTCTAGCTATGCCACTGTCGACTCAGATCCCAAGCAATTTAATCACATTTTTCCTTATTTCTCCCATCTCCTCCACTGTCATTTTCATCATCAAGTTTAAATTGTCACTTCCATTGTGCCATAAACCTATTCCCACCCCCAGTTCTCTTCTGTTCTTTTAAAAATACTCTATAAAGCATCATATACATTGATTGCAGTGGGTTGAAAATTATATTCATCTCTTGATCCAAGACTTATTTTGTGTGTGGCTTCCAGCAGACTATGTAGCAAAGTACTGTACAGATCATTCAGTTGTCTCCTAACTTTGCAGACCATGAATAAAAGCACATTTAATGTGCAGTAAGAGAGTTGCAGTCATGGAAAGACCCTTCCCAGGGTTCAGCTTTTTACATGAACTGAAGGAGACTTTATTCATGGAGCAGAAGACAAGGATGTAACTCCATATTTTTTATACTGTCGAAACATGAAAACTCATGAATAAAACCATCTGTATGTGGGGGGATAAACACATTCTCAAAATAGCATTTTGGGACATTCTTTTTTGGGCTCAGACATTTGGCAAGGCGTTGATGGCAGAAACATGGACTTTAAACATATATGTGTATGTATTGCAACAAGATATTAACTTCCTTGATTTTAAGGGCAACTTTAGATGATAAAGAGCACAATCCTAAAAGAGAACAGTCCTACGGCTACTCAAAAGGAAGCTCCACACTGTTCAACAGAAAGTATCTTTAGGATTGCATCCTAAAGATTGCATCCTTAGGATTAAATCTTATTTGTATGCATGGACACACTCTTAAAAACCTTTTAAAAATAGCATTTCAATAATGCAGAAAATGCTTTTGCTGAACATACCAGGAATTGACTTTAAATTGTGCTTTCTGATTTGAAATTGTGATGGCTAACATTACTGGCGAAACCTATTATTTTGAAATCTGTTTTGCGACAGACAAAAATCTCAAGTTTTATTTTTGTTTTGAAGCTAATAATGAACAAAATACAAAAACACGTTTCCCCATATAATTGCTCTGGGTTATTTTAATTTTGGCATGAAATAGCACTCTAATTATGGACATCCTCCTATGCAGTGGGCAGGATAGCAACTCGGGTGGTGATGTACCAACACCTTGCCCTCCCATTGGTTTTTGTCATACCTTTTGATCGAATAGCGATATTTCAAAGCAGTTTTGTTTCATTGCACTCTGCTTTAAATTATGCATTCAACCGTATATAGCATGACATAATTATTCCTACATACTGTGAGCAGGTGTTTATGCAAACTTCAGGAAGGAAACATTGGCTTGCCAGCAAAAAACATCTCCCTGGACTCCAATGTTTCATCTGTTTCTCATCCCATTTAAATTTTAATAACTCACTCTAACTTGGCTTATTAACTGATTGAAAGCATTTCTGTCCTTCTACCTATAGCTATCCTAGTTTTTCTAAACCTAAGGGTTTTCTAACCTAAATTTTTCTAACCTTTTTTCTCAGATTTTAAAAAGCAAATTTTAACTGGAGCAAAAGTTTTCTTTTTTTGGGGGGGGGGGGACTTACAAGACAAATACTTAAATTATTTTGCTTCTAAATACTGTATAATTATGATGCAGCATTTTTTTCCCTTTTCCTTAAATGTCATAAAATGGGCTTGGTAAAAATGTAGGTTTGGAGGAATACTTAGGTCTTGCAAAAAAATTACTTAAATATTTTAGTTTTTATCAAGTCGAGAAGGCAAACCTGGAATCTGTGATATGGATAAGTTGAAGGAGGACAAGTCTAGTCAGTCAGTAGTCTCATATGAACATAAGAACAGTAGTTTCATAAGAATATAAGATCAACCTTATAATCTTCCAAGGAGTTTGTTGCATATGTATATTTTGTTCCTCCACCAAAGAAAAGTGCTGCAGTGGCTCCGTGGTTAAAGATGCTGCACTTGATGCCCTGAAGGTACATCTGATTATGAAGATCAGCAGGTCAGAGCTTCGATATCTCAGTGCTATGGGGTGGATAGAGTTCCTGATCCTTGCCCAGCTCCGACCAACCTTGCAGTTCAAAAACATGCAAATGCAAGTAGATAGATTATTTATTTATTCATTCATTCATTCATTCATTTAAAGAATTTAAATTCTGCAACCCTATGAATCAGGTCAAGCTGAGAATGAGTGACTAGCAGTCAAATTGTTTTTAGATTGAGTACAGATAAAATTCTCAATTTATAAATAAGTTCCCAACCCAGTGTATGAAATTCAGGCTTGCACTTATCTGGGAGTAAGCCCCACTGACTATAATGGGACTTATTTCCGAGCAGACATACATAGCATTGGGCTCTCACTGTCACAATAATCAGTTGATGGCTCCTGATTATGAATAGCTACAAGGAACTTTGAGAGGCAGTATGTCTTGGAAACCAGATGTAGGGGAACAACTTGGTGTGCTGAATTCAAGCCCTGTTTGCCAATCCTCTTCTATGGGGAACAGGACACTGGACTAGATGGACCTTCTAGCTCTTCTCTTCTGTGCAATCTCCTAGTTTTGTTCTTCCTTTAACTGAGAATGGATGAGACATCCTGAAGCCTTATCTTTGAACGAGAAGTCCCAAGTATGATGTTCACTATATAATTGAGGTACAGTAAAATCCACATTTGCCAGTGATTTAAAAATGGAAAACTTGCTTAACCACCAGATGTCAAGGACGGCAAAACAGTTACTCCTAAGTGGAAAATTTCCAATAGGTATCTGTTGTTGTTTGCCAGGACATTCATGTTTTAATGCTTTTCCCTGAATTAACAGGCATGCTTGATTAACGGACTTAAACTGCAATAACTATGGGAGCACATAAGAGACATTTATGTTGATTTAGTTACGACATCACCTAGTGAAAACCTATGGGAAATTCATATTGCAATCCAGAGTAAATTGTTCTTACACCAGAGCAAGGACTCCCCATAGTTACTCTGGATTGTGCCCTTAATCCAGTTGATGATGTCGCTACTCCTGTGATAGGAAAAATCATTGCAAAATACAGAAAAATAAGAAAAACCTGGGCACTCTGCCCCCCATCTCTCTCCATTAGATTCCTGTGGCTCTCATGACTCCAAATACTAAATAGCATTCACTGCAGTTTTTGACATTGGCTTAAATTAAATTTCTATTCCTTCATCTTGACCTTTGGGGTTATGTTTAACTTCTATTTTTGTACTTTATTAAAGCAAAGACAGATACAAAAAAAGACCTCTGACTCGGACACAGTATCTACTTAGTGCCGCTCACTGTGAGGAGTGAAAATGTGTTGGACTCTAGATTATAAATTTGTTCTAACGGACATTATCTTGAAGGCTAAGAGCATGGGAATTAAAACCTGACATACACATTGCAGAGTTGCTACAGGATGCAAGTAAAGGAAAAGATCAACAGGATGATTTTTTAAAAATGTGCTGTTGAGAACTGTCGAAAGAAAACGTACTAAAGCCAGTGGCATAGCTAGAGGGGGTGCAAAGTACTGAATTTTGCAGGGCACTGCCCCTTCAGAGCCATACCCAGCAGTAGGAGCAAAACAGAGGCAAATGCAGTGATAAAAAGAGTTTCTTTTTGACCTTGTACTATACTGTGTAGGTACTTGATGCATCTTTTGCTATGCAGTTGGCTTAGTGGTTAAAGGTGCTGTGCCTGTCAATCTGAAGATCGGCAGGTCAATGGTTCGAGACCCAATTACTGCAAGATACCTTGGGTCCCGTCCTTAGCTCAGCTCCTTTCAGCATAGCAGTTCGGAGTGCAAGTACATAAATAGGTATCATCTCATTGGGAAGGTTAAAGCGTTCCATGTGTATGCAGGCCACATGTCCAGATAGGCATCTTCGGACAACTCTGGATCTGTGGCTCTAGAAACGAGGATGAGCACCACTCTTTAGAGTCAGTCACAACTAGCAGGGCAACCTGTGGGGGACACCTTTACCTTGATGAAGGTATAAAGCAAACTCATAGATTAACCCTGTCTTGCTCCCTAGTTTGGATGGAGATCAGAGCCATAGGTCCATGTTATGACACACACTGGTTTAAGGATACTCAAAACAGGGAGGCAGTTAGCCTGATGACCTAATTGGATTTGTAGTGTTCTGAAACAGAATATCCAATCTGTAGGTAAGCAATAAAATACTTTGTTCTGAAGGCCAGTTACTTCTGATCTTCACAATAAAAAGGTCATGTGCTGTGCCTTTCATAGATTTTGGAAACCTGAAGGTCAGAATTGTAATCGATGTGATCCATTTGAAAGTTCACCCAAAAAGTGGTGCACTTTATTCAGCGCCATCAGTTGCTAAACTCATGACTGCTTTCTGACATAAAAGTGTAGATGTGGGTACTGGAATGCTCTGGGAAGATGCATCCTTTGCGTGGTTTCCCAGAAGACTGCAATATAAATGTCCTGACAAATGCAAGAGTCCATAGTTTCCAGATCTACATACTGCACAATCCAGAGTAACTACCGGAGCTCTTACATCAACATAAGCGACATTTATGTTGACGTTATTACGGCGTCACCTAGTGGAAACCTATGGGAAATCCATAGAGCAATCCAGAGTAAATTTTTCTTACGTCGACGTAAGAGCTCCTGTAGTTATTCTGGATTGTGCTGTTAGGATATAAGCAGTATGGATGTAGAATAGTAAACTCCACTCATGGAGCAAAGGATTTTGCTCATGCTCTGGATCTGGTCCTTGAGCCAAGGTTTGGAGGAGCATGCTCTACACAGTTAGTAGACAGATTGAATTTGAGCCTTGTTCTTTGGAAGCCAGAAAAGTAAAGTACAGTGGTACCTTGTTTAACAAGTGCCTCGCTTTTGCATTTCACATAACAAGCAAAAATTTCCAAGAAATCTTGCTTCACATAATAAGTTCTGCTTCACTTAACAAGCAAGTGTGCTATGGGCACGCGTGCTATGCAGGTCTGATCCTCCGAATGGAGGCTCTTTAAAAGAGCCTCTAACTGCCCCCAAGTGCTCCACCGACCACCTTGAACCTCCAGCAGCAGCCCAGGTAAGCCTCCCAGGAAAGTTTCTTTGATTGCAGCCTCCTAACCCTGTCTACTCAGAAGTAAGCCCAGAGATGGGCCCAGCCAGCCCCAAGATCCGGTTTGCCGGAAGTTGGGGGTGGGGCCAGGGGGTGGGGCCAGGGGGCCGGGGCGGACCCCAACCCGGCGCACTGCGCATGCGCCAACCCCCGGCACATGCACAGTGTGTCTCCTCCAGTTGGAGGAGACACACTATGCACACGCCAACCCCGGGGGTCAGCGCTTGCGCAGTATGTCTCCTCCAACTGGAGGAGACGTACTGCGCATGTGCCGAGGTCGGCACTTGCGCAGTGCGTCTCCTCCAGTTGGAGGAGACGCAGATCGCGTGTGCCATTGGCACTTGCACAGTGCGCTTTATCAAAAAGATGGTGGCCGGCGCGAACCGGTCCGCCCTCTTTTTGGCTTTCCCTGCCGCTGGCAAGTAGGCCCATACCGGCATCTGCCCACCTCTGAATAAGCCCCGTTGTGTTAAATGGGGTTTACTCCTAGGAAAGTGTCTTTGATTGCAGCCTCTTAACCATGTCTACCCAGAAGTAAGCCCCATTGCGTTAAATGGGGCTTACTCACAGGAAAGTGTTTTTAGGATTGCAGCCTAAGTAGACTTCATAGGATCATGCACACCTAATGCATGTTTTGAATTCAGTTCCAGTGTTTTGTCATCATTTTTACATCCAGTTAATATTTTTATATGAATATTTTTTTGGTTGTGGAACCAATCGTCTGAGTTTCCATTATTTCCTATGGAAAAATCTGTTTCACTTAAAGAGCATGCCTCCAGAACGAATTAAGCTCTTTATGTGAGGCACTGCTGTATAACTTCTTACTTTCAGTTAAATTGTAGTATTTTATCTAATGCAATTGTACTATATTGCTAAAACATCCTCAGATGATGAAACCAGGATTAGGGTGACTTAACATCCTGAATATTGCAAGAACTATTTTAAGTTGGCCACTTACTACAGCTAACAGTTCTTTCTTACATACATCTATCCTGTCTCAAAGTTAGCTCAGAGTTCTCTCTTTTATATGTTTATCTTGTTTCATTGCTATATTTGAGTTTTATATCTGCAATAGGAAAGAACGCTCTTTCACTGTCGATGATGTGATAAACATTTATAACCAGCTTCCACAGTATCCTAAAAACAATAAAAACTGAATATTTACAGAATATAAGGTAAAACCAAAAACAATTTCAATAATAATGATGAAATAATTGAAATAATAATTCTTACTTGAATAATTGAAATAATAATTTCAATAATAATAATTCCCCAATAATAATGGGGGATCAAGCGATTATATCAATGTATATTTCAGGCTGCAATCCTAAAGACACTTTCCTGGGAGTAAGACCCATTGGACACAATGGGGCTTACATCTGAGTAGACATGGTTAGGATTGTGCTCTCAATGTCATTTCTCAATAATCTCAATGTAGCTCCTGTAAATGCCAGCCATTCTTCCTTCTCTGGTGGAAATAACAGATTTTCTTCTTAAAGAGGTGGTGCCCATCAGCAGTCTGGTCACAACAACCTGCATCTGTCATATTTTCCAAACCCGCTTCAAGAGCAGCCCAAGTTAGAGCTTGTTGCAGTAGTCCAACCAGGAGTAAGCATGGATATCTGTGGCCTCAAATACACCAGTGATTGCACTAGTAAAACTGCGATCACATTTAAACCAGGTCTGACTTATTGGCAGCATCTATCTTACATTTGAACATAGCCCCCTTTTCCCCACAGGGGTGCAATCTTGGGCAAAACTTCCCTAACTCCCCCCCCCCCACAAAAACCTACATCAGGAGTAAAGCATGCTCAAAGTTTGAATCTTCCTGTAGCAGATATGCCAAATCATTCCCTCCATGGTAATGATTATGTTGTATTTCTTAATTATTTAATTTTTTGATTAAGTATTTCTTAAATTATGCTGTATTTCTTAATACAAGGTGTGCTTTTTATTAAAGAAAAGGGTTAGGGTTAGGGTCCCTCACTTTTTATCCCAAACAGCACACCTTGGAGTAGTTAAAATGTACCTTAAATTGATCTCTACCTGTTGTGCATTAAAATAAAATGTAATTTCATCTCTCAGACCTAAGTTGCCAAGTGTTGTTGTGAATGTAGTAATTACTTATTCAGCTTTTCACAGATGCAACGCTATCTTGATTTTGTGGCTCCAGTAAAAATAAATAAAGGCCAAGTGCCTGGAGCAAGGGGGGGGGGGGGGAGAATAGCTTTTCTGATTTCGTATTTAGAGCAAAAAAGTCATTTGGCTAAAATGTAAACAATCATAGTAATCATTTCCTTCTTATAACAGCTCTAAGACATCCAACACTTAATTTCTTGCATCAATTCACATTTTGATGCCTTCAGCACTTTGTAAATCCACAGAAGGCTTTTCCAGAGACGCAATCAAGCCATTTGTCAAAAGTTTTCTGTTTAGCAGACGGATTTTAAAATTTGACATTGCTGCCTGTTAATCGCCAGTAATCTTTTGTATTTGAACTTAATAGACATCTGCCCAAGAACCATGTGACTACTTCTTCACGCCTACAGGATCTTTTTGACTTATATCAGTATTAGGCTCTTTATACTATCTTAGTTCCTATACTAGCAAAAGGCGTACCCACGTTGCGGGAGTAAAATTCCCCCGTATGCCATCCCCCATATGCATCAACCCCCCATGGATAACTTTCAGGCGTTACAACCCCCCATGTGCAACCCCAGGCGTTACAACCCCCCATGTGCAACTTTCCCCATACACATCAACCTCCATGCGCAACTTCACCCATGCGCATCAACCCCGCATACACAACTTTCCCCCAAGCGCAACTTTCCCCCAAGCACATCAACCCCCATGCACAACTTCCCCCATGCGCATTAACCCCCCATGCGCAACTTCCCCCATATGCATCAAACCCCATGCGCAACTTTCCCCCATGCGCAACTTTCCCCCATGCACATTGACCCCCTGTGCGCAACTTTCCCCCATGCGCATCGACCCCCCATGCGCAACTTCCCCCATGCGCAACTTCCCCCGTGCGCAACTTCTCCCGTGCGCAACTTTCCCCCGTGTGCAATTTCCCCCGTGTGCAATTTCCCCCGTGCGCCACTTCCCCCCATGCGCAACTTCCCCCCATGCGCAACTTTCCCCCATGCGCAACTTCCCTCCATGTGCATCGATCCCCCATGCACAACTTTCCCCCGTGCGCAACTTTCCCCCGTGCGCAATTTCCCCCGTGCACAACTTTCCC
Source organism: Cryptoblepharus egeriae (assembly GCA_030015325.1). Classification (NCBI taxonomy): domain Eukaryota; kingdom Metazoa; phylum Chordata; class Lepidosauria; order Squamata; family Scincidae; genus Cryptoblepharus; species Cryptoblepharus egeriae. The sequence goes on from JAREYC010000001.1 coordinate 5,996,021, forward strand.
CCGTGCGCCACTTCCTCCCATGCGCAACTTCCCCCCATGCGCAACTTCCCCCATGCGCAACTTTCCTCCATGTGCATCGATCCCCCGTGCGCAACTTCCCCCCGTGCGCAACTTCCCCCCGTGCACAACTTCCCCCTGTGCGCAATTTCCCCCCGTGCGCAACTTTCCCCCGTGCACAACTTTCCCCCGTGCGCCACTTCCTCCCATGTGCAACTTCCCCCCATGCGCAACTTTCCTCCCATATGCAACTTCCTCCCTGCGCAACTTTCCTACATGCGCTACTTCCCCTCACGCGCAATTTCCCCTCATGCGCAGCATCCTCGCCAGCGCAACCTCTTCCTCCGAACAACATCCCCCAGTGCACCAGGGTCTGAGCACCAAATTGGCTGGATGTTGTTCAGTCTCCCATAAGTATAGGACAGAAACACGTTGCCCCCTTTTCAGCCCCTGAAGGGTTAAGTTTCTCCAGATGGTTCTTGGTGGGAGTTCAGGTGACAGAAGGAACTCCCAGAATTCCATGCTTCAGGCCCAGCAGTTGGGGCGGAATGTTGATGAGTCAGCAATTCTCAATGCAAAGTATAGGGAGGAAAACGCGTTGCGCCCCTTTTCCCCCCCCCCCCCGGCTGGAATTTCCGAAAACCGGTTCTTAGTGCACCCCTTCGTCACGGAAGGAACACCCACCCCAAACTTCACACTTCTAGGCCCAGCGGTTTTGGCAGGGCGGTGATGAGTGAGTCAATGAGTCAGTCAGCGAGTGACTTTTCTCTTTTATATATATAGATAACCTAATCTAGGTGTTCCCAAAATGTGCATGACAACATTGCAGGATCCTGGAACCCAGCAGAGAGATTGTGGTAAGTCTCATAATACGGCAGGTGGCTCAGTGCAATGGGTAGAGCCCATCCTATCATCTTATTTTGAGGCTCACTTTTATTATTGATCCACTAATTTGATACTCTTATTTGGCCACGAAGCACGGATGTAAGTGGCAGTGACATCACGTTACTCATCATCACCACTTCTGGGTTCTGAGGGCATCACAGCAGATTGTGGAACCACTGCCCTAATCTTAGACTTAGGTTACCCATATTATGTATAGGAAAGCGTCAGGCAGGGTGTCACCTCCAGCCATCCTATGCACGTGACATTGCTATGAAGCAGTTAAATGCTCCTATTGAAGGCTAGCTGCCATCAGCTGCAATCCTAAAGACACTTGCCTCAGCGTAAGAACCATTTAACTCAATGGGACTTCCTTTTGAGTAGATTGTGTAGTAGATTGAGTAGATTTGATGGTTAGGCTTGTGCTCATCCTTAAAGCTGAAGCCATGTGGCACTTTAAAGCAGTTGAGGCCCATTCTAAAAAGGGGGTGTATTAGGGAAAACCTTCCCTAGTAGTACCCTAAATAAGGACCATTTGTGCCAGAGGCTGGAAGTACACCATCTTATGGCTCACCACTGGTTTTTTCGGTTTGTTTGTTTTGCTGGGATCTCCACCTGATGAAGTCATTCAGAGTACCAGAATGTTACATGAGAAGTAGAGTCATCACTGAGTAGCAGCAGCGTCTGAGTTTTACTCAGGCTGTTGTGACCTTCTAGTGAGTCAAATGTCACCCATCCTTCCTTGCATAACTTTAAGTAATTTGTTCAACATTCCTCTCAAAACAACACTCATCCAGAAAGCTGGCAGTTTTGATGACTGTGCCATAAAGATTCAATTCTTCCAGGTCTCTCCTAAAGGAAACTTTAGTACCTGACCCTAGGATTTTTAGTACCTGATCCTGTTTTATATTTCTGATAGCACAGAATGAAAAAGATTCCTTTCTGACTACATGGAAGTTCCAATAAATAGTGGATTGTGTGTACGTCCATGTGTGTGTGTGTGTGTTACAACATAGAACACCACTTTCTGCACTTCTCATTTTCATCAAAAAATGAAAACAAAATATTTCACCTTTACCAATAGAGCAAGAATTTTACTAAGAGCACAATCCTAACCATCTCTACTCAAAAGTAAGCCCCATTGTGTTCAATGGGTCTTACTCTCAGGAAAGTGTCTTTAGGATTGCACCCTAAGCCTTGCTTATTGGCATTAAAAAGTGTAGTGGGTAAAGGTTGGTCTTGGACTTGGAAGATCCAGGTTTCTGCTTAGCTGTCAAGTTTCTTGGATTACTTTGGGCCAGTCATTTTCTCCCAGCTGCATCCTACTTTATAGGCTTGTTATGGGGTCAAAAAGAAAGAAGAAACTTTTTTAAACAGATCAGCCACTGATTGGGGAGGTTAAAAAGGCTCTTCTTTAATTTAAATATATTTGTAACCTTATGCTTATTGTAAACTTGTAGATTGATTGGTTGTCGTTGCCTGGTAAGCTAAACATTATCTCAATTACGTCCTTTCTGTCCATGACTTCACTTCCAGGTTGATGACTTAGGGCAAAATCCAGAGTAACTATGGGGAGTCCTTGCTCCGGGGGAGTCATTGCAACTTACTCTGGATTCCAATATGAATTTTCCATAGGTTTTCACTAGGTGCAGTAACTATGGGTGCACATAAAGTCTCTTACGTGCTCCCATAGTTACTCTGGATTTGGGGGTTAACTTCTGGTGGGTCCTAACAGATTGTCATTCTAAAAAGTGGGTCTTGATGCAAAGAAGTTTGAAAACCACTGCCTTAAGTAGCTAATACTGTATACTCTTGCCATGCTAAAATATAAATGCTCCAGTTCTTCAGTCAGGTGTGCCTTATCCATTGATAATCAGCATTTCAATGAATCTCTCTTGACAGTGCTTTCTTACTACTTGAGTAACTCATAAAAAGATCATTGCAAATAGGTATTGAAGTACTGGTGGGCTATTCACTCGCATTGATTGGGTGGTCTGCAATACAGTTTTGTAGAGATATATTTAACAAGAGAATCATCAAGAAACCTGCCTAAGAGTCCAATCCTATCCCCCCTTTCTTTGGAGTAAACCCCACTGACTATCATGGGACTTCCTTCTGAGTAGACACACATAGGTTTATAGTGTAAGTTCAATACCTCTATAATGAAACCAGCTAATCAGATGCTATATCAAAATAACAAAAATGCTGGCAAGGTTGTAATCTTCCATTCTTGCTCAGCTGTGCAAGCAAAGATGTTCATTTTCATTACCAGACAGTGATTTGAAGAAAGCTTCTAATATGCATAATTTTTTTTTGTTCTACCAAATAATTAATATAGACCTAATCCCTCGTGTTTGATTGATGTTGAACCAGTAAAATGGTGATTACTTAGTACCTCATTACTGACCTGCATTTAAATTGCTTTGATTAGCATACTTTGCTCAAAGAGTTGCAGTGTGTGTGTGCGCACGCGCACAAGCATGTCTGTGTGTAAGTAAAAACTGGCCAACTTATAATTTTGATTTTCAGTGCTTTAAACTATCAGGTTTTTATTTAAATGTTCTAGAATATTTAAAATTCAACTCCACATAGAAATTTGTGTGCTGCTCCACACACTATTTGTGTGCTGTGTTGAAATGTTAGATATTGTTTGAATTGGGAGAATATTTGGATATTTAGGAACTTAAAAATACATTTTTTCATGGCACTAATGATGATAACAGCCGGCAAAGTTTAAACAAGAAATATGAAAAATATCAGGACTACAGAAGAAAACTTCAAATTAAAAAATAAAATGAAGTTGCAACAGTGCACAAGTAGTTGTTTCAGGACTGAAGTTTTTGCATTGACAGCCTACAACTCAATTTAGCCAGTGGGCTTTAACATCTAGATTTAGGATGATAAACCTATATAAAAATATTTTGAGTTCATTTTTGAGAACCTAGAGCAAAATCATCCTGCTGTTTCTTTATGGTGGCACAGTTGGAACAGTGCATCACATATCCAGTTAACTTTTACTTGAACCATAAAAATGCAAAAGCCAAAATAGTGATAAAGAATTATTAAGAACATGGATGTGAATGTCTAGGTACTGTATATCTACCATATTTGCTAGCTATAAGATGCACTTTTTTTACTTCCCAAAGGGGGGGGAATGTATATGTGCATCTTATAGAGTGATAGGGCCAATCCTGGTGCACAGTACCCCATCATGTCATATGTCGTTGGATTCATATTGAAGAGCAGAATCCAATGCAAAAATCAGTTTTGAGATATCTCCTTCCTAATAAAAGTTATGGCCAAAAAAACCGAAAAACAAAAATATAAAAACAAAAAAATACATTTTTTGGCAATTTTTTTAAGTGGGTAGGAATTTTGGCCTGGGGGCTAGGAATTTGCTCTAAAGATTTTCTCCATAGTAGACATGCACAAGACCTGGTCCCTGCTGCTCCATGCCTGTGCATCCCTCACTCTTCCCTATCTATCTCGATCCTCTCACCTTTCCCTACCTACCTGGATCCCCCCACCTCCAAAAGAACTCCCCCCCCCCAACTTACCTGCCTTCCTGGACCATTTGCAATGAGATTTGTGCAAAAGTCACAAATCACTGACACTAGAGATGATGAGTTTTGGGGGTTTCCAGAAAATAAGAAGAGTGCTTGAAGCTTAAAAGTCTTTCCTCATTTGTTAATGACAGTGATAATGGTTCTTAATACCACTGTTGACTTTACACGGTTGAAATATTATTCTGCTATATTTTATTAAATATATTAGTACACCATTTGGTTCAAAATATTTTTTTCTTGTTTTGCTCCTCTAAACTTTGGTGTGTCTTATGGTCCAGTGCATGTAATAAGCCGGGAAATACGGGTATTTCAGTTTTATACTTAAACTAGTGAAAACATACCTGCACTACAGGAGATAAATTCCCCCATAAGCCATCCCCCACTGCGCACCAATCCTCCATGTGCATCATCCCCCCATGTGCATCATTCCCCCAATGCGCATCAAACCCCCTTGTGCATCGTCTCCCTTTGCGCATCAACCCCCATGCGCATCAAACCCCCATGTGCATCATCCTCCATTCGCATCACTCCTCCATGTACAACATTCCTCTATGTGCAGCATCCTCCCCAGTGCAACCCCCATGTGCAACACCCCTCTCCCCCGAACAACACCACCCTCAGTGCAGCAGGCACTGAGTACCAAATTGGCTCGATGTTGGTCAGTCTTCCATGTTAAGTATACAACTAAAACACGTTGCACCCCTTTTCAGCTGTTTAAGGGTTAAATTTCTCCACATTGGTTCTTGGTGGGCGTTCATGTGATAGAAAGAACATCCTCCCCAAATTTCATGCTTCTTGGTCAGGGCAGGGCTTGGATTAGTCAGGGATTCTTCAGTGTATATGGAGGAAAACGCTGAGCACCCCATTTCACCCCCTTCCAGTTGGAATTTCTGAAAACCAGTTCTAATGAGTGCCTCCATCATGGAAGGAACACCCTCCACAAATTTCATGCTTCTAGGTCCAGCGGTTTTGGCTGGGTGTTGACGAGTGAGTGAGTCAGTCAGTGAGTGACTTTTCAGTTTTATATATACTGTATAGATTGAAAACAGAAATGCTTCATTGATTTCCCAAGGGACAGTGCAACATGAGGTTCTTTAAAGGGTCCACTTTGAAATGCAGTGGACTGCAATCCTTGGAAGCTTCTGCTGAAACTGGTTAATATTTAAGGTGCTACAAGACTTTGTTGTGTTTGTTCTGAAAGTGGTTAATCTTTAAGTTCATTGTATTTGCTGCAAAACCCCACAAAAAGTTCATTCATTATAAGCATGAATATAGCAAGTTCTTTTTTATTTGCTGGGGTTAGGTTCCTGTGGATACTGAAATAAGAGTAACAGAGTCATTGATACTATGGGATCCACGGGTTATGGCTTCATAGTGGCCATAAGTAGCCAAGAACAGACCCCAAATGATGCAGTCATCCTCTTGTTTCCTTTAAATCCTGAGGAAAAGAGTGTGTGGTTAATGTGACATCACTATAACTTGTTCAAGAAATGTGCGGCAGGGACTAATCTGTATGGGCATGAAATCTAAAATGAACTGAAAGACCAGTAACAATAAAATAAAATGGTACATGGGACAAGAATTAATATGAAGGTATTTCAGAAGTATGAGAATATTCAGTATTCATGAAGATGGAAGGTTTAATTCTATTCATATGTGATGTATGCCTTCTTAAACATTTAAAAAGTTTGCTCAGACTCTTTTCTGAGGATGTCATTATAATCTGGGCTGTGGGTGGCGCAAGCGGTAAAGACACTGTGCCTGTTAACCAGCAGGCCAGGGTTTGAGACCTGGGTCGGCCCCACAAGACAGGGTGAGCTCCTGTCCTTAGCCCAGCTCTGCGACGCCAGCTGGATCCAATCGTATTGGCTCTGCCTTTCCACTGGACTAATTCAGTGGCGTGGAGGGGGGGATCTGCTGCTTGGGTAACAGCGCATCCTCCATAACAATCTAACCCAGACTTTCATGCTTTGCATGCAGCGTATGCAGCACCCAGCATGATACCATAGTCTTCCAAGACTGATGGAGGCCTGCATTATAATCTTCAGATATACTCTCTCTGTAAACTGAAAGGCAATGAAAGAAAATCTGGAGTGTTTTTTTTTTAATTCAAATTCATTTTTGATCTTCATTTTGAGTTCTCTCACTTTAAAAATACTGTTTATGGCATAAGAAATGCAACTATTCTGATTAAATCTTCGACACAGCATTTACTGTAATTTCTTACTGTGAAATTTACTGTGCAGAAATCTGTCTTTTTAAGAACCTAAGAAGAGTCTCCACTAGATGAGGCCAAAGGCCCATCCAGTCCAGCTTCCTGGATCACACAGCAGCCCACCAGATGACTCGGGGAGCATATATGACATCTGGATCCAGTTGCCCTTGTTGCATCTGGCATTTTGAGTTTGCCCACATCTACATCTATCTATGGACACGCACACAAACACACACATACCCCTCATGTCTTGTAACCTGTGATGGTCCTTTCCTCTAGGAGTTTATCCAATCCCTTCTTAAAGATGATGGTATCGCTAGAGGGGTACACTGGTGCAGCCTACACAAGGTGATTCAGTGGATGCCATAGGTCACTGGATGCCAAAGGTTAGCATTTTTGTGGGAGTATCTGTCTATACAGTATTTATATACCGCTTTTCAACTGAAAAGTTCACAAAGCGGATTACAAGAAAATGAAAAAATTAATAGCTAATTAATAGCTAATGTGTCCTTGTCCCAAAAGGGTTCACAATCTAAAATGCAAAAGAACTTTGGAACTTGGAACTTTGCAATGGTGTGCAGTGCCCCATCATGTCATATATCGTTGGATTCGTATTAAAGAGCAGAATCCAATGCAAAAATCGGTTTTGAAATATCTCTTTCCTATTAAACGTTGTGACCAAAAAACTAAAACTAAAAAAATATGCATTGAGCTTTATGGGAAAGGGAAAGTGCCCAATATCGCGGCTTTGCTTGTGATAGGCAAACGTGCCATTGTCCACCAGAAAGGCCAGGGTGAGAGGAATCCAAGACCTTCTCCACCTTGCTACAGATTCCAAAATTTTTAAAATAATCTAGATGGGTGGATGGCTTTGCAGGGAAAGGAATCCAAGATGGGATGACCAGATGCCCAACAGAACCTCAAAAGGAGGACAGGGAGATATTTCAAAACTGAATTTTGCATTGGATTCTGCTCTTCAGTACGAATCCAACGTCATATGACATGATGGGGTACTGCACACCATTGCAAAGTTCCAAAATGAAGCCAAAATGGAGGACAATAAAGCCCTTTTGGAGGACACCCAGACAGAAGTCTAAAAAAAGAGGACAAATCTGGTCATATGGTCACCCTGATCCAAGAACGGCAACAGTAGAAGTAAAGGTGGCTGGAAATATAGTTCAAGGGAAGAGTCGTTCAAGGGTTTTTTGAAGGTTTTCTTTACCTTTCTTAAAACGGATATGGGGTGAAACTTCCACCACTAATATATCACAGGGGATTCTAAATATAAAACAAATAACTGCTCACACAATAAGCACATTCTACACATCGGTCAAAGAAGTAAGAAATGTGCTTTCTGAAGGAATATATTGCATTATCCCTAGATACAAAATCTAGTTCATTCGGTGCCAGGGGAAAGTAATAGCATTGCAACAAAAACTGCAACCCTAAGTGAAGATGTTGAAACAGAAAGTAATGGCTCCATTAATTGAGGTAGAACAGATTGTGCTGCAAAGTGCTGGGTGGCTCAATAACAAGAAGAAACACAAGGAAAGCAGAAGTTGTCTATCAGTCCCTACCATGTAGTTAGGTTGTTAGCCATGCCTAACAATATGGCAGGTGGATTATTTTCTCAAACACATCCACACTCTGGTGTTGCCCACTGGTTGTGGCAAAATGGAGTGCAAACAAGCCTGTGCCCTGAGAGCACTGCATATTGGGAACTGACCCAAAATGTGGGTCATATCCAATGGTGGGTTGTGAACCAATTTTTGGTGGGTCATGAAAAAGGTATGGGGATGTCCTGGCTGTGACACCACAAGGCATTTTAGCATGGTACCTTGCCCCTGCCAGGTACTGGAAGGCACTAGTAGGCAATATAGCCAACAAAGTTGGCCACAATGCTGCAAAGATTGGGAAACACTTATCTATAAATGAGAGACGGAAATATCCTCCACCAGTTCAATTCTTGTCCACTCCTAGCCTCCCATTTTTATATGTTGAAACACATTTGTCATCAAATATTGAAACAGGAAAGTGTCACTTCTGTAAGCAGACTACCTTGAAGGTTACATGCAGGTATAAAACCCTTTAGCATTCTTATCCACGGTCTCTTTTTTTTGTTTTATTTATACAGTGACAAACAAGAAACCTGCACAGGCATCTATTACGAAAGTCAAACAGTTTGAAGGTTCTACCTCTTTTGTGCGAAGGTCACAGTGGATGCTTGAACAGCTTCGGCAGGTTAATGGTATAGATCCTCATCGAGTGAGTATATAGCACTATTGGATATACTGGGGTTGTGGTGTATTGCTTTTCTGTGTGCTTCAGTTTGTTCTCATGATCACATCTCATGCCTGCATTTTGCCCTTGCTTGAAAAATTTCCACATTCCACTGGATACTGGCAAATTGTTGAAACTATGTAAAAAGGTAAATTTTGTAAAAAAAAAATTGCAAAAAGGTAATTTTGGAGTCTTTATGAAATTCAATGCAGGGGCATTGCTAGAGGGTGCGGCTGGTGCAGACTCGGGGTTGGTGCTTCAGAGGCACAGTGCGCATGCGTGACCATGTATGACAGGATGATGCACCAGCCTCTGCACCAGGTATGGCACACCTTCGTGGCACCCCTGATTCAGTGAGTCTCCCCCTGCAGATTACCTGATTACAGATCTCCCCCTTCCCCTCACCCTTCCTCTTCCCCCCCCCCAAAAAAAAAAGTTGTGTTGCAGTTTTTCTGGCATTCATACACAACCTTAGTATACAATCTGGAATTTAAAGACATTTTGAAAAATAATAAAGAGCTCTGGCTATAAATCAATTTACAAAATGTTTTAGAATTTGCTTTTTAAAGAAAATAGATTGTAGTAGCTACAACTTGATTAGACTTGAAGTAATTGTCTGGCAATTCTAATCTTTTTTTCCTAGGACACCCCAGAATTTGATTTACTTTTTGAAAATTCCTTTGACCAGTGGGTAGCACAAACAGCCTCCGAAAAATGTACATTCTTTCAAATTCTCCATCACACCTGTCAGCGGTATCTCACAGACAAGAAGCCCGAATTTATCAATTGTCAGTCTAAAATTATTGGCGGTAAGTATCTTTGTATGTTGAATGGAAGCCTGGAACAGTTTCAGGTCACAATTCCTAACAAGTTAATCAACTGTGTGTTTTGCCTGAATGTTTGTTACATCTACAACAATTCATTTAAATCTTCAAAAAATAGCTAATTATGCTATTGTAGCTCAAATGCTATTATCCAGATTCAAAGAACCACCAACAGAGTTTCATCTGGTTTGAATCCGGATTTTCCATACTAATTTGTGAAAAAAGCAGAAACCTACCTTGAAATAAATATTTCCTATATTGTAATTTCTTAATTCTTTTTAATTTGCTGCACTCTAGTGCATAACAATATTGCCTCTATTGCGTGTCTCACTGATTCTAGATATTGATTCAGAAGGCTGAAAATTTACTTCCTTTCTCTACTGGTTTTGTTCATCTCATTTAACAAACATTGATTTTGTCGGTGTTTCTAAAAGAGCTAAATTAGGACAGCCGTTGTTGACTTGAAGGCACTTCCATTCATGCACTGCTTTATTATGCCAAAACATGTTTGCTTATGTACTAATTTTATTGATGTCAGCAGAGCATATGAATGCATGTTTTTGCTTTGGAGAATGGAAACATTATGGGAATTTGAGTCAGTAACTTGGCCTCAGGTTGTGAAAATGAACATTTTTCACTGACTCATTGACTCATGAGTCGCAGGTATGGAAGACCCTGATTCAGTACTTTTTCCAATACATGCAGACTCAGCCATTCAAGAACAGAGTGGTTGCTTGGGGAAGAAACCTCTTGGAATGACTGGCTGCAGTGGGACTACTTCTGAGTAGAACTGCCAAGCACCTGCAGTTAGGCAATCTTGTTTACCGTAAAAAATCTTTTACGGTCAGATTTGATAGCTCTTAACTGATTGAATTGGCCCATGCAGGGATGAAGGCAAAATATTAGAGCACCAGTTGCTTTCTATGTACTGCTAGACCAGATATATCTCTGGTGGGTTGTCCTTTGGCTTCTGGCATTGTGAGATCCTTTCTTGTCTTATTACTGACAAGAATAATAACCCAGTTATTAGTATTTGAGTTAGTATCATTTAGTAACTACTAAGGCCACTTTAGAGATTTAGGGTGCAATCCAGAGTAACTACAGGGAGTGCTTGCTCCGGTGTAAGAACAATTTGCTCTGGATTGCAATATTAATTTCCCATAGGTTTTTACTAGGTAGTGCATTAACTACAGGTACACGTAATGTCTCTTACGTAATCCCGTAGTTACTGTGGATTGTAGGGATAGAGTCTTGCAAAAGTTGTGGTGGTGATCTCTTGGGTGCAGCAGTCTCTCTCTAGGCTTAATATTGAGGAATAATTCATGTTGATACTTCACCAAACAGGAATTGAAATGCCATACCCAGTAACGTATTACTATAATTTTTGTTTTAGGATACTAACATTAGCAAATGCTCTAGAAAGTGACATGAAAGCTTGTTAAGATTTGACTGTAATGATACTCTTGTTGAAGCTATTAGACATTTTGTGCACAGATATTGACACACTTTCCTACTGAAGAGCATCTTTTAGTTGCTTATCCCTAGACCTACAGACAGCTGATAAATAAAGAAGGCTGTCCAGTTTGCTGTGCCCACTAACTTGGACAAATTACAAGATCCATCGTAGGATCTCTCTGTTGCTTACACTAGGTGCTGATGAACACAGTGCAATTTAGTGCTATGAAAAACTGGAGCATCATTATAAATATATGTTCCAAAATTGCCTTTTCTTTACTGTCATGCCACATTCTGGAATGGGAACTGTCATCAAATTTCCATGAGTGCCGACAGCTTCCAGAGTGTTTCTGGGAAACATCCATGCAGACATTTGATTTACCATAATGCCATGTACGCCGTATGCTAAATAAATAATCAATAAATCAAATTCTTATTGTATGATATCTTCATACAGTATTGGACTGTAACCTAATTCAGGCCCTGTCCATTTCACAGGCTTAATACCCTAGTAGGAAAGGACCATCACGGGTTACAAAATTCCAAATGCCAGATGCAGGGGGGCACCCCTCTTAAGAAAGGTCTATTTAAGAAAGGTTTGGGTCATTGGGCAATGTTGACCTCTTCTGGATAGCAGACGGAATTGTGCCAACTCCAACACTTTCACCAACTATAACAGCTACTGTGGCATAAGCAACAAAAGGGGAAAAGAAGCAAACTGCTAGGTGTCCCTAGGTGTAAATGTTTCCAGATCTCCTTATCCCACCTGCAGAAATGGATGCGTTGAAGGAATAACATTTTGACCATAACAAGGGCAGTTGTGTGAATCGGGCACCCAAATTTCCTCCAGGATCTCTCTCCAGATCTCACTTATAACTCATATTTTGCACTTACTTGCTCTACTCTTAATTATTTGATACTAGCTGCAATCAAAGCCAAAATGTCATGGTTTGGGACCAAAAGGGGGGAAATGGCCACTTATGTAGTAAAGAGTTATTTTTTAATCAAGATCAAAGCAGTATTTCCCACATGCTGTTGAACAAATCTTAGGACTGAAAAGGAGCAGGTCTTGAAATACAGTCACCATCAGAAAACATGTTTCTCCAATCAGGTAGAGATGGATCATTAAATCAAAGGGGGGAAATATTTCAGCTATTTTGATGCTGATTGTTGCTCATCCTATTCCGTTTACGATCGGGCAATTTTCAAGTTTGGAATAGTTTTCACATTACCTGAATTGTTGAAAATCATGCTGGAGAGTTACTGCAAAAGAGATTGTACCTCACAATCCTACACATGGTTCCTAGAATGGAGTCCCATTTCATTCAGTTGAATGTGTATAGGATTGCATCCTTCACTCCTCTAAAAAGCATGTAGTTCTGTTTTCCCAAGCCTGAAATTACAGCTGTTCCTATACACTGCTTCTATTTAATTTCTGTTGTGCCAAATGGATAACATCATAACCGTTCCTAAAATGGCTATGGATTACTGCAGATGACAGGGCTGGCGTTAAGCCAGACAGACCAATTTCTCCCAATTGGGTCCCTGTACTATTCTAGTCCTGTATGTGATTTTATGTTCTTTAATGCATTTGGCCCATTAACTCATGTGCTCTTTTTCAGCACATGGTTTTTTTCTATTCTCCCATAGACATATAAAGTTTAATATAAATTTTATTGAAATATCTACAAAATATGGCTATGAATCCCCCCAAAATAATGTTTCCAATTGGACCTGTACCTACTAAGGCCATTCCTAGCAGATGAAGATGATGCCTTTATCCTCTTCCTTCTTTTCTAATCAGTACATTTTCTTCTCTTTCGGCATAGCTACCTGTTTAGGTAGCAGGTGAGAATACTACAAGCAGCATGGATCATACTAAACTCTTAATTTAGCAAAGAACTATTTTTGCTTTATTGGAAGTATCTGATTTCATTTAAACTTTTAGCTGACATTCAATTATTTCCAGCTGCTATATTCATTTCATCATTTTAAACTTAAAAAAAAATAATTTAAACTGCTGCTTCTTCACATCTCCAAAAGAAATAATTTTGCAATTACATTGAATTTTACAACAAGGGGCTAACTATAGTTCCTTATTTAATCTCTAGAACTGTATGACAAATGTTGATTTTGAGCCTTTCTGATTAACTAGAAGTCAAACTAGTACACTTCAATGATTTTACATTATTTCAAAAGTCAGATAAATATAGTATGTACTGTAATTAGTAGATTCATGGTCATGGAAAGAAGCTAGCAGTTAATGTGAATATCATGTTCATTAAATCATAGGAGGTGAGCAGTATGATAATTTTTAATGCACTGCTAGATTTTGACTGTTTCTGGGTAGGTTCCAATAGTCCAAGTACTGTAGTTGATGCTGGAACTGGCAAACCTTCAGTAGTAATTTTTCCCAGTAATGAAAGGAAGAGTTGATACCAGAGATAGCCCCTTTATGCAAATCTAGCAGGGCCTGAAATGGATCATTCTTCCCTCAAATCTGGACATTTTCATTATAGTTATTTAATAAAATTAAGGCTCACCCGGGTGGGTGGCCGCTGCCCAGTGGATGGTGGTGCCCGGTGGTGTCTGGTGCCTGCTGCATGGTAGTACCCACTGCCCAGTGGTGCAGACTACCCAGAAATTCCCTTTGGTACTTGCTGATATTTGCTGCCCACAGCATAGTTGTGCACGATGCCTAATGGTGCCCTGTGTCCTGTAGGGATGCCTGCTGCTGCCTGCCATTGTCTCCTGGTGGTGCCCATCACCCGCTGCATACAGCCATGCCCAAGGCCCACACATATTCCTGAAATTTTATTACAGCAACAAGGAGTTAATTCTGCCAGCACTTTAATAAATTTTTTAGCATATGATATGCTCAAGATATGCTCCCTCACTGGGGGTCTTCAAGCAGAGGCTCAACAAGCACCTTCGGAGATGCTCTAGGAGAATTTCCTGCTACAGGCAGAGGGTTGGACTAGATGACCTACTAGGTCCTTTCCAACTCTAGGATTCTATGATTCTATATCTCGAGTGTGGGCATGTGTCAATGCATGTTACTCATAGCTTCCCCTATAGAAGTGGTTTACAAAGAATTTGGAAGCTACTGGAAATCAGATTGTGTAGTATCCATTTTTGGTGGAAATTTCTTTTGAGTACCTGAAGCGACACGAGAAAACTTGTTCATTTTTTTTCCCCACCACTATATGAGCTTCATGCCTCTTGCGCTTGGACTATTTCAGGAAAAGGCATTATGTACGGTTATATGTCTGAAGCATAGAACTGCTGCCACCTTCAGGCAAAGACAAGGTTTGTATGGGGAGGACAGAGAGCACGCAAGGAACCTGAGATTCTGCAGTGAGCAGCCTATTTTCCCTGCTCCCTAAGCAATCAGTTTGCCGCTAAATTAAAATAAGTCTCTGGTATGGCTGCTGAGATCTCTGATCTTTTTTTATTTATTTTAAAAGGAGAATAATATATTTGCCTCCTGTAACCTCTTCCTCTCTAACAGCTGGATGGAGTTACTAATGAACTATCCAGCGGTGCCACCTTGGAGAATTTTGTGCTGCTATGTTAGCTGCAGTGAGTCACTTGCTTTACTTCAGCCAACTATTTCTTGAGATTAGCAGGTTATTCTATAAATATTCTACATGTTGATGTCAATAGTTTCATGAGTCCAATGAAAGCAAAACTGCTCAAAAACAAAAATTTGCAGGCATGCTTAAAAACCTAAAATATTTAGCTAAACTATATTTGATCTCTCAATCTGATCTGCTGGGATAATTTATATAATAGGTTTATTGTGGTTAATCAAGGGCACAATCCAGAGTAACTACAGGAGCACGTAAGAGACATTACGTGTACTGGTAGTTACTGCACCACCTAGTGAAAACCTATGGGAAATTCATATTGGAATCCAGAGTAACTTGTTCTTACTCTGGAGCAAGGACTCCCCGTAGTTACTCTGGATTTCACCCATAGTCTGATTTTCTAAATTGCACACTTTATGTTTATGTTTGGAGGTTTGCGATGATTTTGGATTTACAGCGAAGAAACAGGAGGATGCAATGAGAACATTAGCAGGAAACTTCCTCCTTCCTGTTAAGGTTTACTCAGGCTGCAATCCTAAAGACACTTTCTTGGGAGTAAGACCCATTGAACACAATGGGACTTACTTTTAAGTAGACATGGATAGGATTGTTCTCTAAATCCTAGTGTTCAGATTGCCTGCCGTGTTCCCTTCTAGTGTTCTGTAAAAGAAAGGAACATGCTTGCTTGGCACCTTGAAGAAAAACAAAAAAATGAGCATGGGATGTAGAAGGTTGCAACTGTTATACCTCTTTATATAGGGTACATATTCATAGTTTCCTATCTGTGGGTGGGTGAAAAATGTGTCCTCTGGGAATATGGGGGGACACCTATATACTGTAGATGTTATATAAAGGTATATACACCTATTTATTCCCTTCTCTATTGGGAATAGAAGCAAATCTGGTAATTGAAGCCTCACCTCCAGACTAGTGTTTCCAAAACTTTCTGCCAGAACCCACCAATGGGTCTTGGTGGGTTGTGAAAAGTTTCTGAAAACTTTTTTAAAATTTTTTTTGCAAATACTCTTGCCTGGTTTGCAGAAGAAAATTGTTAACTGTAACTCTAGCCAGTGGTATGAGGTCATCTTCATACCCCCCAAATTAATATGTTACACTTTTTGGTTTTGTCTAGTTATCGGCAGGCGGCAAATCACATGCAAACCCAATTTCAGCCTTTTGTTTGGCCCATAAGTCCCAATCCGTACATCTTGTTCGCCAGTGCAGCTTTCTGGGTACCCTGGAAGACTGTAAAACTTGGGAAACAGTTCTTGATCTCAATTTTTAGGAACATGAACAAGATCAAATGTCTTATGAAATATCTTATCAAATGTCAAATGATATACAGCAAATTTCTACAAACATATACAATAGGCAAGGCAATCTCAGGACCATAACTATTATTAATTGATAATAACTAGTGGTTCACAATAGTTTGCCATTTTAAAAAGTGGGTCCCGGTGCTATAAAGTTTGAGGAGCTCCAGTCCAGACCAGTCCAGACCAATCCGGTCTCTAAGCAATCAAGGACATTACATCCACAAGGCTATATTGTCATTCATATACAGTCTTTTCACCCAGGAAGTATGTTAGCTTACCACCTAGAGCAGCGTTTCTCAAAGTGGGGGTTGGGACTCCCTTTGGGGGTCACCTAGAGCTTTCCTGGGGGTCACCT